>JBBCBC010000026.1:24143422-24771947 GCA_037126765.1 Stenogyne calaminthoides | reverse complement strand
TTTGGAGCAAGATCCTTGTGTTTCATCATCTTTGCTCCTGCTCCATCTTTGCCTCCAAAACACCTTCCCCTTGGTTTGTTGGGTCTCTTTTCGACAAGCTGCAGGAAGGTGATTCTACTTTCTTTCTCTCTTTCACGATGACTGCTTCCTTGCGGCAATGGGTTTAAGGAGAATTTTGGACTTAGGGAATGGGGTCGAATTGGCGAAGATATCCTCCTCCTCTCTGCACATCTCAAAATGTAAGCAATTTTGGTGGCATGGTGGATCTTGCCTTTGATTGAGATCGCCCGTCAACCTTCCTCAAAACTTTGGTGCCTTTCGCTCACCGTGCGAGATCGGGAATTTCAACCGGTTGAAGTCTGTGGTGGGTGAGGCCTCTATCGCCCGCCATCAATCGAGCTTGAGTCTTGATGCGCTCAAAACTCCCCATAAGACTCATGATGCACTTGCTGCAATATCCATCAAAACCGCGATATTGTGGCTTGGTCACTTTTTATGCGATTAATCGCCTCAAACTTAACGAGATTCTCGGCAATCCTATCTAAGTACTCTGCTTTCTCTACGACATATCGTCGTAGGATCCTCTCCGCCTATCCTGAGCTCAAAAACATCATTGATTTTTTGGAACTATATCTGAATCCTCTCAAAATCGGCGTATTTGGATGAATGCTCTAAGTGTGATCTGATTAACTTAGAATGCATCTGACCCTCTTCATCTATCTTCAAATTCTGAGATGAATTCGATTACCTCTTTTCGCAAACTCGGTGCAGTGGGTTTGCGACTAGTTGGAATTGAGTTTAGCGATCGAATCATATCGCGATCCTCCTCTTACGGTTTTGAGTTGGTTGTGCTTTCGGGTGAGACAACGAACTTGTATTACCAGCTTGTTGGTTTGACTAATCTCTCAAAAGCGGGGTTGGAGCCATTTTAGAGTTTGATTTAGAAGTGAAGCTTTGGGGTTTGGAGAATTTACGGCAAAAAGGGATTTATAATTGCGAGAGGATTTGGAAAGCGAAGGGTTTGATAAAATTTTTGGCTTGAATGGTGATTGGGGTTTATATAGCCTTGAGATCGTGGGGAATCGTGTTGGTTAGGTGAGTAACAACGGTTGAGATTAATCTCGATTAATCGAATTATCTGAACAAGCGATCTCGAAGAAAAGTAAAGCCAAAACATCCTCATTGGTCATTAATGTAGTGAGCATTAAATATTTGTTGACCTTCTTGAATTTAAAAGCGATCCAAAAAAAAAAACATTCCTCGGGTGTTTTATATTTATTGCGAATGATTCTTGAATTTTACTTAAGCGATAAATGGATGCATAGTCATTCATTCTTTCGGACAATTTTCCTCTATCGGTCTTCTTGATGCTTGACCTTGATAAAATGTCGATTATAATCGAAATCTTGAATTGGTTCGATTATCTTTCTTGAGTTTTACGAGACTTCGGTTAAATATTTCCATTTTATCGAGCTTCTCGGAATGATTACGAGAAAACTTCATGCATCCCGAAAACCTTCAATTTTTGATTTTTACTCTATACACTGGTTCTAACATCCCTAATTCAACTGAAAGTTAATGAAATCTTGATTCAGCCAAAGGTTTAGTCAAGATATCAGCTCTCTGCTTATCAGTATGAATTTTCTCCATCCTTATGTCCTTCTTCTATACATGATCTCGATGAAGTGATGTGCGATATCCACATGCTTGCATCGGTGTGCAATACCGGATTTTGTGAAATAGCAATGGCACTATTATTGTCACAAAATATTGGTACTTCATTGGCTACAACTTTATAATCCCTCAATTGTTGTGCGAGGCAAAGAATGCGTACCTGGCGACTTCCTACATAACCATATATTAAACCATTAGTACTTGTTGTTCGAGGTCTGCTTTCTTGAAAACCAAGATATCAACTTGCTTCCTAGAAATTGACAAGTTCTGAAGTGGACTTCATCCAATTACGCAACCTCCATAATTAGCATCGAGTAACCACTTAACTCTAGGTTATCATCATTTGGATACCATAATCCTCTACCATTTTGTTCCTTTAAGATATTTTAGTATCTTTTTGGCGACCTCCATGTGACTAGTCTTAGGATTAGCTTGGTATCTTGCACATATCCCAACATCAAATGTTATATCCCACCTACTAACGTGAGATAGAGCAATGATCGATGATTCCTTTATAATCGGTATGACTTCATCGATTTTGCCTTGAGAATCGGGGATCCATCTTGTAGTTAGTATTCATGGGAATCCTAATCGTATTGCAATCTGTACACCATATTTGGCAATCGGATCTCACGGTGTACTTTGCACGGTTGATGAATATTCCTTCCTTTGATTGTTTCACTTGAAGTCCTAGAAAGAAATTCATCTCTCCCATCATTGACATCTCAAACTTGCCTTTCATCGGTGTTGAAAACTTTTCACACGGTGATGGTTTGGAGATCAAAAATGATGTCATCAACATATATCCGAACTAGTAAGATATCTTCCCCATCCTCTATCACGAGCGAGTTCTATCAGCGATTCCTTTGACAAAACCATGGTCGAGAAGAAACCGAAAGCGTATCATACCATGCTGCGGGTGCTTGCTTAAGACCATACAAAGCTTTTCTTAGCAGTAAACTTGGTCATTCTGTTTTTGAAACCGGGAGGTTGTTCCACATAAACCTCTTCTTTAAGCACGCCTGTTAGAAATGCAATTTTCACATCCATCGATGGATGTGAACTTCATGTGGGCAGCATATGCAAGAAACAATCGATGGCTTCTAGTCTTGCAACAAAAGTAAAGGTTTCATCATAATCCAGTCTTCTTCTTAGGAATAACCTTGTGCAACTAAATTTGCGTTGTTTCTCACAATGTTGTTGTTTTCATCTCTTTTATTCTTGAAAACCCACTTGGTTCCAATGACATTGTGCCTTTTCTGGTCTATCTACTAGCTCCCATACTTCATTCCTCGAGAATTGATTCAATTTCATCTTGCATGGCAATAATCCGATGAGAATCTTGTAGAGCTTCACCAATCTCATGGAGGTTCTTTCTCCGATAGGAAGCGTGAGAATAGTGCACTCTCTCCATGGAACTTTCTAGTCTTAACACCTTGGTTAGATCACCCATAAATCGACTTGTAGGATGACTATCTAACCATTTCCTTCTTGATGTTCCCCTTCAATGGTATCCTCAACATTTGAAATGTTAGGTTGATTAAATCGACAAACTCGGGAATAACAAAAGCAGGGAGAAAGGAATCATCTTCCTCAAGGGAAATTCTATTGAACATTGTCGGAGACATTTGTTCCCTTTGGTTGATAGATTCGAATTTGCCTCATTTGTGACCACATCTTCATTGGCATCATGCACGATACAGGCGGTGTGCATTCAGATTGGTCACCTTTGGAGTGTTGGTTTTTTCCGGTCTCACCATCCCGATTTCCATCCCGAACTTCTTTATCGAGTGCGAGTCACTCCAATCATAGATAGTGGTGACATCTTCTTTTCGTGTTTGATGGATGATTTATCTTCTGTTTGAGGCTTAATCTGGTGATCCTCTTAGTCGGTTCATTTGCATCATATTCTGTTTCTTACGAACACAAAGCAGATTCATCAAAAACAACATGAGGTGTTTCCTCCACAATAAAAGTCCTCTGATTTGTAAACTCGAAGGCTTTCTTGACTTGAGAATATCCTAAGAATATTCCTTCATCGAACTTTTACTATCAAATGTTTTCAAGCGATCTTTACCGTTATTTGTGTATGAAACACTTGCAACCAAACACACGAAAAGAAAGAAATAAGAGGCTTCCTTTCATTCCAAAGCTCATAAGGCGTTTTGCCTTGACTTTTTGTCGGCATGGATCTATTACGAGAGAGTAGCATGCGGTGTTGGCACTTGATTCAAAATCTTTTAGGAATATCGACTTAACTATCATTGTCCTTGCATCTTCTTTCGAGTTCATTTCCTTCTTTCAAAGAACACCATTTTGTTGAGGGGTCCTTGCGGTGATGTTTCATGTAGAATTCCATTTCTTTTGCACAATAATCGAAATGATATGATTTATAAACTCGGTTCCTTTTCAGATCGATTTTGACCCACACTCGATTTTTTCTCAATCTTGAGCCTTTTTAGTAACTCCGGCGGCTTTATCTGAGTCTCTTTATTACTGAGTAAGAATATGACCCAAGTATATCTTGAGTATTCATCAACTACTACCAATGTGTATTTCCTGCCATTAGTGCTCACGGTGTTATAGGACCAAACAGATCCATATGCAAAAGTGAAGTATTCTCTCGGTAAAACTTCTACTTTGCTTTTTAAATGATGCTTTGACTTGTTTTCCTTTTCGCACGCATCACAAATGTGTTCCTTCTTGAACACTTCATTAGGCAACCCTCTTACAAGAGCTAATCTTGCAAGCTTGTTCGGGGTTTTGAAGTTTAGGTGATTCATTCTTTTTTGCCATAACCATTTGGTATCTGTGGAACTTTTAGCAACTAAACATGTATCTTTAGGAGTTGAACTCAATCGACAAGATACACATTCCCTTTTCTTGTACCCGGTCGGTAGTACTTTCTGTGATGTATCATCTTTCACAAAACATAAGTTCTTGGAGAACTCAACATTGAAACCCCTTATCACAGAATTGGCTAATTGATGACAAGTTATGCTTCAATCCAGATACATATGAAACACCATGGATATGGGCGAGTCGACTTCCAAAGTTCCATATCCTCGATTCATCCCTTGAGTTATCTCCAAAAAAGTGATCGTGGGCCTCTTTGTTCAATATAGTCCTTGAGCATCTTCTTGAATCTGTCGTATGTCTTGAGCATCCTTTGTCAAGATACCATACATCGGGAGCTTTTTCATCTCTGCTTTCATCGATTGCCATGTGATCTTTCATCGACTTAGTGCCTTTGTTTTCCTCGAAAAAGCAGATCAATTCTTAGGTACCCAATTTGTGTAGGGTCCTACGAGGTTAAATTTGTACCTTCGGAATCCAAATCGTCGACAACTCTAATCACTTTAGAGTGGGTGATCTGTCTTCCATAAACATCAACATATACATCCACTACTCGGGTGCCTTAGGTTTTACGTATATGTGTGCTAGCTTTAGCATGAACATGTGCCTTAGAATTCTTCTTTGGTTGCCTTCGTTGGA
This sequence comes from Stenogyne calaminthoides, assembly GCA_037126765.1. Classification (NCBI taxonomy): domain Eukaryota; kingdom Viridiplantae; phylum Streptophyta; class Magnoliopsida; order Lamiales; family Lamiaceae; genus Stenogyne; species Stenogyne calaminthoides. The sequence continues at coordinate 24,766,778 of JBBCBC010000026.1, read as the reverse complement.
TGCTTAGGCTTTTTGTGCTGGCCGGTTTAAATCTTTGATGATTTCGGGTTGGATAACTTTTACCATTAAGCAAGTGGGGTTCGGGTTATGCAGATCTTTGAAATCTGGGTCTTTCAAAGATATCCGAGGACTTGGTTTCTTGATTGAGAATGTCTCTGGCGAGTGTTTCTCATTTGAGGATTCCTCGATGGTTCGATGTAGAGCCTTCGGAGTTTGCATTCTTAGCCTTTGAGGCTTTGAAGTACTTACTGAAACTTTCCAATCGGCCTTTCGGAGTTTCTAGCCTTTACCGAGGTTTGGGCTTTCTAACCCGATCATTAGGCTTTCTTGAGACCATAGGTCCTTTTCCTTGTCTACAACCTTGGGCATTACTTGGTTTGAAGTGTAGGTGCCCATTTGGTTTTACAAAGATAGTCTTCTTGCTACTTGACCTTGACATTTAGATGACCTTGTGAGGTTCCCCTGGAATGTATCCCAATCCAGATTTTATAGTCACAGATCTCTGGTAACTCTGAATTTCATCTATTACATTAGATGCATTATTCAATAGAGTTAACTTTACATGCACTATCCTCATGATTCTGTAGAGTTTTATGCTTCTCGAGAGGTCATTGAACTTCGATTACGATTAGTGAATCTCTTGATGGATTTCTCTAGCTTTTCGATTTAGGGACATTATCAACTTCTCTTTCTCTCGAGAGTTGTACTTTCGGAACATCTAGTTCATCAATTAGCCCATTAATTGAGAAGTGACTTCAATATTGCTAGAGTCTTTCCATTTTAGATTTTTCAAACTTTCGGTTCCTTATTACGCTCTTGAGTTTGATTTAGCGGTCCTTGCAAAACAAAGCATAGTCCTTCATCCAGTTCTCGAAAAAGAATCCATCGGTCAAAATGACTATTTTCGATTGGAACTTGAAAACTCTTGTGCTAGTGTAGGAGCAACAACACGGAGAAAGAAGAGTTTACCTCCTCAATGGCCATCGACAGATGTCATCACTTTCCTTTGTCGAGAATATCTCATCTGAAGAGCTAGATCCCTCCTCAGTGTTCTTCTTCGCAACCATGGCCTTTTTGCTTGAGAACTTACGGTCTCTTATAGCTTGCCTTTCTCTTCTCTCCATAGCACTCAAATCGGACAATCATCTTTGGAAGTGACCTTTCTTCTGGCAGTTATAGCATCTGTTGGCATCATCATCCTGATCATTTTCTTCTTTGGACTTGGAGTCCTTTCTTTTGGATGAAGATCCTTCAGCTTTCAGGTCTTTCTTCTTCTCAGTTGATCTGTCCTCAGGTTTCTTCTGGTACCTGTGGTTCCTGTAATAGTTTTTGTATTTTCCAAATCTACTATTGAGTCTATCAAACCTTCTTGCCATCAGTGCTAGCTTTTCCTCAAGCTCATCCTGATTTTTGGCATGGGGGTTCTCAGAATCTCTAGTTTTACAGGTTTTATCTTTGGCTTTTAAAGCCACATTTTTACTTGATGAAGAATCATCTTTGTTGTCAGCCTTTTTGGATTTCTTATCAATTACAAATTCATAGGCTTTCAGCTCAGAGAAGACTTGTTGGTAAGGCATTGAGTTAATATTCTTGGTGTTTTCAATCACCCTCGCATGAATATCCCATTTCTTATTGCAGGACCTCTAAGAATTTTCAATCGACTTCTCTCTGTGGGTATTTCTTTCCAAGTGCATTTAGATCATTCATGATCTTTAGTGAATCGACTTCCGGTTTGTCTATTGATTCACCATCATCCATTTCAAAACTATCAAACTTTCCAATTGCCCTTTGAAAGTTTGTTTTTCTTTTATATGATCGTGCCTTGGCACATAACGTTGTAGTGTATCCCAAATCTCTTTAAGATTATTACGGTGAGAGATCATTCCCATCACACCATCATCAATTGTCTTTGTATAGTGTGTCTTTTTGCAATGTAGTCTAGATTGACTAACTTTCTCTCCTCGAGTCGGTTGGTCACGGACTTAGGAAATTGCTCCAGGATCAATTCTCTCATCTTACATTTCCTCCGGGATTCACTTCTGAAGAATTGGAATGGTCCTTGAGAGACCACTCTCCACATCGCTCATGTTTGGAATCTGAGATGAGCCCTGCATTCTAAGTCTCCATAGGTCATAGTTCTCCACCGAGAACATGGGAAGTTTTTAGAAGACATTTTTCCGATCTCTTGAAAATAAAAAATTTGACCAAATAAGATCGATTCGAGATAGACCACAAGTATTTTTGAAAATAAAACTTTGGTCAACACAAAAGTGGTCAAGTTGAACCTTTGCTCGATACCACTTGTTGGTCCGGTGCAAACGAGTCTTTGCGTGTATGGGGGAATACACGTGTTCGGTGTTTTTAAAACTTTTTCTTCTCGAGGTCACTTACTTGGGTCGATAATCGAAGATTAGGTTCGAGAAGCACAGATCACTCTGAGTCAAAGTTTCATCGAGACGGTGATCCTGTTTGCTTTCGGATACCTCAGATAATCCAACCGAGTCCCGAGTGTCGAGATCCCGACTTGCTTGGATCGGATAACTAACTTTATCGAACCCTCGTAAGAGTACGTTCGGTTTGGTAATTATCTGTTCTATTTACTTTCGGTTGTCTTGGAATGGTTGGCCCTTAGTTTATACTCGTTTTTAAGCTTTCTTTGAAAACCTTCCCTTTATGAAATAGTGATTAGGTTGTGATTCACTTATGCAACTTCATTGGATTGATTCCAAGCGAATATCGATTGAAAAGTATGCTTTCAAAATCAAGTCAATGCAAGCGGATAGGCACAAATAAGGAAAGCAATAAAGAACACAAAGAATTATAGTGGTTCAGAGACTCAAGCTCCCTCGTCCACTCTCCACGACTCTTGAGAAATTCACTATCAACTTTTTGAGCTTTTACGACTACCTCGTGGTTTACTTACTCAACTTCGCCCCGAGTTTTACGACTACTCCACGTGGTTTACTTACTCAACCCGACCTTGAGCTTTCGACTACCTCCGTAGTTTACTTACTCAATCACACACAAGCTTCCGGACTACCTGTAGCTTACTAACTTCTCCTCTAGAGTTTTTTACGACTACTCGGCGTAGTTTACTAACTCTTTACAACTCTTCTCACCAACAAACACACTCCAACTACCTTCACAAGGGTTTGGGGTTTCTTGGTTGGTTTCCAACTAGGATGAGATATCCTTTACAATAAAGCGCAATGCAAAGGGTTAGGATATCTAGACTAAGCTTTGGATATTCTTATCAAGCTAGGCTTAGTATAGTGAGCTCTCTTCAATATCGAAGCACTTGGGAAATTCTAAGTTTTTCGAGTGCTTTAACTTTTACAAGAATAAGTTTGAGCTCTTGAGTTGCGTATAAATTTCCCGTAACCTTACAATGTAGAGGGTCACCAGTATTTATAGGCATACACCAAGGTCACTTTTGAAAACTATCCGTTGGAGAGATAGCTTCGTGAGTTCCCTCTTATGGTGTGTGAGAAACAACTATATTTAGGGTTTGAAACTCCCTAACACGTTTTTAGGCAATAGCCTTTCATGTAGTCGGTCTTCACTTTTTGCAGTCTGGAACTTTTGTACATCTGACATCTTTTTTCAGACACATCCTTTATCGATGTCGATATGATGGTACAAATGTCGTCTTCCTCTTTTTGACTTTTGTCTCGATTAAAAGGTACACACCTTCAGCGGCTCTTTTTGGTTACAAACTCGAGTTTGATATAACCTTAACAACACTTCCGACTTAGTTCCTTTTATGCGCATTTGAATGTCTTGGCAGATATCTAACTTTCTAAGGAATCGCGATCTTTACCGAGATTGCATCCTTGGGATAGATATATTGATGCGCCTTGGAACATTGAGTTTATCTTGAGCATTCAAGATATTATTCGAGTCTTGATAATTCGCGTGCCTCAAATATTCTTGATCTTTGATTTTCGATCTTGATCTTATGTCTTGAGTCTTCGAGTCTTCGTCTTCTACGAATCTTTGTAGTTTATCTTGGTGATGTCTTTGAGTTTTTCCTGTGAGTCTTGATTTACTCGGTATCCTCTCGAGTCTTGATAATTTTCGAACTATATCTGCCGACTATACATTCTGCAGATAACATCTGGCGGAATCTCGACTCAACTATCAAGATCATTCGAACATGTCACTTTCGGGGTTTTGGGATCTAATCAAAATCATAAATCTTTATTAAAATTCATCTCCCAACACATTGTGCTCTGTTTCAACATACCAAAATAGGATAGTAAGGATGATGAAATTTGAATACATTGTGCTCACAAAAAAGATGGACATAAGCATAAAAACTAAAGCAGTAGTCGATGATGAGCTAAATATGACATTGTGCTCACAAAAAAAAGTTCCATCACAAGTCAATTGAAATCAAAAAGCCCAAAAAAGAAAAAAGCTAAACTTTCTTCTTTCCTTTCTGCCCTTTGTTGTCATTACTACCCCCGACTAGACAAATCCATAAACTTCCTCCCACCTTCATCCACAATTATCTTCTTCAAAGTAGATGAGCTCAAAGTCCGCAAGCATCTATTGGTAAAATGGGAAATCGGATAGGGTGGAGGTACTAAAATTGAACCCTTGGATGCACGGTGGTGGAGGTTGATTGGGTGAAGGCCCTTGCATTCCCATTTGCCCCATCATCCAACTTGTCCCATTTGCAATTGTTTATGGGGTGTAGGCCCTTGCAAAGTAGGAGGTTTGGAAGGTGCATACCATTTTCACGAGTTGTTATCCGGCTCTCTAGAAATCTGCAAGGCAGCCTCATCCTCAGCATTTCTGGACTCATGTACACCACTCTCACTAAACTTTGGAGGTGCAACCTGTAAGTAATAAAATTTCATTAGTGTCAATTTATTTATTCATGTATGGTTTTTGTAATTAATATGAAACTATCGAATGGTGTCATTTCGATCATCAATAATTGTTGATGCACTCTCATTTATTTTGTGTATTTTTTCCAATTCCATGCTCCTAAAATTTAACAAACTACTCAGTAACTTAAAGTTGAACAGGTCTTTCTTAAATTTTTTAGGAATCATAATTATAAGTCAAAATCTAACCTTGTTATGTCCAGCCCTTTTCTTTGAACTTGGTACATTTGGTGCAAGTATATGTACCTTTCTCTTTGCTGCCATGCTTCTTCTGAAAGAAGCAAGCTCAGCTTTGGATGGCTGAGTTGTGGATGAAGGTGTTGATGGCCCACTTCCTGTTACCCACTCTCTTCCTTCTTGCTGACCTTGAGGTGTGGTTGAAGGTGTTGATGATTGTCCACCCTGCTGCCTAATAAACAAAATGTAACTCAATTAAATGCACACACAATTAAGACTAAATCACTAGACAAAATAATTGAAAAATACATGTTGATGTTTTGAACAGCTTCTTTTATTATGTCCCTTTTGACCACACTTCTTGCAGGTGACTGTCTTCTGTTGTCTTTCAACTTCTGGCCCTTTTTGTGTTTGATTTCCTTCTCACCTTCTTCCTTTCTTCTTTTTTCTTTCTGTCTGTCTTTCCTTGATCTGGTCCCAAAGTTGGGTGGCAATGGTGGAATGTACAGAGAGTTTACCCACACTTTATCATAGCTTATCCCAAAGATTGGATACTTGTATGCCTCATTGTACTTCTCCACAGTGTAGTAGTTATGAACAAAGTCTTCAGGTTCAAGATTTTCACCAAGTATTGCACATATGGCATGTGTGCAAGGAATCCCACTTAGCTGCCATGCATTGCAAGTACATGTCCACTTCTCCAAGTCTACTGTGTAATGTCCCCCATATATATGTCTCACTTGGTAATGAATATTAATGCTCTTAATGCAAATACAATCAGCCACTTTTGCTCCATTCCTGTCCAATATCACATTAATTCTAGGACACACTCTTCTTTTTCATTTCTTAGCCCTGTCTCTATTTTTTTGAAGCCTCTGCACTAAATGCTCCCTAATCCATTCAAGCATTGTTATTATGGCCTTGTTTCTAGCAGGCAGGATATTGGAGTTGAAAGACTCACAAACATTGTTCAACAACATGTCACACTTGCTTTTGTCACTGAAGTATGCCTTGGACCACTCAGTTGGAGGCTTGTTGTGAAACCATTCCCAAGCTCCCTCACTTAACTCCCTGAGCTCATTCATACTCTCCCTGAACTCACCTTGTGTAGTGCTACAAGCAGCTTTCCACATTTTATCCTTGGATGATTGCCCCCTAAACCCGGCATTTTTCAAATTGTTATGCATATGCCTAACACAAAATCTATGATCTGCACCAGGGAAAACTGTCTGAAAGGCTTGAATTAATCCTTCTGTTTATCAGACATGAAGGTGAACTTGTCTGCTTCAATTGACATGTCTCTCTTAAGAATGGTTAGAAACCATTCCCAAATCTCCCCAGTCTCCTTGTCAACTACAGCATAAGCCACAGGGAACAGGTTGTTGTTCCCATCAACACCAATGCAGTCGAGAGATTACCCCCATGTTTCCCCTTTAACCAACACCCATCTACCCCTAAAATTGGTCTGCAGCCTTCCAGAAAACCCTTCTTTAAGGCATTCCAACAAATATACATTCTGCTAAACCTAGTAACCCCATTATCAACTTCTGTGGCAAGGATAATAGTAGAACCAGGGTTAGTTTTCCTAAGCTCTTCAGTGTATGACCTTAAGTTAGAGTATTGAGCATCACTGTCACCCTCTATCTTTTGCACAGCCTTTATCTTGGCCTTATACACCTGGCTTCTACTTACATTACACCTGATATCATGAGAGGCATCAAGCAAAAAAACCCGGATATGGACCTTGCCTTTATCGAGAATAGAACCTCTGTATAAACTTCTCACTCAGCCATGTAGCAGTCACATTCTTCACCTTTTGAGTAGGGGCACACTTATGCTTATCAACCATTGTTCTGATTTGATAGGATTGCTCATCTGCCATCTTCAAACAATGAATGTGCCACTGACATTTGGGAGAAACACATTTGGCATAAATTCTTCTACTATCATTCTTGGTGAATCGGATGTTTCTTCTAGCAATGATAGCATGAGATTGGACTGCAAACTTGAACTCCTTTTTTGTTCCATAGACTTGTCCTATCACAAATGTAGGGTTGAAAGAGGTTTATGGGTTATACATGGGGTAACTCTCTTCCTCATTATTCTCATCAGATCCTCTAGTCTCATCAAAGTCACAATGATTATCCACATCATCTTCTTCACCATCACTGGAGTCAGTTGAGTTTGACCCCTGATTCAGCGGGGTTTCTTCGGATCGCCCCCACCAGTATATGCTTCATGGATTGCTTCACTAGACTCACCTCCCACAGAAATAGGAACAAATTTGGTGCTATTAATCAGATTGGATGGATCAAGTGCTTCCACATTCTCCTCAACATGTTTGTCCACATGTTTCTCATATAATCTATCATCATCACTAAGATATTCATTCCCTATCACAAAATCAGGATCCTCAAATGACTCATAACCCAGATCATCTTCACTACAATCAGAATCTATTTCACCATTGCTTTCTACTTCTATATGCTCAACATATATGTGCAACTGTCTGTAGGTCGGATACTATATGCCCAACTTGTAATATCACCATCATCAATTATCAACTTAAAATTATTGTCATTCAGCCTCAAATAGAACCTTCTACCCCCCTCACCAGAAACATTAGCCATCTTACAGTATTCACCTAACTCACTCATACTCAGACTATCAGCCTCAACCCAATCAAACACAAGAGACTCACCCCCAACATACTCATGGAAGGGCACATTATTGAGGTTTCCAGCCTTGAATTCGCCCCCAAAATATAAGGTCAAAGTGAGGTATTTGGTGTTTGGGCCTGAAAAAAATTACAAAAAGCAAAAACACAATAAGATTTTTTAACAATAAACATGAAGTATGACTAATCGTCCAAAAAGCATACTATATTGCAAAATATGGACCACTATTGTTTCTCATTTCAACACAATAACTATCTGCTTTTCACATCTCAAAACAGGGGCGACACGTATTAAATATACCCACCAACAACCAAATATGTTCTCTTTACTCATCTCAAAACAGGAAACAGAAACACACCCACCAACTAAGCCTACCACAAGCATTAAAATACAAACCCAAGCATCCGGGAACAGAAACACACCCACCAACTAAGCCTACCACAAGGATTAAAATACACATACCAAAGTTATAGTTTCCAAACAAAACCCGACACAAATAAACACAAACCCGAATAACGAATTTTTACTTAATCTAAAACTAAACTTACCATAATCGGGTGTGGCCACTTCATCGCCCCTTTGCGACGAAGACATACACCATGGTCGTGGTCCCACGGTGTAGGGTTTGATTTTGGAACGGCCGATAGTGTGGAGGACTAGGGTTCTTCAATTTGGGGGTGTGTTCTCGATCGATCGCTTCTGATGGATTGGGTTTTTTCAATTTGGGGGTATATTGATTTAATTCGTCTCTTACGAATTCGATTAGGGAAACAGGTAGCATTTCATTTTTTTTTTTGTTTTATTTTAGTGAATTCGATTAGTGAATTTTGATATTTAAATATATATATTTATTTAATTTAGTTTTGATTTATTTTTATTTGTAATAAAAATGATGTGTCATTTTATTTTTCGTTTTTCATTTTTTTTAATAGGTAAAATACACATGTGTCGTGCCACGTGTCCAATTCGATGCAACTCAGCATTTCAGGCAAGAAATTAGGGGCGCGTGTGATACACGCCCCTAAAACGACGCCGTTTTAGTGCAGTTTGACCGGTCTTCGGCGTCTTGGGACTAAATTGGCACAAATTGAAAACATACGGGACTAAATTGAAACATGAGATACATACGGGACCATTTTAATAAAGATCCAAAGTTATGGGACCAAATCGATTTAAATCCCCAACAATATTGCGTACCGTAATTCAGTTTTACAATATTATGTATCATGGTTAGGGCTGGGTGCAACGGCAAGCTAGTGTGGAGACCATTACTAGAAATGATCATACTTCTTTTATTTCATAGTTGAAATATTTTTAGTTTTAAAAAAATTGAGGTTCAATTAGATTTTTGAAATTTAACATTTTTTAAAATTTTACATGTTAATAATTCGATTTTTATATTTAATATTAAGTTGTTTGGATTTTTTATGTTTATCATAATGATGAGGTGGAATTTTTATTCTCTAATAATGAGGTAATTTAAACTCGGCAAAAACTTGTATGCAATATTGCATACAAGTAATATGTGCAATTATAGATTAATTGAGCTTTTTTTTTTATTTTTTCGCGGGTCAGGCCTACCGGGTCGGATTAGGACAGATTGTTGGCGGGTCTAGTGGGCTTTCTTCTTTTTTTCTCGTTGCGCTGAGAGGCCAAATTTCTTCCTCTTCTCTTCAGATTGTTGGTGGATCTCACGAGTTTCTTCTTCCTCGCCTCTTTAGCCGCTCCATATTGCTACCCTAATTTCTTGTCCAATTTAATTTTCTTCGATTCGCTCCGATCATTGGATGAAATCAGGTTGTTCAATTTGGATTTCGGTGTGGATTCTGTGAGAAGAAAGGAGAATATGTGTATGGTGTTGGATTACCTCTCAACACAAAGTGTGTGTAAAATTCAGATCCTTTTGCACTTTATTAACGATGTTCTGTAAATCTATAATTTTGGACTGGGGATTTTTTTTTCGCGTTTGTACTGGTTTTTGTTCATGTAGTAACATTTTTTTGCTCATAGGGTAACACTTTTTTTTTCATGTAGTATCACTTTAAATTGTACTTTAAATATGTTTGGACTGAGGATTTTTTTTCGTGTTTGTACTAGTTTTGTTCATGTGGTAACACGTTTTTCAGTTTTTCTTCATAGGGTAACATTTTTTGTTCATGTAGTAACACATGTTTTTTTTTAGTAATATGTAACATTGTACACATGTTGTCGTAATACTAAGTGAATACGCATGTGTTACCATATGAACAACAATGTATTACCTTGTGACCCATGTTACCTTGTGATCATTTATGTGTTACGTTATGTTTTAATACGTGTTACGTAAGATATGAAGTTTTTTCAATATAACAATGTAGTAACACTTACTTATCCATTCAGTAACACATAGAGAATAATAATAATGTATTTTTTTTAATGATAATATAATTTTTATTTCACGTAATAACATTTCGTTTCTATACGTATCACAGTTTTTTTATGTAGTAATACGTAGATGTAGTAACACACAAAAACTTGACAAATCGTTTCTATACGTATCACAGTTTTTTCATGTAGTAACACATAGATGTGTTGCGACCAAATACATTAACAATACATCTAAATCACTAAGCTGTAACACATATTTGATAAATATATTTATCTGTAAATATATATATGCCCTGCCTGCCCAACCCACAGTCCTGGATCGCCCCGACCCGACCCGCTTCTAACCCACGAATTTTAAGTAATTTACTTTAATTGTAATGTATTGCACATATCAATAGAGTTCAATATTTCACAAGAGTCCTACTTCGAAAGAGATGACATAAAAAACTTTCCCATCATTAGAATAAATTACTCCCAGAAACATAGGAATGTTACCCTTCTTTAGAAGAAAGCCACATCCCCGGAACCACTGATTTGAGAAAACCAAACAAATTGAAACTCGGCTGACTCTGACGGAAACAAGAAAAAAGATTTTAGGTAAGAACACAAATCTTGAAACAAAAATTGTTCATGGATCCGAGCCAAAAAAACAGAGTCTGATGTATAAAGAAGCACGCTACAACATAAGAATAATATGAAATAATTCATTCTTAATCGTTGTTCAATCGAGAATAAAGCCCATCTTCGTTATAATAAACCCACAATTAACCATCCCCACAACTCTCCAATAGCCACCAACAAAAGAAATCGAGTCTAGGAAAATCAAAACAATCCATATCAATAAAATTAAAACGAACATAAATCATTTAATTCCTTATTGTTGTTCAATTGTGAATAAAGCCCATCATTTGAAGAAAAATCCTACAAAACCATCTTCGCTATATTAAACCAACAATCTACCATCCCCACAACATTCCAATCTCTTACAAGTTAATATATCCCTATAGCAGAAAAAATTACCTTGAAAATCGAATTTCTGCATTCAAGTGCATCATCCCAGATTACGGCAGAGGCCAAATCTTTGTGGAGTGTACCAGGAAAAGATAACGGTTAATAATAATTGTTGTCTTTCAACGAAAAACCGTAACTTACAACAACAGGTATACTAAGGGATTTAAATCGAAATGGTCCCGTAATATTGAAAAGGTCCCGTATATATCACATATTTCAATTTAGTCCCGTATGTTTTTAATTTGTGCCGATTTAGTCCCAAATCGCCGGAGACCGGTCAAACTACCCAAAAACGACATCGTATTATGATAAATTCCCGACCAAAATTAGGGGTGTGTGTATCACACGCCCCTAAAACAACGTCGTTTTTTGATAGTTTGACCAGTTTCCGGCTATTTGGGACTAAATCGGCACAAATTGAAAATATAAGGGACTAAATTGAAACATGTGATATATGCGGGACCTTTTCAATAAAAGTGCAAGTTACGGGACCATTTCGATTTAAATCCCGATATACTAATGACAACGGGTCTTATCTTTTCAGAAAAATGTGAGTTAAGTGAAAATGCATTCCACTGTTATAGTAGCCAAATTTTTTTTTATCGGATAAATGGTGACTTGAACCCATGATCTCACATTATAGGTAGTGGTGCTCTAATAACTTGAGTTATTCCACTTCGTCATAGCCAATTTTTATCATAGAGGCCCCGTTTGGTTCGCGAGATTGATCAGGATGGGCTGAGATTATGATTTTAATCACAACTAATCTATCGTTGGTTTGTGGGATGAGGGCCCATGATACACTTTAAGCCCAAGTAGATTATGTAATAAATCCCTCCATGGAGGGATATGTCAATCGTATGTGATAGGTAGGACAGAACATATCTCAAATGTAACATTACAAATTGTCCTTCTATTATTTGAATAGATTCATAAGAATGAAGTGTGGTTGTTTCAATTCAATTTAAGAGTATTTATGGCATTTCAATAAGTATCACATTTAATCCTTCAAATCAATTCTACAATCCAAACGCATATCTTAATTCAAATAAATCCAATCCAATATTACTCAATCTCACTCATTTCTATTATGCTTAATCAATCCAATCCCATGAACCAAACGCCTCCCTAAAGTTTAGGTGAAAAAAAGTTGGAACCTGCCCTGGTTGGTATCATAATCTAAATCTCCTCATCCAATGTCATTAATGTTATTGAGTATTTTTTAAGTACATTTGGTGTAATCACACCTCACTATTAATTAAATATATATAAAGAAAAAGGGTGTAACCTAGATTGAGCAATTAATTAAATATACAGTTCTGTTTTGGTAAAAAAAAACCTAACCTATACAATACCAATGAACAAAAAGAATGGAAACGGTCGTTGTCAAAAAAAAAAATTGAAACGGTCAACTCCTTAATGATAAGCAAATTAAACAAACAATGCAATTATGTAACAAAGTCATTCAACCATCCAATCACAAGGAAACCTAAAGTAAACATGTAATTATAGTATTATACTCATTAAATAAGTAGAGTAGTTCAAAGCTAATCAATTTCAATAATTTTTTAAGATAATAAATTACAATAATTTCCTTCTACCACCGAATACACGACACATTTTTTCGTCTCGCTATAGATCCAGAATCACAATCACTACAAGAGGAGATCATCCAGAACCACAACTTCTACCACCAAGCACATGACACATCTTTTCGTTTTGTTATAAACCAAAATCGTAACCACCATAAAAGGAAACCATCCGCACCGCAACCGAACAACCACCACAAAAGTAAATAAATTTTCCCTTTCAATATCTTGAACATGAGACATGGGGTTTTAAATAGGGGAACTCTAAGCACTTGAGTTATTCATGTTTGACCTCCTTTGCTCCAATTTGAAAAGTTAAGTTTTGGCAGAGTTGTTCCCAAAAGTCAATCTGAAATAAGCTGTAGACTTGCAAAAGACCTCGAAAAGTAAATTTTATTAGTCTAGTTCCAGTTTTCCGAAAATTTGTCAGAGATGTTCACAAAGTCACCAGAATTTCAAAATGAGGTTTTATTTATTCCACATAAAAAGTTATATTGGGACTTTCTGCCGATATTGCTAACGTGACGTGCAATTATCACTAGATTAATTTTTTATATTGTATAGAATGAAATTTCCAAATATGGACTAAATCAATAATGATAAATTGTTGGGTTTTTTTTAATTATTTGTAAAATTATTAGACATATTGGCTGATTAGTTCTAACTCATTAGGATTCAGCCTAATTTATAGGGTTTTAGAGTAAACGATGCGGGCTAAAATGACCTGAATTTAAGCCGCTAGCAATAACACTCTTTCTTTCTTTTTTAATCTTTTGTCATACCCTTTTTACATCTCTAGATGTAATTAAGTACCAAAACAATCTTAGAGAGAGATTTATCAAAGAAAAAAGTTTGTCCATATCATATCAAAGAAAAAGTCTTCTTCATTGACTAACTTTTTTTTAACTAGCACATGAATCTACCACTTTGATAATTCTTTTTAATATATTGGTTTTTGTATATCTAATCACTTAGATCAGCAGCAGAAACTATTTCTCAAAATAATCTCATTTGGAAATGGCGCAGTCCCTTTTCCTAGCAATTCTGAGCACACTGCTTCTTTCCTTTAAATTTATGAAATTATCCTTTGGATTAGATAAACTCCTGCCAAACCAAACAATTTCTTTTGGCCAAACTTTGATTTCACATAACCATGATTTTGAGATGGGGTTTTTCTCCCCTGGAAATTTCCCAAATTGTTTTCTGGGAATATGGAACAAAAACACCCCTGATGTTGTAGTTTGGGTTGCTAACAGAAACAATCCCATTTCCAATTCAAATGGTGCTACTTTTTCCATTTCTGGAAATGGAAGTCTTGTGATCAGCAGAAATGGTGGAAGCATTATCTGGTCTGCAAATCCATCAGGGCCAGCATCAAATCCAATCTTACAGCTCCTGGATAATGGGAACCTGGTTCTTGTAAACGAGACCGCGGAAGAAGGTGGTTACTTATGCAAAGTTTCGATTACCCAACTGACACCTTATTACCAGGAATGAAGGGGGTTGACGACCCTGATGCTGGTGTGGTGAAGAATATGACATCCTGGAAAAATTGGGATGATCCTTCTCTTGGAGATTTCGTTGTCGGGATTGAGAACCAGGGCCTGCCTGAGTTGGTGATTTACAGAGGGAACACGAAAACATTCCGAATTGGAAAGTGGAATGGCCTTTAATTTGGTGGATATCCTCGCTATCCCAATGCAATCTCCAAACCAGAACTGTTTTTCAGAGGAGAAAGGTTGATATCTTTGACACAAGATCCTCATGACAAAAAAACATTGAGAAGATCGACACTAGATACCTCCGGTATACTCTACAGCTATACCTTGAATGCAAGAAAAGATAAGTGGAATCTTGCATACTCGGTTCCAGGAGATCAATGCGATGAATATGGTCGATGTGGTCCTAATAGTATTTGCACTTTCGACATACCAACTCTATGCCAGTGTCCGCAGGGATTTGCACCTAAATTCCGAAAAGAGTGGGACCTCCAAAATTGGTCCGGTGGGTGCACTAGAATTGCGCCGTTGAATTGCAAGAGTGGAGATGGTTTTCAAGAGGTTAGAGGGGTGAAGTATCCGGATATGTTGAAGTTTTGGTTAAACACAAGCATGAGTCTCGACGAATGCAAAGCTGAGTGTCTAAAAAATTGCAGCTGCAGCGCGTCTGCTAATCCACACATAACAAATGGAGGCACTGGATGTGTCATGTGGTTTGGAGATCTCATTGATATCAGAGACCTCCCTGGTGCAGATGATAAGCAAAACATCTATGTGCGCTTACCAGTTTCAGAACCAGTTGATTCTAAGCTCTTGTGAGAATTGCCCATATTGTAAGAAATCTCATTATTTGTATAATATACAGAAATGTAGATACCTGTTTGGGTTTCTCCTTGTAGATGCAAGCCTTGAGTTAAAGAAAGAGCAGAAAAGGCCTACAAAACTTATATTGATATCAATTGCTACTGGAGTTATTGTCTCGGGAATTATTAATGGAGGAATTTTTATGATGAGACGACCACAGAAGAAAGGTAACAAATCTCAACTTATGCAATTGACTGTTAAACTTTTGACAACATTCAAGCAGTGTCTGTCAGCCTGAGGCATTATTTTCGGTTTTTCCTTGAACAGCCATAAAATATAATAATGAGGATTTAGAGTTACCTTTGCTCAAGGTAGCAACTATTTTGGCTGCAACAAACAACTTCTCCAAGGAAAACATGATCGGAGAAGGTGGATTTGGTCCCGTTTACAAGGTAACATACTTCCTAAGGCGAGACACAAAAGACAAACATTCTGACTCTATTTGAAATGAATGCATAATCAGGGAATTTTACAATCAAAAGAAGAAATAGCCATTAAAAGACTGTCAAGAACTTCGAGACAGGGTCTTGAAGAGTTCAAAAATTGATTCTATTTGAAATGAATGCATAATCAGGGAATTTTACCATCAAAAGAAGAAATAGCCATTAAAAGACTGTCAAGAACTTCGAGACAGGGTCTTGAAGAGTTCAAAAATGAAGCCATCTTGATTGCAAAACTTCAACATACAAACCTTGTCAGACTCTTGGGATGTTGCATTGAAGGCGAAGAAAGAAAGTTAATCTATGAATACATGTCGAATAAAAGCTTGGATTATTTTGTTTTCGGTACACCCTAAGATTATTTTTCCTTTTTCTGTTTTGTTTGGGAATCTCCTTTTCTTTCTGCCAAATTCTAGAGTGCTTCATATCATAACAAATGTTACGATCCCACATCGGTTCCACATGAAAGTGTGGAAGGGTATATAAGTGAGAGTAAATACTTAACCTTTGACCATGGTTTTGGGTTAAGTTAGGGCTCCCTAGCTTATATTCCTAACAACAAATTATTTATATGCAGATGAAAATCGGAGGAGACATTTGACATGGCCTAATCGCTTCGAGGTTATAATGGGAATTGCTAGAGGACTACTCTATCTCCATCATGATTCCAGATTAAAGATTATCCATAGGGATTTCAAAACAAGCAACATTTTACTAGATGGAAATTTAAATCCAAAAATTTCAGACTTTGGCCTAGCAAGAACTTTTGGAGAGGATAAACCTGTAGCATGCACAAAGAAAGTTGTTGGGACTTAGTAAGCTCTGCTTTCTTCTTTTTTTCTATATCTAATTCATGAAATTAGTTTGGATTTCCCATGAGACCTAACAAGTTTTGACCAATAATTTATGCAGTGGCTATATGGCCCCAGAATACGTAATTTGTGGGAAATTTTCAGTGAAGTCCGACGTCTTTAGTTTGGGAGTGGTATTGTTGGAGATTGTGAGTGGAAAAAAGAACAGGGGCTTTGAAAGCAGCAATGATTATCGTCACAGTCTCTTGGGACATGTATTATACTTTTCCATATGGTTTTTGTTGGTTATACTCAAATGTTTAAGCTAACAATGTTGTTGTAACTTTGATTTAGGCATGGTTGCTATGGAAAGAAAACAGGGTCATGGAGCTGATGGATGAATGTTTGAATGGTACATGTATCATAAGTGAAGTGAAGAGATGCATACATGTTGAATTGTTATGCGTTCAAAAATTTGCCGAAGATAAGCCAGTGATGTCATCAGTGCTTTTCATGTTGGGAACTGATGAAGCAATTCTGCCAGAACCCAAAGAACCTGAGTTTTTCATCTCCGAAAGAAGTAGCATATCACCAAGTTCCATCTCCGCAAGAAATACGGTCACAATTTCTGATCTGGAGGCCAGATGAGAAGGTCTGTAACATGTTTCAAATTTGTGATTTGTAAGCACACTAAAGTTTTTGAATAAAAAAATCAATGCAACAAAGTTATGTTTTGTAATTAATTTTTACTAGGACTATACAATATCTTGTAAAAGAATATTCTGTGTCAAAGATAAATCCAAATGTATTGTAATGGCGATGAGTCCAAATTTTGTCAAACATCATTACAAATTGGGAAAATTACTCTGAGGTTCAAAATTTTTGGGAAAATTACTCTGAGGTACAATGTGCAAAAATAATTTTGCATTTTAGTTCAAACTAGATACTAAAGTGCAAAATTGTTTTTGCACATTGTACCTTAGAGTAATTTTCCCAAAAAATTTGTATCTTAGAGTGAGGACCCCTTACAAATTCTACAATTCATATACCTAGTAGGTCATTTACTAAGGATTTCATTACAATGGGAAGACCAACTGTAGCAGCTTAGATTCTCAGTTTTCTATCATGCCCTGATCTCATGTTTTTTTATTTAATCAGTAAATCATACATGTACTATATGACATAATTATTGTACACATGGCATGCTAATAGAATGAAACACAAGTTAAAACATGAATGGGGACAGAGAATTCTATTCTGGGTGCCATTATACATGTTTTGCTCAACAGAATAACCTCAAGTTTCCATACTTGGTGAACATATTCCTTTCTTCTAGTACTAAACTTTTATATCATTCCTTAAATTTATATCAACTTAAAACTTTCCGAAAACAAATGCCACCTAAAACATTGCATCAAGAACAGTCTGCAATAAATGATGGAGACTCTAGTTCATACACCCAATAGAACATAAGAAAATAATAATCCAGAGCCGAATTGATGTTTTGCACTTTGTTCAGTACAATACTAACCAAAAAAATTGGCGGAATTGATTTTCTTCTAATAATTATGTCTCTGCTTCACCAGGTATTTCCAACTCACTATCTACCATCAAAATTTATTGAACAAGTAGCACAGATTCTTAACCAAATTTATTCACAAGTAACCCAGAATATGCACACGTAAAGTATGTGTATGGCTAACATGATATTCTGAGTTGCATAAAGAAACAGGAAAAGTTCTCTAAAGATGAAAGAGAGGACAAAAAAACTTTCCCATCATTAGAATAAACGGTACATAGAAACATAGGATTCTTACCCTTCTTCAGAAGAAAGCAAAATTCCCTGAACAACTGATTTTAGAAAACCAAACAAATGGAACTCGGCTCACTCTTACAGAAACAAAAGAAAAGATTTTAGAGAAGAACACAAATCCTGAATCAAAAATTGTTCATGGATGTGAGCCACAACAATACAGTCTGTTGCATAAAGAAACACGTTACAGCATAAGAATAATATGAAATAATCTATTCCTCATTGTTGTTCAATTGAGAATACAGCCCATCTTTTAAAGATAAATCCCGTAAAACCATCTTCGTTATATTTAACCCACAATTCACAATCCCCACAACTCTCCAACCCTGACACAAAGCTTCCCAATTGCCACCAACAAAATAAACCGAGTCTAGGCCAACCAAAACAATCCATATCAACAAAACGAAAACTAACATTAGTTAATTAGTTCCTTATTGTTGTTCAATTGGAAATAAAGCCCATCTTTAGAAGAAAAATCCCGCAAAACCATCTTCGTTATACTAAACACACAACCTACCAATCCCTTACAAGTTCATATATCCCTTTAGCAAACAAAAATGACCTAGAATATCAAATTTCTTCATTCAAGTGCATTATCCCAGACCACAGCATAGGCCAAATGCGGAAGTACATGAATATCATATACAAGTTACATGTGAAATTAGCATACTGAGTGAACATAACACATAACTGCAGTAATGTGATTCATTATAGACTGGGTATCGAATCAGAAAATTAATTAAATAAGATTAGTCCAGTAAACGAGCAAAAACAGAACGGAACAGAAAAACCGCAGAAAACTCATGATGAAGAAATGAACTTACATTGAACTCGAAGCAAATAATTGCAGAATGAGAAACGTTTGTGCTCTGCTGACAGACACGCAAAGCTTAAATTGGGGTTTAGACAAGAAATTAGGGCTTATACAAAAAAAAATTAGGGCTTAGACAAGAAATTAGAGCTTAGACAAAGAAATTAGGGCTTATACAAAGAAACCTTCTATTGGTTTACCTAGGCGAGGAGTCAGACGACGCAAGGCATTTCACGGCGGTGCGAAGTGGCGGTGTGAGGCGGCGTAGCACCTGAGTTTTCTCGAGAAGTGGTTAGTGGCGTAGGTGTACGGCGGCGAACGGCGATGGTTGTGAGGCGGGCAACGGCGGTGGCTAGGGCGCGGCTGGGATAGAAAGAACTAAAAAAAATTCTAAATGTGTCCTTTATACCCCTTATTAATCAAATAAATCAAATTTATACTTAATTAAGAATGACAACTCCGTTAAAAAAAATGACAACAGAAAAGATAACGGTTTTATAAAAAGCGTTATATTTCGGCGAAAAACTGTAATTTACCACAACGGGTTTCGAAAAAATGTGTTATGCTTATGACCTCGGGTTTAGCAAATGCGTTGTCATTCCACTGTTGTAGTAGCCAGTTTTTAATCATAGTGATATATACGCATAGTTTAGGGGAAAACAATGTCATTAACGAGTTATTTAATATATATAAAGAAAAAGGGTGTGACCTGGATTGAGCAATAAATTAAGAGACACAATTGCATGAGACCGTCTCACAATGAAACGGATCATAAATTGAGTATTGACGTTTTAATACTTTAAGAGGGATGGATGTGATTTGTGTTTGATTATTATTAATTAAATATAAAGTTTTTCTGTTTTGGTCAAAAAACAAACCTATACCATACCAATGAACACAATAAGGGCTTGCTTGGTATCATTAATAATGGTAATGAAAATGAGGAGGATTGAGTGAATGATGAAAGTATGGTAATCAATTAGTTACTTCTATTATTATTACATACACATCAAATTTATTAAGCAGTATGAAATAATTTTGATTACTCTCTTCCATTACTCCTAATGAAGCGGATTCTAAATTAAAATGGTCAACTCTTTAATGATAAGCAAATTAAAAAAAAATTCAATGCAACTAAGTCAATTCAACCATCCAATCACAAGGAAACCTAAGTAAACATGTAATTTAGTATTATACTCTTTAAATATAGTAGAGTCATTGTAGTGATATAATCATTTTTGTTCCAAAACTCTATACTCCAATTTGAAAAGTTACATTTTGGCAGAGTTGTTCCCGGAAGTCAATTTGAAATAAGTTGTAGATTTGCAAAAGACCTCGAAAAGTTAATTTTGAAAATTTAGTCCCAATTTTTAAAAAAAGTTGTGAGATTTGTTCACAAAGTCACCAGAATATTACAAAATGATGTTTAATACCACATAAAAAGATTAGTTTATGGCTTTCTGGTGATATTGCTGAGGAGAGGCGCATTTATCAGAAGATTAATTTTTTAGTTGTATAAAATCTACAAGGCAAATTTTTGTGTGCACCACTTGCACCAATTTAGAATTGGTGCAATTTGATTTTAATTCAGTTTTTTTTTTACCATTTCTTTACACTGATCTGGGCCCGAACGCGGCCCGAGTGGTTCATGGTTCACCCATCCCGAATGAATCATGATTTGAGGTTTAAGGTTCATGAATTAAGATTTAGGATGTAGGGTTTAAAGTTCATGGTTCATTCAAATTAAAATTGAATTCAATTGCACCTTGTGCAATTGGTGCATACAAGCATCAATGAATGGACAAATTTCGAGATATGGACTAAATCAATAATGTTAAATATTTGGATTCTTTAATTATTTGTAAAATTATTAGATATATTGGTGGATTAATCCTAAATCATTAGGATTCAGCTTAGTTTATAGGGTCCAGAGTAAACTATGCTGGCTAAAATGACCTGAATTTAAACAGCCAGCAATAACTCTCTTTTTTTAACATTTCTTGTCATTTTCTTTTGACATCTCCTGATGTAATAAGTACCAAAACAGCCTGAGAGTGAGATTTATTAAAGAAAAAAAGTCTTCATATCTTATGAAAGAAAAAGTCTTGTCATTGACTAAAAACTTTAATTAACACGTGAATCTCCCACTTTGATAATTCACTTTCAATATATTGGTTTCTGTATATCTAATCACTTGGATCAAACAGCAGAAACTATTTCCCACTAATAATCTCATTTGGAAATGGCGCAGTCCCTTTTCACAGCAATTCTTAGCACACTCCTTCTTTCCAATATTTCTCTGAAATTATCCTTTGGTTTAGATACACTCGTACCAAACCAAACAATTTCAATTGCCCAAACTTTGATTTCTCATAACCATGTTTTTGAGTTGGGATTTTTCTCCCCTGGCAAGTCCCAAAATAATTTCTTGGGGATATGGTACAAAAACACCCCTGATGTTGTATTTTGGGTAGCTAATAGAAACAATCCCATCTCCAACTCAAATGGTGTCACTTTTTCCATTTTCGGAAATGGAACTCTTATGATAAGCAATTCTGGAAGCATAATCTGGTCTGCAAATCCATCAGGGCCCGCGTCAAATCCAATCTTACAGCTCCTGGATTCAGGGAACCTGGTTCTTGTAAACGAGACTACGGAAGAAGGTGGTTACATATGGCAGAGTTTCGATTACCCAACTGACACCATATTACCAGGAATGAAGGTGGTTGATGACCCTGATGCTGGTGTGTTGAAGAATTTGACATCATGGAAAAATTGGGATGATCCTTCTCCTGGAGATTTCGTTGTCAGGATCGAAAACCAGGGATTGCCCGACTTTGTGGTTTACAGAGGGAAAACGAGAACATGCCGAATTGGAAAGTGGAATGGGCTTTACTTCGGTGGATATCTGCGCTATCCCAACGCAATCTCTAAGCCGGAACTTCTTTTCAGAGGAGAGAGGTTGATATCTATGACACAAGATCGTCATGACAAAAAAACTTTGAGAAGATCGACACTAGATACCTCCGGTATACTCTACAGCTACACCTTGAATGCAAGGAAAGATAAGTGGAATCTCGCCTACTCGGTTCCAGGAGATCAATGTGACGAATATGGTCGATGTGGTCCTAATAGTATTTGCACTTTCGACATGCCAACTTTATGCCAGTGTTTGAAGGGATTTGCGCCTCAATTCCGAAAAGAGTGGGAGCTACAAAATTGGTCCGGTGGGTGCAGTAGGATCACGCCGTTGAATTGCAAGAGTGGAGATGGTTTTCAAGAAGTTAGAAGGGTGAAGTATCCGGATATGTTGAAGTTTTGGTTGAACATTAGTATGAGCCTCGACGAATGCAAAGCAGAGTGCCTAAAAAACTGCAGCTGCACGGCGTATGCTAATCCGTACATAACAAATGGAGGCAGTGGTTGCGTGATGTGGTTTGGAGATCTCATCGATATCAGAGACCTCCCAAGGGCAGACGATAAGCAAAACATCTACGTGCGGTTACCAGTTTCAGAACAAGTTGATTGTAAGCTCTTATGAGAATTTTCCATATTGTAAAAACTGCACATAATCTCATTATTTGTGTGTGTTTGTCCTTGTAGATGCAAGCTTAAAGAAAGAGGAGAAAAGGCCTACAAAACTTATATTGATATCAATTGCTACTGGAGTTATTGTCTCAGGGATTATTAATGGAGGAATTTTTATGATGAGAAGACCACAGAAAAAAGGTAACAAATCTGTTTTCTTGCAATTGACTGTTACACTTTTGACAACATTCAAGCAGAGCCTGTCAGACTGAGGCGTTATTTTCTGTTTTTCGTTGCACAGCCATAAAATATAATAGTGAGGATTTAGAGTTACCTTTGCTCAAATTTGCGACTATTGTGACTGCAACAAACAACTTCTCCAAGGAAAACAGGATCGGAGAAGGTGGTTTTGGTCCTGTTTACAAGGTAACATACTGCCTAAGGTGAAAAGCGAAAGACAAACATTCTGAATCTTTATTTGACTTGCATAATCAGGGAATTTTACAATCAAAAGAAGAACTAGCAATTAAAAGGCTGTCAAGAACTTCGAGACAGGGTCTTGAAGAGTTCAAAAATGAGGCCATCTTGATTGCAAAACTTCAACACACAAACCTTGTTAGACTTTTGGGATGTTGCATTGAAGGAGAAGAAAGGATACTAATCTATGAATACATGCCGAATAAAAGCTTGGATTATTTTGTTTTCGGTACAACCTAAGATTATCTTTCCTTTTTCGGTTTTGTTTGGGAGTCTCTTCTTATTTCTGTCAAATTCTACAGTGCTTCAGTGTCATAAAAAATCATTTATATGCAGATGAGAATCGAAGGAAACATTTGACATGGCCTAATCGCTTTGACGTTATCATGGGAATTGCTAGAGGACTACTCTATCTCCATCATGATTCCAGATTAAAGATAATCCATAGGGATTTCAAAACAAGCAACATTTTACTAGATGGAAATTTAAATCCAAAAATATCAGACTTTGGCCTAGCAAGAACTTTTGGAGAGGATAAACCTGTATCAAACACAAAGAAAGTTGTTGGGACTTAGTAAGCTCTACTTTCTTCTTCTTCTTTCCTATATCTAATTCATGAAATATTAGTTTTGATATTTCCCATGAGACCTTACATGTTTTGACCAATAATTTATACAGTGGCTATATGGCTCCAGAATACGTAATTTGTGGGAAATTTTCAGTGAAGTCCGACGTCTTTAGTTTGGGAGTGGTATTGTTGGAGATAGTGAGTGGAAAGAAGAACAGGGGCTTTGAAAGCAGCGATGATTATCGTCACAGTCTCTTGGGACATGTATTATACTTTTGCATATGTTTTTTTTTGTTGGTTATACAGAAATGCTTAAACTAACAATGTTGTTGTAACTTTGATTTAGGCATGGTTGCTATGGAAGGAAAACAGGACTATGGAGCTGATGGATGAATGTTTGAATGGTACATGTATCGAAAGTGAAGTGAAGAGATGCATACATGTTGGATTGTTATGCGTTCAAAAATTTGCGGAAGATAGGCCAGTGATGTCATTGGTGTTTTTCATGTTGGGAACAGATGAAGCAATTCTGCCAGAACCCAAAGAGCCTGCCTTTTTCATCTCCGAAAGAAGTAGCATATCATCAAGTCTCATCTCCCAGAGAAATACGATCACAATTTCTGATCTGGAGGCAAGATGAGGAGGTCTCTATAGCTCACATGTTTCAAATATGTGATTTGTAACCACACAAAAGCTTTAACAAAGTGATATTTTGTAGTAATTAATTTTTACTAGGACTATGCAATATCTTGTAAAAGAATATTCCGTGTCAAAGATAAACCCAAATGTATTATAATGGCGATGAGTCCAATTTTTTTCTGGTATTTTTTGCATTCTCAATTTTAGTGTCAAAGTTTGTTTAGTTGACGCTTGAATCTTGATGGCAGAAACAATTTCCCTTTTATCACTACAGGAAATTCGAGATTTCGCGACGAAAACATTAGTCACTAAAACATTATTTTTCGTCACAATTGATAATTTGTGACGATTTTTTTTGTAGCAGAGTTCGTCATTTATAGTGCGTGGTATTTTGAAAAATGTGACGGTATATTAATTCGTCGCGAAAGGACACATTTGGTGACGAAAAAGTTCATCGTCCCTAAATGTGTCCATCTATTGTGACGCATAAATTGTCACCTTAGGCATCAAAAATTCGTCACTTAATATGACATTTCGTCACTAAAGTTCAACTTTACGTGACGATTTAAATAAGTGTCACAAAAAAAGGTAGTGACATTAATTTTGTCACAATTAGCTTGATTATTTCGTCATATTTTCTATATTCGTCACGAAAGAGTTGTTATTCGGTGACGAAATGTTGATCGTCGTTATATGCGTACATATAAAATGACAATAAAAATTGTCACTAAATAGTTTGATTTAGTGACAAATTTTTTATTGTCGCAAAATGATGTGGAAATTGTGAAGAACTATTGTTGTCACTATAATGTATTATTCAGTGACGAAAATAATATTCATCACTAGAAGTTTAGATTTAGTGACAATATATTGTTCGTCATATTTGACATTTTTTCGTCATGAAAGAATTGCCAAAAAATGACGAAAAAAAAGATCGTGGTTATATATATATAGGTAAAGTGACAACTGATTTTCGTCTCAAAAAATTGGACTTTAGTGACGAAATACTCGTCGTCGTTAAAGACGTAAAAATGGTGACAAAATAGTTTTTGTCATTAAAAAATATTATTCAGTGACGATGATGATAATCGTCACTAAAGAAATTGATATAGTGACAACATGTATCGTCATGATTAATTAACATACCGTGACTATTATTTCGTCATAAAAATGATACATATTGTGACGCATTTATTTCATCGTGAAATAATTATTCTTATTATCAATTTATTTGATTTTTTATATATATTAAATCAGTAATCAATACTAAATAATAAATATTACAATAAAAACTAAATTAATTAAAGATAAAAAAATATATTGCATTAACAAAAAAACTCCGTCAAACAATTAGAAATCAATCAACAATATTTTTTATGAAAACTACATGAAAACAATAAACTAAAAAAAAATAATGTCTTATATGTCTTCAAAAATAAATTCCATGCACTTCAAACGACGAATCTGAAATCTTCTCCTCCTTAGATATCACCTATAAAAAAGATATCATATCAAAATATGAATTTATAAGAAAGCATAACTCCGTAAAGTATCACTCTCATAATACTGTTAAAAAAATAAATGTGTTTTCACAAATACATCATGTGATCAACTTCAAATATAGTCATGCCTACTTAACAAGTTAAATAAATTGAGAAAGCATCTTGAGAATTTGCTATTACAATTGCTTGCTAATATAAGTCAAAACGATGTTTCACCAACAAACAAGAACATCTAGATGAATAGCAACTCCATTCATTTGAACTAGCAAGGAAAGAAATCAAGTTAATTGGAGACATATTAACTTTATTTCCAAGTCCATTGCATTTAATTACTCTGTATTCAATAAAACAATCTCTGAAACCTCAAGTAATTAACACAGAATGTCATATTAACAATCACAAAAACCTAATCTCATATAAGCATTTCTACACAACAAGTTATCATACATACAGTTTTACCAGTTTAGCTATTTAGATCAGAATCTTTCTGCAATAGAAAAGAATTTGATATTTCTCTAACTCAGGGACATATATGAATAAGAACGCTACTTGATCCCAAAAAAAAAAAACCCCGGAAAGAGTTGCTACCATCAACATATTAAATTATCCAAGACTAATCCACAAAATTCAGGGTGTATCTACTTTACCAAATCAATAACACAGTAAATGTGCAACTTCTTGTCCAAAAAAGGGAAAACAAAATATTCTCAAAGCAGCACGGTCACGGTAACACATCCAGGTTCAATAATTCAAAAATTCATAAACCTTAACTGCAATCAGATCTAAAATTTCAGAACCCCCAAATTTAGCAAGATCGAATTCAATTCTCCAAATCCAGAGCAAGTCACACAAGCATGAAACAATTTCAGCTATACTAAATTTCGGATCTCAAAGTAATTCCTTAACACAATCAAAATATCTAAGAATGAGTATAACAAAATTACACTAACTTGTTTTAATCATTACATCCACGAACTAAAATGCAGCAATATTTACTTCACACACCGTAACTAGCACAATTTGGTAGTGAAATATACAAAGTACATTACTACCATTATCTATGTACATGCAATACACATATAACCTAGCTAAAAAAATAATTTGTATCACACACATATTATGTTTGAATCAAATCAGCAGTTGCAATGCTCTAAAAAATCAGCAATTACAGCATCTACAAGACCTAATTGCACTTCGAAATAGCATCAACAAGACTTAATATCGAGAGTGAGAAACTAGTAGTTATCACATTCCCTTATTTGTTACACATGTTGAACACAAATAATCATAATATCTGCCCTCTTCTAACACATCTAGGTTTAAAGCTACACATATGAGTAGTACTACTAAAAGAAAAATGAAAATAATAAAGTAAAGGCTAAAGAGAAAAATAGAACCTAACCTTAATTATATGTCAATCCCTTTGTCCCTCATGAAAGCCATTACTTTGTTCATAGCTGCATTTTGCTCAGAGAGTTTTGCAGTGAGAATCTCATTTTGCACAGAGAGTTTGGCAGTCAGATTATCATTTTGTGTAGCCAGGTCCTCTTTCAAGCTAGTTACTTGAGCTTGTAGTTCTTCCACTTGAGCTCTAGAGTGTTGCAACTCTTCCGTTGTTTCTCTTAGCTCATCTTCATATTCAGCATAAGAATTGTACAATGAACTCCGTCTACTCGGAGGCTTTGAACCGTAACCATACCCTTTGGTATATCCAAATTTCATGGCCCAACACCTCCAAGACTATCACAGGTTCGGTCCTCTCTATTCCGAGCTCAACATATTCATCTCGCTTACGTTTCATTGTTTCCTAGTATTTAAGCATAAATAAAGTAAATAAAATGCTCAACTGAATTGAAAAAGAAGTAAATTAACCTCAATAATAACATAATCAAATATCATAAATGTCTACACGACTTACCCAATTTTCTTTTGCCTTGTCGGATATCCACTCATTATTCTTTGTACTGTGGGTTTTCTCATACAAGTAAATCCGATCGCACGGTTCTTTAAGTTCAAGAGACTACAAAAAAATATTAAAAATCAGCTACTTCATCACCATACCCATGACTGAAATAAAATATTCAGAAAACTCATAATTACCTTCTTTTAATGTTTATATAATTTAATTATTGACATATCATCAGGTCTTATGTTCAATTATATGGGAAATAGGGGCTGTGAATACTCTATGAAAATTAGAAAGATGACAAGTATACAAATAATCAGATGTAGGATACTGCTTACCCTTTGTAATGGACATAGGGCTCATACCAACACATTTCTCTATTATTTCCTTTATCAACAGATTATAAAACAGAAATCACAGATTATGGTTTTCATAACTTCATTGCATGCTTAATTGATGATTTTGTGTTAATGGAAACAATTTACAGGGAAAAAAGGAGGAAAGAACACGCACACTGTGTGTGAGGTATGGCAAGCTTAACTTCTTCATTTTTCTGTACAGTTGCCTTAATTAGTGACAGGAAGGTATTTTCTTATACCTAAGAGAATTTGATTAAGTATTTCAACCATATTTGTTGTATGTGATGTAGGTTATAGTATAAGAATGGGGCTGCCTAATTCTTATTATGTTTATTATGTTCATTCTGATTAGCCCTAGGGTCAATTTATGTCTATTAGTAGTCAAGGTACATAACAAAAACAACCAAATGATAGCTGTCAAAATGTAATAGTTCCAATATTTTAAAGGTAATCTTATTTTATGTGATAGATGTGTAGATGCAACTAGTGCAAGGAATGCAAAAACTGAAAACATATATATCAGGTAACATGAGCATTACACAAGTGTATGCCTTATATATTGTAACCACATGATTGATAGTCAGGACTCGGATGCACTAATTTATAAGAGATATATATCAGTATCATTGTTGCCAGACGGAGGACTTGGAATTGCTATGTTCTGCCTAGGTATTCTTTAAGTTTCACTTTTTGGAAGCCTTTCATAGATATTTAAAAGTAATTTCCTTTAAACACTTCAATTACTTGATTAGTAGGCCTTTTCGTTGCATCACAAACCAAAGTGGCAATTGTGCAGGAGCTTTCGCCAGAATTAATATTAAGCATTTGACATTACACTAATGTAAAGCCACTCTTATATGTGATGCAAGCAGCTCTCCCCAAAGGGATAGTTCCTTTTGTGTTTTCAAAGGAGTATAAAGAAAATCAAGACATACTCAGAGGGTATTTGGTGCTTTCAGCAATAATATATCAGAAAGCTATACTTATTTGTTATCTGTAGGGTTTTATTTGGTTTGCTCATTGTGGTTCCAATTGGATTAGCACACTACATCCTGCTGGATTTATAAGGAAAAGAACTGCTGGCAAGTGGTCACAGGGAAGAATCATTCAAGATTGCATATAAAAACAAAAAAGCAGGAGCTCAACATCAACGTTGATATCATTAGCCATATTCCTTTTTTATTGTTGTAAATTTGTAATATAGCATTTTAGTTGATTAAGATACCAACAAATATGCGGAAACCAACACATACTTAAGGAACTGATAGTAAAGCAAACACATACTTAAGGAACTGACAGTATACTTGAAAACATATACTCACAAGTTCATGCGATCGGACTGAGAAAGGCTTTCGTCCAGCAGTATGCTTGCATAGCATTTTATCCCTGTTGCTTTTATTGATTTCAGTTAAACGCTGCAAGAACATTATAATTGTAACAAAACAAATCAGAATTTTTGCATTTAAAAGTGTTAGCCATTAAAATTGTAAAATTATGTGCATTAAAATTAGCAAAGGTAACGTTACCTTGAATTCAGGTGAGGCAAAATAATCACAGAGTTTTTCCAAGTTATCTTGGTTGGAACAGGCCTTTGGTTTGTGATCCTTAGCCTCCTGTAAATCTGGATACTTAAGAAAGTGCAGATGTAACTTATAACGTTGTTGCCTAGAACTTTCTCTCACCCGATCGACCAGGCTCCGCTTCACTCCAGCGTTATCAACATTCAAATCCATATGCATCTACAACTCGCATAGAACATGCAAATTAGAATAAAAGAAGGTTAAAATAATATATTAAACACATAAAAAAAATTTAACTCATACTTGCAGATGATCAAACCCTGGCTTCAATCCAGTTTCCTGATCTACCTCTTTCCACCGTATTGGTACGGGGAGAACTTTTCGTGTTACTATTCCAATATTAGTTGCCAATTTCGACGATTGTACCGAATTTGTTGGTCTCCCAACTATTGGATCCACCTCAATCTTAAACTTCCCGAAAGCATCAAAGTACTTCAGCAATCCTTTTCCAGTTGTTTCACCACGAGTCATTTTCTTTGAAACTGGAGCTACACGTGAACAAAAAGCATATTTTTACAAGATATAAATTCTTATACACGACTATTATTTTAAAGATAATGAAGAACACGTAATAAAACCTAAAAATATAATACTTTTAATTACATAGTAAAGCATCAGATCTTCGTTTGATGCATGCGGGACGCTCTCCGTAGATGGAATTGGAGAAGTTTCACGTACGGGTTCTGAAGCCTCAGATTCTAAGTCTGAGAAATTGTTTGCACTTCAAGTAAGAGGTATAATAGGATTTTGTGGACAGCTAGGGTTGTGTTTGCTTGGCAAAGTGTTTGGACTCCATTTTTGGAGTGTTTCATCTTGAAGTCCTGTAACTCTAGCATTAGTTAAAGCTCCCTTGAAAAGAGATTGTCTGAAACGACCGCTTCATTTCAAGTTCGATGGACCTCCGGGAGCCATATCTCAAACCTGAAAAATGAAGAATTGTTAACTCAATCTAATAAAAGAAAGAAGAAACATAGGAGGGGCCACAACCCGGCCCAAGGTTATAGGGCAAGAGGCTGGAGCCCAAAAAAGCAGAAAAAAAGCCTAATAACCAACAAATGAAGCCCAAAGGCCCACTATGCCCACTGTGCAACAAGAAGAATAGGTCAACCAAAGACAATTACTTGAAATCAGGTTGTCTATCCAGGCTTATCCCCCTAACCAACCTAGACCTACATGTTTTGTAGGAATGAAAGTCATTCAAAGTCTCTATTAAACTCACCAATGATGTCTATCCTTTCATGGGAAAATATGATCATGTATGAGTAAAGGTGGGTATGCAGCACACTAGCAAACATTAATAGTAATAGATGTGAGATATGAGCCATGTATATTGGAAATAGATATGAGCCAATGTTAACAGTTTTAATCACATTGAGGCAAAACCTGGACCACACTATTGAAAATGAATGATTATTCATTTATACTTGTGGCTGAAACACCACCATGTCTTTGCATGATTACTGAAAGTAATAATGCACAAGGCAAGAGTCATCCAACCTAAACAATTGATCTATTTATTTTTTATATTGAACAATTGATTCACATATTTTTATTAAAATACCTAAGATAAATATTTATTTTTTATATTGAACAATTGATTCACATATTTTTATTAAAATACCTAAAATAAATGTAGTGTTTGGTCTAGTGGTGTAGTTATCACCTTTAAGTAAAAGGGTCCCATGTTCAAACCCTAATGGATGAAATTTTGTATTTTTCGATTTATTAATATAATTTATATTTTATACGAAAAATTTAATTAATAGCAAAAATAAAATAAATAATCAACATCAAAATTTATGTTCAAACACTATTTGAAAGGTTTTGTGTTCGAACCTTAATAAACAAATTTTATTAATAAATTTTATATTCACAATTTTATTTATTAAAATTTATACTTTATATGAAAAAAAATTATTAATCGTCACCATATATAAATATTTGTGACGAAATACTATGTCACTATTTACTATGAACGATAATTGACGAAACATAAAACCGTCATGAAAATTGAATATTATATGACCAATATTGATCGTCACTAATTAAAATAAAGTTCGTCACCGAATAATAGTGTGACAAAATAAGTGCGTCATTAAAAAATAATTATTAATCATCACTATATATTAATATATGTGACAAAAGAATATGTCACTAATTACTATGAACAATTAGCGAAGAAACATAAAATCTTCATGAAAATTTTATATTATATGACCAATAATGATCGTCACTAATTAAAATGAAGTTCATCGCCAAATAATATTGTGACGAAATAAGTATGTCATTAAAAAATAATTATTATTCTTCACTATATTAATATTGGTGACGAAAGAATATGTCACTAATTACTATGAATAATTAGCGACGAAACATAAAATCATCATGAAAATTTTTATATTATATGACCAAAAATGATCGTCACTAATTAAAATGAAGTTCGTCACCAAATAATATTGTGACGAAATAAGTGTGTCATTAAAAAATAATTATTATTCGTCACTATATATTAATATTGAAAGGGAGCTTTCCCATCTTGCAACCGATAATATCAGCGAATGAATGAACAGATTGCTCAGAGATATTGATACCGTGAGCTAAACTCTTAGAAAAATTTATTTTAAGCCCGGATGAGATTTCAAATAAACGCAACAAGCCTTTCATGATTTTAGCATTTTCCGGGGATGCTTTACCCAGTATGACCTTGTCATCGGCGAACTGTAAATGGCTGATATGAATATTATCGCTGCCAATTATAAAACCTTCAAAAAGTCAACTTCTCACAGCCTCCTGAAACAAACAACTCAATCCTTCAGCCGCCAACAAGAAGAGGAAGGGAGAAAGGGTGTCTCCTTGCCTAATTTCTTTATGAAGAACGAATTCCCCGGATGGGCTACCATTCACAAGAATCGACATAGTAGCAGACCAGAGACAACACTTTATCCATCTTCTCCATTTTTCACAAAAATTCCTTCCTTCAAACATTTCATCCAAATATTCCCAAAGCACCGAATAATACGTCTTTTCAATAGAAAAAATACATTGTAACATGTTATGTCCACTTGGCACCGAGATTAGAATGGACACTTGGCAGCTTCTGAAATGTCCACTTGGCAGCGAGGTAGGGTGGACACTTGATAGCTTGTGGTGCGAAGTATCCTCCTTTTACTATATTTTAGGTTTTTTTTAATATTAATTTTTCACTTTTGAATTTTCAATTTTGATCTTATTTTTGGCCGAATTTCAAATTTTTACGGGAAAATCACGTCAAGTGCACATGGCCACATCAATTTTTCCCATGGTCAACTTGTTTTTTTTTTTTTATTATTATGAAAGGCATGGTCAACTTGTTGTTGAGGCGGCGCCAATAGAATATTCACGTCACATCGCATTGTCTCGACATTTCTATTTTGTCAAGAAAATACCAGTAAAACTCTAAATAAATTTTTTAATATAAAAAATTCGATACTAAATTAATATAGGAAAATTAAAATTTGAGTAGTTATAAGAAAAATTATAAAAATAAAATCTGATAAATATCTTTAACAATTATAAACTACGATATAAAGAAAAACTATTTGTAAAGTAGACACAATAATGAACTTCCATCAATGCGACGTTGACAGAGTTGGAACATTCAAATGAATCAAGACTAACAATAATGTAGTTCCATCCCTTCAACTATTATTCTAATTTATTTATTTTCCTTAAGACTCATTATTCATTATTCAGTCCAAGAATCAATTAATTTAAAAATTATATTTTATTGTTCAATAACGAAGACCCCATTTGAAGTTAAATTTTAGAAATTTTAAATTTGAAACCTAAAGAGAACCATACACCTACATCCCAAGGCTACCACTTAAATAATTTTCATTTAATTTGTATAACAAAAGAGTGGATCAAATTCGAGCACACAGCTTCTTTCCATAAGTTTATGAAATTATCCCCGTGGAGTTGACACACTCCTACTAGGGGTGTAAGTAGGTGAAGCTGGCTCGCGAGCTATACTTCTCGACTCGTTAAAAGATCGAAATCAACTCGATCATAATCGAGTCGAGTCGAGTTTGAGTTACTCGAACAACTATCGAGTTCGAGCTCATAAATACTCAGCTCAAGAGGTTTGCGAGCCTAATCGAACTTACACATTAATTACTATTATGCATTAATTTTATTAAATACTACCTCCGTCCCAAAAAAACGTGCACACCACCTTTATTATCGAGTTTTTGTGAGCAAGTTGTTTATTAGTATTTCAAATGATAAAACAATTTTTAAAGAGGGGGATTATAGATCTACCTCTCATCTTTTATATGCATCTTTAAAAATTACTTTATCATTTCAAATATTAATAAAAAACTCGCTCGCAAAAACACGTGAAAACAGTAAACGTGCACGCTTTTATGGGACGGAGGGAGTATATAAAATTATATTTTAATAATATATTTTATATTTAATTTTATAAATTATACAGGTAATCGAGTCTAGTTCGAGCCGAATTCGAGTATATCGAGTTTCTTGTCGAGCCAAGCTCGAGCTTAAAAATTTGGACTCGACCGAGTTCGAGTCGAGCTTCGAGTATTCTAATCGAGTTGAATTCGAGCTCAGCACTACTCGATCGGCTCGACACCCCTAACTCCTACCACCAAATGATTTCAATTGGCGAAACTTTGTAATGATATTCCCGAAGAATCCGATAATACCATTAAAAATCTAAATAAAAAGATAAAAATTCATATAAGACGGTCTCATACATGAGACGGGTATAACCTAACACAAATCAACTTATCCCTCTCAAACTGTTAAAGGGTCAATGCCCAAATTATACTCCGTCTCTTCGTGAGAATGTCTCAGACAAATGTGTCTCAAATAAAAATACTAATACGAAATCAAGATCCGAATAGGTATAATAAAATATATAAATAAAATCTGATAATTTTTTCCTTAAAAATACAAACCACAATAGTAAAGAGAAAGTATTTGTGAGACAGACACTTACAAATTACAATAATGCATTTCCATCTGCGACAATGACATTGCTGAATATTCAACACTATACAATAATAATAATGTAGTACAACAGAAGAATAACTAATCACTTTGATCAACAGAAGAAACAATTTCCCATTTGAAAATGGCGCAGTCCCTTTTCATTACAATTCTCATCACACTGCTTATTTCCTTTAAAATATCCTTTGGAGTAGATACAGTACTCCTTTGATTTCACGTGGTTACTTCAGTAATTTCATTTAATTTGTACTTCCTTCGTCCACCAATTTTATGCAAATTTGTCTTATTTGTCTGTCCACACTCATTTTATGAAAAAAGTTATTTTATCTTTATCTTACAACCATCACTTAATTACTTCAAATGTCATTATACTTCACTCACAAACAGTCACTTTATTTATAAATGGACCCTACAATACCCTATAATACCTAGAGATGCTCACGAAAATTTTGAAGGCGGAATCGGAACTGAACCGCGGTCAAGGGAGTTTCGGTTCCGAACCGCCGGTTCCTCTTTTTTTTAAAAAAAAATAAAAATAAAAATTCTTATTTTTTGGATCTAAAATTTGAAGAAATGTACATGAAGATGACAAATTATTGTTATGAAAATTTAAATGGAAGATTACAATAGTTAAAACATACATAATTTTATAATTAGACAATTATAAATACATGATAATTGCCCAATTGATACATCATCAAATATTACTACATTAGTACAATATTAAAATGCAACAATAGTAAATTAGTAAAACTAGTGGTAGGCTAATAGTACACTACAAATGATTATAGCCATTAGATCTTACGGATTCGGTTCGATTCCGAAACCGGCATCGTGGAACCGACGGTTCTGTTTCGAATCGGCGGTTTCGATTTTTTTTAGCATATCTAATAATACGCTTACTTTATCTATTTTATCTATTTTTTTCTTAATATGTGTGTCCATCACATCAAGCATAAAATTGGTGGAGAGGGGAACTATAACAAAACAGTAGGATCAAATTCGAGCACGCCGCTTCTTTCCATAAGTTTATGAAATCAAGTCGACTCGCGAGTTACTCGTGCTCGATTCGTAAAATTATCAAAATTGACTCGATCATAATCGAGTCGAATCGAGTTCGAGTTACTCGAATAGCTATTCGAGTTCGAGCTCATAAATACTCAGCTCGAGAGGCTCACGAACCTAATCGAACTTGCACATTAATTACTATTATGCATTAATTTTACTAAATATATAAAATTATATTTTAATCATATTTTATATTTAATTTTATAAATTATATTGGTAATCGAGTCGAGCTCGAGCCGAATTCGAATATATCGAGTTTCTTGTTGAGCCGAGCTCGAGCTTAAAAATTTGGGCTCGACCGAGTTCGAATCGAGCTTTGAGTATTCTAATCGAGTCGAGTTTGAGCTCAGCACTACTCAGTTCAGCTCGGCTCGACACCCTTAACTTCTACCACCAAGCGATTTCAATTGGCCAAACTTTGGGGGTGTTTCAAGAACTTATAAGTGATTATAGTCATCTAGAATTGTGTACAAAAGCAATTTGAAGTGTTTTATTTATCTTTTAATAATTTAAATAAGCTCTCATAAGCTATAAGTTATAAGCTTCAAAAATGATGCTTTTAGTAGCTTATTAGTCTTTTTTTTAAACTTTTAACTTTTTTTTCTTACAAACACTATCAACTTCTACTATTAATCATTTTTTCCATAATCACTAATTTTAATCACTTCTTTAAAATCAAAAAGTTTTTGCAAACACCCCTTTTGTAATGATATTCCCGAGAATACGATAATACCATTAAAAAACTAAATAAAATTTGTAATACTAAATCAAGATCCGAATCTGATGATTTTTTCCTTAAAAATACAAACCACAATAATAAAGAGAAAGTATTTGTGAGACCGACACTTACAAATGACTATAATGTAGTTCCATCAATGCGACAATGACATGGCTGAATATTCAACACTAAACAATAATGTAGTTCCATCAATGCGACAATGACAGGGCGCGCAGCGGCGGCGGAAGGAGAGGGAGGGAGGGCGCGCGATGATTTGGGGGAGAGGGAGAAGTCGACGACGGCGGCTAGCAGGTCAACGACGACGGCGGCGATTTGGTTGAAGGGAAACCGACGACGGCGACGATTTGGTTATCGGTTTTTGCAGCGATTTTGGGGGGAGAGGAAATTGGAGAGAAATAAATTAATGAAGTCTGAGAGCTAGGTCTCGGTTCATATATGTATATAAAAAAAAAGACAGCGGTTATTAACCGCTGTCCACGTGTTTACTTAGACAGCGGTTACTAACCGCTGTGCAAGTGGTATTAGACAGCGGTTTGAAACCGCTGTCCAAGATTTATTCTTGGACAGCGGTTTCAAACCGCTGTCTTTGTTTTTTTTTTTTTTTTATAAAACCGCTCTCCAAGCTATTACTTGGAGAGTTGTTTGAAAAAAAGGCTGTCCAAGTGCAGCTGTGCAAGCTCAAATGTGTAGTAGTGAACAGAACAGATGAATAACTAATCACTTTGATCAACAGAAGAAACAATTTCCCATTTGTAATCTTATTTGGAAATGCCGCAGTCCCTTTTCATTACAATTCTCATCACACTGCTTATTACCTTTAGGCTCCGTTTGAATATGGAAGATTTGAAATGAATGGATTTAAAAAATATAATAAAGGTGAGAATACAAATATTTCGAGAGATAAGAGAGAAGGGAAGAGAGTGAAGGGGAGAGAGAAAGAAGGGTACAGATGATGAGATTTCAAATGATACGGTTTTGATGAGGATTTCAAATATCAACAATTTAAATTAGACTCAAATCTAAGTATTTGTAAATTTATTTAACTCAAGTGGAGAGAGTGGTGATTTGTGTGTGAAATCCAATGATTTCAAATCCAACTTTGATTTCTCATAACCAAGATTTTGAGATGGGGTTTTTCTTAAATGAGAAAATAATTAAGGTTTCAAGTCAAAGATCATTTAAATGAATTTTTGTCTCAAAATAAAGCCTATTTTTGAAGTACAGGCACGTAATTAGAAAAATGTATTTTCCATCATGCGACATTTCAAACGGTTAATTATTCAACACGCGCTAAATTCCGATTGGATTCAAAGTCAAAACTATTTATTAAAGCCTTCGTTTCATTTGTATAATCAGCAGCAAACGATCTGAATTGGAAATGGCAAGGTCCATTTTCACAACAATTCTTAGCACACTCATTCTCTCCAATATTTCTCTGAAATTATCCTTTGGAATAGATACACTCCTACCATACCAAACAATTTCTTTTGGCCAAACTTTGATTTCTCATAACCAAGATTTTGAAATGGGGTTTTTCTCCCCTGGCAAGTCCCAAAATCATTTTTTGGGGATATGGTACATAAATACCCCAGGTGTTGTAGTTTGGGTTGCAAATAGAA
Organism: Stenogyne calaminthoides; assembly: GCA_037126765.1. Classification (NCBI taxonomy): domain Eukaryota; kingdom Viridiplantae; phylum Streptophyta; class Magnoliopsida; order Lamiales; family Lamiaceae; genus Stenogyne; species Stenogyne calaminthoides. Next base: position 24,728,848 of record JBBCBC010000026.1, on the reverse strand, counting down.
ACAATCCCATCTCCCACTACTCAAATGGTGTTACTTTTTCTATTTCTGGAAATGGAACTCTTGTTATAACCAGAAATGGAAGCATACTATGGTCTGCAAATTCATCGGAGCCCGCATCAAATCCAATTCTACAGCTCCTGGATACTGGGAACCTGATTCTTGTAAACGAGACTATGGAAGAAGGTGGTTACTTATGGCAGAGTTTCGATTACCCAACGGACACGTGGTTACCAGGAATGATGATGGTAGATGACAATGATGCTGGTGTGGTGAAGTGTTTGACATCATGGAGAAATTCGAACGACCCTTCTCCTGGAGATTTTGTTGTTAGGATTGAAAACCACGGATTGCCTGACTTGGTGACTCGCAGAGCGAAATCTAAAACATTCCGAAATGGAAATTGGAATGGGCTTTACTTTGGTGGGTATCCACCCTTTCCCAATTCAATGTCCAAAGCAGAAATGGTTTTCCGAGGGGAAAGGTTGATATCTATGAAACTAGATATCACCCTCTCCCCTGATAACACAACAATTTTGATAAGAGGAGCAATTGATACATCTGGTATAGTCTACACCGCAACCATGTATGCAAGAAAAGATAAGTGGAATCTTGTCTACTCAGTTCCTGGAGACAAATGCGACGAATATGATTTATGTGGTCCTAACGGTGTTTGCAGCTTCGACAAGCCAATTCGATGCCAGTGTTTCAAGGGATTTGCCCCTAAATTCCGAAAAGAGTGGGACCTTCATGATTGGTCCGGTGGGTGCAATAGAATTGCGCCGTTGAAAGTGGAGATGGTTTTCAAGAGGTTAGAGGGGTGAAGTATCCGGATATGTTGAGATTTTGGTTAAATATGAGCATGAGCCTTGACGAATGCAAAGCAGAGTGCCTAAAAAACTGCAGTTGCACTGCTTATGCTAATCCATACATAACCAATGGAGGCATCGGCTGCGTCAGTGTTTTTGGGATCTCATTGATACTAGAGACCTTCCTGGGTCAGATAGTAAGCAGACGTCTATATTCGTGTACCAGTTTCAGAACAAGTAGATGGTAAGAACTGCACATAATCTCATTACTTTTATAATAAGGGATTAATTTTTTATAGTCCTGTAACTTTGCATCGTTTTGAAATTAATCTCGTCTGTTTTTTATTTTGATCCTGTAATTTTTCAAATTTCTTGAAAATTGGTCATTTAGTCTGCTGCAGCAGGTTACCAAACAGGTAACCACCACATCTGTAATTATTTTATTTTTTCCTTTAATTTCAAAGCGTCACCTGGACTTTTTTAATCCTATTAATTTTAGGTCGGGTTTAAACACAACCTGGATATATAAAGACAAAGCGAATGAGGTTATCGAGTCCAAACTGGCCCGAAAATCCAAAAATAAACCAAATACACGGAAACCACACTTCCTCTTTAAAAAAATGCGCAGAAAAGTCTTGACCCAAAATTATTAGGATTAAAAAAGTTTAAGTGGCATTTCAAAATTAAAGGAAAAAAATAATTACACATGTGGAGGCTACCTGTTTGGTGACATGCTGCATCAGGTTAAAAGACCAATTTAAAAAAAAATTAAAACTTAATAGACCAAAATCAAAAAGTCAAAATTATAGGGACCAATTTCAAAATGAAGCAAAGTTACTGGACTTCAAAAAATATGACTGAACTATAGATACCTGTTTTTATTTTTAGCCTTTAACAGAGTCCAGTCTGTATGTTCCTTTCTCACCTCAAGTTTTTGTCCTTGTAGATTCAAGCCATGACTTAAAGAGAGAAATGAAAAGGCCTACAAGACAAATATTGATATCAATTGCTTCTGGAGTTATAGTCTCAGGGTTTATAAATGGAGGTATTTTTATGATGAGACGACCAAAGAAGAAAGGTAACCAATCACAAATTTTGCAATTAAGGATTTATTGTTAAACTTTTGAAAACATTCAAGCAGGATTGAAGGCTTTATATATATTCCGTTTCTCCAGGTACAGCCATAAAAGATTATAATGAGGATTTAGAGTTACCTTTGCTCAACTTTGCCACTATTGTGGCTGCAATGAACAACTTCTCCAGGGAAAACATAATCGGAGAAGGTGGTTTTGGTCCAGTTTACAAGGTAACATACTGCATGAGAGTGAAACAAAACACAAACATTCTGGTTCTGAATTTTACATGCATAAACAGGGCATTTTACCATCAGAAGAAGAAATAGCCATTAAAAGATTGTCAAGAACTTCAGGACAGGGTCTTGAAGAGTTCAAAAATGAAGCAACCTTAATTGCCAAACTTCAACATACAAACCTTGTTAGACTTTTAGGATGTTGCATTGAAGGAGAAGAAAGGATGATAATTTACGAATACATGCACAATAAAAGTTTGGACTATTTTGTTTTCGGTACTACCTAATATTATCTTTCCTTTTTATGTTTTGTTTGGGAACCTCTTTTTATTTTTGTCGAATTCTAGAGTGCTTCACCGTCATAACAAATCATTTATATGCAGATGAGAATCAAAAGAAACATCTGACATGGCCTAATCGCTTCGACGTTATCATGGGAATTGCTAGAGGACTACTCTATCTCCATCATGATTCCAGATTAAAGATAATCCATAGGGATTTCAAAACAAGCAACATTTTACTAGATGGAAATTTAAATCCAAAAATATCAGACTTTGGCCTAGCAAGAACTTTTGGAGAGGATAAACCTGTATCAAACACAAAGAAAGTTGTTGGGACTTAGTAAGCTCGGCTTCTTCTTTTTTTCTATACCTAATTCATAAAATTAGTTTAGATTTCCCATGAGATCTTACAAATTTTGACCAATAATTTATGCAGCGGTTATATGGCTCCAGAATACGTAATTAGTGGGAAATTTTCAGTGAAGTCCGACGTCTTTAGTTTGGGAGTGGTATTGTTGGAGATAGTGAGTGGAAAGAAGAACAGGGGCTTTGAAAGCAGCGATGATTATCATCACAGTCTCTTGGGACATGTACTATACTTTTGCCATGTTCTTTTGTTGGTTATATATTCATTTTTAAACTAACAATCTTTTTGCAACTTTGATTTAGGCATGGTTGCAATGGAAAGAAAACAGGGCTATGGAGCTGATGGACGAATGTTTGAATGGCACATGTATCGAAAGTGAAGTGAAGAGATGCATACATATTGGATTGTTATGCGTTCAAAAATTTGCGGACGATAGGCCAGTGATGTCATTGGTGCTTTTCATGTTGGGAACAGATGAAGCAATTCTGCCAGAACCCAAAGAGCCTGCCTTTTTCATCTCCGAAAGAAGTAGCATATCATCAAGTCTCATCTCCCAGAGAAATACGATCACAATTTCTGATCTGGAGGCCAGATAAGGAGGTCTCTAACATGTTTCAAATTTGTGATTTGTAAGCCCACTATAGTTTTAGAATAAAAGAAATCAACGTAACAAAGTTATATTTTTAAAAGAATATTCTGTGTCAGATAAACTCAAATGTATTCTAATAGCGATGAGTCCAAATTTTGTCTGGTATTTTTTGCATTATCAATTCTAGTGTCAAAGTTTCTTTAATTGACGCTTGAATCATGATGGCAGAAACAATTTCCCTTTTATAATCTGATTGGGAAATGAGGCATGTTGTGAGAATCACATGGCGGGCTCGGAGTTGGTTCGTAAAGAAGATGGAATTGGCTCAGGTTAGTCACACCGATCTTTTTAGTAAATACACCTTATGAATTAGTACACCATTTGTATGATGAATACATTTCTCCTGATTTTTCCAAAATGCCAAATATTTATACCTTCTTCACACACGCGTTCTCTCCTATTCAATTTTCACAAAAAACTTGACACACCCCCAACCGACGACCACCACCACAACATCGTCCGCCACACCGCCACTACTGCTTGCCCACAACTACTGCCATTTTAGGGTATATGATTTGGGAATGAATTTTAATTTTTTTGGATATTGAGAATTCTAAGTTAAGTTTTGGTAAAAATATTATGTGTTAAACGTGATTTTGTGTACAATTGAGATATAATAGTTTAACTTTGAAAATCTGGGTTGTGGTGTTTTTGAGTAAAATGCACGATCGGTGGTGTTTTTGAGTAAAATGCTCGATCAGAACTGGTATTCCGAAAGTCATGCACAATTTCGATTGTTTTCCCGAAATATGTGTGCTTCTTCATAATTTCTTTCCGAAATTTAGTGTGATTTTCGAGGAAAAAAAACCAAACAGAAGCGAAAATGGTTCAAAAAAATGTTTAAGACATAAACTCGGATAAAACTTTCGAAAAGGTAAATTTTCGAAAATTATTTCAGAGATTTTGAACATTTTTTGAAAAATCAGGCCCGTAAATTGCATGATCGCGAAAAAAAATGCACGAGAGGCAGGTTGATCAACGTTTTGTGCAATTATTTGAGGGAAGAGAGTGGTGTATTTACTAATAACCAAGGATGTGCATAAATCGGGTTAGGCGGCCGCCAGCCGCTCCGATTTATCCAAAATCGGCCTCAAAAATCGTTTTCAACTCCCGGCGGCGCCTAGGAGGCCAAAATTGACCTCTGCAACTTTTAGTTTACAAAAAAATCAAATAGAGTTGTCAAATTGGAGAAGAGAAAACCAGATCGGGCCGTGCTGCCGTCGCGCTACAGTCGCACACCCGTCTTCTCCAGCTTGCAGAACACAGCCCGCCGCTCGCCGCAGCCTGTCGCCCACTCCCGAAGCACGCGCCGCCCACCGCCTGTGTTCATCTTGCTCAGTCCCGTCTTCGAATTTCGAAATGATTTGGGCAGCGATTTTGTGATTTATGGTGCTGGAATTAGGGATTTCTTGAATGTGAAGGAGATTGAGACTTCAATTTTCCTCCAGGAAAGATATAGACGTGAATGTGGAAGAGATTAGGGCTTCAATTTTTAATTACTGGGCTTTGTTCTAATATAATTAGGCCAGTTATCTGAACCAGGAAATAGAATACGCTATTTAGAACACGCTTGCTCTTTTTTTTCTGAATAAAAAAAACCTAGACAATTCTAGGTGGCCTAGGCGTTAGGCAGCCAAAAAACGTTCGACTATCGATTTCTGACTTCTGCACCCTTGCTAATAACAGTTAGGAAGAAAAACTACAAAAAGAATTATACGAACATTTCATGTGTCTATTCTTTAAGAAATAATGAAAGAAAGGTGTATTTATCAAAAAGATTGGTGCAAGTAACTGAGTTGATGAAATTAGGTTACAATTTATTTGGGCCTTTTTTATTATTTCACATTTAGGCCCGTTAATCTTTTATTTGGGTCCTTGTTATATGGGTTTGTTAGGGCCCACCACCCCGGATCACCCACCCGATTTTTAGACACTATAGTGATACACCTTCATGAACTATCTATTATATTACTCACTCCATCCTGATTTTGATTATCCGCTTTCCATAAATAGTCGTTCTAATTTTATTTATCAATTTTCAAATAAGGCAATAAAACAACATTCAATACTATTTAATATTATTATTTATCTCTACCAAACACACTTTACACCATTTAATACTATTATTTCCCTCCACCAATCCCACTTTACCCACTTTACATCATTTAATATTATTATCTCCTACTTTTTCTTAATTTCCGTATTTACAAGAAATTAATAATAAAAAATAGAACGAAGGGAGTACTATTTTTGACAAATCCTTCGAATTTTGAAATTCCACAAAAAAATTGCCAAAAAATATATCAAATGTCAAATGTGGCATATCTACACAATTTCGGCAAATATACGAAACAGTGAACAATTTCCAACAAATTAGGCAAAAATCAAAAGTCAAGAAAATTTGAAAAATAAAAAATAAAAAATCACCGTACTTGCTTTTGTCCTTCAAAATTTCGAACCGAGGTGGTGGAGTGCGTGAGTGGTGGTGAAATGATTGTTTTCAATATTCACTCCGTCCCATAAGACTTAACACACTTTTCTTTTTGGTCTGTCCCATAATATTTTGCACCCCAAAAAATAGACACAATCTTCTTCACTTATAACCTTACAACACACATTTATTACCCCTCATACACACTTACTACCCCCTATAAAGCAATTTTTCTTAATCTCTGCGCCGAAAAGTTGGCGCAGAGTCTTCTGGGACGGAGGAAGTACATCATAGGAAACACCATTGAATGCTGAAAAAAAATAGAGTGAGTGTATCACTTCCATAGATCTATTTCATTTTGAATAAGAAAAATGTATGTCATTTAATTATTGCACTAAAATAATAAAAAAATTAAATTTGTGTATCTCCTAAAATTGCGGACCCTTTTTTAGGTTTAAAATTTAAATAGGAACTTTTATGTCAATTTTCCCATGGTCAACTTGTTGTTGAGGCGGCGCCAATAGAACATTTATGTCACATCGCATTGTCTCCTCATATCTATTTTGACAACAAAAAAAAATCTGAAAATACCAGTAAAACTCTAAATAATTTTTTTAATAAAAAAAATGATACTAAATTAAAATAAGAAAATTAAAATTTTGAGTAATTTTAAGAAAAACTATAAATATAAAATCTGATAATAATTTCCTTAAAAATGATAAATATCTTTAACAAGTATAAACTACTCCCATGACAGTGTTGGATATTCAAAAGAATCAAAACTATTTGTGAAGTATACACAATAATGTACTTCCATGAATGCGACGTTGACAGAATTGAATATTCAAAAGAATCAAAACTAAAAATAATGAAGTTCCATCCCTGCAATTATTGTTCTAATCTTTTATTTTTAAGACTCAGTTGCCGATTAATTTTGGGAACATATTCAATTGTCCAGTAACGGAAACCCCATTTGAAGCTAGATTTTAGAAATTTTAAACATGAAAACCTAAAGAGAAGCATACATCTATATCCCAAGGCTACACCACCAAAATTGGGGGCTAATTAACGCTTTAATCTATCTACTACTTTGGTAATTTTCATTTAATTTGTTTAACAAATCACTGAGATCAAATCTGAGCACACTACTTCTTTCCATAAGTTTATGATATTACCCCCTGGAGTTGACACAATGTAGACTGACACCACAGGTCTACAATACAACATGGTGTTGTACAACACTGATTTAAATAAAAATTGTAAATCTAAATCAAGATCCGAATAATTATAAGAAAATATATAAATAAAATCTGATAATTTTCTCCCTAAATAATAAAGGGAAAATATTTGTGAGGCCGACACTTACAAATTACAATAATGTAGTTCATCAATGCGACAATGACATGACTGACTATTCAACACTAAACAATAATGTAGTTCAAAATAAGGATAACTAATCACTTTGATCAACAGAAGAAACAATTTCCCATTTGAAAATGGCGCAGTCCCTTTTCATTACAGTTCTCATCACACTGCTTATTTCCTTTAAATTATCCTTTGGATTAGATACACTTCAGCCAAACCAAACTATTTCTTTGGGCCAAACTTTGATTTCTCATAACCAAGATTATGAGATGGGTTTTTTCTCCCCTGGAAAATCACAAAATAGATTTCTGGGAATATGGTACAAAAACACCCCAGATGTTGTAGTTTGGGTTGCTAATAGGAACAATCTCATCTCCGATTCACAAGGTGTTACCTTTTCTATTTCCGGAAATGGAACTCTCGTGATCAGCACAAATGGAAGCATTATCTGGTCAGCAAATCCATCAGGGGCGGCATCAAATCCAATTTTGCAGCTCCAAGATAATGGGAACCTGGTTCTTGTAAACGAGACTACAGAAGAAAGTTCATCAAAGAGGTACTTATGGCAGAGTTTTGATTACCCAACTGACACCTTAATATCAGGAATGAAGTATGTTGATGACATTGATGCTGGTGTGGTGAAGCATTTGACATCATGGAGAAATTTGGATGACCCTTCTCCTGGAGATTTTGTAACCGGGATTGAGAATTGGGGCTTGCCTGAGACGGTGATTTACAGAGGGAAAACGAAAACATTTCGAAATGGAAAGTGGAATGGGCTCTACTTCGGTGGATATCCACGTGTTCATAGTGAGTTCTTTAAACCAAAACTGGTTTTCAGGGGAGAGAGGTTGATATCTTTAAAAATACATCATCCTAGTGGATCAATGCTAAGAAGAACAAAACTAGAAAACTAAAGTCTGCAAACATGAATGCAAGAAAAGTCTGAATCTTGTTTACCATGAATGCAGGAGACCAATAAGACGAATATGGTCCTAATGGTATTTGCAGCTTTGAAAAGCCGATGCGATGCCAGTGTTTAAAGGGATTTACCCCTAGATATCCAAACGAGTGGGACCTTCAAGATTGGTCCAGTGGATGCAGTAGAATCACACCGTTGAATCAAGGACGGTGATGGTTTTCAAGAGTTTAGAGGGGTGAAGTATCCTGATATGTTAAAGTTTTGGTTAAACATTGAATGCAAAGCAGAGTGCCTAAGAAACTGCAGCTGCACCGTGTATGCTAATCCATACATAACCAATGGAGGCATCGGTTGCGTTATGTGGTTTGGGGATCTCATCGATACCAGAGACCTTCCTGGGGCAGATAGTAAGCAGAACATCTATGTTCGCATACCAGTTTCGGAACTAGATTATTGTAAGTGCTAATGCAATTATATCCACTATTTGTATAATAAATTGCAAATTTTACGTACTTAACGTACCTCATTTTTATGTGAAAATAAAAGACCACTAAGCACAAGAAATAGAAAGTAGAAAATAAGATTCTATTTTGGGCTTGAACAAAATCCAGTGTTTATGTCCTTGTAGATTCTATCTCTGACTTGGAGAAAGAGAAGAAAATGCCTACAAGACTAATATTCATATCAATTGCTAGTGGGATTATTCTCTCAGGGTTTATTAATGGAAATATTTTTATGCTGAGAAGACCAAAGGAGAAAGGTAATAAATCTCAACTTTTGTTAACATTCAATGAAGCAGAGTCTTGAAGCATTATATTATGTTTTGTTTGTCACAGCCTTAAAAAAGAATGATGAGGATCTGGAATTACCTCTACTCAAGTTTGCAACTATTGTGACTGCAACTAACAATTTCTCCAAGGAAAACATGATCGGCGAAGGTGGTTTTGGTCCCGTTTACAAGGTAGCATACTGCATGAGAATGCCTAAGGTGAAACAAAAAAAGGCAAATATTCTGACTCTTTATTTGACAATTTACATGCATGAACAGGGCATTTTACCATCAAAAGAAGAAATTGCCATTAAAAGACTGTCAAGAACTTCGGGACAAGGTCTTGAGGAGTTCAAAAATGAAGCCACCTTGATTGCCAAACTTCAACATAAAAATCTTGTTAGACTTTTGTGGTGTTGCATTGAAGGAGAAGAAAGAATGCTAATATATGAGTACCTGCAGAATAAAAGCTTGGATTATTTTGTTTTTGGTACAACCTAAGATTACCTTGTTCTGTTATTTTTTTGGGAAATCTCTTTTTAATCCTACATAATCTTAAGAAAGCTTCAGTCTCATAACAAATCATTTATGTGCAGATCAAAATCAAAGGAAACTTTTGACATGGCCTAACCGCTGCAACATTATCATGGGAATTGCTAGAGGACTACTCTATCTCCATCATGATTCAAGATTAAAGATTATCCATCGAGATCTCAAAACAAGTAACATTTTACTAGATGAAAATTTAAATCCAAAAATTTCAGACTTCGGCTTAGCAAGAACTTTTGGAGAGGATCAACCTTTAGTAAGAACTAAGAGAGTTGTTGGGACATAATAAGTTATTTCCCTTTTTCTGAATATTTTAATTCTCTAAATGATTAGTTTGGGATTTTCCAAATATTGTACCTTTACATGTAATACAACAAATAATTTAATGCAGTGACTATATGGCTCCAGAATATGCTATTGCTGGAAAAATTTCTGTCAAGTCTGACATCTTCAGCATGGGGGTGGTATTGTTGGAGATAGTGAGTGGAGAAAAGAACAGGGGATATGAACGCTGCGGCGATCATTTTCATAGCCTCTTGGGACATGTATTTTTCCCCATCTCCAAATACTCCACACTAGTTCTTTGATAATAGTTGATATTCAAGTGAAAAGTGTTGTTTAATAAATTATTAACAAACTTATGTTGTGGCTTTTGTGACAGGCATGGATGCTATGGAAAGAAAACAAGACTCTAGAGCTAATGGATGAGTGTTTAAAGGATACATTTGTGGAATCTGAAGTGAAAAGATGCATCCATGTCGGATTATTATGTGTTCAAAAATTAGCTGACGATCGGCCAGCTATGTCATCTGTGCTATTCATGTTAGGAAACGATGAAGCTATTTTGCCTGAACCCAAAGAGCCTGGTTTTTTCATCGGAAAATGTTCCACTCCTGAAAGAAGTAGCACATCACCAAGTCCGATGTCTAAGAGAAACACCATAACAATAACTGATTTGGAGGCCAGATGAAGAGCTAGGCAACATTGTAATGTTGTATAATTTTATTTTTTTACAGGAATATTGTATAATTTTTTACTAGTACAGTACTATTGAAATGTACTGTACTATTAAAGAGACATCCAAATGTACTGCAGTAGAATCTCTGGTATTAAAGCAACATCCAAATGTGTTGCAAATCTCACACCAATTTCAATTTTGATTGCCTCAATCCAGAAGTTCGGTTTTCTGGTGATGAAGTCCAGGGACTTATACTAGGGCCCGTTTTCAAGCTCTACTCATTGGGGTAGAAGTTTTTTTTTTTTAAGTTGGTGTGACCCAACTTTTAGAAAAAATAAGCACTTCTACCTTTTCAATTGTGTTCTAAAACACACCCTAAGTGGCCCTCATTTATTTGCATAAGACCCTAAAAATTATCCTGAAAATCTAAACTTCTTATTTCTAGTAAACAAGAACAAAATAGCTTCCAGTTTATAACTAGTAATCAGTAATATAAACCACAGAAAGTTAGATTGATTAATTGCCAAATTCAAATAGCATTTGCTCATTATTATTTCACTAGTCATCCAACATTTTTGTAGCCTCAAGGCCCTCGACAAACCGCATACAACTTCTAAAACATCTAGTGTGTTATCTCTCATTCTAATGCTACCAAAAACACAGTTAAGCAATAAAAGAATCCAACTGAAAAAATACAAGCCCAACTTTGTATAAAAACCTTCAAATGACTAACCTTATAAACAATTAACAACAAAGAAACCTCCACAAAAAGATAATATATAAACATAAATTCAAGCGAAACAGAGCATTAACAGAACAAAATTGATTGATTATAATTGTGTCTTTGTATTGATCGATTAGATGGAACAATTTTGAGAAAGAATAGAACAACAATTACTCTGACCTATATATCTTCCCAAATTTCTTTTGCTGAATTAGCATAAATGAAATCTCAACAGCGAATTCAAAATCAACGATATTATCATGCAATCGGTTTTCTTCCACTATCAGATTATTAAGAAATTTACAATTGATAAAACCTATTTTGGATTGAACCCCTAATTTAAAAAACATAAATTTTCGAGTTTAGGGATGACTTACCAAAATCATGGCTGGCTGATCGAAATTCTGAAGTAGCATTATCGGCTTAAAATCGTGAGTGTCATAATCCAGTCGGTGTGGATTCGCCACCATTGAGGCTGGCCAAGTATTTCCCGTTCAAAGCAAGAGGTGAGTATTGGTTGTCGAGTTTGTATGATTTTTTTAGACTTTCAAAGTCTTGAGGTATTCAATTCGAATTTTTAAAAGTCTTTAAAAATCCTGAGGTATTCCATTTGAATTTTTAAAAGTCTTAAAAAATCTTTAGGTATTTAACAGTCTATAGATTTTAATATTCTATGAATTTTATTTGATTCTCTTTAAAAAATATGAATAGATTTCAATTTCCAAAATCTCTTCTAACAACCAGAGATTTCAACGTATTCTCTCAGAAGACTTTGAAGACGAAAAGTCAGAAGAAAAAAATCTTTGTAATACTTTTTATTTAAACAAGTGATTCTTTTCTATTTAAACAATTTATATTTTTCATCTAAACAAGTTATACTTTTATTTTAAACAAGTAATATTTTTTATTTAAACAAGTTATACTTTTCATCTAAACAAGATATACTTTTCTTTTAAACAAATAATTTTTCTATTTAAACAAGTAATATTTTTCTATTTAAACAAGTAATAATTTTTTATTTAAAAAAGTAATACTTTTAATTTAAATAAGTAATACTTTTCATCTAAACAAGTTATACTTTTCATCTAAAAAGTTATACTTTTCTTTTAAACAAGTAATACTTTTCTATTTCAACAAGTAATATTTTTCTATTTAAAAAATAATACTTTTAATTTAAAGAAATAATATTTTTCTATTTAAACAAGTTACACTTTTCATTTAAACAAGTTATACTTTTCATCTAAACAAGTTATACTTTTCTTTTAAACAAGTAATACTTTTTTATTTAAACAAGTAATATTTTTCTATTTAAACAAGTAATACTTTTAATTTAAACAAGTAATACTTTTCTATTTAAACAAGTTATACTTTTCATCTAAACAAGTTATACTTTTCTTTTAAACAAGTAATACTTTTCTTTTAAACAAGTAATATGTTTCTATTTAAACAAGTAATACTTTTCTATTTAAACAAGTAATATTTTTCTATTTAAACAAGTAATACTTTTAATTTAAAGAAATAATACTTTTCTATTTAAACAAGTTACACTTTTCATCTAAAAAAGTTATACTTTTCATCTAAACAAGTTATATTTTTCTTTTAAACAAGTAATATTTTTCTATTTAAATAAGTAATACTTTTCTATTTAAACAAGTAATACTTTTCTATTTAAACAAGTAATACTTTTAATTTAAACAAGTAATACTTTTCTATTTAAACAAGTTATACTTTTCATCTAAACAAATTATATTTTTCTTTTAAACAAGTAATATTTTTCTTTTAAACAAGTAATACGTTTCTATTTAAACAAGTAATACTTTTTTATTTAAACAAGTAATATTTTTCTATTTAAACAAGTAATACTTTTCATTTAAACAAGTATTGAAGCTAACTACAACAAAGAACTGAATTGCTTTCTCAAAGCCAACTACAACAAAGAACGGAAGCTAATGCATGGAGAACGAATATTGCTAATGCTATGTGGGAAATGAGGCTGAGGTATAACGGTGATGGAAATGAAGATGATGCGAATGAAGATGAAAATAATAATGATGAATAATAATGTATTTTTTTTTGGAACTAATATATTTTTGGTATTTTTCTAAACAATTTGGATAAATTTGTTTATATACATGCAAGTGTGTTCCATATACATTTGCATAAATAGTTCCAGCGCCAAAGTCTATAGAAATCCATGTAAATCAATAAAAAAAAGTGTATTCCACAATCATGTCAAGTCTATGAAAATCCATTTAAATCAATAAAAAAAGTCAGCCAAACTCTGCATGGAGTCTATGGATTTTCTAAATCCACGGCTTTTTAAAGTCCAAAAAAATCCAATAGAACCTCAATTGATAATATTTGAATAAACCCAGCCTATTAGCATGCAACACGTGTATATTATTTGCTAATCCAGCCGACTCTGACTACACGGTTCAATGAAAACAAGTTGCATATTCTAATGGAATAAGGCACTGATTGGTAGCTATGAATACGGGTTTAACAATGGTTCTTATTAAATTAGCGGCCACTTGGTACAGCTGAATAAGACCATCTTATTTTAGTCAAGATCCGGAATTAATCACCCCGCGGCACATATTACCCCCATTTCCATGTTCCCCTTCTTGCTAATTAATGTCTCGACGCGAAGGTATTCAGTTAAGAGGGCTTCTACAGTGACATTTGTTGGTCTATTTTCCCTTGTTCCACCTCCTTTTGTATTTATTTCTAGATAGGTCCACTTGATTTACTTTTTTTGTGCGTTTTGTAATTCGATTTTGGAGAAGGCGAAAAACTTGCAAAATATCTCTGGCGGTGTTGTATAAAGGTCGACGGCGACACCACGTCGGCGTTGTATAAACCGGTCATCTACGCAGGTATTTTATTGGGTTTTTTTCTTTTTTGTTTTTTGACTAGTTTTGAGTATCGATTTCCTATATATTTGTGAATTTTGGATATTAAAAATTGAGATGTGCAGTGCACGATTTTATATCACTGTGTGATAGTTCGGCCAATATCGTGTTGAATGTGTGACATTATTCCCACTGCGTGAATTTCGGTTCTTGAATGGGTTCAATTCGGTTAAAAATTATGGGTTCTTGAAATAATGAAGGGTTCTTCATGCGATTATGTGTGGAATCACTGAAAAATTTATGGGTTGTTGTAAAACTTGAAATTTTATGTGGAAAATTTATGTGGGAAGCAAATTTACGTGGAAAATTGTTGTGGGAAGCAAATTTATAGGTTTAGGTGTGATATCACACTGCACAAAATTAATGGGTTCGATAAAATATTTATCACATAATTTATTTGGGTTGCAAATTTATATCTTTGGGTGTGAAATCAAACTGCGAATTTGGGTGGGAAAATTTATCTCTTTGGGGGCGATATCAAACGACAAATTTGGTTGGGAAAAATTTCATTATTTGTGGGTTGTGATATCACATTGCTAAAATCTCAATCTCATTGAAACATTGTTTAATTTCAATTTAATTTGGAATGTGTAATGTTGTTCTAGCTCAATGTTTTAATCTTTGTTGTTCTTGTTCTAGGATCAACATTTTAATGAATGAAAGGTTGTTCTAGCTCAACTAAATTATGAGTCGAGTGTGTGCTCGCTCACTCTAGCCCAAATATTTGTGAATTTTTTTAGCCCAATTCTTATTGGATCAAAACTGAATTTTTTCTTCGTTTGTTGGTTTAAATGTTGAATTAGAATAAGCTGTGGACTCTCCTTAATTGGACAAAACAGAAAAATTGGTAGACAACATGTTTGTTTTGTTGGTTAAGTTTCTAATATTGTTTTGGTTATTTTTGGGATTACATAGCTGTGTAAGGAGATTGTTTACTGGAACATGACTAGTATTTATCCTACATACTTTCTATCTTTTAATAATTGATCCCCAACCATTGTCTCATACTAATGTTGGTTGGTTGTAAGTAAATCTCATATTTCTGCCCACAATTCATAACCCAAGATGATGACACCAGCCATGAAGAAATTGTTGGTGGTTTTGTTGATACAACACGTACAACGTCGGCGAAAAGTTATGTGTCTTATACTCACACATTTGTTGCTCCAAACACAAAATAGAATAGTTAGACGACGCAGTGACATTAGGCCTTATGGCATGATTAGTAGAATACCGTCTCAAGAAAGTCGTTTAGGTAGGTTGTACTTTGACTGACTCTACATGTGTTGAAAATTTACGAATGGACCGAAACACTTTTGCACGACTGTGTTTATTACTAAGGGATTTAGGAGGTCTAAAAGAATCACGGTATGTGAGTGTCGAGGAACAAGTGTCCATGTTCTTATCTGTGTTGAGCCATCATAAAAAATAGAGTGTTATCAAGTTTGACTACCTACGTAGTGGTTAGACCGTGTCCCATTACATGAATTTAGTCTTAAAAGCTGTCCTAAAGCTGCACTCTTTATTCTTGGTTAAACCTACTCTTGTTCCTGCTGATTCAACCAATCCACGATGAAAATGGTTCAAGGTACTCATGAAACAACCCAATATTCTAGCCTATTTTTATATAATCTGTTCATTATTGTTTATGTTAATTTGTATAGGGTTGCCTAGATGCTCTAGACGGTACCCATATTGATGTTATGGTGGCACCTTTTGAAAGGGAAAAATTTAGAACTAGAAAGGGGCGTATATCCACCAACATACTGGGAGTTTGTGATACAGATATGCAATTTGTGTACTTGCAAAGAGATATAATCAAGGAGGGGATGGAAGGGTCATTTCTTGATGCTAGGGTTTTTTGCGAGATGCTTTAATCATTCGACCACACGGTTTGAAGGTCTTTGAATTTTGTTAAAGGGTATGACAATTATTTATTCATTACCCGTGCCTTTAAAATAATTAAATTTTGTGAGTATTCATCAAGTAAGTTCTTTGATTTTTACATTTTTTCCATGTTTATATATCCTCGGAAAACGGATATGCGAATTAGAGAGGATTTTCTTTCCATATAGGGGATGTAGATACCATTTGAAAGAGTGGGGCCTTTAAATATTATTGAATCCAAGCAATCATCAAGAATATTTCAACATGAGAGACACACTTCGAAATAACGTGATAGAGCGTGCATTTGGTATCTTAAAAAAGCGATTTAATTCTTAGGGAGCCCCGACATTCTATCCTCTCAAAAAAACAGAGATTAAATTATCATGACTTTTTTTTTACACAACTCCATAAAAGATGACCATATATTTTTGATCCCATTGGAGCGACAACTTGATGAAGATGAACAACCGATGACAAATGATGAAAGGAAGAAATCATAGAGGTTGAGTCGTCTTGAATTTAATGATTGGAGGGACCAACTAGTGGATGGACCATGTATCAATTTAAGAATGGAGAAATCCTACTAGTTGATGTCTACATTTTTTTCCTCTTGATTGTTGTATTTGGTGTGATATAGTTAGAATTTTGACCCTTGTTTGACATTGATATTTTCCTTGTGAGACATTTGAAGTTTTTTATTGTTTGAGCATTTGTTATTCCCAGTATATGATGAGAACACTGTGCGAATTCTTGCCATTTTGATATGTGTATTTGGGGAATGGACAATATTGGTACCAACTATATCCAAGTGTGTTAATTAGGATGCTTTATTAATTTGAAAATGGTGCATGACATCTATTGCCATAAATGTGGGTTTCAGAGTGGGTCAATGTAACTTTTATATCTATTCATCACGTTTTCCAATGCCTGCTCTTTAGCTATCCACTTTTATCATGTCACAATAAATAAAATTGAGTCAGTTGGACCTCTAGAGTTGATACTATTGAGGTCAAAGCTCATTTATAATTTTTGCAAGAATGGCATATGTGTAGGCATAGGTAGGCATAAAGGCATATTAATTAACATGTGAAACGATAATCAATTAATCCTTTGGTCTTTCTTTTGCATCAATTTTGACCAATCCATACACATTCAAGTATAAATAAAAGTTCATAAATATGAATTTTTACTTCAGTGAGCATTTGTATTTTCATCTACTGATATGCCTTTTAATATTCCCCACTAGGATTATTTCTTCTACACGGGTCGATGGCTGAAACATCATGATCGTTGGTTCATAAGTGTGTTCTTTGGAATAACACATCTTTTAATTAGGTTTGGACTGACCTACTACCAATTTTTTTTATGCAATGGCAATTGCCATAGGATCTGTGAATGAGACATTCCATACTGATTTCTCTCTAGACGATGCTAATGCAAGGAGGCGCTTCCTTCAAGAATGCTATGATATTTTCGAATAATTTGGTTGATTTTTCTGGTGTTGGATGGGAAGGATAAATATTGTTCCATACCCAACCAAGATTGTGGAAATATTACATGAAGGTAGTGATGCATGTATTTTGTATCTTAGAATGTGATACATTTTAACACACATCGTATTTCTTTCCAACACGTTTATTTATTTGGTGCAATTCATTATTTTCAGCAAAACTGTTGGTCCCGTAAAAACCCGATTTAAAACTCATAAAATCTCAATTGGAGGTGACTTTAAAAATTTTAGATAATGTGTGTTAAGATTTTAAAAAGTATGTATGATGATTAATATGAAAGCAAATAAGAACACACGTATTTTTATAGTGGTTCGGACGAACTTGTCCTACATCCACTCTTCCCTTCATGGGGCACTTCCTTAACCAACAGATATTTATGGAGCTCTCACTCAACGGGACTTATCTCCCTCACGGAATCGCCTATAGATGTTTAATGAGTTCTCACTCTCGGGACTTATCTCCCTCACGGGATTGCCTATTAACTACACTTAACCACTAATTTTCTCTCTCAAGAAAGGGTTTGGGTTTGGTGTTATTTCCAACTAGGTGAGATTTTCCCTACATTGTTTTAGCATTTAAGCTAAGGTTAGGGAAAATCTCTCTAAGCTTATGATATGGCATTTATGCTTAGATATAATGAAGAACACTCTTGGGTAAATTTGAATATTTAATGCTCTGTGTTCTTGAATGGATTTGCTTGAATATTTGGCTTTAATCTTCACTTTGCAGCATCCTCCATTGTCTTCTTTTGAAGATAGTGTAATGTATTTATAGTGTGGATTTGAATATTACCGTTGGAAAGTAAATTAAAATCCATACTAATAGACTTTCAGTTTTTCTTTGTCCTTTTGCACTTTTACTTGCAGCTTTATGTCACATCAATAAATGTGTTGTCATCTTCTCATTGACCAGCTTTTTGTGTGTCTAACGGATCAGATTTTGGCTCGCCAGATTTCTGGTATGCAGAAATCTGGGCTACCGATCTGTGATTTTATCTCTTGATCATCTGTTTGTCTGGTTTATTTGCGTTCAAAGACGTAAACTAGGATTAATTCATCCTGCAGGTTTTTCGTGAATTACAAATATGCATGATTTATCTTGTTCAAATTTATTATTACATGGAACTCATCAGTCTCGTTTTATTCTGATCGGCCTCGTCTTCTCTTGATGAGTTCCCCCTCAACTTGTTACCTATAAAAATACAACTAAGTCTAGAAACACAATCTTTCTATACAACTTAGCTTGTCCTATTACAAGGTGTTTTAGCATAATAAACAAAACTAAAATTATCCCAACAAAAACAAACTTGTAAAGGCTTATTACTGGAACGGTGAGCCTAAATTCGAGAATCTTACCCTATTGTTTAAGAGGGTTACGGCTCCGCCACCGACCCCACCTCGGCCTCCAACCCCACCTTTGCCTCCGACCCCACCTCCGCCTCCAGAGGTAGTAGTCATTAGTGATGATTCCAACCCGATACGAAACTATTTCCATACACATCCCACTAAACACTAAGCGTTCATCAAGAAGTTATTTCAATGTTGGGCACCGTTATCATCATACGGATAGGAGGTGCATTCGATGAATCTCCCTAAAAGACAAGATTTTGGAGGTAATGTTCATCTCAAGTCTCAAACCAAACTGACTTTCCAAGCTGTTGGAATTTAGAGACACGTAAACACGTAATACATGCGCAGAGGAAATTAAAGTTCACCAACAACGAACAGTTAATTGCATAATTAAATACGAGTAAACGTAAACATAATTCTTACAGTAATTCATACACGGATTCCTCAACTATGGTATCCACGTAATCCCCAATCACGAATTTGCACGGATCATGGATTTGCCAGCGTTGAATCCCGAGACGAATTTACTAGGAAAATCCAAACTCTAGATTTTATGGAGAAAATATGAAGTGATACTCTTTGTGAATTCCTAAGAGCTTGTATATAAAGGGAGGCTTAGCTTATTTCCCAAGCTAGCCCAATTAGGGAAATAAAATCCCTAATCTTGAATTAAATTAATTCCTTTTAATTTAATTCCCTAAATATAAATCTCTACTGATTTAAATGCCTTATATGAAAATCTGATTTATTTCCATATACATTAAATCCTACAATTATATTCCAAATATAATTATTGGGGAATTCTTATTTAATTAAATCCAATTTAATTAAATATTAATAATAATTAATTCAAAATTAATCTATTATTAATTACTTCTCCATAAATTAAATATTAAATCCAATTTAACATTTAATCAACCAACTATAATCCGTAAAAGGGAACTATTTGTTGTGTGACCCATAGGCCCTCATATATTGAGCGATTAGTCAAACTAACGGTCTTAATTGAACCCTAGACAATAAATTAGACATTCTCAATATATGAGGTACGTTGCGAGAAAAGTGCAACTCAATGTAGAATCAAAAACATGGGCTATTACGATTTCTTCCTTTCATTCGCGAATACTGATTAAGTCTTGAACATGATGAAGTGTCTATTCAAATAACTTAATCAATTTATCTCTAATCACTAATTGATCATGTATGTCACACTTAGCCACAAAGTATAAGTTGACGTGCATCGGTCGATGACTTAGATCCAATTATGATGAGAAGATGAATATTATCTATAAATCCACATTGAGGAATGAATCCTATTCTTGGCTCAACTACCACGCACATGCACTTCATGATGAACCCAATCCAAGTCATATCTACCCATAGACGGGTGTTTGGCGTGGTCATGGTCAAAGTTCATCACTCCACACATGTCGTGCGTATTGACCTCAAGTCAAAGGAGTATCGCATCGCTCCCACTAACCGAGACACTCGTAGACACATATAGTGGAAATACATCAAACGATTTCTCTGATGGGTATACCAATACCCTTTAAGGTATTTGTACATCCATCATGAGATACCTAGTATCTCGTAGTAAGTGAGATCTTACTACACTCTCTAAGAGTATGATGCAGATCTCCATTGCATCATCAATATCTCATTCTTGATGATCCTTGATCGGGGCTATTTAAGAATCATGCTTAAGTTACCTGAGTTCTCACAACCTCAATGACAACAATGACTCATGGAAACACTTGTATGAATAAATGCAAACAATCAAACATAATATTCAAACAAGTGTATTGCCATACATTAATATTAAGTGAACTATAACATTAAGTCAAACTGAATATCATCGAGTATTATGTCCTTACAATAGATTGTCTCTAGGACACTAACACTAACACGAGCACCCAAAACTCTTGGGCTTCTTCTGACGTGTCAAGTCGTACCCGTTGGTTTTGGTTCAGTGGAAGGCGTAATTAACGGTAGGGTAGGATGGAGTTTCTAAGCTGGCTGGTTTTGTTGGGGAATAAGTTGCACAAATCTATTCGGGATGAATATTTAAATACAAATTTAATTCTTATAATTATTACTAGCATAAATTAATCATATATTAATTCAAATAATAATCCAACAACAAATCATGCATATATTTAATTCCGTAAAACCCACGTTGAATTCTATTTGAGCATTACCTCTTGAGGACGGCAATGGCTTGGTTGATTAGACTCACCAAAAGAACTTCCCAAGTATTCCCTTAATCCTTGCTCGATTATAGGTGGTAGGACACTTGCGAACAATTAACAAAAGGAAAATAAATTATGTTGCACCACCTTTGTGGATTTACTAATTTTTTCAGCACATGGAATTGTACTTGGGAATGAAAGAATCATCCCCTATTTATAGAGCATAAGTGGTCGAAAATTTTGGGGCAAAACAATGTGGGGAAATCTTTTCTTGATCTCCAAGAAATCTTGAATGTATCTCCTATATTCTTTTTCCCATAATTATAATATTCCACAAAATCCCACCTACTTTCTTTGTTATGGGATATTTTTAAATTATAGGCAAGAATCCAAGATTTGGATCTTCTTGAATTTATGAGATATTCTTGTATTTTAAGAAATACATATCTTCCATAAAATCTTTTCAAAAAAATCAAGAAAATCTTTCTTGCCCTTTATATTTCAAAATTTTCAAAATTTGCTTCATGAATAACCAAGTGGGAGATTTCTTGAATTTAATGAGATAATCTTGTATTCCAAGAATACATATCTTCATTCCATAACAAAATTCAAAGAAAATCTTTTCTCCCTTTTTATCCATAAATTTCAAAAATAATGGAAAAAAATAAGCAACAATATTTATTTTATTTTAAACACCTTTTTGAGGTTATTGGACTATATATTTGGGCTACTTAGGGGGCCTTTAGGAGAATTAAAGATTGGACCTTCCAATGGATCTTGAATTATCAATATTGGGCAATATTATTCAAGCCCATAAATATTAATTAATCCCACTACATAATTAATATTGCACTATCCATCTTAAATATTACGGTCAATATGGTCCGGTTATTAATGTTTAAGATTATCTAGCCCATTAATTAATTCAAGCCCTTTGAAATAGCTTTCCGTTAATTAATATCTTTTGTCCTTGGTCAAGGAAGCGGTTCAACATTATTATCCATACCGAAAACTAATTCCACTTGCAAGATTTGGTATGATAAATTTATGAACCTCCTAGGGGGCAAATCGAACAAAATGCTTGCACCACGATTCTCAAGTATTAAATCTTAGCAATCACATGTGACTAATAATATTGTCCAAGATAAAAAGTATTGAATCTCGTTGATTTCTACCCATGATAAGTCAAAGCAATAGTTAACGTGATCCTATTTAAGGGGCGAAGATTAAGAAATAACGAACTTCGAGGTCTAATTCTTCCTTGTTGATTTGAAGAATTTGTCCTCCTCAGAATCTAGGTCCTATCGATGCATCGGTCATGCACTAGTGTAATCTCTTGGTCAAGACAAGCCAATCCGAGCCTTACACTTCAACCTTTCACGGTGGATTGTTCATTTCCATCTAGGTCGTGAATGGTGTACTTTTTAGTTACAAGGGATTTATTAATTTAATCTTCGTGATCTGGTATCACTAAATTAACTACAATGTAACACGATGATTTATTGAACAGTTATGCGGTAAATATATGTAACATTCGATGATATTTAAAGCATCAATGATAAACAATTTATTTTCAATAAATAAGTCCGAAATTGAGTTTTTGATTATACAAAGTAAAAGCATGCTTTCAAAGTATAATCCCAACAATCTCCCACTTATACTCAAAGTCGCTTTTAAGTATACTACAACATGTTTCGATGTAGTTCTAATCGTGACATCTAATGTCACCTACGAACCTAATAATTTCTCCCACTTATTTCAACTCAAAGTTAGCAACGGTCTTGACACCCATTCCTTCCACATGTCTCTCGAATGAGTTCTTTGTGAATGGATCGCTAGGTTGTCTTCGCAACTTATCTTTGCCACATCTATATCTCTCTCTTAACGATATCTCGTATAAGATGGTATTTATTTCAATGTGTTTCTTTGGCTTTTGGGCTCTTGGTTCCTTGAATTTTTTAGGGATTGTCAAATAGGGTGAAAATTATTTGGGCAAATTCGGAACCACATTCAAGTCCACTAGGAAGTTCTTGAGCCAAATTCCCGCTTCCGCCTTAAAGAACATATTACTTCCATGGTAGAATCTGCGGACGCATTTACTTTTACGCTTCTCCATGTCGCGGCTCCGCCCCCCATGTAAAAACACACTTAGGGAGGTAGATTTTCGAGACTATGGATTTGAAATCGAGTTGTAGCCGATGGGGATTGGACTATCGATCGATAAATTAACATTCTATCGAGTTCTTTTCGGATACTTGTAATGTTTTTAATCGCGTAAATCTAATGTTCTTTCCCGGGTTACTTTGATATCTTGCCACCATGCCAGCGGCAAAAAGCAGATATCCGGTCTCATACACAACATTGCATACATAAGGCTTCTACCAAGAAGCATAAGGAATGCCTCTCATGTCATCTATCTCTCAAGCGTCTTAGGACACATTTTCTTGGATAGATGGATTTTCATGTGCGAAAGGTGCGAAGCCTTTCTTGGAATCTTGCATCTTTGAATCGTTTCAAAGACAAGGTCTATGTATGAAGCTTGAGATAAGCTATCATCCTTTTCTTGCGATCTCGAGTGATCTTGATCCCAAGGATGTGTGCGGCTTTCCCTAAGTCCTTCATATCAAATTGTTTTGAAAACCATGCCCTTACGTCTGATAACACCTTTACATCGTTCCTGATGATCAGAATGTCATCTACGTATGGTACTAAGAATACCAATGCAGTTCTGACACGCTTTTTGTACACACAACTTTCGAACTCATTTTGATCGAACCCATAAGACTTTATAACATGATCAAAACATTGGTTCCAAGCTCTGGATGCCTGTTTGAGTCCGTAAATGGACTTCATGAGCTTACAAACCAGGTGTTCTTGGACTTTTTCAATGAAGCCTTGGGGTTGTTGCATATAGATCTCTTCATCAAGACTTCCGTTAATGAAAGTTGTCTTGACATTCATTTGCTAGATTTCAAATTCGAGATCTTGTGACAATCGATAAAATTCGGATGGATTTAAGCATTTTAAAAAAAGTTTCCTCATAATTTCGATCCCTTCTTTTCTAAAGTATAACCTTTCGCCACGAGTCTTGCTTTTAAGGTTTCCACCTTCCCGTCCGGTCCTTTTTTCTCTTATACATTAAATTTACAACTAATGGGTTTGAAATTAAGTGGTTCGACTAGCTCCCAACTCTGTTATGATACATAGAAATTTCTTTTCATTCTTTTTTTTGCCAAGAATCTGCATCCTTGTCTTGGATTGCCAAATTATATGTCCATGGGTCCGATTCGTCTTGTCAGGGAATCAAGTCCGAGGACTCTAAATGAAATCTGTTTCACAACCCTCCCATTTAAGGTTGTGTAAGTGTGTCGTTTGGTATGTCATCTTATTGGCATTGAGGTTAGCCCCCTTAGCTCATTTAAGGTAATCTCTACGGGTCTTCTTCTTTCGTTCATAGTCTTTCTTCCAAAAATCTAAAGTGGGTGCTTATTACCATTTGATCTTGGGACCATAGAACATACGCCTCTTTTGTTCCCGGGGTATTAATCTATAAATGAATTTTAATTTGATCGAGGATCCAATTTCACGGCTTCCATGTCCAACACAGAAAAGGACACCCCCAAATCCTCATGTGTCTCAAACTAAACTGCGCCAGTCCACAATTCTTTGGGAGTTTTGGGAACCGATTTGGATGGCACCAAGTTCAGAATGTAAGCTTCTTTGTTTCAAGGCATGACCCATAAGCGACTTGGGAAGATCCGCATAACTCATCATAGATCTAACCATTTCAAAAGAGTTCTCGTTTTTAATGCAAATTTTTTGTTGAGGGGTTAAAGTCTTGATTAATGGATGCAATCCCTTCATGAACAAGTAGTTCAAAAACTCACTCGAGGTATTCGCCTCCACGATCGGGTCGTAGAGACTTGATCGTTTTTCCCTATGATTCTCTGCTTGAGCCTTAAATTCTTTGAATTTCTCAAAGGTTATTTATGCTTCATAAGGAAAAATATAATCTACCTTGAGTAATCATCAATAAAAGTGAACGAAATACTCATAACCTCCTCTTGCTTTGGTTGACATTGGACCACATACATCTGTGTGAAGCGATTTCTAACACTTCTTTGGCTCTATTCCCCTTGGCTCCAAATGCCCTCTTGGTCATTTTACCCTCCAAACATGATTGATGAGAGGTTGGAATTGGTTCAACTTGGAGAAACTCCGATTGAACAATCTTTTACCAACCTTTGGATCCTCTTTGGATTTATATGACCCAATCTTAGATGCCATAGCAGATGTCTCGATGAACGTCGATGAGCGTTTTCTTTCGAAAGCGGTTGATGTGTTATAGGATATAGTGGTGTGCATTAATTCTATAGAGATTATTCGACCAATGTCCCATTTGAGATACACTCATCATTTCAAGAAATGATGTCATTCTTATTAGAAGAAACTTAGTGTCCTTTAATCAAATTTTAGAAACCGAAAGTGAATTCTTTCCAAAAGCGGGAACATAAAGATAATCTCAAAAAAACTTCATCTTTAAAAAGGCAGGTGCACTTCTCCAAACCCACTTTACTCATGTATCATGCGATATATATCTTCGTGGTGATGTTCCTTACTATCGTAGCATTGCAATATCTGCTACTTAGAATAGCATTGCAATATTGCTACTTCGTAACATCGCCCGATTAATGATGAGGATCTCACTCCCACTAAGTTGCGGATCGGTTTGAACGTCAACAAACATGATTAGTGGATCTCGTATCAACCACCCACGAATGAAGTAAATGCCGCTAAATTGTTGGGGAATAATATGCAGATCAAACGGGATGAATATTTAAATACAAATTTAATTCTTATAATTATTACTATAACGAATTAATCCTATATTAATTCAAATAATAATCCAACAACAAATCATGCATATAATCAATTCACGTAAATTGCGCGAATCTACGAGTTTAGGTGACTAACCTCTTGGGATGGCAATGGTGGGGTGATTAGACTCACCAAAAGAACTTCCCAAGTATTCCCTTAATCCTTTTCGACTATCCGTTGGTAGGACACTTGCGAACAATTAACAAAAAAGGAAAATAAATTATGTTTTGGATTTTACTTTTTTTTCCGGCACATGGAATTGTACTTGGGAATGAAAGAGTCATCCCTATTTATAGAGCATAGGTGATCGAAAATTTTGGGCAAAACATAATGTGGGAAAATTTTTCTTGATCTTCAAGAAATCTTGAATATAACTTTATATTTTTTTTTCCCATAATTATAATATTCCACAAAATCCCACCTATTTTGTTATGGAGTATGGGAAAAATTATAGGGCAAGATTCCAAGATTTGGATCTTCTTGAATTTGTGAGATATTCTTTATTTCAAGAAATACATATCTTCCATAATATCTTTTCAAGAAAATCAAGAAAATCTTTCTTGCCCTTTATATTTCAAAATTTTTGAAATGAATAACCAAGTAGGAGATTTCTTGAATTTAATGAATAATCTTGTATTCCATGAATACATATCTTCATTCCATAACAAAATTCAAAGAAAATCTTTTCTCCTTTTATCCATAAATTTCGAAAATAATGGAAAAAATAAGCAACAATATTTATTTTATTTTAAACACCTTTTTCAGGTTATTGGACTATATGTTGGACTACTTAGTGGGCCTTTAGGAGAATTAAGATTGGACCTTAAAATGGATCTTGAATTATCAATATTGAGCCACAATATTATTCAAGCCCATAAATATTAATTAATCCACTACATAATTAATATTGCACTATCCATCTTAACCCATATTCATAATAAAAGTTATTATTTCCCGTGTTTAAGATTATCTAGTCCATTAATTAATTCAAAATTTGAAATAGCTTTCCGTTAATTAATATATTTTGTCCTTGGTCAACTCCAAACATTATTATCCATTTCGGAAACTAATTCCACTTGCAAGATTTGGTATGATAAACATGAACCTAAGGGCAAACCGTCGAACAAAGCGATATTTGCTACGATTCTCCGTATTAAATCTTAGCAATCACATGTGACCAATAATATTGCCCAAGATAAAAAGTATTGAATCTCGTTGATTCTCTACCCATGATAAGTCAAAGCAATAGTTACCAACCACACGTGATCCTATTTAAGGGGCCGAAGATTAAGGAATAACGAACCACCGAGGTCTAATTCTTCCTTGTTCATTTCTGAAGAATTTATCCTCCTGTAGGTCCTATTCGAACATCATCATGCACTAGTGTAATCTCTTGGTCAAGACAAGTCAATCCAGCCTTACACTTCAACCTTTCACGATGGATTGTTCATTTTCATCTAGGTCGTGAATGGTGTACTTTTTAGTTACTTTATTAATTTAAGCGTGATCGGGTATCACTAAATTAACTACAATGACGATGATTTATTGAGCAGTTATCGGTAAATATATGTAACATTCGATGATATTTAAAGCATCGTTGATAAACAATTTATTTTAAATAATGATTAGTTTTTGATTATACAAAGTAAAAGCATATTTTCCAGTATAATCCCAACAGGTTTGTATTTGCAAGTTGGGTGTTTATCTTCTTCTAGTTGTTTCTTGTTTCTCTGTTATTTCTAATTTGAAGTATGCAAGGATGTAATTTTAGGATTTCTATTTTAATGCAGTGTTTTCAACTTTAATATTTGGTGCAAATGTTAATTATATTTTGAAGGCCACATGCATGCATGCCCAAATTGAATTACTTTTTTGGAAACAATTAATTTTAATGCTAACTACCATAAAAGCCAAGGAAATCTCAATATCCAAACTTCTGCCATACATCATTTTCAATCATGCAACAAACGTCCACCAACAACATCAAAATAAAACAAAAAACCAAAGTCAATATATAGCAGACATACCCAAACAAAATGTGTTTTTAAACTATAACAAAAGGTAGACATACTAATTTAACAAATTGTTTCCAAATAACGTTCCGCAGTGATATTGTTACGTCGAACAACTCAAAAATAACTCTTTGATCAACGTTATCCGGGTTGATATCCTCTTTCTTGAATAAAACTCGAACACTTTTAAGGTGATTTTAGAATGACATCGTTACATTTTGTGGGCAATGGGAACACAATGTTCATCAAGACACGTTTGTTCAGATCTTGAAACCATGAACATTTGCATTATATCGGGCAAGAGCTCACCCATCATACGAAATGACGATAAAGTCTTTGGGTTTGGCCTTCGTAGGATTCAAGAAATACTTTCATCAAATAAATGTAACAACTTCAAAACATTGACATCATACCTCCCCTTCGAGCCAACCATTAGGTTCCCAAATGTTTTCAAAGAATTTATGGTTTGCACCTGTTATATTTTGAACAGAAACTTCCATCGGAGTTGCTATTCCACTATTTTCTTCATACCATTTTACAAATCTTTCTTCAGTCGAATCATCCCAAATAATGTCAAGGGGATCATACATCTTATGTGGTTTGTAAAAATCATCTGTAAAAACACCCCACTCTCTAGAAGCAGCCCCCATGTCACAACCGGGCTAGATGTCAACATCAACCAAATCATCCTCTTCAACCTCAACTCCTTCATTGTCAATATTATCTTCAGCAACATTTGATTCGACCTTTGAATTCGCCTTTTCATCAACATTTTCTGTATTTTTCTATTCACCAGAGCTCACACTGCATTTATTGAAGTTCTGGAGTGAATAAACATTGATAGAGAGCAGTAAACATTTTCGGGTAACATTGACAGTAAACCATGATACAAACCACATTTGAGCCCATCAAAATAAATATAGATAAAAAAGACCATTTCGGTAGATTTTGTTCCATATCGCCATCTTCAATTTCTTACACCCCCTTATTAATTCCTCCAATCTTGCCACCTTGTGAATCGAAATACATTTTGACAATCAAATTATCATAGAAGTCAACTGAAAATAAAATATATGTCCTAACCAATTATTAAACCACTACTTTATATCAACATTAAAAAACATGGAGAGGCAAACAAGTGTAGAGAATGTATGTCAACTAACCGGTTGGTGAATTTTCATCAATTTTGCCATCCTCATCAGAATCTTCAGCCATTCCATCACTTTCTTCACTTGCTTCTCCCTTGCCCTTGGACCCAGATTGAGTAGTTTCGTCCCCATCAAATTCTTCACCATCACCACTTTCTTTTGTAGTTGCTTCTGACTGAAAGGATTCTTCACCATCCACACCAGATTCCCTACCCATCATTTTCTCATTTTTCTCCAATCCTTACCAAAGAGCTATAATCACCACTATCTTGAGTATCTATTGGAAGATCTAGATTTTACAGTGGATGATCTTGTAAATGCTCTCACTTTGGTTGAAAGGAAAATGGAGCGCGAGGAAAAGAACTTGGGAAAACAAGAATCTTCTCTTCATTCTAGGTCAAATGGTGGTACGAATGATGAAAAGAGAAGAAAGTTAAACCAAGCAGACTCAACATCCAATAAGAGCATGGAATCAAGCATGAGGAAAGCTTTGGAGAGCGGTAGTGTAGGACACTGGAGGGCTGCCGGTTCCAATTCTTCTCAGAATGGAAAGAAAGATAGTTCTCATGCACTAGTTGTTGAAACTTATTTAGCGGTGTATGCCTCCCATTTATGGGTGGTGGATACGGGATCCACTGATCATGTTTGTTTCACTTTACAGGGGTTCAAGCTGACCCGACAACTTAGTGGGAGTGAGATCCTCATCACACTGGGCGATGCTACGAGAGTGGCAGCTGAAGCAGTGGGAGAAGTGCACCTATCTTTTGAAGACAGAGTTTTAATTTTAAGAGATGTTCTTTACGTTCCTAGTTTTAGAAAGAATTTAATTTCGGTTTCTAAACTTTACCTTGATGGATATTCAGTTACTTTTGACAAAGTTGTTACCATTTCTCTTTATGATAAATTTATCTGTCATGGAACGTTGTTGAATAATCTCTATACAATTAATTGTGCACATCACTCACGGAATGCATCCTATAACACATCAACTGTTTCCGATAAAAGAAAACGTTCATCAGACGTGAACGAGACACTTCTATGGCATCTCAGATTGGGACATATTAATCCAAAAAGGATTCAAAGGTTGGTAGAAGATGGTTCATTGGAGTCTCTCCTGGTTGAACCAATCCCAACTTGCGAATCATGTTTGGAGGGTAAAATGACCAAGAGGGCATTCGGAGCCAAGGGGAATAGAGCCAAAGAAGTGTTAGAAATCGTTCACACAGACGTATGTGGTCCAATGTCAATCAAAGCAAGAGGAGGTTATGAGTATTTTGTCAACTTTATTGATGATTACTCAAGGTACGACTATATTTTCCTTACGAAGCATAAATCTGAGACCTTTGACAAATTCAAAGAATTTAAGGCTCAAGCAGAGAATCATAGGGAAAAACGTATCAAGTCTCTACGATCTGATCGTGGAGGTGAGTACCTCAGCTATGAGTTTTTGAACTACTTGTCAGATGAAGGGATTGTATCCCAGCTAACTGCATCCGGAACCCCTCAACAAAACGGGGTTGCAGAGCGAAGAAACAGAACTCTTTTAGAAATGGTTAGATCAATGATGAGTTATGCGGATCTACCCAAGTCATTCTGGGGTCATGTCTTGGAAACAACGGCTTATATTCTGAACTTGGTGCCATCCAAATCGATTCCCAAAACTCCCAAAGAATTTTGGACCAGGTGAAAGCCCAGTTTGAGACACATGAGAATTTGGGGTTGTACGGCCTACGTGTTGGACAAGTAAGCCAGAAAATTGGATCCTAGATCATAATTAAGGTTGTTTATAGGATACCCCGAGGAAACAAAAGGGTGTATGTTCTATGGTCCCGAAGATCAAAAGGTGGTAATAAGCACCCACTTTAGATTTTTGGAAGAAGACTATATGAACGAAAGAAAGCCTAGAAGTGAGATTACCTTAAATGAGCTAAGGGGGTTAACCTCAGTGCCAATTATACAAGATGACATACCAAACGACACACTTACACAATCGAAACCTCGTCGTAGTGGGAGGGTTGTAAGACAACCCGAGAGATTCATGGGGGTAGGAGAGTCCTCGGACTTAGTCCCCGGCCAAGATAAATCAGACCCATGGACTTACAATGAGGCAATCCAAGACAAGGATGTGGTTTCTTGGCAAACATAAATGGAAGCCAAAATGGGTTCTATGGATCATAACAGAGTGTGGGAGCTAGTCGAACCACTTAATGGGGTCAAACCCATTGGTTGCAAGTGGGTATACAAGAGGAAAAGAGGACCAGATGGGAAGGTGGAAACCTTCAAGGCAACGCTTGTGGCGAAAGGTTATACTCAGAAAGAAGGAATCGACTATGAGGAAACCTTTTCACCTGTAGCAATGCTCAAGTCCATCTGAATCTTCTTGTCGATTGCTGCGCATCTCGACTTTGAAATCTGACAAATGGATGTCAAGACGGCTTTCCTTAACGGAAGTCTTGAAGAGGAAATCTATATGCAACAACCCCAAGGCTTCATTGAAAAAGGCCAAGAACACCTAGTTTGTAAGCTCAAGAAGTCCATTTATGGACTCAAACAAGCATCCAGAGCTTGGAACCAATGTTTTGATCAAGTAATAAAGTCTTATCGGTTTGATCAAAATGAGTACGAAAGTTGTGTGTACAAGAAGCGTGTCGGAACTGCATTGGTATTCTTGTTACTATACGTAGACTACATTATGCTCATCGGGGACGATGTAAATGTGTTGTCAGACGTAAGGGCATGGCTTTCAAAACAGTTTGATATGAAGGACTTAGGGGAAGCAGGGCACATCCTTGGGATCAAGATCACTCGAGATCGCAAGAA
Organism: Stenogyne calaminthoides; assembly: GCA_037126765.1. Taxonomy (NCBI): domain Eukaryota; kingdom Viridiplantae; phylum Streptophyta; class Magnoliopsida; order Lamiales; family Lamiaceae; genus Stenogyne; species Stenogyne calaminthoides. The sequence goes on along the minus strand of JBBCBC010000026.1, from coordinate 24,697,012 downwards.
AATGATGATAGGCTTATCGCAAGCTTCATATATAGACACTGTCTTGAAGCGATTCATCATGCAGGATTCCAAGAAAGGCTTCATACCTTTTTGACATGGAATCCATCTATCCAAGGAAATGTGCCCTAAGACACAAAAGGAGATAGATGACATGAAAGGCATTCCTTATGCTTCGGCTGTCGGAAGTCTTATGTATGCAATGATGTGCACGAGACTGGATATCTGCTTTGTCGTTGGCATGGTAGCGAGATATCAAAGTAATCCGGGAAAAGAGCATTGGACGGCAGTTAAGAACATTCTGAAGTATCTAAAAAGAACTCGGGATAGAATGTTAGTTTATCAGTCAGATAGTATAATCCCCATCGGTTACACGAACTCGGATTTCCAATCAGACTTAGATTCCAGAAAATCTACCTCCGGTAGTGTGTTTTACATGGGGGGAGGAGCCATGACATGGAGAAGTGTTAAGCAGAAATGCATCGCCGATTCTACCATGGAAACCAAACACGAAGTAACTTTGCGAGGCGAAAAAAAGCGGTTTTGCTCAAGAACTTCCTAGTGGACTTGGATGTAGTTAAATTTGCCCAAGACAATCATCATTTCTTTGTGATAATCTTGGGAGCGATTGCAAATTCAAGGGAACCAAGAGCCCACAAGGCCAGCAAACACATTGAAAGGAAATACCATATTATACGAGAAATCGTTAAGAGAGGAGATATAGAGGTGGCAAAGATCGCGTCAGAAGATAACCTAGCAGATCCATTCACAAAGGGTCTGCCTCAGAACACATTCGAGAGACATGTGGAAGGAATGAGTGTCAAGACCGTTGTCAATCTGCTTTGAGTATAAGTTGTAGATATTATTAGGTTCGTGTAGGTGACATTAGATGTCACGCATTAGGAACTACACGAGATACATTGTAGTATACTTAAAAGCAGACTTTGAGTATAAGTGGGAGATTGTTGGGGTTATACTGGAAAGTATGCTTTTACTTTGTATAACCAAACTGAATTTCTGTCTTATTTACTGAAATAAATTATTTATCACTGATGCTTTAAATATCATTGAATGTTACATATATTTACTGCATAATTGTTCAATAAATATTATGTGTTACATTGTAGTTAATTTAGTGATACAAGATCACAGAAGATTAAATTAACAGTCCCTTGTAACTAAAAGTATGTTGTTCATGACCTATATGGAAATGAACAATCCATCGTGAAATGTTGAAGTGTAAGGCTCAGATTGGCTTATCTTGACCAAGAGATTACACTAGTGCATGACTGATGCACTGAATAGGACCTACAGGAGGATAAATTCTTCAGCACTGAATTAGGAAGAATTAGACCTTAGTGGTTAGTTATTTCTTAATCTTCGTCCCTTAAATAGGATAGTGTGTGGCTAGTAATTATTGCTTTGACTTATGACGGGTAGAGAATCAATGAGATTCAATATTTTATATCTTGGGCAATATTATTGGTCACATGCGATTGCTAAGATTTAATACGAAGAATCGTGTGCAAGTACGCTTGTTCGATTTGCCCCCTTGGGAGGTTCATAAGATTTATCATACCAAATCATGCAAGTGGAATTAGTTTTCGGTATGGATAATAATGTTGAACAGTTCCTTGACCAAGGACAAAAGATATTAATTAAAGGAAAGTTGTTTCAGTGGCTTGAATTAATTAACGGGCTGGATAATCTTAAACACGGGAAATAATAACCGGGAGCCATATTAACAGTAATATAGGTTAAGATGGATAGTGCAATATTAATTATGTAGTGGGATTAATTAATATTTATGGGCTTGAATAATATTGTGGCTCAATATTAGATATTCAAAGTTCATTAGAAGCTCCAATCTTAATTCTCCTAAAGGCCCCTCAAGTAGCCCAAGCATAATGTCCAATAACTGAAAAAGGTGTTTAAAATAAAATAAATTATGGTTGCTTATTTTTTCCAATTTTTCAAAAAATACAAATAAAAGAAGGAGAAAGATTTTCTTTGAATTTTGTTATGGAATTAGGATAAGTATTCTTGGAATACAAGATTATCTCATTAAATTCAAGAAGTCTCCCACTTGGTTATTTTTATATGGGGATTTTCGAAAATTAAGAAAAAAGAAGGAAAAGAAAGATTTTCTTGATTTTCTTGAAAATATATTATGGAAGATATGTATTTTTGGAATACAAGTATATCTCATTGACATGTGTTTTGCAACACACTAACCTCTCAAGTATAAGAGGGTCGTTTCGTGCCCGGTTAAATATCGATCCACGGGACTAGGATGGTGAATATAACCCAATTGATATATGTTGTCGCATGATTATAGTGTGAAACGATTTAGAAACTTAAAACAAGCAATATCCAACAATCGAACAAAGATAAACAATAAACGAACAAGCTAAGAGAAAGTAATTAAATAGCAAACGAGCTTGTTCACTAGCGAGATAAGATGTGCTCGGGTGTTTTTCCTCGTGAGACGATTGTCAAAAGATCAATTATGGTGTTTACCTCTATTTCCGGTTATTCCATAAGGGCGATTACTAAACATATACCATTCCCGTACTTGGTAAGCCTAGGGTACGATATCGGTTGAAATCTTAGGATCGAGAGGTGAATATCCCTTTGCTAACCCGGGTAATTGCACGGATATGGTCCTCTAATTAGCTAACTACTCCGTCACCGTGTGTTCCCACTTGTAGACTAAGGTTGATGCTCCTATGTTCTCTTCACCACACACTCAAGGTTTTAACTCGAGAAGATAATGTAGATTAGGGGGATTCTAAAGTATATACCCAACTCTCGTTGCGTTAGGACTTAATCGACTCCAATTCGGGTGAATTAAACCAATACCCATGTGCCTAAACCCGTCTACCCAACTCTCGTTGAAATAAACTAGCAAAAACACACAAGCTCATAGCAAAACCACCAAAATAGAACAAGTAAATTCCCCTAATCTAAAGGATAACCATCAATAGAGATAAACAACCATAATCAAAGCAATTAAACAATCATAACCACAATTCCAAACACCCAAACACTAATAACCTTATCCCATGGTGCACAAGGCAAAACACATGGCTAAACAACAAGAATTCAAGGAACCCACAATAAAATCAATAAGTAAAATTCAATAAAAAGTAAGAATCACCTCTTGGATGAAATTGTAGCACAAAAGCATAACAAAACTCACAAATCCTCTTTGAATCCTTGCTTGAAATGTAAATAAAGTTAGAACTAAGTTATTCTATGAAGCTCTAGACTATCTATGGAAGAAAAATTTAAAAACTAGCAAAAGTATTACTTGGAACTCTAAAAGGTATCACTTGCTTGCTTCTCCATCTCTCCCCCAGCTGCTGAATGATGAAAAAAATGAAGTTGGACCTTTTTATATGCTTTGGAATCAGTTGGCACGTGTCCCTAGGGCTTTTTGGCAGCATCTCTATTTTTGGGCCAGCTCGACTCGAGCCAGGTTGCTCGGGTCGAGCTGGCCATAATCGTGCTCGCGTTTTTGCTATTCCAGCAGCTCGACTCGAGCCAGGTTGCTCGGGTTGAGCTGGCCATACTTTTTCCCCAACCTACTGTACTCAAAATGCTCAAAATGCGAGTACATTGGATCGACTCGAGCTGCCACCTCGACTCGAGCAGTCTGGCTCGAGTCAAGTAGCACCAACAGCGCGACATTTTTGTTTCGCCCATAACTCGAGCTCCCAAACTCCGATTGACTTGGTTCTTTTTGCGTTGCGATCCTCATTTCAAGCTCTTTCACATGGTTCAACTCTATTCTACTACATATTTCTAGATCAGAGCAGTTTATTTAATCATTCTAGCTCGTTTTCACTCATTTCCTACACAAAAAGCAAAACACAACCTTTCTCCACATTTAGGTCAAATTGAGTGAAATTAGTGCAATAAAAGCATGGATTCCTATCAAATTGAGCATGAAAATCAAATAAATACAAGCAATTACTACACCCAATCAACCCCCCCAAACTTAAAGTGTTGCTCGTCCCCGAGCAACGAAAGAAAATAGAACAAGGGGGAGGAATTGTGAAGTATGCAATGTATGGACATCAAGACTTATGCAATGGACTTCAAGGATCATATCAAATGAATAAGGAATCACAAGTGAAATCTCATACCACAATTAAACATGCAATGATCAAGATAAGACAAGTTCAAGTGCACTATTCTCACTCTCTTATGGAAGTAATTCACTCAAAGCTCACTTGTTTCTAGGGACGTTTTTACTCTCATTCAATCAATTCACTCCATGCAACATCCATAGGCTTGCCCCTCATCTCAATTCTCCACCAACTCTTTTGGTAGGTAATCAAATCATGGAGGTCATTCACAAGGTGGTAATGTAGGCTCTTTGGACAAAGGTGGGGTAAAATTTGGGACAACATGACTCAATTCCTTGTAGAGCAACAAGTGTTGGTAAATCAATCAAGAAGTTTAAGAACACAAACTCACACTCATTTCTCTTTCTTTTCTCATTTCAAGCTCACAAGTACCCAATTCACCTTCCCTTTTTTTTCTTTTCTTTTAGAGCCATTTTTCTTTTTCAAGCTCCTTCGAAACCTTACTTTCTTCATTCATTTTTTTTTTCATTTTTCAAGATTTCTTCTTCTAGCCTTGTTTCTCTTTTTCACATTTTTTTTTCAAGGCTTATTTTCCCCGGTAACGGCGCCAAAAACTTGACACGTGTTTTGCAACACACTAACCTCTTAAGTATAAGAGGGTCGTTTCGTGCCCGGTTAAATATCGATACACGGGACTAGGATGGTGAATATAGTCCAATTGTTATATGTTGTCGCATGATTATAGTGTGAAACGATTTGGAAACTTAAAACAAGCAATATCCAACAATCGAACAAAGATAAACAATAAATGAGTAAGCTAAGAGAAAGTAATTAAATAGCAAACGAGCTTGTTCACTAGCGAGATAAGATGTGCTCGGGTGTTTTTTCTCGTGAGACGATTGTCAAAAGATCAATTATGATGTTTACCTCTATTTCCGGTTATTCCATAAGGGCGATCACTAAACATATACCATTCCCGTACTTGGTAAGCCTAGGGTACGATATCGGTTGAAATCCTAGGATCGAGAGGTGAATCTCCCTTTGTTAACCCGGGTAATTGCACGGATATGGTCCTCTAATTAGCTAACTACTCCGTCACCGTGTGTTCCCACTTGTAGACTAAGGTTGATGCTCCTATGTTCTCTTCACCACACACTCAAGGTTTTAACTCGAGAAGATAATGTAGATTAGGGGGATTCTAAAGTATATACCCAACTCTCGTTGCGTTAGGACTTAATCGACTCCAATTCGGGTGAATTAAACCAATACCCATGTGCCTAAACCCGTCTACCCAACTCTCGTTGAAATAAACTAGCAAAAACACACAAGCTCATAGCAAAACCACCAAAATAGAACAAGTAAATTCTCCTAATCTAAAGGATAACCATCAATAGAGATAAACAACCATAATCAAAGCAATTAAACAATCATAACCACAATTCCAAACACCCAAACACTAATAACCTTAGCCCATGGTGCACAAGGCAAAACCCATGGCTAAACAACAAGAATTCAAGGAACCCATAATAAAATCAACAAGTAAAATGCAATAAAAAGTAAGAATCACCTCTTGGATGAAATTGTAGCACAAAAGCATAACAAAAATCACAAATCCTCTTTGAATACTTGCTTGAAATGTAAATAAAGCTAGAACTAAGCTATTCTATGAAGCTCTAGACTATCTATGGAAGAAAAATTTAAAAACTAGCAAAAGTATTACTTGGAACTCTAAAAGGTATCACTTGCTTGCTTCTCCATCTCTCCCCCAGCTGCTGAATGATGAAAAAAACGAAGTTGGGCCTTTTTATATGCTTTGGAATCAATTGGAACGTGTCCCTAGGGCTTTTTGGCAGCATCTCTGTTTTTGGGCCAGCTCGACTCGAGTCAGGTTGCTCGGGTCGAGCTGGCCAAACTTTTTCCCCAACCTACTGTACTCAAAATGCTCAAAATGTCGAGTACATTGATCGACTCGAGCTGCCAGCTCGACTCGAGCAGTCTGGCTCGAGTCGAGTAGCACCAACAGCGCGACATTTTTGTTTCGCCCATAACTCGAGCTCCCAAACTCCGATTGACTTGGTTCTTTTTGCGTTGCGATCCTCATTTCAAGCTCTTTCACATGGTTCAACTCTCTTATCCTAAATATTTCTAGATAAGAGCAGTTTATTTAATCATTCTAGCTCGTTTTCACTCATTTCCTACACAAAAAGCAAAACACAACTTTTCTCCACATTTAGGTCAAATTGAGTGAAATTAGTGCAATAAAATCTTGGATTCTTATCAAATTGAGCATGAAAATCAAATAAATACGAGTAATTACGACACCCAATCACTCATAAATTCAAGAAGATCCAAATCTTGGAATCTTTATCTTCATTTTTTCGAAATTCCATAACAATAAGGGAGTGGGATTTTTATGGAAAATTTTAATTAAGGAGAAAAGAATATATGGGATATATATTCAAGATTTCTTGGAGATCAAGAAAAAGATTTTCTCTCCCTTTTTTCCTAGCAAAAAATCGGCCACCACCCTCTTATAAATAGGGGATAATTTTTTCATCCCCAAGTGCAATTCCATGTGTTGGAAAAATTAGAAATCCACAAAGGTGGTGCAACATAATTTTATTTTTCCTTTTGTTAAATTGTTCACGAGTTCCTACCACTGGATTGCTGAACAAGGATAAGGGAATACTTGAGAAGGTCTTTTGGTGTGTTTGTTTGAACGAGATCCATCTTCTCAACGGTTGTCACTCCGAGAGGTTAGTTCACGTAAACCCGTAGCAATTCCGCATGCGTAGGATTTATGTGAACTGTTTATATGCATGATTTGTTGTTGAATTATTATTTGAATTAATATATGATTAATTCATGCTAGTAATAATTGTTAGAATTAAATTTGTATTTAAATATTCATCCCGAATAGATCCGTGCAATTAATTCCCCAACACCTATGTGCTCTTCACCACCCACTCAAGGTTTTAACTCAAGAAGATAATGTAGATTAGGGGGGTTCTAAAGTATCTACCCAACTCTCGTTGCGATAGGACTTAATCGACTCCAATTCGGATGAATTAAACCAATGCCCATGTGCCTAAACCCGTCTACCCAACTCTCGTTGAAATAAACTAGCAAAAACACACAAGCTCATAGCAAAACCACCAAAATTGAACAAGTAAATTCCCCTAATTTAAAGGATAACCATCAATAGAGATAAACAACTATAGTCAAAGCAATTAAACAATCATAACCACAATTCCAAACACCCAAACACTAATAACCTTAGCCCATGGTGCACAAGGCAAAACCCATGGCTAAACAACAAGAATTCAAGGAACCCATAATAAAATCAACAAGTAAAATGCAATAAAAAGTAAGAATCACCTCTTGGATGAAATTGTAGCACAAAAGCATAACAAAAATCACAAATCCTCTTTGAATACTTGCTTGAAATGTAAATAAAGCTAGAACTAAGCTATTCTATGAAGCTCTAGACTATCTATGGAAGAAAAATTTAAAAACTAGCAAAAGTATTACTTGGAACTCTAAAAGGTATCACTTGCTTGCTTCTCCATCTCTCCCCCAGCTGCTGAATGATGAAAAAAACGAAGTTGGGCCTTTTTATATGCTTTGGAATCAATTGGAACGTGTCCCTAGGGCTTTTTGGCAGCATCTCTGTTTTTGGGCCAGCTCGACTCGAGTCAGGTTGCTCGGGTCGAGCTGGCCAAACTTTTTCCCCAACCTACTGTACTCAAAATGCTCAAAATGTCGAGTACATTGATCGACTCGAGCTGCCAGCTCGACTCGAGCAGTCTGGCTCGAGTCGAGTAGCACCAACAGCGCGACATTTTTGTTTCGCCCATAACTCGAGCTCCCGAGCTCCGATTGACTTGGTTCTTTTTGCGTTGCGATCCTCATTTCAAGATCTTTCACATGGTTCAACTCTCTTCTCATACATCCTTCTAGATCAGAGCAGTTTATTTAATCATTCTAGCTCGTTTTCACTCATTTCCTACACAAAAAGCAAAACACAACTTTTCTCCACATTTAGGTCAAATTGAGTGAAATTAGTGCAATAAAATCTTGGATTCTTATCAAATTGAGCATGAAAATCAAATAAATACGAGTAATTACGACACCCAATCACTCATAAATTCAAGAAGATCCAAATCTTGTAATCTTTATCCTCATTTTTTCGAAATTCCATAACAATAAGGGAGTGAGATTTTTATGGAAAATTTTAATTAAGGAGAAAAGAATATATGGGATATATATTCAAGATTTCTTGGAGATCAAGAAAAAGATTTTCTCTCCCTTTTTTCCTAGCAAAAAATCGGCCACCACCCTCTTATAAATAGGGGATAATTTTTTCATCCCCAAGTGCAATTCCATGTGTTGGAAAAATTAGAAATCCACAAAGGTGGTGCAACATAAATTTATTTTTCCTTTTGTTAAATTGTTCGCGAGTTCCTACCACCGGATTGTTGAACAAGGATAAGGGAATACTTGAGAAGGTCTTTTGGTGTGTTCGTTTGAACGGGATCCATCTTCTCAACGGTTGTCACTCCGAGAGGTTAGTTCACGTAAACCCGTAGCAATTCCGCATGCGTAGGATTTATGTAAACTGTTTATATGCATGATTTGTTGTTGAATTATTATTTGAATTAATATAGGATTAATTCATGCTAGTAATAATTGTTAGAATTAAATTTGTATTTAAATATTCATCCCGAATAGATCCGGGCAATTAATTCCCCAACACCATCTGGGTCGTGAATTATGTACTTTTAGTTACAAGGGACTATTAATTTAATCTTCTGTGACCTGGTATCACTAAATTAACTACAATGTAACACGTAATATTTATTGAACAGTTATGCAGTAAATATATGTAACATTCAATGATATTTAAAGCATCAGTGATAAATGATTTATTTCAGTAAATAAGACAGAAATTCAGTCTGGTTATACAAAGTAAAAGCATACTTTCCAGTATAACCCCAACAATCTTCCACTTATACTCAAAGTCTGCTTTTAAGTATACTACAACATGTCTCGTGTAGAATCTACGTGACATCTAATGTTACCTACACGAACCTAATAATATCTCTCCCACTTATACTCAAAGCAGATTGGCAACGGTCTTAACACCCATTCCTTCCACATGTCTCTCGAATGTATTATGAGGCAGAACCTTTGTGAATGGATCTGCTAGGTTGTCTTCTAACGCGATCTTTGTCACCTCTATATCTCCTCTCTTAACGATTTCTCGTATAAGATGGTATTTCCTTTCAATGTGTTTGATGGCCTTGTGGGCACTTGGTTCTCTTGAATTTGCAACTGCTCCGGCATTATCACAATAGATTGTGATGGTGTTGGGCAAATTCGGAACTACGTCCAAGTCCACTAGGAAGTTCTTGAGCCAAACCGCTTCCTTCGCTGCTTCACAAGCAGCTACATACTCGGCTTCCATGGTAGAATCTGCGATGCATTTCTACTTAACGCTTCTCCATGTCATGGCTCCTCCCCCCATGCAAAACACACTACACGAGGTAGATTTTCTAGAATCTAAGTCTGATTGAAAATTCGAGTCCGTGTATCCAATGGGAATCAGACTGTCTGACTGATAAACCAACATTCTATCGCGAGTTCTTTTCAGATACTTCAGAATGTTTTTAAGTGCAATCCAATGTTCTTTCCCTGGATTACTCTGATATCTTGCTACCATGCCAACAGCAAAGCAGATATCTGGCCTCGTGCACAGCATAGCATACATGAAGCTTCCAACAGCCGAAGCATAAGGAATGCCTTTCATGTCATCTATCTCCCTTTGCATCTTAGGGAACATTTCTTTGGATAGATGTATTCCATGTCTGAAAGGTACAAAGCCCTTCTTGGAATCTTGCATGCTGAATCGCTTCAAGACAGTGTCTATGTATGAAGCTTGCGATAAGCCTATCATCCTTTTCTTACGATCTCCAGTGATCTTGATCCCAAGGATGTGATCGGCTTCCCCTAAGTCATTCATATCAAACTGTTTTGACAGCCATGCCCTTACGTTCGACAAAACCTTTACATCATCTCCGATGAGCAGAATATCGTCTACGTATAGTACTAAGAATACCAATGCAGTTTCGACACGCTTTTTATACACACAACTTTCAAATTTGTTTCGATCGAACCCGTAACACTTTATAACCTGATCAAAACATTGTTGGGGAATCGGTTGCACAGATCTATTCGGGGTGAATATTCAAATACAAATTTAATTCTTTAATTATTACTAGCATGAATTAATCCTATATTAATTCAAATAATAATCCAACAACATATCATGCATATAATAATTCACGTAAAACCTACGCATGCGGAATTCTACGAGTTTACGTGAACGTACCTCTTGGGATGGCAACGGTGTGGCTGAATAGACTAACCGTAAGGACTTCCCAAGTATTCCCTTAGTCCTCGTTCGACTATCCGGTGGAAGGATTCTTGTGAACGATTTAACAAAAGGAAAATAAATATGTTGCACCACCTTTGTGGATTTACTAATTTTTCCAACACATGGAATTGTACTTGGGAATGAAAGAATCATCCCCTATTTATAGAGACAAGGTTGGTCGAAAATTGTGGCCAAAAACAATGTGGGAAAATCTTTTCTTGATCTCCAAGAAATCTTGAATATATCTCCTATATTCTTTTTCCCATAATTATAATATTCCACAAAAATCCCACCTACTCTATTTGTATGGAATTTTCGAAAATAAGGCTTGCAAGATTCCAAGATTTGGATCTTCTTGAATTTATGAGATACTCTTGTATTTCAAGAAATACATATCTTCCATAATATCTTTTCAAGAAAATCAAGAAAATCTTTCTTGCCCTTTATTTTCTAATTTTTTCGAAAACCACCTTATAGATACCCAAGTGGGAGATTTCTTGAATTTAATGAGATAATCTTGTATTCCAAGAATACATATCTTCATTCCATAACAAAATTCAAAGAAAATCTTTCTCCCAACTTTATCTATAAATTTCGAAATATTCATGGAAAAATAAGCAACAATATTTATTTTATTTTAATCACTTTTTCAGTTAATGGACTATATGTTGGGCTACTCAGGGGGCCTTTAGGATAATTAAGATTTGACCTTCTAATGGACCTTGAATATCTAATATTGAGCCACAATATAATTCAAGCCCATAAATATTAATTAATCCCACTACATAATTAATATTGCACTATCCATCTTAACCCATATTACAGTCAATATGGCTCCCGGTCATTATTTCCCGTGTTTAAGATTATCTAGCCCATTAATTAATTCAAGCCACTGAAATAGCTTTCCATTAATTAATATATTTTATCCTTGGTCAAGGAACGGTTCAACATTATTATCCATACCGGAAACTAATTCCACTTGCAAGATTTGGTATGATAAAGCTTATGAACCTCCCAAGGGGGCAAATCAAACAAGCGTACTTGCACACGATTCTTCGTATTAAATCTTAGCAATCACATGTGACTAATAATATTGTCCAAGATAAAAAGTATTGAAACTCACTGATTCGCTACCCATGATAAGTCAAAGCAATAGTTACCAATCCCACGTGATCCTATTTAAGGGACGAAGGTTAAGAAATAACGAACCACTGAGGTCTAATTCTTCCTTGTTAGGATTAGAAGAATTTATCCTCCTCAGAGGTCCTATTGATTGCATCGGTCATGCACTAGTGTAATCTCTTGGTCAAGACAAGCCAATCTGAGCCTTACACTTCAACCTTTCACGATGGGTTGTTCATTTCCATCTAGATCGTGAATAACGTACTTTTAGTTACAAGGGACTGTTAATTTAATCTTCTGTGATCTGGTATCACTAAATTAACTACAATGTAACACGTACGACTTATTGAGCAGTTATGCATTAAATATATGTAACATTCAATAATATTTAAAGCATCAGTGATAAACAATTTATTTCAGTAAATAAGTCTGAAAATTCAGTTTCGATTATACAAAGTAAAAAGCATACTTTCCAGTATAATCCCAACAATCTCCCACTTATACTCAAAGTCTTCTTTTAAGTATACTACAACATGTCTCGCGTAGTCCGTGACATCTAATGTCACCTACACGAACCTAATAATTTCTCCCACTTATACTCAAAGCAGTTAGCAAGCGGTCTTGACACCCATTCCATCCACATGTCTCTCGAATGTATTCAGAGGCGGACTCTTTTGTGAATGGATCGCTTAGGTTGTCCTCGAGACGCTATCTTTTGCCACATCTATATCTCCTCTCTTAACGATTTCTCGTATGAGATGTCTTTCCTTTAGTGTGCTTGTTTGACTCGTGGACTCTTGGTTCCCTTGAATTTGCAACTGCCCCTAGCAAATATTGCTAGATAAATTCAAACTCCATCCAAGTCCACTAAGAAGGTCAGAGCAAATCGTTTTTTTTCTTCACAAGCCTACTACTTACCAAACTTCCATGGTTGAGTCGTTGATGCATTTACCTTTACACTCGTCCATTTGATGGTTGACTTCCCAAATGGAAACACACTAATCGAGGCAGATAGTTCACGGAATCTAAGTTTGATTGGAAATCCGAGTCCCAGATATGGCCGATGGGGATTGGAGTATCTGACTGATAAATCAACATTCTATCCCGAGTTCTTTTCAGACACTTCGGAATGTTTTTAAGCGTAAGTCCAATGCTCTTTTCCTGGGTTACTTTGATATCTTGCTATCATGCTGCGCAGCGGATATCCGGTCTCGTATACAAAGAATGCATACATAGGGTTTAAAACGGTAAGCACAAAGGAATACCTTTCATGTCATCTATCTCCTTTTTTCGTCTTAGGGAACATTTTCTTGGATAGATGGATTCCAAGTCTGAAAGGTACCAATACTTTCTTGGAATCTTGCATGCTGAAGTGTTTCAAGACAGTGTTTATGTATGAAACTTGCGATAACCCGATCATCCTTTTCTGCGATCTCGAGTTATCTTGATCCCAAGGATGTGTCCGGCTTTCCCTAAGTCTTTCATATCAAAACTGTTTTTTGAAAGCCATGCCCTTACGCTCGATAACACCTTCACATCGTTCGATGATCGAATGTCGATCTACGATAGTACTAAGAATACCAATGCAGTTCCGACACGCTTTTTATACACACAACTTTCAAACTCGTTTTGATCAAACCCATAAGACTTTATAACATGATCAAAACATTGGTTCCAAGCTCTGGATGCCTGTTTGAGTCCGTAAATGGACCTCTTGAGCTTACAAACTAGGTGTTCTTGGCCTGTTTCAATGAAACCTTGGGGTTGTTGCATATAGATCTCTTCATCAAGACTTCCTTTGAGGAAAAGCTGTCTTGACATCCATTTCCGATTTCAAAGTCGAAATGCGTGAATCGATAAGAGAATCTGGATGGACTTAAGCATGGCTCTGGCGAAAAAGTTTCCTCATAATCGATCCCTTCTTACCTGAGTGTAACCTTTCGCCACTAGTCTTGCTTTAAAGGTTTCAACCTTCGTCCGGTCCTCTTTTCCTCTTATATACCCACTTGCATCCAATGGGTTTGACCCCATTAAGTGGTTCGACTAGCTCCCACACTCTATTATGAAACATAGAACCCATTTCGGCTTTCATTGCTGTTTGCCAAGAATCTGCATCCTTATCTTGGAGTGCCTCGTCATATGTCCATGGGTCTGATTCGTCTTGTCCCGGGAATCAAGTCCGAGGACTCTCCTATTCCCATGAATCTCTCGGGCTGTCTAACAACCCTACCACTACTGACGAGGCTCGGTTGTGAAAGCATATCGTTTGGTATATCATCTAGTACGAGTTGGCCTTTGAGGTTTGCCCTCTAAGCTCATTAAAGGTAATCTCATACGGGTTTTTTTGCTTCATATAGTCTTCTTCCAAAAATCTAAAGTGGGTGCCGATGACCACCTTTTGATCTTCGGGACCATAGAACATACACCGCTTTTTGTTCCTCGGGGTATCCTACAAAAAGCGGCCTTAATTCGATCGAGGATCCGATTTACTGTCTTCCTTATCCAACACGTGAGGCCGGACACCCCCAAATTCTCATGTGTCTCATATGGGCTTAAGTATTTCGGTCCACAATTCTTTGGGAGTTTTGGGAACCGATTTGGATGGCACCAAGTTCGAGAATGTAAGCCATTTGTTTCCAAGGCATGACCCCGAGCGACTTGAGAAGATCCGCATAACTCATCATTGATCTAACCATTTCCAAAAGAGTTCATTTTTTCGCTCTGCAACCCCGATTTTGTTGAGGGGTTCCGGTGCGATGAGTGGGATACAATCCCTTCATAAGATAAGTAGTTCAAAAACTCATCATTTGAGGTATTCGCCTCCCACGATCGGATCGTAGAGACTTGATCGCTTTTTTCCCTATGATTCTCTACTTGAGCCTTAAATTCTTTGAATTTCTCAAAGGTCTCGATTTATGCTTCATAAGGAAAATGTAACCGTACCTTGAGTAATCATCAATAAAAGTGACAAAATATTCATAACCTCCTCTTGCTTTTGGTTGACATTGGACCACATACATGTGTGTGAACGATCTCTAACACTTCTTTGGCCCTATTCCCTTGGCTCCAAATGCCCTCTTGGTCATTTTTTACCCTCCAAACATGATTCGCAGGGTTGGAAAGCGGTTCAACTTGGAGAAGCTCTAGTGAACCATCTTTCACCAACCTTTGGATCCTCTTTGGATTTATATGACCCAATCTTAGATGCTAAAAAGTGTCTCGTTTCACGTCGATGAACGTTTTTTTTTTCTGGGAAATTGATGTGTTATAGGATGCATTTCGTGAGTGGTGTGCCGCGATTAATTGTATAGAGATACACCGCCAACGTTCCATGACGAGATAAATTTATCAAAAAGAAATGGTAACAACTTTATTAAAAGTAACCGAATATCCATCATGAAAAAGTTTAGAAAGCTGAAATCAAATTCTTTTCTAAAACTCGTAGGCGTCATGTAACATCTCTTAAAATTAAAACTCTGTCTTCAAAAGACATGTGCACTTCTCCCCATCGCTTGTTTGCCACTCTCAGAAGATCGCCCAATGTGTGATGAGGATCTCACTTCCACTTAGTTATCGGGTCCGTTTTAACCCCTGTAATGAAAAACAAACATGATCAAGTGGATCCAGTATCCACCACCCATAAATGGGAGGCATACGCCGCTAAACAAGTTTCAACAACTAGTGAGTGAGGATTACCTTTCTTTTCCTTTCCTTTTGGGATTGATCGAACAGTCGACCTCCAATGTCCTTTCTCCCATAATTAAAACATATTCCTTTTGGTCCTTTCTTAACACCCAACTTAACTAACCGTCTTTTTTCACTTTTCTTAGTGATGAGTTTGCTTTGGTTCTCGACCAATTTCCTTTTCTTGAGACTTGCCTTCCAATCGCCTAGATCTCGAGAAAAGACTTTTGGTCACCAATGCTTCGTCTTTCTTTCCTAAATGCTTCTCCACTTTCTCCAAGGCTTCTTGTAGATTATCCATAGTAAACATGTGATCACTAATCACAAAACCACAAGAAAATCCATCAAGCTCCTTGGCAGTAGTAAGCAATGATATTCGATTTGGGCCTCATCACAATACTTAGTTCCGAGATAAGCGGTTTTAGAAAATGGTGCTTGACTCGAGAACATGCTCCCTTCTGTGTGTTCCCTCGGCCATTTTCGGCTAAAGCCACGTCGTCATTTTTAAACCGATCGATCATGCGGTCTTTTGTTAAAAACATTTCTTCAAGACTTTGCATAATTTCAATGGCCGGACTCAACACCTTCATGAATGTGTTTCAAATCATCGACAAAGTGAAGTCAAGATTACACGTTTCATGGGTTCATTGGCTGCTCCCGGATATTATACTCATGTCTTGCCGCATCGGTTGATTCATCAAGAAACTTACGTGGCTTGGGTACATCAAGAATCAATAATGTTTTTGTGCGGTAGAAAAGCTCATATTTCGTTTCTAAATATTATAGTTTTCTCCGGTTAATTGGTGTTCTTTGAGTGTATATAACGGTGGATTAAAAGGTTGCGACATGATGAACTGAAATAAATAATAACATGCATAAGCACAAATATATCACAAGGTTCGATCACATGCATCATATTAAAATCTCAAAAAATATGAACATGCATCAACCAACATCTCAAAAACAGTTTAAATAAGCCCGTGGGGTGGGTCATTATTTAAACACATTCAAGGAGTTACAAACAAAAACGATTTACAAACCTTTAATATCCAGATTAATAGTTGGCTCCCACTTGACCAATATAAAATTGACAGGGACTTGGGAAGTATATGCATATCAATTTTATACCTAAAGTAATAACCATGATTAAATCTGATTATTATTTCGCTTTGATCGAGCCTCGTGGGGAGGGTCATAAACGCCACTAGTAATAACCCACAATCATCCGTTTGGAATTCATTCATGTGAAAGCTATCTTTTGACCGGGTCAAGGGGGGAATTTCTCCAAAAGAATTCACAAATAAATAAATCATGGAGGTCAAAATTAATTCAATTTTATTATCAGGAATAAAATTGTCAATTAATTATTTAAACATACTTAGTAATTTTGAAGGTGAGATTTTTCCATTTGGCAACTCTCATGCAAACACATTTAAACAAATTAAATAAAGCATAAGATAGCACAAATAAATCAAGCAAAAGCGAGAAAAATAAACATATTGGGCACAAATTATCCAATTGTCATGGTTTGATTTTTCTTGGCTTGATCTTGAAGAAAACACCGTCTCGTAATTTCTCTCTTTCGATCGTCTCGAAAAAATACCGTCTCGAAATGCCACGCCTTATTTCATGACCCGGGATGGATGCACGCCAAGATCTGGTCGGCCGCTTAGCCTAAGACCCGACTGCACGCCTCAGTGAAACAGCATCGATCCTCGACGGCGGCGCCCGTATCCGCGCGCGCATTCATAAGCCTGCCAGCCATGCCGACTCGGCCTCGCCGCTGACCAGCGGTCGTCGTCGAGGTCTGTCGCTTCGGCGCCGGTCACTTCGTATATAAGCGCTCCCCGCCCGTCTTATGAGGCACATTTTCGCTCGCCTCATTTCGACCCTCGGCGCCTTACACCGTCGTGCGAGCGTGTCAGCCGCCCTACGCCCGATTTTTTTGTCCTTTAATTAACCCGTCTCGTCGCCGTTTTCGATCCGGTTACAATTTATTTACAAAAAATAAATAAACCTAGATCTAGACTAGTCTATTACATTGATCAAATCAAACAAATTCTAATCTACTCGTGGATTTTCTCACGAGGCAAAACGAATCCGAACGAATCTAATTAAAAAAGCCACAGTTTATATGCATGCATAAACACATTAAATTCCATGACAATTGGATACCTGCAAAATAGATCTAGCAATTCTACTATCCAATTTCAAATTTAATGCCAACGAATTAAATTACAATTTAAAAATTGAGTCAAAACCGTGGCTCGATACACGCTTGTTGGGGAATGAGTTGCACAGATCTATTCGGGGTGAATATTCAAATACAAATTTAATTCTTTAATTATTACTAGCATGAATTAATCATATATTAATTCAAATAATAATCCAACAACATATCATGCATATAATAATTCACGTAAAACCTACCCATGCGGAATTCTACGAGTTTACGTGAACGTACCTCTTGGGATGGCAACGGTGTGGCTGAATAGACTAACCGTAAGGACTTCCCAAGTATTTCTTTAGTCCTCGTTCGACTATCCGGTGGAAGGATTCTTGTGAACAATTTAACAAAAGGAAAATAAATATGTTGCACCACCTTTGTGGATTTACTAATTTTTCCAGCACATGGAATTGTACTTGGGAATGAAAGAATCATCCCCTATTTATAGAGACAAGGTTGGTCGAAAATTGTGGCAAAAAACAATGTGGGAAAATCTTTTCTTGATCTCCAAGAAATCTTGAATATATCTCCTATATTTTTTTTCCCATAATTATAATATTCCACAAAAATCCCACCTACTCTATTTGTATGGAATTTTCGAAAATAAGGCTTGCAAGATTCCAAGATTTGGATCTTCTTGAATTTATGAGATACTCTTGTATTTCAAGAAATACATATCTTCCATAATATCTTTTCAAGAAAATCAAGAAAATCTTTCTTGCCCTTTATTTTCTAATTTTTTTCGAAAACCACCTTATAGATACCCAAGTGGGAGATTTCTTGAATTTAATGAGATAATCTTGTATTCCAAGAATACATATCTTCATTCCATAACAAAATTCAAAGAAAATCTTTCTCCCAACTTTATCTATAAATTTCGAAATATTCAGGGAAAAATAAGCAACAATATTTATTTTATTTTAATCACCTTTTCAGTTAATGGACTATATGTTGGGCTACTCAGGGGGCCTTTTGGAGAATTAAGATTTGACCTTCTAATTGACCTTGAATATCTAATATTGAGCCACAATATAACTCAAGCCCATAAATATTAATTAATCCCACTACATAATTAATATTGCACTATCCATCTTAACCCATATTACAGTCAATATGGCTCCCGGTCATTATTTCCCGTGTTTAAGATTATCTAGCCCATTAATTAATTCAAGCCACTGAAATAGCTTTCCATTAATTAATATCTTTTATCCTTGGTCAAGGAACGGTTCAAAATTATTATCCATACCGGAAACTAATTCCACTTGCAAGATTTGGTATGATAAAGCTTATGAACCTCCCAAGGGGGCAAATCAAACAAGCGTACTTGCACACGATTCTTCGTATTAAATCTTAGCAATCACATGTGACTAATAATATTGCCCAAGATAAAAAGTATTGAATCTCACTGATTCGCTACCCATGATAAGTCAAACCAATAGTTACCAATCCCACGTGATCCTATTTAAGGGACGAAGGTTAAGAAATAACGAACCACTGAGGTCTAATTCTTCCTTGTTCAGTTCTGAAGAATTTATCCTCATGTAGGTCCTATTCAGTGCATCAGTCATGCACTAGTGTAATCTCTTGGTCAAGACAAGTCAATCTGAGCCTTACACTTCAACTTTTCACGATGGGTTGTTCATTTCCATCTAGATTGTGAATAACGTACTTTTAGTTACAAGGGACTGTTAATTTAATCTTCTGTGATCTGGTATCACTAAATTAACTACAATGTAACACGTACGACTTATTGAACAGTTATGCAGTAAATATATGTAACATTCAATAATATTTAAAGCATCGGTGATAAACAATTTATTTCAGTAAATAAGTCTGAAAATTCAGTTTCGATTATACAAAGTAAAAAGCATACTTTCCAGTATAATCCCAACAAACATTGGTTCCAAGTTCGCGATGCTTACTTTAGTCCGTAGATGGACTTTTTGAGCTTGCAAACAAGATGTTCTTGGCCTTTTTCAATGAAGCCTTCGGGTTGTTGAATGTAGATTTCTTCTTCAAGACTTCCATTGAGGAAAGCTGTCTTGACATCCATTTGCCAGATCTCAAAATCGAAATGTGCAGCTATCGACAAGAGAATACGGATGGACTTCAGCATAGCTACAGGTGAAAAGATTTCCTCATAGTCGATCCCTTCTTTCTGAGTGTAACCTTTTGCCACAAGTCTAGCCTTGAAGATTTCTACCTTCCCGTCTGATCCTCTTTTTCTCTTGTATACCCACTTACATCCAATGGGTTTAACCCCATTAATTGGTTCGACTAGCTCCCACACCTTGGTTTGATCCATAGAACCCATTTCGGGTTTCATTGCCGTTTGCCAAGAATCTGCATCCTTGTCATGGATTGCCTCTTTGTAAGTCCATGGGTCTGATTCATTTTCGTCAGGGATCAAGTCTGACGACTCTCCTATCCCCATGAATCTCTTGGGCTGTCTGACAACCCTCCCACTACGATGAAGGTTCCGGTTGTGTAAGTGTATCGTTTGGTATATCGACTTGTACAATTGGCAAGGTAATATAACTTCTGGGCTTCTTGTCGTTCATATAGTCTTCTTCCAAAAATCTAAAGTGTATACTGATTACCACCTTTTGATCTTCGGGACCATAGAACATGCACCCTTTCGTTCCATCAGGGTACCCTATAAACAGCCTTAATTCTGATATTGGATCCAATTTACCGGCTTCCTTGTCCAACACGTATGCCGGACACCTCTAGATTCTCATGTGTCATAAATTGGGCTTGCGCCCGGTCCACAATTCTTTAGGGGTTTTGGGAACCGATTTGGATGGCACCAAGTTTAGAATATAAGCCGTTGTTTCCAAGGCGTGACCCCAAAACGATTTGGGTAGATCCGCATAACTCATCATTGACCTGACCATTTCTAAAAGAGTCTTGTTTCTTCGTTCTGCAACCCCGTTTTATTGAGGGGTTCCGGGTGCAGTCAACTGGGATACAATCCCTTCATCTGATAAGTAGTTCAAAAAATCGTCGCTGAGGTATTCGCCACCACGATCAGATCGTAGAGACTTGATACATTTTTCCCTATGATTCTCTGCTTGAGCCTTAAATTCTTTGAATTTATCAAAGGTCTCAGATTTATGCTTCATAAGGTAAATGTATCCATATCTTGAGTAATCATCGATAAAAGTAACGAAATACTCATAGCCTCCTCTTGCTTTGATTGACATTGGACCACATACATCGGTGTGAACGATTTATAACACTTCTTTGGCTCTACCAAATGCACTCTTGGTCATTTTACCCTCCAAACACGATTCTCATGTTGGAAATGATTCAACCTGGAGAGACTTCAACGAACCATCTTGGACAAACCTTTGGATCCTCTTTGGATTAATATGACCTTGTCTTAGATGCCATAGAAGTGTTTCGTTCACGTCTGATGAACGTTTTCTTTTATCTGAAATAGTCGATGTGTTATAGGATGCATTTCGTGAGTGGTGTGTACAGTTAATCATGTAGAGATTATTCGACAACGTTCCATGACAGATAAACTCATTATTTATAGTAATGGTAACAACTTTATTAAAAGTAACAGAATATCCATCAAGAAAAAGTTTTAGAAACTGAAATCAAATTCTTTCTAAAACTAGGAATGTAAAGAACATCTCTCAAAATTAAAACTTTGTCTTCAAAAGACAACTGCACTTCTCCCACTGCTTCAGCTACCACTCTCGTAGCATCGCCCAGTGTGATGAGGATCTCACTCCCACTAAGTTGTCGGGTCCGCTTGAACCCCTGTATAGTGAAACAAACATGATCAGTGGATCCCGTATCCACTACCAACGAATGGGAAGCATACGTCGTTAAACAAGTTTCAACAACTAGTGCATGAGAGTTACCTTTCTTTCCATTCATCATGGGTTTGGAACAGGCCGACCTCCAATGTCCTTTTTCACCGCAGTTAAAACACTTTCCTTTGGGGACCTTCTTGACACCCAAACATTTGACTGTTTCTATCTCACTTTTCTTGATGATGGGATTACATTGGTCTTGACATTTTTTCTCCTCATCAATCTTGTCCACCATTGACCTAGATTTTGAGAGGAGACTTTTAGTCACCAATGCCTCATCCTCCTTTCCCAAATGCTTCTCTATTGTCTTCAAAACCTCTTGCAGAGTATCCATAGTGAATATGCGATCGCTCATCACAAAACTAAAGTAGAACTCGTCAAAAGATTTTGGAAGAGTTAGGAGGAGGACATCAATTTTAGACCCATCACAATACTTAGCGCCAAGATAATCAAGTTTGTCAAAATAGCGTTTGTCTTTGAGAACATGATCCCTTACGGGTGTTCCCTCTGTCATCTTTAGCCTAGCCATGTCACTGTTTCTTAATTGACTGATCATGCGGTTCTCTGTTGAAAACATTTCTTCAAGACTTTCCATGATTTCCGCAGCAGATTCAATTCATTTATGAATGTATCTCAAATCATCAGACAAATAAGTCAAGATTATATATTTCATAAGCTCATTGGAACGCTCCCAGTCATCAATCTGAAGTCTCTCCGCACTTGTTGATCCTTTAGTTGGCTTGTCAAGCATTGGTACGTCAAGAACCCAATAGTGTTTGTGTTGTGCAGTGAGGACAATTTTCATGTTTCGTTTCCAAATTTCATTGTTTTTACCAGAAAGTTGGTGTTCTTTGAGCGTATATAACAGTGGATTAAAAGGTTGCGACATGTTGAACTGAAATAACGATTTGCATAAGCACAAAATTATCACACAATTCGACCACATGTATCATATTAAAATCTCAAAAAAAATATGAACATGCATCAGCCAACATCTCAAAACAGTTTAAATAAGCCACGTGGGGTGGGTCATTACTTAAACACATCCAAGCAGGCTACAGACAAGAAAACAGTTACAAACCTTTAATATCCAGATTAATAGTTGGCTCCCACTTGACCAATGTTACGGTCCCACTATAATAATTCACTCACCATAGGGTGACGAGAGATGGAGAGACCAGGTTACGATGAGCACCCAGAGGGAAGTCGTCTAAGCTTGGTCGCCGCAATCTAGCGACCTCCCTTGGTGCTAGTTGAGCGAGAAAGGGATAAAATCCAGGAGGCCGATAAAGACGGACCTCCGGGGCACGACTATGGAATGCTTAAATAGAAGGCATGATTACCGCCGTTAAACGCGGGATTCGTCCCTATCCAGTAGGAAACCCTAGTGGACCGAAGGCCTCGGTCCATGGGGGGCGGAGGAAACCTAATTCCTCATCTATAAATATGTGTTGTAATTTTCATTGTAAAGGACGAAAGTCTTAGAGAATAGGCAGATATTATAGTGAAATTCCTGGCTTGGTACTGCCCCCGGACGTAGTCTTATTGGACGAACCGGGTCACCAAATCTCGTTCCCTTTCTTTGCATTCATACACTATTGTTTACTATTGTTGCTTTGTGAGTGATTGTTGGCACGTTAGTTCAAATCCGACTACAACAACCAATATAAAATTTGTTGGGACATTTATAGTTTTGATGAAAGTTCCAAAAACACATGTAATAGGACCAGTCAGACCTGTTAGCTGACTGATGTTTACTTTACTACTATAGGAGACCAGTTGATAATGATTGTATAGAACAACTGATGTAATAGATAGGTCACATATTGAGGGGGAACTCAATATGTATAGGTCAGATCTGAAGAATCGGAAAGAAAGGCGATATCCGATAGGCGTATCGCTAAACCGTAAGCGGAAGATCGATTGATCGATCTTGTCGATAACTCGGCCAGGTCATGAAGCTCAAACTTAGAATACTCGAAGATCGATGACTTCCGGAAGATCGGATTGAAGACCTACATCGCCGAGTCGGCCCGGTTGAAGCTAAGTCAACAGCGCCAGAAGACTATCTATCGCAGATCGATCGGTTCAGACCGATCGTCGACTCATAAGATGAAAACTGATGTTTCATCTTATCATACGTCTGCGATCTAAACAAGAAGAATACCAACCTTAGTTGGAGGAACAACACTGCAAAGCAAGGCTTCCATCCAATAAGGAAGAGACACGTATGAACAGAGCTGATACTCGCGGGATTCGATGTTGCTCTCTCAAACGGCTATAAAATACACACTCACGCCTTCGGCCATGCCGTTCCTGAAGCACGTCACATCAAGCCTGCAAGTCTACCTAAAATAGCCTGAAATTCAAATTGCTTTCCAACGGCTCTTTGATTTCAAGGTCTATAAATATGGGATCACACTTCAGAGTGAAACACGGAAATGCTTGAACGAACAACATAATCAAGAAGCTCAAACTATAGTCAGATTTCCGCACGAAGAACACAACAACAAGCTTATTTTATATTGTGTTCATCCCATAAGTTCTTAGCAAGAAATCTTTTCATCTAAGCTATTAGGGCTCATTTATATGAGGAAAGATTTCATAGTTGGAACCTCAACAATCTTACCCAAACCCCAAGTTAGGATAAGTTGTTTAGCAAGATTCGATCTAGGGTTTCTAAGTCTTGATTTAAGGATCGGTTGAGTGAGAACTCTTAAAACATCTGTTGGTGTCTTGTGTTGGACTAACACACTAAACTAAGTCCGGTCGGTTAAGTCGGTTAAGTTGGTGCCTTACTTGTGCGGAAGAGTGGACGTGGGACGGGTTTGTCAGAACCACTATAAATCTTGTGTGCTTTTTTGCTTTGATTAATTTGCTCTCACATCGCACAATCTTAAAAGCGATACATTCTAAGTTAAGATCGAGATAGCACCAAGCTTCGATCCGACGGACCAAATTTACGTCATCCGATTAAAAAGATAAAACTTGGAATCTGGATTTATACAAACTGGTTTTTCACGGGTAAAACTTAAGCTTCCGACACATCGATTAATCGAT
Source organism: Stenogyne calaminthoides (assembly GCA_037126765.1). Lineage (NCBI taxonomy): Eukaryota > Viridiplantae > Streptophyta > Magnoliopsida > Lamiales > Lamiaceae > Stenogyne > Stenogyne calaminthoides. The sequence continues at coordinate 24,672,562 of JBBCBC010000026.1, read as the reverse complement.
AGTTACCGAATCGCTTTACGGCGTTGATTAAGTTGGTTATCGAGACCTAAACCGATTCTTCGCACTCTGATCGAGGTATCTGCTCTCACACGATCCGCAGAAAAAGTTTTTCGAAGTCTATTCACCCTCCCCTCTAGACTTACGCCCTCACTTAACCTGATTCGGGACCTACAAGTGGTATCGAGGCGGTTGGTTCTTCCGACCAATCGACTACGGTCATTGTGGTCAATGAATCGATCTTGAAAAACCGTTTTTAAAAACTCATTCATTTTCCAAAATCACTCAAAGATGGATAACACGTCCCGGTATGTATCATGATCTGCGAAGTTCTCAATTGATGAGTATGCAGATTGGGCCATATATATGTCCAACCATCTAGGCTCGATCAAGTGGCGAGAATGATGGAAGTCATCGAGAGAGGACCCATCATCATTTACTACGACAATCCTGCGCAATCGGAGGAGATCCAGACTTTCCCGGGAAGTCTTGTACTTAAAAAGCCCAAAACGATGGACACGGAAGAAAGAAAATCGCATACTCTGGACACCATTGCAAGACATATCATCATGAAGACAATGGATAAGGTCACTAAAAAGAAAAGATTAAGTATCTCAAATCTGCGAAAAGCAATGTGGGATACTCGGGCCGAGATCTGCGAGGGAAATGAGCAGATAAAAGACAGTAGTCTTCAAAGCCGAAACTGGTGAAGTTCGAGAAACCAAGATCTTTGCTTTCAACTAAAACCATCAACGAACTCGATGGAAGAATTACAATGTCTATAAACAAGCTTTCGAGAACTTGGTAGAGATGTCCGATAAAGATATCAACTATAAGATCCTAAGGTCTCTCACCAAGAAGTGGGACATGAAGGTCACCAGTAATCAAAGATTGCCGTGACATTTCAAGAATGAAACCTAGTAGCTTGTTCTTGAGTCTTAAAGCTCACGAGTTCGACTGATTGAAAGAGGTCAAAAGCCGATGAAGACGAGGTCCCTTTGAAACCTCGACTTCAAAATCAGTTGCTTTCAAGGCAACCAAAGAGCGAGAACAAAGGCCAATGAACCCATTGGAAATATATTAAGTCAAAGTAATCGCAGACGCTTTTTACTTACCGGGTGAAGCTTGAGAAGTCGATATACAACTTGGTAAGTATCAAGATTTTATAAGGACTATCAACATAGCCGAGATTTAGATAAGGAGATCGATAATAGATCTCCAGAAGAACCAGATCCGATGATCTGGAGGGATCACAGAGATGAAAGGGAAAGAGATAGTCGACGGGAAGGAAGAGATAACCAATCGATAGAAGAAACTCAGACTACTATCGAAAAGGAAATCACCGACAGGTCATATACAGACGCGAGTGATTCACCGGAAGGAAAGGAACGGTGGATCATGAGAGCGTGGCTTCAACTGCGGAGAAGCCAGTCACTATAGCACGACCGCCTGCACTCGACGCCGAGAGAGAGGGAAGAAAAGAGAACAAAAAGAGAGCAACGCTTATAGAGACGTAAGAGCTATGGTTGCCGATACGCCGTGAATTGACGATTCTATCGCCTCCGGGACTCCGGATACTCCTCAGAGAAGACTTTCGCCTCGACAAGAAGTCTTGCCGACTTCTATGAAAATGAAGATCCGATATTCTCGCCGACGATGATGAACTCTGCCGATGGCGGGGAGGACCAGTCGAGGTAACCTCCAAACTCGCTTGCTTCGCTTTACACTGCTATCATTAAAGACACCGCCGGGAGATTGACCGCAGTTCTACTCAGAACAATTGCTTGAAGATCTCCAATGCAAGAGAAACTTATGCTATTGTGGAAGCCGAGAATGATAAGCCGAGGACCAAAAATAATCAAATTTTGTCAAGAAAATGATCTCGAAAAAGCCTCTCGAACTTAGATCGGTTAAACCGCTTTCGAGAATGTAACGAGAATTTAAAATTCTCGGGTTAAAGCTTCGATCAGAAAAGCAGATCAAAGATCGATGGAAATTAACAGACAAAGAAAGTCGATGACTTCAAAATCTTGCAAGCAAAATTCGATGAGCTATTCCGAATGCATGAAAGTCCGAAATCTCTCGAGGATAATGCGTAAGAAAATAGATGTTTTTTCAAAATCATCTAAAACCGATTAAAAGACATGAACGCCTATTTTCGAAAGTAAAGATTGATAAGGAGGACTTGCTATGAGAAACCCTCCACATCCTCAAAAGCCCCGTTGATTCATCTCGGAAAAGGTGTAATCGAGGGCAATTTTCGAAAAAAGATACACCAAAAGCTAAACTTGTATCTAATAGGGTAAGAGAGACCAAAGCGAGGTAAGGCAAGTGCCTAACCGAAAGCGGAGCGAAAATGGACCCCAAATCGGTAAAGCATCACCGAGGAATCAGCGGAAGAACCGGTTCTTACGAAGAGACCTCAATCGATCAACGGATCGGGGAATCGGAAAAAGACAACCTACAAAAGGAAGTCTGTCGAGACCCGATCAAGGTCGGTGCCCTAATAAGCATGCCGGGTAAATCACGAAAACCATCTATCGCGAAAAGGATATGAATCTTTTGATGGTAGCAATCGTACCTACCCCTATAGTCGAAATTTAGGGTCACTCTGCTTTTTTGAACTACATTTCGGATAAAAAGAAGACAAACCGAAAAAGTTAAATCATAAGTCTTCTAAGTCATCCAAGGTTCACACAAGTAATCATACAAATCGAAAGCATATAAGGATAAGTATGATTATGTTGGGAAGTATGGGGAGACAAATCGGCCTTCCGATCCGACCGATCACAATAGAAGTGCTCTGCTTTGTATGGATCCCCAAATCCAAACCTAACCCTCGGGACCTAATCCGAAAGGGTACCTAAAGCCCGATCGATTGCGAGGTTCGTGGGTGGTCGGCCAACAAAGGAGGTGTGCAAGCAACTATCCGGTACATCGATAGTGGATGCTCAAGGCACATGACGGGAAGCAAACATCTCCTCGGTTCCTACATAGAACAGAAGGCCCGGCGTGTGCTTTTTCGGTGATGATAACTTTGGTTATACCAAAGGGTTGGAACCTTAGAGAATGATGATGTACAAATAATCGAGTCTCAGATGTCGAAGGTCCGAAGCACAACCTATTATCGGTTTCAATTCTGCGACAACGGATTCGGTGTTGAGTTCTCGTCGATCAATGCACTATCAAGAATCGAGTCACTCAATGTATTTTGCTAACTGGTTCAAGAAAAGGGACGATCTACGGTGATTGGAAGCAGGTTGTCCAAGAAATGCGTGCTGATTGTTAAGAGTTCCAAAAGTAGCGATTGGCTCTGGCACAAAAGAATGAGCCATCCGAACTTTAAAACTCTTAATAAGATAAGCTAGGATGTCTCTAGTGGAAGGACTTCCGAATGAAGTGTTCTCAAAGGATCGGACATGTCTTTGCATGTCGGAAGGAAAACAGTCAAAGCTTCATTCAAAGGAATTTCGGGACCAAAGATCCAAGCAGAAAATCGCAGCACTACTTCATATGGATCTGTTTGGACCGATTACGAAGAAGTCTCAACGACGCAAATACACTCCGGTAATCGTGGATGACTATTCCAAGTTTATTCCGGGTTATATTCTTACATAAGAAGAATGAGACGACAACCAAGATACCCGAGCCGCTAAGAAGATTACAAAATGAGAAGGGTGTCAACAGAGTAAAAATCGGATCGACGATAAAGGTACGAAATTTCGAACTCTTTTATTCTTGATTTTTGCTCTAAGTTTGGTATCTGAAAGATGAAACATCAATTTGCGAGGACGCCACAATGAGAACGGAGTAATTGAAGCGGAGAAACAGAACTCTCAAAAAGGTTCGCTCGAACAATGTTACCGAACATGCGATACCAAACCGTTTAAGGTATAATCAATCAACCTTGCATGCCATACGTGTAGCGGATGTCTCTCGACTAAGGCTCACTACAAAACACCTTATGAACTGTGGAAGGGCGAGAAAACCTCGTGTTTCTTACTTCCATTTTTTGGGTGTAAGTGTTTCATACACAATAATGGGAAAAGTCGGTTGAAGACTTTTGAGGCCAAGTCGATGAGGGTATATTTCTAGGGTATTCTCATCTAGCAAAGCTTTCGAGGTCTACAACAAACGAACCCTAATTGTGGAAGAAACACCCCATGTAACCTTTTGATGAAGCATCTTCCGATCAAGAGAAATCGCCTCGAACAAAAGTACACGATCTACCGTAACTCGATATTGAGAAAATGGATAACCTAACGATCAAGGAAAAAGGATCGTAAATCAGATCAATTTACATTCCAGATCTAGCTTTGATTCACCGGATCAATCAGATCTAAGGTACGAACAACCTATCGATGAAAAAAAGCTGATCGATTTGAGGAGATAAGAGTAACCGAACCATCCGGTTCGGGGGAACCGAAGTTCTCACGAGCAGAGACATCGACACATGATGAGTCCAACATCATTGGAGACTTGTTCTTATCAAGTGGACCATAACCTGACCACTCTTAATCGCTAGTAATAAGATTTTATCGAAGCGGACGATGTTCTCAAAACCGACGCAAATCGAAGCGAAGGACTGGATAACCGGTCATCCAACCGATCGATAATCGGAGACCCGTCGATAAAATTAAAACTAGACATCGATTGGTGAAAGTGCCATGTATTCTTTATTATCTGTCTATGAAGGAACCAACTACAATAGAGGAAGCATTACAAGACGAACCGGATTCTAGCCACGCAGGAGGAGCCGGAAGCAGTTTCGAGAGAAATGAAGTATGGGAACTAGAGATGCGGACCCGAGGTCATCAAGACGTAATTGGCACTAAATGGATCTTCAAGAACAAGAGAGATGAGAAAAATGTTATCACCGAAATAAGGCAAGACTTGTTGCTAAAGGGGTATTCACAATCGAGAAGGAATTGATTACGATGAGACCTTTGCACCGATCGCTTCGCTTTGAAGCCATTCGTGTTTTTTCGCATATGCTTCTTCTGAGAGGGTTCTTTGTGTATCGATGGACGTAAAGAGTGCTTTCTTAAACGGGGTACTAGCAGAGGAAGTTTATGTTTAACAACCTCCGTGCTTTGAAAAGGGCAACCAAGTGTATCGTTTAAGAAAAGCTCTTTACGGTTCGAAACAGAGCTCATGAGCCCTGGTATGATACACTCTCTCGAGTTCTTGATCGTAAAGTGGGTTCACTAAAGGAACATTGGGATGTAACCTTATTCGAATAGAAGATGGAGAAGATATTACGATGGTTGATTTACGTGGGCGACATCATCTTCGGATCTCCTAACAAGAGCCTATGTGAAAGATTCAAAAAACCGATGCAAGGAAATTCGAGATGTCCATGATGGGTCGGATGAATTACTTTCTAGGTCTCCAAGTTAAACAAAAGTACGAAGGGATATTCAAATCGCCAAGCAAAGTACACTAGGAATCTATTGGCTAAGTTTGGAGTTCAAAATAGTAAGGAAGCAAAAATTCTATGATGACCGGATTCAAGATGGATCCAGATGAAGGCTGGTCGAGAAAACAAATCGAAGGAATATAGGGCTCTCATTGGATCTCTATTATACTGTTGCCAAACAGAATATATCACTTTTGGCAAGAGGTGTATGTGCAAGATTTCAAGCAAATCCAATGATCACCACCTAGAAAGCGACTAAGCGATTCTTAAGTATCGAAGGAACAATAAACCTTGGTTTATTCTACCCATCGATGATAATCTAGAACTTAGTGGGTATTACGATTACGATTATGGAGGTTGCAAGATCGACGGAAAATCAACCTCGGGAACATGTCGGTTCTTAGAAGTAAACCGATCTCGTGGGTTTTCAAAAGCGTTAGACATCGGTTGCAACATCTACAATCGAAGCGAATATATAGGCTGCTGAAGCATGTTGTTCCTAATCGCTCTGGCTCGATCGTGTTGAGGATTACAACATTGTAGCTAAAAACGTACCTATATTCTGTGACAGTAATAGTGTTATTGCAATCACTCAGAATCCGGTTCTACATACAAGATGCAAGCATGTGGATGTCAGACACCACTTTATAAGAGATCACGTTGAAAAAGAAGAATATCGAGAATGGAAAAGATTCATCTCGATATACGTATACGATATTCTAACCAAGCCACTAGCTGAGATCAGATTCAGAGATTTATGCAATGAGCTAGGACTTCTAGATCTTGGAGAAATGTCACCGAAAATGTTTGATGGAATGTTCTCCAGAACTAGCTGGTTAAGAGACTAACCAGATCGAGAGAAATCAGTTGAGTTTGGTATCTTAACTGATCTCAAGAGACTGATAAGCAAAAATCGATCAGACTTACACGCTACCAGATCCAAAGGAACTGATCAGATTTTAGTTTATCAGATTTAAAGTCTATCAGTTTAAAGGAACTGATCAGATTCAAGGTTTATCAGATTAAAGGAAAATTCTCAGTTTAAAGGATTATCTGATTAAATCAATTTGGTTATAGTATTTCTTTGTGAATCGATTTAGCTGATATTCAACAAGCAAGATTCAGAGATTAAGAGCTAACAATCGCATAAGAAAGCAGGAATTTACACAACGATGAAATAACAGAACTTTTCATTGATAAAAACCCGAAGGTGAGGTTACATTACGAGTTACAAGTACAAGAAGACCCGGAGGTCAGTACATAAATGTTAACCAAAATCCTAAACCTATAACCCTAAACCTTCATCCTAACCCCGAAGTGAAGGAAAGAGAGAGATTTTAAACTCTCATTTTCCCCACTTAACAAGGGGTGAGAGGGCTTTAAAGAACGTAATCCCAAAGGCGGTCAAAAAAGTCAAGATCAAGAAAAATGGAGCGACAAATGCCTTGATAGGATTCTTAAGATCAGAGCCCTAAAAGGGAGAGTAGTAGGGCTCTCCAATTTTAAATGGAGCACGTGTGCCAAAGAGTTGGTCATCGAGATCTCATGGGCACATGTGGTTTGATATTTTATACCGGAACTAAGTCCGATGGTTCCGTTATTCGTCATCGAGATAGACACACAAGGTGCATACGGTTAGGAGAAGTGTCTTTCGATTTGCAACAGCGAGATCCGCATACGGTGGTAGAGAAGCTTTTTGCAAAGAATCGTATGTGAAATCGAAGATGATGAAGAAAACAAAGAATAAGGGATGCAAAGGGTTGATTTGAGAAGGTGAAACCATATAAAAAGGGTGTAAAAGTGTTTGCGGAAGTCTCACGGAAACAAGGGTTCACCAAGATACATGATTCTTACAAAGAAGATAAGTATGGTGAATGGGTGATGTTGTGTAAAACATTGGTCCAATTTATAGAGGCCAAGCAAGGATGCAAATGCAATTTTTCATTTCAAGGAGCCTATCAGAAATTTGCATCAAAAGGACAACCGCGGTAGAAATCACGCCGACCGATAATTGGATAAATTTACGGTTGATTGACATATCGAGAGATTCGGGCGATATATTTACTAAGATGTCAAATCACGCCTACTTAGGGAATAGAAGCTACTACTCAAGACTAAGTTTTGGCGGTAACACTTATCCCAAGAATTGGCTTAATCGAAAAAAGAATCGGGATGAGGTCAACCAAAAATCGATTATTTACGAGCATAATCGGATGAGAGAGATCACCGAGCTTGAAACTCCAATAAATCGATATATCGGTCTATGGAAAATATCGGTTGAAGGGGGAACTTCAACCCATCAATCGAGGATCAAAAAGGAAATCGACGTGCTCAAGGAAAGATCGGCTAAGTTTGAAGTTTCAACAAATCGGAGATCAACCGAGAAGATCGGTTGAAAGGATCGATTGGGGAAATTTCTTAAGGCTTAGGCAGAATGATTAAGATCAACAAGTGGAATCAACATTGACAAGTAATATTGACCGATTACAATATCACCAACCGATCACGATCTCTTTTCTCTTGTTTTTACTTATTTATCGGATCGTGATCTCGATATTATTTGCCTTACCTGCACCCACAATCCTTGTGACGATACTCGCAAATCATTTAATGCGGACGTGGGGTACATGTATTAACCGCTATTTGATCGTGCTTTTTAAATCCAAAAGTTTTTTTTTGCAGACGTTTTTTCACGACCCTACGATCAAAACCGCTAAATCTGGAGCGCATAATCTTTTCAAAACGTTTGATCTTCAAAATCTTGTCTTATTGTTCCTCCGCCTCTATATAAGATTCATCAAACCTTACCGAGTTTTTTGTTTTCACAAACTTGCATTACTTTCTTTGAAAAACTTCAAATTTTTCTATATCGTTTCAAAAGCGATTTCTTAGAGTTCAAAATCATCTCTGAAAATTTGAATCTAGTAATATTTTCTTTTAAGCTTAATGATGAATCTTTCTTTCCGTTAAAAACGTTGATTTCAAAAAGTTGTTTTTTGAATTTATGCTTCATGCCTTTTGTTTTTCCGAAGATGATATTGATATTGATTATGCACAAAATTAATGAGTCTATCTCACACTGTAGATGGCCACTCATGGACTAGGAAAGATCATGTGCAACTATCTTGGGGCAACTAAGATCTTTGAGGATAAGTTCGATTCAGTTTGGAACCACCGAGGATTCTCAATCCATGGAGGTGGAACAAATTCGAAGAAGGCCGGATCGAAACATATTGCTCGCTTTCACCGCAATCAAAGTGATTTAAAGATGAAGCACTACAATTCTTGCGCAGATTTGAGTGTAGATCTGTAAAAAAACCAGAGATTTAACCGATGTCACACCAACGGAGAAGAAATCGATCGACAAATGCGCATATCACTTTCGCTCAATTTTACCAAAAGGGTTTAATCTCACCCAGACACTACAGGAAAATGAGGATTTAAGAAATCGAGAGGAGCTCTTAAGAGAGGCGCAGACAAACATCGAAAAGTTCGGATTCATCGTGCCAATGCTCAAAAGAAAGTACAGATCGTTGTTTGATATTCTCACAAGAACGATCATGGAATCTCATTTAGCCCAGATGTTTCTCACATCACCAAAATGTACAAAGATGGCAAAGAATAATTGATGGGGCTCTTAACATCAATTGCACGGCTTCTCGAAAGCCATCTTGCTCCAAGAACACGAAAAAATTTGGAGTCAATGAATCCGGCGTGTCTTTTCGAAAAAGAGAGTCGCTAATCTCAACAAGGTTGCAAGTTATATTCAAGGACAAACCGCCAAGCGTTGAATGGAATCGTAATGGATCAAGTTCTACAATGCCTTCCTCTCATCAACTTCGTTATATATGGGCCACCAGACGATGACAAGGAGCCCACTCCAACAAAACCTGAAGAAAGGAAAGAGCAAAGAAGCCGCCATCCACACCCGGGGTTGCTCCACGAAAAAAAAACTAAACCGGTGAAGGCCTGCGAGAAGAGGCTAAAGAAAGCAAAGCAAGCTACCATGACTCTAAGCACTAGAAGATGAGTCGAAGAAGAAAGAGCGCCCGTAAACGGTCTCATTGCGCAACAAAGAACAGAATCGATGTGCAAGCTTCTCACCCGAGGGCTCGCTGTAACGATCCGAGGTAGAAGCACAAGTCGATAAATCTCCTTCTCCTCAACCTCGGCCGATTCACCGCCAGATTAAAGGTTTGCTGAGCATGTCTCTCCGCTAGTTCACCTGCTCATGAACTGAACCAGATACAATCGCCACTACAAAGAGAACCCATCGCAGTCGAACCAATCGACAACTTCCGCCGACTCAAGCACAACCCGCGAAGCTTCCACATCTCATCCAACAAAGATTCGGATGATAATTCTCAGATCCAGATCAACAAAGACCATCACCGAAAAAATGGTCGACTAAGAATTGAACGAGAGATTGATGAGACGTGATCCACAACCGGGTCGCCCATCCCGCTATAAGAGAAGAAGTCATGGAGATCCTCACCGAGAGATCTCGATTAAAAAGCTTCTCGAGATCTTATTTTACTTGTTGAAGGATGGGTGGTGCGGATGAGTTCGCAGATTTTGACTTCGATATGAGGAAGTCCGCCAAAGTGGGATCACCCGGTGAGCTCATATCTCGATAAATCTGCGGAAAGCTCGATCCACGTGAAGTTGGAATTGCTTAGGAAGAAGAAAAAGTCGAGATCGCCAAGAAGCTCGTAAACAGACGCCGAAAATGGAGAATGCAGGAGCCGCCGATGAAAGTGGAACTGTGCCGCAGTTCACGACCAACCACCGGAGGCACAAACAATCGAACTCGATCAAGTGATGGATCCAATTCTACATCTCAAATCATCGATCAAACTTCGGAGATCGGATCTTGTCTCAAAGATCTCCCGAAAGAAGAGATTGAGGAGTGCTAACCGATCGAGAGAAAAATAAGTCTCAAACAAATCGAAGCAATCGAGATCAGTTCTCCCAATCCATGACCACCATGTCCGCCGAGCTTACAAAATGGGTTGATGACAAGTAAAACAGTGGATCAAAATCAATCTTCTTTTCGACGCCACCGAGAGAAAAGGCTCGAGTTATCGTAAGAGAAATTTGACAAAATGATTTGGACACTCTTCGCTACAATGGAAACCGCCAAGACAGAGCTGACATAACTGTTCGAATCTAATACTCAAACTTCGTGTTTATCCGCTAATGATCTAAATCAGCATTATCAATCAACTTTGGGTCTCGACTTCCCACTCAACGCGCTTTTTGATCAAACCAAAAGGGAAGGATCTCGAGAAACTAACCGACACATCGTAAGATCGATTCATACGGATAAGGCCCATGGACAAAGCTCAATTGCAAGAAAGGTCATGGTCTTTGGGACATCAAAATCTGGACCGATTCTCGCAAGAAAGTCACCAAGCCTGACTAGTCGGATCTGGTGATAAGGAGCTAGCCGTAAGATTGTCCAAAGAGCGATGATCAAGAAGAAAGAAGGGCGTAAAACGGGCTCAAGCGAAGGGTTGAAACGAAGTTCAAATCAAGGGCTAAGAAAGGATTGATTGGAAAATCGCACGTAACCTCGGGCCACAAAGAAGAATCGCATTGAGATCATACCAAAAAACCTTTGACACGCTTAAGAGGTTTGAGGAATGGAATAAGATCGAAGTGAATGGCTTCTAGATGCATTTGTCCTTGATCTTGTTCCAAAGAAGAATCACCGGATGATGAGTTCCTCAACCTGTTCTGAGAATAAATATCGGACTTTCTTCAAGTATCTGGAAAATGAGGCAAGCTTATAAATGTAAAGATATCTCGCCAAGAGTATGATCTATTAGTATACTCGAAGAAGGCGGATGGCTCATTTGATGACCTGGCATTTGAGAGATTCTACTTTGACATCTTGAGCAAATCGCATATAAATGATCAAGTCGGATAACCGATGTCAAATGGAAACTCTATCGTCATTTTCAACGTTCCACAAGACCAAAGAGAAATGCCGGAAGGATCAAGCCCAAGGAGTGAAAGAATCGTAAGGCGTCTAGGGATCATTTGCTTTTAAATTCAAAACTTTTCCGATGTAACATGTAATCAACATATCTAATGAAAAGTTTATCTTTTCGATCCCAAGACAAAATCTCTTTGTCTTGATTACTTGCTCTTTTAACCGTTTCTATATTTATCAACTGTGGTTTTCTCGTGTGTTTTGGTTTCATCAAAAGCGGGAAATTGTTGGGAAATTTATAGTTTTGATGAAAGTTCCAAAACACATGTAATAGGACCCGGTCGGACACATTAATGAATCGATGTTTACTTTACTACTATAGGAGACCGGTTGATAATGATTGTATAGAACAACCGATGTAATAGATAGGTCACATATTGAGGGGAACTCAATATGTATAGGTCGATCCGAAGAATCGTAAGAAAGGCGATATCCGAGGGCGAATCTTTAAACCCGAGCGGAAGATCGATTGATCGATCTTGTCGATAACTCGCCAGGTCATGAAGCTCAAACTTAGAATTTCGAAGATCGGATGACTTCCGGAAGATCGGAACTGAAGACCTACATCGGTGAGTCGTGATTGAAGCTAAGTCAACAGCGCCAGAAGACTTCTATCGTAGATCGATCGAGTCAGACGATCAGTCACTTCATAAGATGAAAACCGATGTTTCATCTTATCATACGTCTGCGATCTAAACAAGAAGAATACCAACCTTAGTTGGAGGAACAACACCGCAGCGCGCTTCCATCCAATAAGGAAGAGACACGTATGAGCGAGCCGATACTCGCGGGATTCGATGTTGCTCTCTCAAACGGCTATAAAATACACACTCACGCCTTTTCGCCATGCCGTTCTCAAGACGCGTCACATCAAGCCGCAAGTCTACCTAAAATAGCACGAAATTCAAATTGCTTTCCAACGCTCTTTGATTTCAAGGTCTATAAATATGGGATCACACTTCGTGAGTGAAACACGGAAATGCTTGAAGCGAACAACATAATCAAGAAGCTCAAACTATAGTCGATTTCCGCACGAAGAAACACAACAACAAGCTTATTTTATATTGTGTTCATCCCATAAGTTCTTAGCAAGAAATCTTTTCATCTAAGCTATTAAAACTTTTATAATGCATGAGGAAAGATTTCATAGTTGGAACCTCAACAATCTTACCCCAAACCCCAAGTTAGGATAAGTTGTTTAGCAAGATTCGATCTAGGGTTTCTAATCTCGATTTACGGGATCGGTTGAGTGAGAACTCTTAAAACATCTGTTGGTGTCTTGTGTTGGACTAACACACTAAACTAAGTCCGATCGGTTAAGTCGGTTAAGTTGGTGCCCCTTGTGAAAGGGAAGAGTGGACGTGGGACCCGGGTTTGTCCAGAACCACTATAAATCTTGTGTGCCTTTCTTTGCTTTGATTAAGCGCTCTCACATCGCACAATCTTAAAAGCGCATACATTCTAAGTTAAGATCGGATAGCACCAAGCTTCGATCCGATCGGACTGAAATTTCATCATCCGATTAAAAAGATAAAACTTGGAATCTGATTTATACAAACCGGTTTTTCACACGGGTAAAACTTAAGCTTAAGACACATCGAGTTAATCGATAGTTACCGAATCGACCGCTTCGGCGTTCAATAAGTTGGTTATCGACCAAACCGATTCACTTTGACTCGATCTGGAATTATCCGCTCTCACACACCGACCAAGAAAAGTTTTTTAAGTCTATTCACCGCCCTCTAGACTTACGCCCTCACTTAACCGTTCGGGACCTACAAAATTGACAGGGACTTCAGGGAAGTATATGCATATCAATTTTATACCTAAGTAATAACCATGATTAAATACAAAATTATTATTTTGCTTTGAAGCGAGCCTCGTGGGGAGGGTCATCGTAAATGCCGCTAATAATAATCCACAATCATCCGATTTTGGAATTTATTCATGTGAAAACTATCTTTTTCGCCGTCCCGGGGAATTTCTCCAAAAGAATTCACAAATAAATAAATCATGGAGGCCAACATTAATTCAATTTTATTATCGGGAATAAAATTGTCAATTAATTATTTAAAACATACTTAGTAATTTGTGAAAGTGAGATTTTTCCAAAACAATTTCTCATGCATCGCATATTCAAAACATAATTAAATCAAACGCGAAAAATAAAGCAAACATCAAAACAAAAAAATTAAACATATGGGCACATATATCCAATCATCACGGTTAATTTTTCTCATGTCTTGATCTTGAGAAATCGTCGTCGCCGCCTTAAATAATTCGTTTTGAAAAGCTACGTTATCGACAGCTCCGCGGGTTGAGTGCACACCTTGCACTCTCCCGGAAAGGTCGATCGTCAGCCCCGTGTCTTGCCAAGATAAGCTCTGGCGCGGGCGTCGCCCAGCACCGCTTCGGCGCGTTTCGGCAGACCTCGGCGCGACGTACGTGCACACACCGTGCAAGCCTTCATGGCGCTTCATTTCATGCGGATCCTCCGCCTGGCCGCCCGCACCGGCGCATCTGCGCAAGACGTAGCGATCCACCCACGCTTTCCGCGCGCCGCCTCCCACGTCTTCCGGCCGATTCGATCAACGCTTCGCTTCGACCCACGCCTATTTACGGTTTACGCGTGCCTCCGCAGATCCGCGATCGATGCGCATGCCTCCCTTGGCACGCTTCAAGCGACGCACACCGCCTGCGCCCGGTTCCGAATCCGTCTTTTAATTCTTCGTCTCCGCCTCCGTTTCCGATCCGGTTACAATTTATTTACAAAAAATAAATAAATTTAGATCTAGACTAGTATATTACATTGAACGAATCAAACAAATTCTAATCTACTCGTGAATTTTCTCACGAGGCAAAATGAATTCGAACGAATCGAATTAAAAATCACAATTTGTATGCATGCATAAATAAACATTCATTAAATACCATGACAATTGGATACCTGCAAAAACGATCTAGCAGTTCTACTATCCAATTCCAAATTTAATGAATAATGAATTAAATTACAATTCAAAATTCAGAGCCCAAAATCGTGGCTCTAATACCAGTTGTTGAGGAATTATTTGCACAGATCTATTCGGGATGAATATTTAAATACAAATTTAATTCTAACAATTATTACTAGCATGAATTAATCATATATTGATTCAAATAATAATTCAAGAACAAATCATGCATACAAGTTCGTCACATAAATCCTACGCATGCGGAATTGCTAGGAGTTTACGTGAACTAACCTCTCGGAGTGACAACAGTTGAGAAGATGAATCTCGTTCACAGGAATACGCCAAAAGACCTTCTCAAGTATTCCCTCGTCCTTGTCCTACAATCCGGTGGTAGGATGCTCGCGAACAATTAACAAAAGGAAAAATAAAATTATGTTGCACCACCTTTGTGGATTTTTAATTTTTCCAACACATGGAATTGCATTGGGGATGAAAAATTCATCCCCTATTTATAATACAAGGTGGGGGACGAAAATTTAGGGTTTTTGGGTGATTGTAAAATTTCCTTGCTTCTTCTCCAAGAAAAAATCTTGAATATATCCAATATATTCTATTTCCCAAAATATCTCCCAAATAAAATCTCATCCTCCTTATGTTATGGAATTTTCGAAAATTTCACAACAAATAGCCAAGTGGGAGATTTCTTGAATTTAATGAGATAATCTTATATTCCAAGAAAACTTATCCTCATTCCATAACAAAATTCAAAGAAAATCTTTCTCCCTCTTTTATTTGTATTTTTCGAAAAAAATAGAAAAATTAAGCAACAATAATTTATTTTAAACACCTTTTTCAGTTATTGGACTTTATGTTTGGGCTACAGGGGCCTTTAGGAGAATTAAGATTGGACATTCCAATGGACTTTGAATTTCCAATATTGAGTCACAATATTATTCAAGCCCATAAATATTAATTAATCCCACTATATAATTAATATTGCACTATCCATCTTAACTCATATTACTGTTAATATGGCTCCCTATTATTATTTCTCGTGTTTAAGATTATCCAGTCCATTAATTAATTTAGGCCACTAAAATAGCTTTATATTAATTTACATCTTTTTCCTTGGTTAAGGAACGGCTCAACATTATTATCCATACCGAAAATTAATTCCACTTGCAAGATTTGGTATGATAAAACTTCTGAGCCTCCCAAGGGGACAAATCAAACACGACGTACTTGCACACGTTTCACCGTATTAAATCTTAGCAATCGTCGTGTCACCAATAACATTGCCCAAGATACAAGGTATTTAATCTCGCTGATCTTCTTCCCATCATAAGTCAAAGAAATGGTTATTGATTTCACACGATCCTATTTAAGTAACGGTGATTAAGAAATAATGAACCACTGAGGTCTAATTCTTCTATATTCAGTACTGAAGAATTTGTCCTCCTGTAGGTCTTGTTCAGTGCATCATAATGCACTAGTGCAATCTCTTGGTCAAGACAAGCCAATCTGAGTCTTGCACTTCAACCTTTCACGATGGTTTGTTCATTTCCATCTGGGTCGTGAATTCTGTACTTTTAGTTACAAGGGACTGTTAATTTAATCTTCTGTAGTCTGGTATCACTAAATTAACTACAATGTAACACGTACTATTTATTGAACAGTTATGCAGTAAATATATGTAACATTCAATGATTTTTAAAGCATCAATGATAAATGATTTATTTCAGTAAATAAGACAGAAATTCAGTCTGGTTATACAAAGTAAAAGCATACTTTCCAGTATAACCCCAACAGAGGCCTCAAATTTTTTCTTTGATTGTGATGGTGTGAATGGAGTATTTGAAGAAGACTTCTTTGAAGGAGATGCTTCACAATTCTTCTCCCATTCAAGGAGGATGGTGTAGTAGGGCATCTTTTTCTCCTTTGTTGAAGGTACAATCTTCGGAATGACTTTAAACTGCAATTAATCATGAAAAAAATTGTTAGCACACACGTATGATTACATCAAGGGTTATAACATATAAATTAAAAAAAATTACATAATCCATGCACTCACCCTCGTCCCAAGTCCATCACCGGAACGAATAACCGAAAAACACGAGTTTGATAGGACATCAAAATGGAGAAAGTTGACAATTGTCCATCGCAACATACGCGGAATAACTGAAATGGAGCTCCTCGTAGCACACAAACTTCCAAGAAATGACATAACCTCATAGGCCTAAAATAGAATGGCATACACATATCCGTAAAGATCCCAAATAGAATGGCATACACCAGAAATTCGTATGCAATCAGACCCCAAGGAAATGCACTGAAGGCATCATAATCGCCCATCAAATGTATGTATTGTGTATCTATCTTCTTGGTGGTTCTCTCCTTCATCAGTAGAACTCCGTACAGGATCCAAAGCAGTCCCAATGTCAAACCAACCTCCGGCTCATATTTAGAGGTTTTTTTGTAGCCTCCAAGAAGGCTTTCTCAATATCTGACACACACAATTCCTTTTGTGACCCAAACAAGTCTTTGTAAAACTTTGATTTGACGGGAATAACTGATTTAGAACCGAATTTGAGACCAGTGACTAGAGTAAATTCGTTGGGCTTAACTTATTTATCACACAATTGTTAACATAAAAAGCAACTTATCACCCTCTAGAGCATTGTCTTGTTTGAATACCAAGTGAAGGTATAATTGGCCTTGAAAATTCATGTCGGTCATATTGTAAAAACATCCAAAACAAGAACTCTGAAACATTGATTTCATATCATCATATTTCAAATTATCCTTTATTCTCTTCGGAATTGACAGATCAGTCTAGCAACTTAATCGGACATTGAAATAATCATCTTTGTCGACAAGCTCCATCTACATAAATGTATGATACATAAAACGTGAAATAACTTCAGTGTACATCAAACCATTTCGCTATATATATATATATAGACACATATATGCCCCCAATAATACTCCATAACAAAAAACTGAAATCAAAACTTATTCACATTCGAAATAAATTCCATTGATATTCATCAAATTCAACATGCAATACAAAAGTCCAATGTATTACACAATCGGAAACCCCAAAACAATATTAAACAAACTCATTTCTACTACAATTAAAAAAAACCATCATCAATATTTAAACCAAATATAGAAAATCAAATGGTGCGTAAAAAATAAATGGATTGTAAAAAAACTCACATCTATAAATGTTGAGTTGAGAGAGAGAAGCGACGAGAATGGGAGTGGGCGGCATTAAATGAGTGGGCGGCCGGCGAGATTGGGAGTGGGCGGCGTGAATAGGGGTAGGCGATGAGGTGGGAACAGGGGGCGATTTTGTGGTGGGTTTACGCGATGGGGCGTCTCACTTCACGGCGGCAACGAACGAAGGAACATTAGCGAAGTTGGGGTTTTGTTTGAGAGAGGGATAGTGTGAATTATTGATTAGAAATGTGATGGAAGATTTTGGAAAAGAAAATATGATGCAGGGTTTTTCATGAGAAGTGGGTGGTTGGTTGGTTTAATAAATATTTTATGGAAAGTGGTGGAGGGAAACCGAAAAGCCTCATCAATAACCAATGTGTGGATCCAACACAAAACTAATGTTTCGAATGTTCCGAATTTTGCATATGGAATTCCCAATTTCGCATATCCAATTCCCAATTTTGCATATCCAATTCCCAGTTGTTTGTTCCACTATTTTCTTACATATTTTCAATTTTAAGAATTTTATTTATACATAATATTTTGTCAAATCGAGGTAATACAAAATTATATAATACATTTTACAAAATCAAGAAACAACATAATACATGTTTACAACATATTAAGAAACTTTAATACATATTAATTGAAACATATTAAAAACACACAAAAAATACAATAAAAAACAAAAGAACATAATGCAGTTGTTGCAAGGGCAATAAAAACATCATATCTAATTTAACAACATCTTCAATGAATATAACACTTACTTGTTGTATAAATAAATCCCAAGTAGCAGATGTTGCAAGGACAATGTTGTTCACAATATCCCAATGAACATCTGGGTAATTAATTATATGTTTAAACAAACGAAACCTTTCTCTCAAACCGCGGACTCGATGATGAACCCTTGCTAGTGGGATGTTGATATTGAAGAAAGCATTCAGGGCATTTGTGACATTCGCAACTTGAATGACGTTATGGTCATAGATACTCGGGTTCCAATTTCCATTAACTCTCTCGTTCACTAGATATTCAACAAGAAAAACATTAAGTTCCTTGGACCATGGATGACGATACAAATGTTGATCTTGGTAAAGTTCTGCTTGGGCGGGATTAGCCATTATATTTGATTGTAGAAACAAGAGACAGAAGTAGATGGAGGAGTATAATAGTGATAATGAGCATCAAAACTCTCCATCAATTTATAGGCCAACATATCTGATTATTTGGTCAATGCAATGTTATTTGTAAAATATTCATGTTAGATTTGATTCCTTACATGATGTAGAGAACTCAATGTCTTCTTCTGTATGGTGCAGTGTTTGACTTGCTTCTAGTGGGTTGGAGTGTGGAAAAAAATTGTGACTGAATCTTTAAATATTCTTGGTGGGACAAATTGTAGGTTCGTTAGTGGGCCCAAAAAAATTTGTTGGTCCAAACATAAAAACAGTATATTAGGCCTTTGCAAACTTATGCTAACACACGTTTGAACTCACTCCCAAACGACAGTAACACCAAATAATGGATAAAAAAAACAAACAAACACTCCCAAAAAATAGTAATTAACTATTAAATCACTAAAAAACACTACCAAACAACAATTATTAAACATCAAACCACTACCAAAAATATATACAATCACCGTTGAATATGCAACCAAAATGTGTTAAATAACTACATCAAACCAACTACATACTCGTCGATATTGCAAATATCACACAATCAAAATAAGCAACAGTTGTCCAAAATAAAAGAAACTAGCATTAAACAGAAATTAACAAAATCACGGTCCTCATATCACAGTTTTTACTCCTTCACAAATTATGGCTGTTAATCAAAGTCCCCATTTAGCAAACGATGAACGTATCATTCGCGAGCATGATCAGGCAGCCCACTAAACAATTCTCAATGGTCATTGTACTTCAATATGTTGTTAGAGGCATCAAGCCGTTCATCGAGAGTGAGTTCGGGAATGGTCTCAAGGATTCTAACCACATCACTCCTACTGCAAGTAGGATTCTTGGGTCAAGTTGGAACGGGTTATGTGGGATCAACGGGCTTAACGGGCTGCCCAACTACCATAGAATGGACAATATCTACTAGCCGATCATCAGATGTCTTAAAAAACACATCCAATCCATCAAGTAGATCTCTGTTATCCCCAATTGTTGACGGTGAGGCCCTTTTGTTAGTTGATAATGGACCACATTGTTGTTTAGACGGCTGAACAGAAGGGGAAGGAGCTTGACTTTCAACGTCCATATCGCAGTTGGAATCTTCATTCGGTGTATTTATTCCTTGACCTTGACCTTGGTGTTCTGAAGTGGCCTCTGTAGCAGCAGCCTCCTCGAAAATGAGGTCATTAACGGCATCCATTATTGTCTGGCTTGATCCACCGGTTGCTCCATCATTGTCAAACACCTCTAACTAATCATAGTAGAAAGACCAAGGTTTGTACCTCAAATTAGCCACAGATGACTCCTTCTGAAACAAGTAAAATTCAACAAAAAACAAAATTAACTAAATACAATATATATCAAAACGAAGTAATGCATATATACTAGTATATTTGAATAAAATGATGTTAGATAGAGGCAAACCGCCACAGCTTTCTCCCAAGCAATGCCCGAGACATCAAGGATCTTAGTTTCAGTGTTAAACCCTCCTCCGGAATCAGCAAGAGCTGTCTGAATGACTTGATGGTGTCGTTTCCATGTTGTTATCTTCGAGTTAATGTGAGGGTTACCTCGGAGATCAGTTCCAGGCAAGTTCTCATGAAGTTTCTCCTCCAACTTCTGAAGATACCTAGGTCTAACTCATTCTCGCTCTTCCAACCACCGGATGCAAGGAGTTCCTTGAACAACCCCATCAGAACAGATTCCTCGTTCTTAGTCCATTTCCTACGGGTGTTCAGTCCTTTGCCCTTTTTTACTTTGGTATTTGGAATTGCGATATTCGGGGTATCCATTATAATTGTGAAAAAAAAAATCAGTCCTTCATGTGTGAAAAAACACCAATAATTTCTGGAGCGTCACCAACAAATTCAATATGCGCAATAACCACATTACGTCAATGAGTAACAACTAGATGAGTGAAACAGACATACTCTGTAAACCACAACTAAAACAACCATTTAGCCCATATCTGTTTTAAAAAAAAAATAGAAACAAAAATTAAGAAAATAATGTATATTATCCAACTAAACATTCACAATAGACTCCCCATAACTCAAAATACAGTAGATTTCAACACAAATGTCATTTTCAATCAAAAATGGTTATACCCCTAAAACATACATACACTTCAGAATAGTATTATACAAATATCATTCCCTATCCCCATGGTTCTACACAGATTTCAAACATAGGTATACTTCGGAATGTGTCATACAACCCGAGTCCAAATATCTTAAAGAAAACTAACAAAACTTATTTTCCCTTTCCCCCCAAAACAATAATAGAACATTAAAATACAATTACAAAGAATCATACCTTAAGAAACAGTAGGCAGTAGGCGCATAAATGAGATGAATAAATGGAAATGGAGATTCAATGTTCTTACTCTTCTTTGTAGGATGGAGGAAACACGACGCTACAGGGGGTCGATTTCTTGGATATTGGTGCCAAGCACGCAGTCGACGAAGGATGCCAAGTTCCCAAATCACTCAAAATGGATGCAAACACCCCGAAATGGATGCTCCGTTGGAGCGTGGATGAAACCCTAGAAGGAGATCGACGAAGTCGATGGATGAATAGTGGAAGAAATTGGGGGAATCGCAATTATGAATAGTGGCAAAAGAGTGGGTTTGATTTTATATTTTCCAAGAAGGGTAATTGGTAGCGTGAAATTCGATCATTCCTCGGGCATGCTGGTTTCTATAGACGCTTTATTAAAGATTTCTCGAAAATTGCATCTCCTCTATGTTCTTTGCTTGCAAAAGATGCTTCATTTGATTTTAATGATAAATGTAAAAAAGCTTTTGATGATTTAAAGCGAAAATTGACCACTGCTCCTGTTATTCGCCCACCTGATTGGAATTTGCCTTTTGAAATTATGTGTGATGCGAGTGACAAAGTAGTAGGTGTTGTGCAAGGGCAAAGAAAGGATAAAGAACCTTATGTGATTTGTTATGCATCTAGATCACTTGACTCTGCACAATGTAATTACACTGTGACTGAAAAAGAAATGTTTGTTGTTGTATTTGCATTGGAAAAATTCCGTTCTTACTTGCTTAGAACAAAAGTGATTGTATTTTCTGATCATGCTGCACTAAAATACCTATTGAAAAAGAAAGAATCAAAGCCTAGACTTTTAAAATGGATGCTTTTGTTGCAAGAATTTGATCTTGAAATTAGAGATAAAAAAGTTGCTGAAAATCTTGTTGCAGATCACTTGAGCATAATAGTACCTAGAGATGATTGGCCAATGATTTCTGAATTTTTTCCTGATGAGCAATTGTATTCCTTGAATGTGGAACCTCCTTGGTATGCTGATATTGTAAATGTCTTGTGACTAGGACTTTTCCCACTGATTTATCTAAAGCTCAAAAAGATAAAATAAAGGCTGAATCTAAGTATTACTTTTGGGATGATCCTTACTTGTGGAAATCATGTTCTGACCAAATAATCCGAAAATGTGTAGATGAATCTGAATATTTGTCTATCTTGAATTTATGTCATAATTTTGATGTTGGAGGTCATTTTGGACCTAAAAGAACAGCTCATAAAATTCTTGAATGCGAGTTTTATTGGCCCACTTTACATAAAGATGCATATATGTTTTGCAAATCATGTGAGCAGTGCCAAAAGATAGGAAACTTGTCAAAAAGGAATGAGATGCCTCAAACAGGTATTTTAATTTGTGAAATTTTTTATATATGGGGTATTGATTTCATGGGCCCTTTCCCATCATCCTTTGGCTGTGTTTACATCATTGTTGTTGTTGATTATGTGTCTAAATGAATAGAAGCTAAGGCAACTAAGCTTAATGATGCTAAAACAGTAGTCAAATTTGTTAAAAGTCACATCTTTAATAGGTTTGGTGTACCTAAGGCAATCATTAGTGATCGGGGAACCCATTTCTGCAATAAAACGTTTGGTGCTTTACTTGAAAAATACCATGTAACACATCGAGTTTCCACTGCACATCATCCCCAAACTAGTGGTCAAGTTGAGGTTTCTAACAGGGAAATCAAAAGAATTTTGGAGAAAATAGTTAATCCTAGTAGGAAAGATTGGAGTGTGCATTTATATGATGCTCTATGGGCCTATAGAACAGCTTTTAAAACTCCAATTGGCATGTCTCCCTATAGGCTAATCTATGGAAAATCTTGTCACTTACCTGTTGAAACTGAACAAAAATCATATTGGGCGGTAAAACAATGCAACTTAGATTACATGAAAGCTGGGAAAGAAAGAAAGTTGCAATTGCAACAATTAGAGGAACTAAGGTTAGAGGCATATGAAAATGCTAGGATATACAAAGAAAAATCTAAAACCTTTCATGATAAGATGTTAACTAGGAAATCATTTCACATTGGGCAAAAAGTTTTGTTGTTTAATTCTAGATTGAAATTGTTTCCTGGAAAACTTCAATCGAGATGGCTTGGTCCATTTGTTATTACTAACATCTTTCCTCATGGTGCAGTAGAAATACAAAGCCTCGAAACTGATAAGATTTTTAGAGTTAATGGGCACAGGTTGAAACCATTCTACGACCCAGCACAACTGAGCTTGGTTGAGGAAATTGTACTGGAGAAAGCCTGAACGAGAAGGAGATGTCGAGCCAGCGACAATAACTAGAGGCGCTGCTTGGGAGGCAACCCAAGAAAATTTCCAAATTTGATCTCTCTACTCTCTTTTGTTTATTTTATAAAATTTTGCTTGTCATATGTTTGATATATTGTTGAAAACAGATTTTTTGCCTTTTTGAACGTGTTTTTGTTCCTCTCTTAAGTGATACATTGAGGGCAATGTAAGATTTAAGTGTGGGGGGTAGTTTTGTGTGAATTTTTGCTTCTGTTTTCACTTTGCATAGAGTCGTTTTTGCTGGTTTTTCTGATCATCATGAGCTTCTGCTGCTGATTTTTGCTAAAAAAAAAAAAAAAATGGTCAAGATTAAAAGTGTTATTTGCATAATTGAAGTGTTTATGTTGGATAGCCGTGAGTAAGAACCAATCTACTTGAGTAACTTTTTTGACATGATTGAATACATGAACTTTGTTCTTGTAATTAGCTAGCAAAGTTTTTGCATTAAGAATATGAGTGACTTGAGCATGGTAGACAAAAACCTGGTGAGATTTTGAGCCTTATAGACTGACGCATCAAATCCAATCAACAATTTCTTTCTTGTGTGATTTCTTGCATTTATTTATATCTTCAGAACTTGCACTACTCTCCACCAAGCCACATTTATCATATACATTTGACATTAAGATGATCAAGGCATTCCAAATTCATAACCACAAAACCTGAACTTTTGTCTTGCTTGTCTCATTCATGAATTCTTAACCAGACAATCTATTTGTCTTTAAATCCTAGGATTAGTGGAGCAGAAGCTGGAGGAAGTGGTAGAAAAGAAAGAAACAAAAAAGTATGCAGAAAAAAGAAAAAAAGAAAGAGAAAAGCTGAAAAAAATCAGCATAAAAAAAAAAAAAATCTAAGGTACCGATGTGGGAAGCAAGGGATGAGTCTTAATGACCATTAAACTTGTACCAAGGTAGGATGGAGCATAAGATGCACCTATCTTGGTCGAGCATGGCTCAGGGAGGAAATAAGGAAGGAGAAAAGAAAAAAATGTGGAAGAGTTTGGAGTTACATAGTGTTGTTTTGCTCTACTAATCCCATATTTGCCACATTCTATCTTCACTAAAATACCTCCAAATCCTTGTAGAAAAAGAACATTTAAATCTCATCTTCCTTACCCTTGAGACCTTTTGATTAATGATGTGTATGTGGACTTAATGGCTGAGAATGGAGAAGAAATGCAAGCATATGGTGGGTCAAGTATATGTAAAGAACTTGAGCGAAACACTTACCCATTTTAAACACTCGAGAGTTGTGTGAATTATCCATGTGAGAGTCTACCTGCTTAATCTACTCTATTTTTCGTGTGAAGATTTGGTTAGCAAGACGCAAGAGCTAAAGTTTTCCTTGTTCATGAAATGTTACGAGTTATGATGGTCGATTGTTTCATTACTTGCATGCTATTCCTCTTAAAACATTTTAAACGATTTTTGTTGTTGCTTTGCTCGAGGACGCTCAAAGTCAAGTGTGGGGGAATTATAGCAATGAGCTGATTACCTCAATTTTAGCTTTATCAACTTCCAGCCCTCTGGAGCTGACAACATGTCCAAGAACTACACCTTGTTTAACCATGAAGTGACACTTCTCAAAATTCAAAACAAGGTTAGTTTCAATACACCTTTTTAAAACAAGAGATAAATTATGGAGGCATATATCAAATGAATCACCAAAAACAGTAAAATCATCCATAAATATCTCCATATTATGCTCAATTAAATCGGAAAATATGCTCATCATGCATCGTTGGAAAGTTCCAGGGGCGTTACAAAGTCCAAAAGGCATTCTCCTAAAAGTAAATGTGCCGAATGGGCATGTGAATGTGGTTTTTTCTTGATCCTCAGGGGCTATAGCAACTTGTATGTATCCAGAATATCCATCTAAGAAACAAAAGAAAGACTGGCTTGCTAGTTTTTCTAACACTTGATCAATGAAAGGCAATGGAAAGTGGTCTTTTCTTGTAGCTTGATTAAGTTTTCTATAGTCAATGCATACTCTCCATCCATTAGAAATTCTAGTAGGAACAAGGTCTCCTTTAGTATTCTCTACAACAGTTATCCCTGTCTTTTTAGGTACAACATGTATAGGACTTACCCATTTGGAATCAGAAATAGGAAAAATTACCCCTGTTTCTAACCATTTCAGAATTTCTTTTTTAATAACTTCCATCATAAGTGGATTTAATCTACGTTGTGCTTCTCTAATTGGTTTAGCATTATCTTCTAAAAGGATTCTATGCATACATAAAGTTGGGCTTATTCCTTTAATGTCAACTATGGTCCAACCAATAGCTGTTTTATGTTCAACATGCATCAATTTTTGTTCCTGAACCGGAGACAATGAGTTAGATATAATCACAGGAAAAGTGTCATCATCACCAAGAAAAGCATATTTCAGATTTGAAGGCAAAGATTTCAATTCTATTTCAGGAGCTTGAATAGTTGAAGGCAACGTTTTAGAAGTGAAAGACAGAGCATCATAAAGTGAAGGTGCCTCCAATTTAAAATCTGACATGCTTTTGACAACTTCTTCTTTTTCACAAAGTTCAAAATATTCAATTTCCTGCAATTGTTCATTCAACTTATCAACTTCAAAAATCTGTTGCACAATCAAATCAACAAGGTCAATAGTATCAATTGAGCAAACATTATTGATATCAATCGGATATTTCATTGCATCAAAGATGTTGAATTTAATCACTTCTCCATCTAATTCCATGGTCAAATTACCTTCATGCACATCAATCTTTGTTTTAGAAGTTTTCAAGAATGGTCTTCCTAAAAGTAAAGGCACATGATTTATAGATTCATCACCCATTTCAAGAACATAGAAATCAGCAGGAAAAACCAATTCATTTACTTGTACTAAGACATCCTCAAGTACTCCTATTGGATATGAATTAGATCTATCAGCCAATTGAATCACAACATCAGTTTTGCTTAATGGCCATGAAAACAATGAATCATAAACAGATTTTGGCATAACATTAATAGAAGCACCTAAGTCTAACATGCACCTTTCAAAACTCAAATCTCCAATTTGACAAGGGATAGTAAACATACCTGGATCCTTGCATTTTGGAGGGATTTTCTTTTGAAACATGGCAGAAACGTTCTCACCCATGCTTACCTTTTTGGAGCTTTTGAATTGCTTCTTGTTGGTACAAAGATCCTTCAGAGAGGTATATTAACTTCTACTTTCCTAAAGGTTTCAAAGATTTCTTTGTCCATGGCTTCTTTTTTCGACTTAGCAAACCTTGAAGGAAAGGGTGGAGTTTCTCTAATTTGAGTAGGCATTACAACATTTGGTTCTTTGTTTCTTAAGTTCACATCATCTCCCTCATTTATTTCAGTTTCAGCCTTAGTTGGTTCCCCATGTTTCACTTCTAGTTCTTTTTCTACCTCACCATCTCTTCCCTTAAGTGTACCCAATTCTTTCCCACTACGAAGTGTAATGGACTTAACATTTTCTTTCGGGTTGGGAATAGGTTGAGATGGAAGCTTACCTGAAAGTTGGGTTTCAATGTTTTTTAACCAGGTACAAATCTGTCCTATTTGATTATCTAGGTGTTGTAAATGAGAATCAGTTTTCTTTTGATATTGAACACCTTGGTTATGAACTTGACCTATTTGGGTAGTTAATTGTTTAACCATATCTTCTAAAGAAGGTTTAGTAGCTTCTGGTTGAGGTGGATTTGGGATATAAGTCGGTCTATAGTTACCCTGGCCATACCTCAAATTAGTATGACTTTTCCAACCCTCATTGTAAGTGTTGGAAAAAGGGTCATATTTTCTTTGAGGTTGACCTGGAAAACCACCTAAAGCATTAACATCTTCAATCTGCAAAGTAGGACAAGAATCAGTAGTATGAGACAAATCAGTACATATTCCACATGCATGAACTTGAGAATTTCCCTTTATAACAAGCTTAGACACAAGAGTAGTTAAATGAGCCATTTGTTGAGCATTTTCTTTAAGTTGTTCTTGTACAATGCTAACATTTATCTCATTAACTCTTTTTGTTTGAGAAGTTTCAGTTCTATTTCCAAATTGTTGAGTATTTTGAGCCATGTTGGAAATTAATTGTCTAGCTTGTTTAGGTGTTTTATCTACCAATGCTCTTCCACTAGCAGCATCAATCATACCCCTATCATGCGGTAAAAGACCTTCATAAAAATATTGAATCAACAATTGCTCACTAATTTGATGTTGGGGGCAGCTAACACATAATCTTTTAAATCTTTCCCAATATTCATATAATGATTCATTAGAATTCTGCCTTATTCCACAAATTTCTTTTCTAATGGACCCAATTCTACTTGCTGGAAAGAATTTTTCAAGAAAAGCTTTTTGTAATTCCAACCAAGTAGTAATGGTTCCGGGAGTAAGATAATAAAGTCAATCTTTAGCTAAATCATGCAATGAAAAAGGAAAAGCAATTAACTTTACTACGTCATGATCGACACCATCAGGTCTCATAGTAGAGCAAACAACTAAAAATTCTTTCAAGTGCCTATGAGGATCCTCACCTGGATGTCCATAGAATTTTGGAAGTAAATTAAGAAAACCTGAGTTGAGTTTGAGAGGCTTTTCAAGTTCTGGGAAAACGATGCTCAATGGTTGATCATCAAGATTTGGTTCAGAAAGTTGCTTGAGCGTCTGGTCAGCCATTTCCTCTTCTTCTTCTTCGAATAATATTGCTAACTCGTTCTCTTCTTCTTCACCTATTATCCTGCCACTCCGCAATCTCATACACCTGTTCAAGAAAAGTAACAAAAATCATAAAAGCTAGAAAATTCATAAAACAAATCAAAACATAAGAAAGAAAGATAAATAAATACACAAACCTAACACTAATGAAACTAAAATAAACAGTAATTAAATGCACATACAGATACATATTATACACCATTTTCAGTCTTGGAGTTTCAAAAATACAAAGCTAGTAAAAAAAATTCCTCCCCGGCAACGGCGCCAAAAATTTGGTAGCGTGTCGTTACCACTACAAATTTAACCTTATCTAGCACCAAAATATTTAACAAAATAGTATATGGCAAGAAAGGATCGTTCCCACGAGGAGAAATTTGTTTACTTCACCTTAAAGATTTCTTCGACCGAAAATAGGTATACAAGAAAGCTAGATAAGTAATTTAAACAAAACTAAACTAAACTAAACCACACAATTGCATACATGATTCAAATATATTTTTGACCAAGTTTAACAAGAATTTTCGTTTTTTGACTTAAAGGGTGCAAAATTCATGTGTTTCGGGTGGTTTTTAATACTCAAATGGGGTTGAAATGAAGCCTAGGGTATCACATACTATTATCCTCTTGCACTAAACATGAAATTCATGACATTTTAAGCTTCTAATATGCATGAGAACAGCCCTAAAACAGATCTGAATTCTGCTGTCAAAAACCAGAATTTTAAGTATTTTATCACATAGAATTCGCACCAAAAAGTGTAGCTTCAATAGTCTATTTCTTGCAAAACTTATTCAACATTAATGACCAACAATTAAGCTTACAAAAGTGTGCATACAAGGCATAAAACATCAGTTCATAGCTCAAGAAAAATCAATTTAAAGAGATATAAAAATCTGCATTCATATATGATCTTTTATGCTCAAATCTCCAAATCTTTACATATATACAAAGTTCTTAAGGGGGGGTTCAAAGCATGGCAAACAAAAGTAAAGTAACATGAGAATAAGTCTAAATCTAAACATGAACAAAAGAGACATGAAAGCTAAATAATTAACAATCAATCAAACACCTAAATATCACTCAAACACCTAAATCAAACTTGATGAATGAAAAGGAATCAACTTGATAGAATGATTGTGCAAACTCTAGTAGCTAAAGTTCCACTTGTTCTTCAAAAGTAATTAGAATCAACTAGGCAACTCTAAAACTAACTAACATCACCAAGTCAATCTTTACTATTCAATTAACAAGGATAAATTAGTTGCATTAAGGGAGAACATCAATCCTAGGTGAAATTGAACACTAGAATTCTACTCACCTAGTTCAAGCCATACTCTAATTTAATCAAGACCAAGTGAATGTTCAAGACTAAACTAGATGCTACTCATCTTTGTTCAATTCAAACTAGGCCAAACCAAACAAATTATCATATATTTCGAACCTAAATGCACAAGACGGATCCAAGAATTGTACAATAAATTCAGAAATTCAAATTGATAGAAACAAGCATGACTCGAATATCAAAATAGATTTCTATTCATTCAACAAAATTTCACAAGTACAACAAGTTAACTCTAAGCAAGATTACAATATCAAACATGGAGGGCAAGTAAAGGCATTCAACAAGTAGGAACCTGAGAGGAGAAGAATTTAGAAAATAGTACAAGAAAGACTCCCCGTTGTAAGCTCGCTTTGACACGTCTCGAAACCGGTTGAATTCTCCTTCCGCAGATCACGAACTAGCTCGTATCTAACGGCTTTCTTCTCGACCCGGCTTCTACCGGAATTCTGCCCTCACAGCCCTCTCAACTTCTTTCTTTTTTTTCTTTCTCTGTGTTCTGGAATTTTGAGTATTTCTCGGTGTTCTCCTTCCTTCTCCCATCTTCTCTATTTATAGGCTGAATGCTGGGGTTTTTCTTCCTTCTCAAGATTGAAAATTTCGTGCAACCCTAGGCGCTGAAATCGCCGCCAATTGCCGTCAATTCCAGCCAATAAACCCTCTATTTCTTCCTCGATTTCTGCCCTAGAATGATATAGGCTTCTTCTTTTGAAAGTCGGCTACTTGGCCGCCTTGGGTGTTGACGTGGTGGCTGAATTCTGTCCACGGGATTGCAATTTCTTCTCTTGGAAGACAAAGACGAGTGACGCAGCTGCTTTCCTTCTCTTCTCTCTCAATGGCGGTTTCTCTCTCTTTTTCTCTATCTCACGCTACTGTGTCTTCTTTCTTTCTCATTTGGGGCTTGGGCTGCATTTCCTTCATATGTGATATGTGCGTTGCTAATCTTCTCCAGGTAAGGAAATATTGGATTGGGCTTGTATTTTAAGAAGTGGGCTCTTTTTTTTCTTGTTTCGTTTTCTTTCTTTGGCTTGGGCTGCTTTTCCATCTACAAGATGTGGCCTTTAATTAATCAAAAGAAAATATAATTCAACCCAACTCACTAAAATTGTAACAAAATTCTCATAGGAAATTCTTGGTAAGCTCAATTAATATTAAATAATTAATGGCTGAATTTAAATATAAAATAAGCCCTAAAATAATTATTTATAACATATATGTTCAATTTTAGAAATTGCATTAAAAGAGCTCCATTTCATACAAAAATATACCAAGAGAAGTGAAATTAGGGAGCTAAAATAGATGTAATTAAGCACTTATCAGTAATTTTGTACTTTCCCCCAAAAACTCAATTGTATATATGTTTATTACACTCTACCAATTGCGATACTAATTTTATATCAAATTTATTACCCCCTACCAAGTGGAGTACTAATTTAATGTTGTCGAACATAACACGTCGAATTAAACGGCATAATACTACCTCTCCATATTATATTATACAAATCATCTTTATCCCATACTAATTACATACACCATACAAATTGGACCCTAAGTTGAATAATTCTAAAATGAGTAGGACTCTTTGAAATATTAGTGTTATTTGCAATACCGCAAAAATAAGGCAAAAAATTAAAAAATTCAGGGGTTGGGTCGGGCGCGGGTTGGGGGCGGGTCTAAGCGGACCAATATATATTTATTGAATGATATATTTATCAAATATGTGTTGTAGTCTAATGGTTCAGATTTTTTGTTAAGGTACTTGATCGCAGGTTTAATTCTCACATAATTTTAAAAAAAAAAAAATCGGTTAGGTTTTTGTGTGTTACTACATCTATGTGTAATATTGAAATAATTTCATATCTTACGTAACACGTACTAAAACATAATGTAACACATAAATGTTCATAAGGTAACACATTGTTGCTCATATGGTAACACATGAGTATTCATATAGTATTACGACATGTATACAGTGTTACATATTACTAAAAAACAAGTGTTACTACATGAACAAAAAGTGTTACCCTATGAAGAAAAATGTGCTACCACATGAACAAAACCAGTACAAGCGCGTAAAAAAAAATCCAAGTCCAAAATTACAAATTTAAAGAACAACTTGATGTGTTACTACATGAACAAAAGAGTGTTTCCCTATGAACAAAAGAGTGTTACTACATGAACAAAATCAATACAATCGCGAAAAAAACCTCAGTCTAAAATTACAGATTTAAGGAGGAAAAATAAGAACAACAGAAGAGAAGGAAAAACTTAGAGACTTCGCGCCGTGAAAATCAATTCAGATCTAGTGAGTTTGTTTGGAACACGAGGAAGAAGAAGAAGAAGAAGAAATCAGGCGTCTGTTGCTGTGCGACGAAGAAGAAGAAGAAGAACACTCTGCCCTAACCCGGATCTGAAGTCTGACCTGTGAAAATTTAAAAAAAAAACCTAATTCACCTACAATTGCACATATATATAACTTGTATGCAATATTGCATACAAGTTTTTGCGTTCTAAAATACACTCACTCTAGAGTGCACGATGCACTTGATGCATACAAGACTTAGTCACTTTGAGTTAACAAAAACTCATGTGGATTCAAGTTCATGGTGAACTATATTTCTTCTATATCATTTTTATGTACACGCACTGTCACTATTTAAAAAAGACAACTCTTGTAAGGCGGTCTCATATATGAGATGGGGTTTAAATTAGCATAAATCAACATTCATCCCTTCCAAAGTATTAAAACGATATGCCCAAATTATATTTTATCTTACCGTGAGACCGTGTCACGCAAGTGTGCCTCTTTAAAAGTAAAATATTTTTTAAATAGTGATAATATTTATAAATAACAGTGATATAATTAATGTATAAACCTGATTGATAAAATGGTTGCTCAATCTCAATTCTACGGAAAGGGGGCACGTTATACTCTAAGTTGTAGTGTAGGTACATACCACAATGTCGTATCTTTGTGATTTCGTATCGTGAGAGATTTGCAGTTCGATGTCTCGTTGAACCGTCAATTTGATACTCCATACTGTTGTTGTACACCATAGCCAGTGGTGGATCCACCAACATAATAGGGTATGCAAGTGCATACCCTCTTTTTTTTTACAAATAATTTATATATATATATATATATATATATATATATATATATATATATATATATATTTTATTGTAGTAATATTTAGTTTACACATTTTTATTTACATTGTTTAATCATCTATCAAACTATATCCCTCTGCAATTTCTCATGAATTCATATAACCATGTACATAGGTAATTAATGATAGATCTATAGCAACAAGTGTAAATAAGAAAGTTATATATGAGCAATTGTAATGAAATTTTAGTAAATTATGCACCCCTCAAAATTTTCGCAGTACGAAACAAAAATTTTGATATCTATATTTCGAGTGAGTCTCCTGTGTACCGTACACTTCATAATGTATTTTAGAAATATACAACTTGTTTCTCATATTAATAGTTGCATGTTTTAGTGTCAACAAATTGAATGCTTCAGTGCAACAAATTGTATATTTCCAAAATACACTATGGAGTGCACAGTGCACCTAATGCATACAAGACTTAGTCATATATTACATATATCATATTGGTTTAGAAAATGAAGTATGTTGTCAAACTGAATTATGAAAACACTAGCGAAATGAGGAACAATGACATTTTGAACCACTTTTAAAATATGAGAACTAGTCGAGAACAATGTAATATTTTACTTAGATAAAAAAAATGTTTGAACCACTTTGAACAATGACATTTTGAACCACTTTCAAAATATGAAAACTAGTCGAGAACAATGTAATATTTTACTTAGATAAAAAAAAAATTGTTTGTAACTCTTAATAGTAGTATATGTTTTCAAATTATAGATTGTCAATATTTTGTTTATATTACTTTTTTTAGGGACTTGCTTTTAGCACAATTGTATTGATGCATCACAAATATCACATGCCTTGAGATGACGACACGTGTATGGAGTTTATGAGATGGGGTCACGTGTAACTAGTCTACCGAGAGCCCTTCTGAGGCCCCTGGCCTCAGGAGAGTTGTGAGTCATTTTACCTCCTCAGGAGAGGAGGGAAGAATTGATCGAGTCATGACTGGCTATTGATCTGGATTGAGAAAGATGGACTAATCAGGAGATGACACGTGGAGGTTGTTGGGGTTATACTGAAAAATATGTTTTTACTTTGTATAACCAAATTGAATTTCTGTCTTATTTGCTGAAATAAATTATTTATCACTGTTGCTTTAAATATCAATGAATGTTACATATATTTACTACATAATTGTTCAATAAATAGTACGTGTTACATTGTAGTTAATTTAGTGATACCAGATCACAGAAGATTAAATTTACAGTCCCTTGTAACCAAAAGTACAGAATTTACAACCCAGATGGAAATGAACAATCCATCGTAAAAGGTTGAAGTGTAAGGCTTAGATTGGCTTGTCTTAACCAAGAGATTACACTAGTGTATTATGATCTTATTTGAATAGGACCTCTGAGGAGGATAAATTCTTGATCTTGAATATAGAAGAATTAGACCTCACTGGTTCGTTATTTCTTAATCTCCGTTCCTTAAATAGGACTTTGTGAAATTAATAATTATTGTTTTGATTTATCATGGGTAGAGAATCAATGTGATTCAATACTTTATATCTTGGGCAATATTATTAGTTACATGACGATTGCTAAGATTTAATACGGAGAATCGTGTGCAAGTACATCTTGTTTGATTTGTCCCCTTGGGAGGCTCAGAAATTTTATCATACTAAATCTTGCAAGTGGAACTAGTTTCCGGTATGGATAATAATGTTGAGTCGTTCCTTAACCAAGAAAAAAAATATTAATTAATGTGAAGCTATTTCAGTGGCTTAAATTAATTAATGGACTGGATAATCTTAAACACGGGAAATGATAACCGGTAGCCATATTAACTGTAATATGGGTTAAGATGGATAGTGCAATATTAATTATGTAGTGGGATTAATTAATATTTATGGGCTTGAATAATATTGTGGCTCAATATTGATAATTCAAAGTCCATTCGAATGTCCAATCTTAATTCTCCTAAAGGCCCCTCAAGTAGCCCAAAGATAAAGTCTAATAACTAAAAAAGGTGTTTAAAATAAAATAAATTATTGTTGCCTAATTTTTCTATTTTTTTCGAAAATAATAAATAAAAGAGGGAGAAAGATTTTCTTTGAATTTTGTTATGGAATGAAGATAAGTATTCTTGGAATACAAGATTATCTCATTAAATTCAAGAAATCTCCCACTTGCCTATTTGTTATGATATTTTTTAGAAAATTTTGAATAAATAAGGGAATGAAAGATTTTCTTGTTTTTCTTGAAAAGATATTAGGGAAGATATGTATTTTTGAAATACAAAAATATCTCATAAATTCAAGAAGATCCAAATCTTGGATTCCACTCTCTTATTTTTTCGAAAATTCCATAATGTAAGGAGGTGGAATTTTTGTGAAAATATTTTAATTATGGAGAAAAGAATATATGAGATATATTTAAGATTTCTTGGAGATCAAGAAAAAGATTTTTCCATATTATTTCTACCCTAAAATTCGACCAACCCCCTTAGTATAAATAGGGGATGAATTTTTCATCCCCAATGAATTCCATGTGTTGGAAAAATTAGAAATCCACAAAGGTGGTGCAACATAATTTTTGTTTTTCCCTTTTGTTAAATTGTTCGTGAGCATCCTTCCACCGAATCATTGAACGAGGACAAGGGAATACTTGAGAAGACTCTTTTGGGTTTGTTCGTGTGAACGGGATTTGTTTGTGTGGACGGGTATCCATCTTCTCAACGGTTCTCACTCCGAGAGGTTAGTTCACGTAAACTCCTAGCAATTCCGCATGCGTAGGATTTATTTGACTTGTTTATATGCATGATTTGTTGTTGAATTATTATATGAATTAATATATGATTAATTCATGCTAGTAATAATTGTTAGAATTAAATTTGTATTTAAATATTCATCCCGAATAGATTCGAACAATTAATTCCCCAACAGAGGTTTCATGGGGGTCTTCCCCAAATTTAGGGGGAGTCCGCACCAAGTTTGAAAGCTGAGGAAGTTGAGAAGATTAAGGGGTGTTTGTTGAGATATTCTGGGAGGATCCGTGTGAAGGAGGAAGCGAGAGATGGAACAATGAGTCCACACCGAGCCATAGAGAGAAAGTCGGGGACGTGGACAAGGGTAGAAAGGAAAGATAAGGGGGATTCGTTGAGATGTCCTCAGAGTGGAAGGGGTCCAAAGCTGGATATTCCCGGGCCCCTGGAGCAATGGAGCGAGTGGGCTTGGCCCGCGAAGGTATAGGAGATTCAGGTAGAGACACTAGGTATTATAAATAATGTATCACATTCACACACAACATATAAGATATCTGAGACTTTCTATATTTACTTACTTGCCTAATTTAAGAGTGATATAGGTGTGATTTGAGAGTTACATTGAGTGCGAGTTTGAGTACAGCGTGGAATTCTCTTCATTGAGATCTCCCTCTTCATATCTAGTGTGATTTTCCGGTCATTTGAGTTGAGCGTCGGAGTACCAGCGCCGGAGAACCCTCCGTCGGAGTTAAGCCTTACCTACACATTTGGCCAACAAACGCTGAACTGGGAGGTCTCAGGTTCGATTCTTGCATGTACATTAAAATCACATGCATCATGTATGATTTTTATTTTTATTTTTAAATATTTTTTACAATTGTACATACCCTAATTTATAATTTTTGGATCCCCCACTAACCATAGTATCACAAATTTGAATTTTGGTGGCCGATTTATTGTTTATATAGCTATTCTAGTCAATTATTGGCCTAATATGTGAGCAACACGTGACATTTTAGCTGAATTTATGGTATCTTTACAGTTTAATTTCACTTAAATATTCAAAAATTAAAAAATAGTGACCTATAATTGCAAAAAAAAAAAAAAAAATTATGTGAGACGGTCTCACGATGAGACGTAATATAATTAAGCATTGACGTTTTAACATTTGAAAGAGATATATATTAATTTGTGTTAGGTTATACCCCATCTCATGTATGAGGCTGTTTCATACGAATTTTTGTCTTAAAAAATACAGTGTTCTATTTTATCGATCCGCAAACTCAGTTGACTATTCAATTGCTACCTCCCTCGGTTGGACTAGGAAATTATATTTTTTTTAAAAAATTGGCAGGGATGAAATTATATAAATTAAAGTCTCTCAAATTTTGCTTACCTTTGGCGGCCATTCCTTAATTTTATAATTCAAGCCTTCAAGGCTTATTGAACTTGGCCTCGATCTTAAAGATCCATTTCATTTGGTTTTATTTTCTTTATTTATGAATCACATCATCCCTTTTTCATCTTTATAATTAAAAGAATATTTTCCTCAGTTGACTTATTAATTCAAATTCCATCATTATAATGGAACTCGAGATAAAATGCATTCAAGTGTATATTATAATTATCAATTCATGCGCATGCATATATAGAGTCTAATTAGTAATATTAATTCATGTGTTTTTTTGTATAGATTTCATATTTAGTCTTCCATTAAGGGTGAATTAATTTCATAAATAGGGTTTTATAATATTTCATGATTCATGGTTATATAGTTTTTCATTTTCTATTGACGTTTTTGCAATTTTCCAGTTGATATATATAAGTTATAATGAACTCCAAAGTTGGAGTTAAAATTATAAAATATGCTTTCTATTTCCCTACTTAAAGTAGTGGTTTTAATAAGTAGATAATGCATTTGTGATGTCATCTAAAGTTGAAAATTTGACATGAGTTTAGAAATGATAAAGAACATGGTGTTGAATTGAATGAATAATAAAATAATGAGTAGGTCTCCAGTGAAACGAGTATAAAATTTATATAACTTCTCTTATAAATTAATATCACTATACTTATCAACTAATATCATTACACTTATAAACTGAGATTATAAATTGAGATTATAAACTGAGATCATAGTATTAAATATTATAGATATTAATTTATAAAAATATTTATATTAATTTCTTACTATTAACAAGATTCACACCAGAGTTTTGTGTAAAAAAAATAATAAGTGAAGCGGAATCAACTGTTTTTAAATCGGTAGTCAACCGTCTACAAACCAATTTATTTATATCCTAAAGGAAATGCGTTTCTGTTAAATAATGCATTGTTTCCACACTAATCAATTCCTCGAAGAACATTACAGCTCTGATTAACAAGTATAAAATTATACTTTGTACTCTTTTTCTTTCCTATTAATGGTTTGAAATTCGTTCTCCAAACTCCTGATTAATTTGTTCTATAAAGTGTGAAAAGCAAAAGTATATTGTAGCTCGGCTATTCAAATGCAAATGATCAGTTTTGTATGAAAGGAAGTGTCATATAAAATTGTATTTTTGTAGATTGTAACTTTGCAATATTGAGTTAAAGAAACTCAAACATATTATTTTATGATTTTTTATAATTCTTATAACAAAATGCTTCTGTCTTAAGGGTCCTCACTTTCGGACGGTGAGTTCTGCCCCCCTCTCAATTAATCGATTTTTGAGTCGAATATCGAGTTATCCAAAAAAATAAAAATGCTTCTATTTTAAGTTTTTTTTTATAAAAAAATTAAATTATGTTCAAAGTGTATTTAATTTTTTTTAGACATAATGTATTAAAAACTCTAAATTATCAACTTTGTTCTGATCCCTACATTATCGCACAATATAATTTGTTACATATATTGTGTTCCACTATGTGTTTCATAGGGTAGATTAATGACACGTGTAATGAGCAAAAAAATCCAACGAACCACCATTACCCTGAGTCCATGTGTTAAAGATTCAGGAAGTGAAATAATCTTGGAACACAAAAAAATGACACAAAGGAATTGATCTGCTGAATTTTACGATTCACCTAAACTGACTGAATTTTACGATTCACCTTAATGTTCCCATTAAATAATATAATCCCTCCGTCCCAGGATTATTGCAACACCAAAAATAGACCCAAACCAAGTAAAGTGGATTTAAATGGAATAAAATAAGGGTGTTGTGAGTATATTAATATTATGTTTGTTTTCATTTTGGGAGTGTTGCAGTAATGTTGGGACTTCCAAATAAGACAAGTGTTGCAGTAATCATGGGACGGAGGGAGTACATGCTAACTTTATTCAATTTTAATTATATATAAAATTACTTTTCCATGAAAATTGGTACAGTGACAAACTACGATATACTGGTTGGAGGTCGTGACAAACTATCTGTGAAGGGAATATGCTTACAATATTGTAGTTCCATCAATGGCAAGGTGAGACGTAGTGTTCATTATTCAAACGCTAGATTCAGGATGTCTCAAATCGAATATTCAAACAAAGTCTTCATTAACTTTACGTTTGTTGAGTTGAGTCAAAATCTGGTTTATTTACATCTGAATCTATATCTATATAGAGACCTGAGCTGTAGAAGAAGACAAAGCAAAAGTCTGTCTTAATTTACATTTCTCATTTCCCTCTTTAGAAATGGTGCACTCCCTTTTCCCTGCAATTCTGAGCGCACTGCTTCTTTCCTTTAAATTTATGAAATTATCCTTTGGATTAGATACACTCATGCCAAACCAAACAATTTCTTTTGGCCAAACTTTGATTTCTCATAACCATGATTTTGAGATGGGTTTTTTCTCCCCTGTCAAGTCCCAAAATCATTTCTTGGGAATATGGTACAAAAACACCCCAGATGTTGTAGTTTGGGTTGCAAATAGAAACAATCCCGTCTCCGATTCACACGGTCTTACCTTTTCTATTTCAGGAAATGGAACTCTTGTGATCAGCCGAAATGGAAGCGTACTCTGGTTAGGAAATCCATCATTGGCCGCATCAACTCCACTTCTGCAGCTCTTGGATAATGGGAACCTGGTTCTTGTAAACGAGACTATGGAACAAGGTGATTATATATGGCAGAGTTTTGATTACCCAACTGACACCTTTTTACCAGGAATGAAGTTGGTAGATGACCCTGATGCTGGTGTGGTGAAGTATTTGACATCATGGAGAAATTTGAATGATCCTTACCCTGGAGATTTTGTTGTCGCGATTGAAAACCAGGGCTTGCCTGACTTGGTGCTTTACAGAGGGAATACAAAGACATTCCGTATTGGAAAGTGGAATGGGCTTTACTTCGGTGGATATCCACGCTTTCCCAATTCAATCTCCAAACTAGAACTGTTTTTCAGAGGAGAGAGATTGATATCTGTGACAAATGATCCTCATGCAATTTTGAGAAGATCAACACTAGATACATCTGGTATAGTCAACAGCTACACCATGAATGCAAGAAAAGATAAGTGGAATCTTGTCTACTCATCTCCAGGAGATCAATGCGATGAATATGGTCTATGTGGTCCTAATGGTATTTGCAGATTTGACAAGCCAATTAGATGCCAGTGTTTAAAGGGTTTTGCCCCTAAATTCCAAAAGGAATGGGACCTTCAAGATTGGTCCGGTGGGTGCACAAGAATCAAACCATTGAATTGCAAGAGTGGAGATGGTTTTCAAGAGGTTTGAGGGGTGAAGATTCCGGATATGTTGGTGTTTTGGTTGAACATAAGCATGAGCCTTGACGAATGCAAAATAGAGTGCCTGAAAAACTGTAGCTGCACCGCATATGCTAATCCATACATAACCAATGGAGGCATAGGCTGCGTTATGTGGTTTGGGGATCTCATCGATACCAGAGACCTTCCTGGGGCAGATAGTAAGCAAAACACCTATGTTCACGTACCAGTTTCAGAACTAGATGATGGTCAGTGCTTCTGAAAACTGCTTATATTGTAAGATATGCATGTAAACTCACTATATGTGCAATAAATTTTGAAAAATAAATGAGAAAACCACTAACCTATTTTAGGCTTAAACTGAATACAGGATTTAAGTTCCTTTCTCACCTTTAATGTTAGCTGGTGTCTTGCCTTGTAGATTCTAGCCCTGACATTGAGAAAGAGAAGAAAAGGCCTACCAGCCTAATATTCATATAAATTGCTACTGGAGTTCTTCTTTCAGCTATCATTAATGGAGGTGTTTTTATGATGAGAAGACCAACGAAGCAAGGTAACAAGTCTCAACTTTTGAAATTTGACTATTCAACATTTGCAAACATGCAATGAAGCAGAGCCTGAAGCATTATGTTATGTTTTGCCTGTTCACAGCCATAAAAAAGAATGATGAGGAACTGGAGTTACCTCTACTCAAGTTTGCAACTATTGTGGCTGCAACAGACAACTTCTCCAAGGAAAATATGATCGGAGAAGGTGGTTTTGGTCCTGTTTACAAGGTAACATACTGCATGAGAATGCCTAAGGTGAAACAAAAAAGACAAACATTCTGACTCTTTATTTGACATGCATAATCAGGGCATTTTACCATCAAAAGAAGAAATTGCCATTAAAAGATTGTCAAGTACTTCGATACAGGGTCTTGAAGAGTTCAAAACTGAAGCAATTTTGATTGCCAAACTTCAACATTCAAACCTTGTCAGACTTTTGGTATGTTGCATTGAAGGAAAAGAAAGGATGCTAATCTATGAATACCTGCACAATAAAAGCTTGGATTATTTTGTTTTTGGTACAACTTAAGATTATCTTCTTTTGTTATGTTTTATTAGGGAAATCTCTTTTTAATTCAACCAAATTTAAGAGTGCTTCAGTGTCGTAATAAATCATTTATGTGCAGATCAAAACCAAAGGAAACGTTTCACATGGCCTAACCGCTTCAACATTGTCATGGGAATTGCTAGAGGACTACTCTATCTCCATCATGATTCAAGATTAAAGATTGTCCATCGAGATCTCAAAACAATAACATTTTACTAGATGAAAATTTAAATCCAAAGATTTCAGACTTCGGCTTAGCAAGAACTTTTGGAGAGGATCAACCGTTCGTAAGAACTAGGAGGGTTGTTGGGACATAGTAAGCTTTTTCCCTTTTTCTGAAAATTTAAATTAACTAAAAGAGTAGTTTGGGATTTTCTGATTGGACCTTACAAGTTATGACCAACAATTTAATGCAGTGGCTATATGTCTCCTGAATATGCTATTGCTGGAAGATTTTCTGTAAAGTCTGACATCTTTAGCATGGGAGTGGTCATGTTAGAGATAGTGAGTGGTAAAAAGAACAGGGGATTCGAATGCAGCGGCGACCATTTTCATAGCCTCTTGGGACATGTATTTCTTTCCTATCTCCAAATGCTCCGCACTATGTCTTTTATAATACTTGATATTCAATTTACAAATTAACTGTTGTCTTGTGGCTACTGTGACAGGCATGGGAGTTATGGAAAGAAAACAAGAGCATAGAACTAATGGATGAATGTTTGAAGGACACATTTCTGGAATCCGAAGTGAAAAGATGCATCCATGTCGGATTATTATGTGTTCAGAAATGCACAGACGACAGACCAGCTATGTCATCTGTGCTTTTCATGTTAGGAAACGATGAAGCTATTCTACCTGAACCCAAGGAGCCTGGTTTTTTCATTGGTAGAGATTCCACCCCTGAAAGAAGTAGCACATTACCAAGTCGGTTTTCTGATAGAAACACCATCACAATTACAGATTTAGAGGCCAGATGAACAGGTAGACGACACTGTAAGGTTGCATAAAGTTTTACTAGTGCTATCTAAATGTGTTGCATTATCATATATTGTATTAAAGAGACATCCAATTGTATAGCAATAGAATATCTGGTATTAAATAAATGAGTCTGGCTTCTAAGCATGGTGGAAATTTCTTCATTGTTTCCCTATTTTCTTTATCTCTTAATCTAATGCTACCCAATAACACTGTTGTGCAATAAAAGAATCCAACTGCAATAATACATGCCCAACTTTGTTAAGAAACCCAGCAAAAACCTCTACAAAAGTTAATATATAAACATAATCAAGAGTGGGTCTCCTGTGCACCAATTCAAATTG
Organism: Stenogyne calaminthoides; assembly: GCA_037126765.1. Lineage (NCBI taxonomy): Eukaryota > Viridiplantae > Streptophyta > Magnoliopsida > Lamiales > Lamiaceae > Stenogyne > Stenogyne calaminthoides. Next base: position 24,630,123 of record JBBCBC010000026.1, on the reverse strand, counting down.
GTGCACTCTACACCCTAACCCCTAAATAGTGAACCCTAAATTACATATGAACCATTAGGGCCGGGTGAACCATGAACCACTTGGGCCGAGTAAACCATGAACCACTCGGGCCGGGTTTCGGGTCGAGTTGGGTATTTAAAAGTTAAAAAAAAAAACTCTAAAACTTAAATTAAAGTTAAAACAAAACTGAAACTGAAAAAAGAAAAAAAAAATATAACACGAATTTAAATAAATTGGGTAGGATAGAGGCGAGTGCACGGATTCTAAATCCGTGCGCACCTGGTGTATTTGAGACCTACCCCGTAATCAAAGGCAAACAGAGGATAAAAGCACAAGCATTTATCGATTTAGATAGATGAATATAAGAAAGAATACATAACAATAAACACTGACCTATATCATTCCAAAGTACTTTAGCTGAATTTGCATATATGAAAGCCTCAACAATTATCTTAAATCTCTGAGAATCCTCATCAGGTTCAGGAATTTTACCAATGATAAAACCTAATTTTGATTTAGCTCCTAATGCTAACAACATAGATTAATTTTCCAACTCAAATAGTTGTTTGGAGTTAATGGATGACTTACCAAAATCATGACCGGATGATCTAAATTCTGAAGTAACATCGGATTAAAATGGTGAATGTCAATCCAGTCGGTGTAGATCCACCGGAAGCTGCCGATCCCACCGGATTCGCCACCGTCAATGCTGGCCATGTATTTCCAATTTAAAGTGAAACTATGCTGTCAATTCCATTTGAATAAATGGAGCCATTTGAAAGTGCAGTCGAGAGACAAGTGGAGATAACCGTTTTATGATTCAGTGAAATGTTACAGCCGAAAGAAACAAACGTTTTAATATAAGGGGGTGTATTGGATTGTGTAGTTTGTAGAATTTTTTTAGATTTTCAAAGTTCGAGGGTATTCAATTTGGATTTTCAAAAGTCTTTAAAAATCCTGAGGTATTTATTACGGATTTTGAAATGTTTTAAAAAATATTTAGGTATTCAAAAGTTAATGGATTTTAATATTCTATGGATTTTCTTTGATTCACTTTAAAAAAATATAAACAGATTTCACCCTCCAAAATCTCTTGTAACAATTAGAGATTTCTACGTATTCTCTCAGAGAACTCTGAAGACGAAAGGTTAGAAGAAAAAAACCTTCATAATACTTTTCATTTAAACAAGTAATACTGTTCTATTTAAAAATTTATACTTTTCATCTAAACAAGTTTTACTTTTTTTTTAAACAAGTAATATTTTTCTATTTAAACAAGTAATACTTTTCTATTTAAACAAATAATATTTTTCTATTTAAACAAGTAATACTTTTCATTTAAACAAATAATACTTTTCCATTTAAACAAGTTATATTTTTCATCTAAACAAGTTATATTTTTCTTTTAAACAAGTAATACTTTTCTTTTAAACAAGTAATAATTTTCTATTTAAACAAGTAATATTTTTCTATTTAAACAAGTAATACTTTTCTATTTAAAAAAATTATATTTTTCATCTAAACAAGTTATATTTTTCTTTTAAACAAGTAATATTTTTCTATTTAAACAAGTAATACTTTTCTATTTAAACAAATAATATTTTTTCTATTTAAACAAGTAATACTTTTCATTTAAACAAGTAACACTTTTCTATTTAAACAAGTTATATTTTTCATCTAAAAAAGTTATACTTTTCTTTTAAACAAGTAATACTTTTCTTTTAAAGAAATAATACTTATCTATTTAAATAAGTAATACTTTTCTATTTAAACAAGTAATATTTTTCTATTTAAACAAGTAATACTTTTCATTTACACAAGTAATACTTTTCTATTTAAACAAGTTATATTTTTCATCTAAACAAGTTATATTTTTCTTTTAAACAAGTATCTTTTCTTTTAAACAAGTAATACTTTTCTATTTATACAAGTAATACTTTTCTATTTAAACAAGTAATATTTTTCTATTTAAACAAGTACGGAAGCTAACTACATCAAAGAACGAAATTGTTTTCTCAAAGCCAACTACAACAAAGAACGGAAGTTAATGCATGGAGAACGAGTATTGATAATGTTATGTGAGAAATGAGACCGAGGTATAACGGTGATGGAAATGAAGATAATGGGAATGAAGATGAGAATATTAATGATGAATAATAATGTATTTTTTTAACTAATATATTTTGGTATTTTTTCTAAACAATTTGGATAAATTTTTTTTTATATAAAGTGTGTTTCATATACATTTGCATTAATAGTTCCAGTGCAGGAGTCTATGGAAATCCATGTAAATCAATAAAAAAAGTGTATTCCACAATCCTGTCAAGTCTATGAAAATCCATGTAAATCAATAAAAAAAGTCAGCCAAACTCTGCATGGAGTCTATGAATTTTCTAAATTCACAAAATTTTTAAAGTCCAAAAAAATCCAATAGAATCTCAATTGAATACATCCCCTAAATCAATATTCCAAATGATGAAGATGGAATCAACTTTTTTAATAGGCCCAGGTTATTCACACCCCCATTTTTAGGAAACATGAGAGTTTTTTTTTATTAGGCCCAGGTTATTCGCACCCCCATTTTTAGGAAACAGTTACTCTCATGTGCATCAATTGCACAAGGCGCAATTTGATTCAATTTTAGTTTGGATGAACTATGCACTCTAAATCCTAACCCTTAAACAATGAACCCTAAATTATATATGAATCATTCGGGACACCAATTTTATTGGTGCATATGGTGCACAGGAGAATTTGCCTTTAGGAAATGCACCCCCTAAGTATTTTTATTATTTTAATACACCAATAAATGTCAAAATTAATTTTTTTACCCTTTTTCCTCTCTTGAGATCTCATACACCTTCTAGTTTAGAAAGTCACGCTTAAAGGAGAACTAAAAAACAGGAGAATTTGCCTTTAGGAAATGCACCTCCTAAATATTTTTATTATTTTAATACATCAATAAATGTCAAAATTACTTTTTTTCCCTTTTTCCTCTCTTGAGATCTCATACGCCTTCTAGTTTAGAAAGTCACGCTTAAAGGAGAACTAAAATATAATAGAAAAAAAAAATCCGGCAGAAATTTTCTTTTGAACGAACTTACGTATTTTCCAATAATTTACTAGTTTTGCGGTCGACATTGCAAGAATTTAACGTTCTTCAACTAGTTCATGTTTTAAATTCATACTAGGCTAGAGTTTAACCTTTTTTTTAAATGTTTGTTGTTTATTTGTGGTATTATTAAGACTTATGAATATGATTGTAGTTTGGGTAAATAAAAGTTTTGGATAGGATCACTAATACACATTTGAGCTTGGACAACTGTTAAAAAAGCCCTTAGAGAGCGGTTATAACAGTTGTCCATCCAATTGTCCAAGCTTGGACATCTATTAAAAACCATCATCCAAAAGTTGAGTTGGACAATGGTTTTCAACCGCATTACAAGAGGGGGGCTTGGACAACAATTATTAACCGATGTCTAACTTAATTTTTTTTTATAATTTCGTTTATTATGTTAGATAGATAGCGGTTATTAACCGCTGTCCAATATTTTTTTTTTAATTATTAATTTATATTTTAAAAAACCTATAATAAAACTATAAACCAAAACTTATATATACGTCCAATACCATAAACCATAAACCATAAACCAAAAATCCTATAATAAAACCATAAACCAAAACTTATACCACATATATATATATATACCAAAACATCAAATAAATAAACATACACATCATGAAATAAATAAACATACAATCATAAACATACGTCCAATACACCAAAAACATGAAATATATATCATCACAAGTATATAATTTAATTACATGCTACCAAAATTGCAAACAACGATCACTCAATATCGTATGAATATAAGAATCGATTGTAAAGGTACCCCGTCCAATCGTTTTTTCATTTCTCCAGTCTTTTCTTAGAGTAAGAATTGAGCCACGTTCATAGACAAACTGCAAACAACGAATCAATCAATATAGTATGATTTTTTATTCAATCAATAATAATTTAAATAAATCGATAAATTGACTTACATTGAGAGGAATGTTCGTTAGAGAAGCGCGGATTATATCTTCAATAAAGCAACACACAAAATGTCCACAATGTTCATTATCTCGTTGCCTCGGAACCTATTGATCCAGTTCACTTTATTTAATAAAGCAAAAGAAACAACATTTAATATAGCAGAAGAAACAACATTCAATAAAGTCGTACATTTCTTTTTAACACTTGTTTTTCTTTTTCATTTTTTGGTTGACCTTTCTCGTTCATGACCATAAATGTTAATAAGATCCGGATTGCCATATTCATCATCATCTTTAATTATTCTCTAGTATGGGCGTGGATTTGCAGGATCATCGAAAGATGGTACAGAATGAGTGATGTTCTGAAAAGGATCATCAATTGTGTCAACATCTTCATCGACATGGTCGCTAATCTGGAAACTATTGTTAAATTTGTTTGACAGAACCGCAATGGACCATTTCTTATTAACTGGGTCGGGGACATAGAAAATTTGTTGAGCTTGACTGGCCATTATGTAAAGGTCATCTCTGTATCCCACATTCTTCAAATCAACGTGTACGAACCCAGAACTTTCAACTTGGACCCCGTTAGGGATCCTCACCCAACTACACTCGAAGATTGGTTGACGGTGAACAATATAGTCGAGTTCCCAAATGTTGACAATCTGTCTAATGTAAGTAGTATTTGATTGATCCACTGCAGTTGCAGTAATGGACACTCCACTATTTTGCATAGTACTTGTGGCATCATGATCTCTGGTATAAAATGTGTATCCGTTGCTAATATAACACTTGTATGAATACACATGTCTATCAGGCATTCTGGATAACCACTTAACTCTTTCATTTCGATTACATTTCCGTGACAACATATTTGCTACATAACCATTGAACGGTCAACAAACGTGCGATTGTGATCAACTTCAATCCATGATCTATCTCGGTGGGATTTCTCAAACAAGTGATCGCATGTGCAGGTCAATAAAAGGAAGCACATCGACCGTGTTGTGAAGTACGCACAAGTGCATCCGTGTTAGTTCCTCCATGCTAACACTTACAGGTTGGCCACCGGTAATGCCTTCACCATCCATCCTATTGGTGTACCGGGTAACTGGAAGTCCAATTGCATCGACATTCGGAATAAATTCAGACCAGTACTCGACTGCTTCTTCTACTAAATAGCGTTCTGCAATGCATCCCTCCGGCCTGGACTTATTCATCACATATCCTTTGAGCACTTTCATATATCTCTCTACACCATACATCCATCGCATACGAGCAGGACCACACATCCTTTTCTCGTGTACCAAATGAACTGTTAGGTGAACCATTATATCAAAAAATGATGGAGGGAAATACATCTCAAGCTCACAGAGAGTCCCCACAATCTGCCTCTGAAAACCAAGCAATTTTCTAGGATCTATGACCTTGCTCCTCATTGCCTTGAAGAACCAACATAACTTTGTTATGGTTATGCGCACATTTTCAGGCAAGATAGAACGTATTGCAATGGGCAAGAAAGTCTCCATGATGACATGATAGTCATGCGATTTCAGATTCATCAGTCTCACGCCATCATCTGATACAAGTCTCTGTATGTTGGAGGAATAACCCTCTGGTACTTTCACATCCTTTAGCAGCTGAAGTAACTCTTTTCTCTCATTCTTGGACAATGTGTGTGCAGCAGGAGGTAAGAACGGTTGACCCCTTTCTCTAGGCACAGATTTTAATTCTGGTCTTATTCCCATATCAATCATATCCATTCTTGCATTGTAACCATCCTTGGACTTCTTATCAGCTAGGAGAGTGTTGAGCAAGCTGGCACAAACTTTCTTCTCAACGTGCATTAGATCAATGAAGTGTCTAACATACAACTCTTTCCAATAGGGCAATTGAAAGAAAATTGATTCCTTCTTCCAACCGCTAGTGGGGACACTCTTTGCGAAGATCTTTCTGTACTGTGTGTCGATATTCTTCATCTCATTCAATACATCCGAACCTGATAATAAACGTGGTGCTTCACCTGTCTCAATTGTGCCATCGAATGCATCGGCCATTGTTCTGTACTTATGGGTTGGGTCCAACCACCTCCTATGTCCCATATACACGGTCTTCCTACAATGACTCAAGCGAATGTGATGTGTCTTCTTGGTACAACAAGGACATGCATCGGCCCCTTTCACACTATATCCAGATAGATTCCCGTAAGCTGGAAAGTCATTGATAGTTCCAAACAGCATGGCCTTCAACTTGAAATTCTCATTTCTACAAGCATCATACACATCGACACCCTCATCCCACATGAGCTTCAAGTCCTCTATCAAAGGAGCCAGATATACATCTATGTCGTTACCAGGTTGTTTGGGTCCTGATATCAACATAGACAACATCATGTAAGTGCGCTTCATGCACAACTCGAGTGAAAGGTTATAAACTAACATAATCAATGGCTATGTACTATGGTCGGTACTTTGGATACCGAACGGATTCACTCCGTCAGTTGAGAGTGCAAGACGCAAGTGTCGTGGCTCGTTACCAAATTCTGGATGCCTGACATCGAATGTCTTCCACTGGGGTGAATCAGCAGGGTGTCTTAGCATTCCATCTTTGATCCTATCATCATGATGTCAAGTTAAATTTCTAGCATCCACAACGCTACTATACATGTTGGGGAATAAGTTGCACAGATCTATTTGGGATGAATATTTAAATACAAATTTAATTCATTAATTATTACTAGCATGAATTAATCCTATATTAATTCAAATAATAATTGCAATAACATATCATGTATATAATAAGCCACGTAAAACCTACGCATGCGGAATCTACGGGTTTACGTGAACGCATTCTCGGGATGGCAAAGTGACTTCGGCCGGACGGACTAACAAAAAGGACTTCCCAAGTATTCCCTTAGCCCTTGCTCAACTATCGGTGGAAGGACACTTGTTTAACAATTAACAAAAGGAAAAAATAAACTTTGTTGCACCACTTATGTGGATTTGCTAATTTTTCCAGCACATGGAATTGTACTTAGGAATGAAACAATCATCCCCTATTTATAGGAGAGGGAGTGGTCGAAATTCTTGTAGAAAATCAATGTGGGAAAAGACTTTTCTTGGTCACCAAGAAATCTTGAATATATCTCCTATATTCTTTTTCCCATAATTAAAATATTCCACAAAAATCCCACCTCCTCAATTATGAATAATTTTCGAAATTATTTAAGCAAGATTCCAAGATTTGGATCTTCTTGAATTTATGAGATATTCTTGTATTTCAAGAAATACATATCTTCCATAATATATTTTCAAGAAAATCAAGAAAATCTTTCTTGCCTAATTATATTTCCAAAAATTTCGAAATTCCTTAATGAATAGCCAAGTGGGAGATTTCTTGAATTTAATGAGATAATCTTGTATTCCAAGAATACATATCTTCATTCCATAACAAAATTCAAAGAAAATCTTTCTCCCTCTTTTATCCATAAATTTTGAAATAATTAGGAAAAATTAAGCAACAATATTTATTTTATTTTAATCACCTTTTCAGTTAATGGAATATTTGTTGGGCTACTCAGAGGGCCTTTAGGAGAATTAAGATTGGACCTTCTAATGGATCTTGAATATCTAATATTGAGCCACAATATAATTCAAGCCCATAAATATTAATTAATCCCACTACATAATTAATATTGCACTATCCATCTTAACCCATATTACAGTCAATATGGCTCCCGGTTATTATTTCCCGTGTTTAAGATTATCTAGCCCATTAATTAATTCAAGCCACTGAAATATCTTTCCGTTAATAATATCTTTTGTCCTTGGTCAAGGAACGGTTCAACATTATTATCCATACCGGAAACAAATTCCACTTGCAAGATTTGGTATGATAAAACTTATGGACCTCCCAAGGGGGGCAAATCAAAAAGCGTGCTTGCACACGATTCTTCAGATTAAATCTTAGCAATCACATGTGACTAATAATATTGCCCAAGATAAAAAGTATTGAATCTCTTTGATTCGCTACCCATGATAAGTCAAAGCAATAGTTACCAATCCCACGTGATCCTATTTAAGGGTCGAAGGTTAAGAAATAACGAACCACTGAGGTCTAATTCTTCCTTGTTGGATTCTCAAGAATTTATCCTCCTCAGAGGTCCTATTCAAATTGCATCGGTCATGCACTAGTGTAATCTCTTGGTCAAGACAAGTCAATTCGAGCCTTACACTTCAACCTTTCACGATGGGTTGTTCATTTCCATCTAGGTTGTGAATAACGTTCTTTTTAGTTACAAAGGATTTATTAATTTAATCATCCGTGATCCGGTATCACTAAATTAACTACAATGTAACACGACGACTTATTGAAGCAGTTATGCAAAGAAATATATGTAACATTCAATAATATTTAAAGCATCAATGATAAACAATTTATTTCAGTAAATAAGTCTGAAAATCCAGTTTCGATTATACAAAGTAAAAAGCATACTTTCCAGTATAATCCCAACAATCTCCCACTTATACTCAAAGTCTGCTTTTAAGTATACTACAACATGTCTAGCGTAGTCCGTGACATCTAATGTCACCTACACGAACCTAATAATTTCTCCCACTTATACTCAAAGCAGATTGGCAACGGTCTTGACACCCATTCCACCCACATGTCTCTCGAATGTATTCAGAGGTAGACCCTTTGTGAATGAATCTGCTAGGTTGTCCTTAGACGCTATCTTTGCCACATCTATATCTCCTCTCTTAACGATTTCTCGTATAAGATGTCTTTCCTTTAGTGTGTTTGTTTGACTTGTGGACTCTTGGTTCTCTTGAATTTGCAACTGCCCCTAGCAGATATTGCTAGACAAATTCAGAACACCATCCAAGTCCACTAAGAAGATCTAGAGCCCAATCGGTTCTTTCACTGCTTCACAAGCAGCTACTTACCCGACTTCCATGGTTGAGTCAGTGATGCATTTATGCTTCACACTCGTCCATTTGATGGCTACACTTCCCAAATCGAAACACACTAACTGAGGCAGATAATTTCTGGAATCTAAATCTGATTGGAAATCCGAGTCCGTGTAGCAGATGGGGATTGGAGTATCTGACTGATAAATCAACATTCTATCCCGAGTTCTTTTCAGACACTTCAGAATGTTTTTAACTGTCGTCCAATGCGCTTTCCCTGGGTTACTTTGATATCTTGCTTCCATGCCTACGGCAAAGTAGATATCCAGTCTCGTACATAGCATTGCATACATAAGGTTTCCGACAGCCGAAGCACAATGAATGCCTTTCATGTCATCTATCTCCTTTTGCGTCTTAGGGGACATTTTCTTGGATAGATGGATTCCAAGTCTGAAAGGTACGAATCCTTTCTTGGAATCTTGCATGCTGAATCGTTTCAAAACCAGTGTCTATGTATGAAACTTGCGATAACCCGATCATCCTTTTCTGGCGATCTCGAGTTATCTTGATCCCAAGGATATGTCCGGCTTTCCCTAAGTCCTTCATATCAAACTGTTTTGAAAACCATGCCCTTACGTCTGATCACACCTTCACATCGTTCCCGATGATCACAATGTCATCTACATATAGTACTAAGAATACCAATGCAGTTTCGACACGCTTTTTATACACACAACTTTCAAACTTGTTTTGATCAAACCATAAGACTTTATTACATGATCAAAACTTTGGTTCCAAGCTCTGGATGCCTGTTTGAATCCATAAATGGACCTCTTGAGCTTACAAACTAGGTGTTCTTGGCCTGTTTCAATGAAACCTTGGGGTTGTTGCATATAGATCTCTTCATCAAGACTTCCGTTAAGGAAAGCTGTCTTGACATCCATTTGCCAAATTTCAAAACCGAAATGCGTAGCAATCGATAAGAGAATACGGATGGACTTAAGCATGTCTACGGGCGAAAAAGTTTCCTCATAATCGATCCCTTCTTTCTGAGTATAACCTTTCGCCACTAGTCTTGCTTTAAAGGTTTCAACCTTCCCGTCCGGTCCTCTTTTCCTCTTATATACCCACTTGCATCTAATGGGTTTGACCCCATTAAGTGGTTTGACTAGCACCCACACTCTATTATGAAACATAGAACCCATTTCGGCTTTCATTGCTGTTTGCCAAGAATCTGCATCCTTATCTTGGAGTGCCTCGTCATATTTTCATGGGTCTGATTCATCTTGTCAGGGAATCAAGTCGAGGACTCTCTTATTCCCATGAATCTCTCGGGTCGTCTAACAACCCTCCCACTACTGACGAGGCTCGGCCAGTAAACATATCATTTGGTATATCATCTAAACAGTTTAATCGAGGTTTGCCCTCTAAGCTCATTTAAGGTAATCTCTCACGGGTTTTCTTTGGTGCATATAGTTTTCTTCCAAAAATCTAAAGTGGGTGTTGATGACCACCTTTTGATCTTGGGACTATAAAACATACACCCTTTTGTTCCTCGGGGTATCCTACAAACAACCTTAATTTCGATCGAGGATCCAATTTTCGGCTTCCTTGTCCAACACTTAGGCGGACACCCCCAAATTCTCATGTGTATCATACTAGGTTTGTGCATGGGTCCACAATTCTTTGGGAGTTTTGGGAACCGATTTGGATAGCACCAAGTTCGAGAATGTAAGCCATTTGTTTCAAGGCATGACCCCATAACGACTCGGGAAGATCCGCATAACTCATCATTGATTTAACCATTTCCAAAAGAATTATGTTTCTTCGCTCTGCAACCCCGTTTTGTTTAGGGGTTAAGGTGCTGATGTTTGGGAAAATCCCTTCATCGGATAAGTAGTTCAAAAACTCATTGCTGAGGTATTCGCCTCCATGATCAGATCGTAGAGACTTGATACGTTTTTCCCTATGATTCTCTGTTTGAGCCTTAAATTCTTAGAATTTCTCAAAGGTCTCAGATTTATGCTTCATAAGGAAAATGTAACCGTACCTTGAGTAATCATAAAAAAAATACTCATAACCTCCTCTTGCTTTGGTTGACATTGGACTACATACATCTGTGTGAACGATCTCTAACACTTCTTTGGCCCTATTCTCCTTGGCTCCAAATGCCCTCTTGGTCATTTTACCCTCCAAACATGATTCGCAGGTTGGAATTTGTTCAACTTGGAGACGCTCCAGTGAACCTTCTTTCACCAACCTTTGGATCCTCTTTGGATTTATATGACCTAATCTTAGATGTCAAAGAAGTGTTTCGTTCACGCTTTCTTTTGTCGGAAATAGTTGATGTGTTATAGGATGCATTTCGCGTGAGTGGTGTGCCTGATTAATTGTATAGAGATTTTCCATCAATGTCCCGTAACAGATACACTCATCATTTCAAAAATGATGTCATTCTTATTAGAAGAAACTTAGTGTCCTTTAATCGAATTTTAGAAACTGAAAGTGAATTCTTTCTAAAACTGGGAACATAAAGATAATCTCAAAAGAAACTTTATCTTCAAAAGATAGGTGCACTTCTCCCACTGCTTTAACTGCTACTCATGTAGCATTGCAATGTTGCTACTTGCGTAGTATTGCAATAATCGTTACTATGGTAGCATTGCAATATCTGCCACTTACGTAGCATTGCAATGTCTTCTACTTTCGTAACGTTGCCCAGTGTGATGAGGATCTCACTCCCACTAAGTTGCCGAATCATTTAGAACCCGTGAAGCCAACATGATTAGTGGATCTCGTATCAACCACCCACGAATGAGAAGTATAAGCCGCTAAACAAGTTTCAACAACTAGTGCGTGAGAATTACCTTTCTTTCCGTCCCTTTTGGGGTTGGAACAGGCAAAACCTCCATTGTCTCTCTCACCGCAGCCTTAAGCACTTCCTCTTTGGATTTTCCTTGACACAACAAGCATTCCTCTTCTTACCATTGCTTTGGCAACAGATTGAGTTTTATTGTTTATGGCCTTTGGTCCTCTTCTTTATCTTGCCTACCCTTGGCCTAGAAGATGAAGACGGACCACTTGCCGTCAAAGCTTGAGTTTGGTGGCTTATCATCATTTCTGCCGAGACCAAAAGCTTGCAACAAATTAGCTAGTGAGGCCAAAATGCTCAAAAACTTTTTGGGCAGAGAGTGAAGAACCAAATTCATCTGAGTCTCCAGATCATAATCTGTACTAAGAATCTCAAGTTTGTTCAGATGGGCCATCTATTTTGAGGATGTAATCATTTTTTTCCCTCCACCATTTTCAATGACGACGTCTGATCAAGAAGGTGATCTGACGAGTCCCGCATGTTTTGACTCGTCAGTCGGCTCATCTGATTTTTGTGTGTCAAAATCCACTTGTGCTTTTGTGCAGTTAGGACAATTATAATTTTCCAATCAATATAGTTTCCATATAGTATTGACTTTAAGTATAATAACAGTGGATTAAAAGGTAATGACATGCTGAACTGAAATAAACAACTATATGCAATAGCACAAGTATATCACAAGGTTCGATCACATGCATCATATTAAAATCTCAAAAAAAAATATGAACATGCATCAGCCAACATCTCAAAATAGTTTAAATAAGCCACGTTGGGTGGGTCATTATTTAAACACATTCAAGCAGGTTACAAACAAGAACAGTTACAAACCTTTAATATCCAGATTAATAGTTGGCTCCCACTTGACCAATATAAAATTGACAGGGACTTCGGGGAAGTATATGCATATCAATTTTATACCTAAGTAATAACCATGATTAAATACAGGATTATTATTTCGCTTTGATCGAGCCTCGTTGGGAGGGTCATCGTCGCCACTAGTAATAACCCACAATCATCCGTTTGGAATTCATTCATGTGAAACCTATCTTTTGACCGTCCCGTTGGGGGAATTTCTCCAAAAGAATTCACAAATAAATAAATCATGGAGGTCAAAATTAATTCAATTTTATTATTCGGAATAAAATTGTCAATTAATTATTTAAACATACTTAGTAATTTTGAAGGTGAGATTTTTTCATTTGGCAACCCTCATGCAAACACATTTAAACAAATTAAATAAAACATAAGATAGCACAAATAAATCAAGCAAAACAGAAAAATAAACATATTGGGCACAAATTATCCAATTGTCATGATTTGATTTTTCTTGGCTTGATCTTGAAGAAACACGTCTCGAATTTCTCCCACTCATTTGTCTCGAAAAATACTTTGTCTCGAAAACGGCACTTTCCGCGGCCGGGATGATGCACGCCCAAGATCCGACCGGCCCATTTGCCTAAAACGACCTCGGCACCACCGTGGCAATTGCCTCGCCGATTGCCTCTAAGACGCCTCGGCGAGTGTCGGCGGCGTCCGAAGAAGCGGCAGCGCGTTCGCCGCCTCCGCCTGCCTCGCCGCGACCTAAAGCGACCCAGCGTCTCCGCCGCAGCGGTCGCGGCCGCCCGTCGCTCGCTTTGCGCGCGACGCGTCGCGCAGGCGCCATGTTCCGTGTTCGCTCGGCCAGCCCGCCCTCGCCCTGCGCCCGTCTTGAGCAAGTAGCGCCCATTCTACGCGGGTTACGGATTTTGTCCTTTAATTCTTCGTCTCTTCGTTTTCTCGATCGGTTACAATTTATTTACAAAAAATAAATAAACCTAGATCTAGACTAGTCTATTACATTGATCAAATCAAACAAATCTAGTCTACTCGTGGATTTTCTCACGAGGCAAAAACAAATCCGAATTTAATTGAATTAAAACCACAATTTATATGCATGCATAAATAAACACATTAAAATCCATGACAATTGGATACCTGCAAAATAGATCTAACAGTTCTACTATCCAATTTCAAATTTAATGTCCACGAATTAAATTACAATTTAAAAATTTCAGAGCCCGAAACCGTGGCTCTGAAACCAGTTGTTGGGGAATAAGTTGCACAGATCTATTCGGGGTGAACATTTAAATACAAATTTAATTCATTAATTATTACTAGCATGAATTAATCCTATATTAATTCAAATAATAATTGCAATAACATATCATGCATATAATAAGCCACGTAAAACCTACGCATGCGGAATCTACGGGTTTACGTGAACGTACCTCTCGGGATGGCAGTGACTTCGGTCGGATGGACTAACCAAAAGGACTTCCCAAGTATTCCCTTAGCCCTTGCTCAACTATCTGGTGGAAGGACACTTGTCGAACAATTAACAAAAGGAAAAAATAAACTTTGTTGCACCACTTATGTGGATTTGCTAATTTTTCCAGCACATGGAATTGTACTTAGGAATGAAACAATCATCCCCTATTTATAGGAGAGGGAGTGGTCGAAATTCTTGTAGAAAATCAATGTGGGAAAAGACTTTTCTTGGTCACCAAGAAATCTTGAATATATCTCCTATATTCTTTTTCCCATAATTAAAATATTCCACAAAAATCCCACCTCCTCAATTATGGATAATTTTCGAAAATATTTAAGCAAGATTCCAAGATTTGGATCTTCTTGAATTTATGAGATATTCTTGTATTTCAAGAAATACATATCTTCCATAATATATTTTCAAGAAAATCAAGAAAATCTTTCTTGCCCACTATATTTCCAAAAATTTCGAAATTCCTTAATGAATAGCCAAGTGGGAGATTTCTTGAATTTAATGAGATAATCTTGTATTCCAAGAATACATATCTTCATTCCATAACAAAATTCAAAGAAAATCTTTCTCCCTCTTTTATCCATAAATTTTGAAATAATTAGGAAAAATTAAGCAACAATATTTATTTTATTTTAATCACCTTTTCAGTTAATGGACTATTTGTTGGGCTACTCAGGGGGCCTTTAGAAGAATTAAGATTGGACCTTCTAATGGATCTTGAATATCTAATATTGAGCCACAATATAATTCAAGCCCATAAATATTAATTAATCCCACTACATAATTAATATTGCACTATCCATCTTAACCCATATTACAGTCAATATGGCTCCCGGTTATTATTTCCCGTGTTTAAGATTATCTAGCCCATTAATTAATTCAAGCATTTGAAATAGCTTTCGTTAATAATATCTTTTGTCCTTGGTCAAGGAGCGGTTCAACATTATTATCCATAAGGAAATAAATTCCACTTGCAAGATTTGGTATGATAAAGCTTATGGATCTCCGAGGCAAATCAAACAAAGCGTGACTTGCACACGATTCTTCGTATTAAATCTTAACAATCACATGTGACTAATAATATTGCCCAAGATAAAAAGTATTGAATCTCTTTGATTCGCTACCCATGATAAGTCAAAGCAATAGTTACCAATCCCACGTGATCCTATTTAAGGGGCGAAGGTTAAGAAATAACGAACCATCGAGGTCTAATTCTTCCTTGTTCGATTCGGGAAGAATTTATCCTCCCAGAGGTCCTATTCGATTGCATCCGTCATGCACTAGTGTAATCTCTTGGTCAAGACAAGCCAATCGAGCCTTACACTTCAACCTTTCACGATGGGTTGTTCATTTCCATCTAGGTCGTGAATAACGTTCTTTTTAGTTACAAGAGATCATTAATTTAATCTTTCGTGATCCGGTATCACTAAATTAACTACAATGTAACATATACGACTTATTGAATAGTTATGCGAAGAAATATATGTAACAGTCAATAATATTTAAAGCATCAGTGATAAACAATTTATTTCAGTAAATAAGTCTGAAAATTCAGTTTCGATTATACAAAGTAAAAAGCATACTTTCCAGTATAATCCCAACAATACATTCTCCTGAATCTTGGTATTATTGGAAAGTACCACAACACCTTCGCGGGAGATTTATTTTTCTTATATAGCTTCTCCCCACACTTGGGACATTCATCGAGGTCTGCATACTCCTTCCAAATAAGATACAATCACCCGGACAAGCATGAATTTTCTGATGTGTTAACCCGATGGACTTGAGCATTTGTTTAGCATCATATGCTCTCTTAGGCAGTACATTTCCATCAGGCAATAGACCACTAACTGTTTCCAGCATACTTGTGAAGCACTCATCGGACAACTGGTGAGCTGCTTTTAGGTTGAACAATATCAACACAACTGCAAGTTTTGTTGCCTTCTTACACCCGGGCCACAGTGGTAATCCAACAAAATCACTTAACTTCTCTGACATATAAGGGTGATCTCGCAGATCATCGTCATCCCCACTCGATGTATCAACAGTCGGTACATCATCGAAAATATCTGCATCCACTGTATCTTCAAACCTAAAGTCAGTTTCTAGGTTGCTTGAGCTACATCCATCTCTTCTCTCACCATGATATGTCCAAACGGTATATGTTTTATCAATACCATGAATCATCAAGTGGTCAAACAGACTTTCTCGACCACTAACGGTTTTTTCATTCATACATTTCCAACATGGACATGGAATGTACCGAGGGTCGGTGCAGGTCGGTGCAGTGTCTAATTGCATGATTACAAAATTCTTTCACCCCATTACTATACTCATCTGATAATCGATCTGCTCGAACCCACTTTCGATCCATATAGAACTAGAGATGCCTATAGAAAAGGCAATATGAAGTGTTTCTCAAGATAATGTATCCTAATGTATTAAACCTAAAAGTATTAAACCTAAAAGTATTACAATTCTAATGTATAAAACTTGCATATAGAATGTGGTAGTACCTAAGGTTCGTATATTGCATGTATCTAAGGATTTGTTGCATCTCAAAACAATGTATATAATCTAATGTACCATCATTAATCATCTAAAGAAACACACCACTATGCATTCACCAAATCATCAAATTAATATAACCAAAATATATCATAATGTATTAATCCTAATTTATGCTTAAATCCTCACACAAGCATATTATCAAATACCTTGAGTGCATCAATTGTTCATATCTAAGTTAGCATAAAAAATCAAGCCAAGCCACACAATATATATTCATCTCTAACAAGTTGTTCATCTCTAACACTAACAACATTAATCCTAATAAATTAACACTAATTTATGCTTAAATCCTCACACAAGCATATTATCAAACACCTTGAGTGCATCAAACACCAATATATATACACCAATACATACAACATGATATATATACTCCAATATACATATATACATACACCAATATACATGATATACATACACCAATATACATACACCATATATATATATATATAAATATATATAATAATATATAAATATATAAACAATTGTTCATATATAAACCAACAACAATTAATCATAACAAATTATATAAACAATTAATCCTAACATATATATATACTAACATATATATACATATACACATTAATTCAATATATATATATATATATATATATATATATATTACATATATATACTAACATATATATATATATATAAAAGAATAATTACCTATGGAAGGAGAAAGGCGGCGACGGTAGGGGAGGTTGGCGGCAAGGCGGCATGGCGGCGGTTGGGAGGACGGACATGGATGGTTCGATTTGGGGGAGAGAGGAGGAGGAGGCTAGGGCACGGTTCGCGATTTGGGGAAATAAGAGCTAATGGAAGAAGACTACAATTTAGCGGAAGGGGAGGACGCCTTGACGGAGTTCGGGATTTAGGGGTAGAGGAAAGAGGAGGCCCTCTGCGCAGTTCGCGATTTAATTTGGGGAAAAATATAAGTCTGGTTCGCGATTTGGGTCGTTATTTAATTATCCGAACACTTGGACAGCGGTTCGGAACCACTGTCCAAACTATGCCCTTGGACAGCGGTTCAAAACCGCTGTCTAAAATATTTGCACAACGGTTCTCAACCGCTTTCTAAATGTTAAACTTGGATAGCGGTTTTGAACCGCTGTCTATTTTTTTTTAATTAAAACCGCTCTCCAAGCTATAGCTTGGAGAGCTGTTTGAAAAAAGGGTTGTCCAAGTGCAGCTGTGCAAGCTTAAATGTGTAGTAGTGGATATTATGATCATATTAATAGTTTCATGCGTTTTTTTTTTAAGTCTTGTATATGCAAAATTCGACTCTAGTTTTTTAAATTTTCGAATAAATTTCGACAACAACTTTAAGAAATTTGATGTTTTTTGGGAAAGTATTTCTGAAAAGTAAGCGATTTTTCAAAATTTATTCCTCAATTTTAATATTATTTTAAAATTTTAAAATTTTGGAAAATATTTCAAAATATTTGTACATTTTCAGAAACTATTTCTGAAAACATTTTACCAAATCGGAAAATCAGATCCAAATTTGAGTTCGCGAATACGCGTAAAAATCCATTATTTTTTAGTAGGTCTAGTGTGAAAATTTTCATGTATGAAAATCTATAAAATTGTCCTAAATCAACCATCTACACCCTAAACACTAAATAATGAACCATAACTTATGACATATTCGGGCCGGGTGAACCATGAACCACTTGGACCGAGTGAACC
This sequence comes from Stenogyne calaminthoides, assembly GCA_037126765.1. Taxonomy (NCBI): domain Eukaryota; kingdom Viridiplantae; phylum Streptophyta; class Magnoliopsida; order Lamiales; family Lamiaceae; genus Stenogyne; species Stenogyne calaminthoides. The sequence goes on along the minus strand of JBBCBC010000026.1, from coordinate 24,611,720 downwards.
ATGAACCACTCAATTTTGTATTACCTTCATCAATTATAGAATTTAGTTGTAAATTAAAGTTTTTTCATATATGAAATTTTTCATACTAGACTTTGTCCTTAGTTTTTACAATAGTCTAATTTTTTTCGAGCAATATATCATACATTAGTGCATAAATCATGTATTATATGAGTATTCAACATCAATATGCTCACCCGTAACATCATTATCCTTAAAATACAACCCTAAATAGTATAGGATATCGTTTGGATATATAGGAGCAAGAAGCCTCATCAATGTCGTACAATTGGTTTTATTTTTTAATATTCGTAATGATTTTTTGTTGAATAATTCCAATTTAAAATGATTTGATGTACAATTTCGTTACTGACAAAGTATAGGGTGAACAAGTTTCACGGTAAATTAATTTAGTAGTGTAATTTATATTACTAAAGAGTGTGACTTATATAAATGAAGAGTGTGACTTTTTAATATATAAAGTATTACTCATAAAAATGAAGGGTGTGACAAATATTACAGTAAAGAGTGTGGTCGTGATAACTAAAGAGTGTGATCTATATTACTAAAAAGTGTAATCGTGATAATTGAAGTGTAAAAATAAATCAGTTTCACGGTGAACGAGTTTCATAGCATACCAAGTCTTTGTTATGGGAAAGTCATAACTTATTTCAGCACAAAATCCAGGCTCTTTGGGTTGTGGTAGAATACCTCCATTAGTTCCTAATTTTTTTTTTATCGAACAAAGTTAGTTGTTAGCTGTTAATAGTTAGTACACCAAGCACCCAAACACTCCACAAATTCACCAAGTTACCTTATAACTCCCATACTCCAATTCGTTCCCAAAGGAAATCGAATCTGAGTCTCCCACTCAATTAAGGAGCCCAGTGACCAGGTGGGCTAAGTTCCAACCTATATGCATCTTTTCATTTCAGATTCCCACAAATGCACCGACTTCAAACATTCGTCCATTACCCAACCACTTGTCTTCTACACCATTCATGGTTATTGAAGACCTACTTAAATTTCTTATTTCCTGATGGAATCCTTTGTTTTTTTCACTTATTTATTCTTTTTCTCGCTCACTATATCTCTATATCACGACTTCCCATATTTTATGTGTATGATGTGATGGAATATTTGATTAATTGTTCCACAATAAAATATTAATTATTTGACAAAATAATTTTTATGTTGCGCATCAAAACATATAAAATTGATGCACAAGTAATTTTTGACTCATTCAATTGTTATCAAAGTATAGTCCATATAATGTTTATAAATTATTATTTGATTTGAAAATATTTTTTATTTTAAATTATATATAGGTCATGTAATGTTTTATTTTTTATATCTTCCATAAATTACTTGTTTCGAACTTATAATAAACCGACTTCAAGTCTCTATTTTTGTACCAAAGTAGTCATGCTTGTAAGGATATATGCCGATTATTTTTTTTTAGTGCTTTCACTCTTTTCGCTACAATGAAGTCATTGAAATATATTTGATCAAAAAAAAAAGTCATTGAAATAATACTTAGTATTTCTAAAGTAGTGACCGGATGAATTTTTTTTTTTTTTTTATCTCACCCATTTATTCTTTTTCTCACTCACTATCTATATCACGACTTCCCATATTATTATATATGTATGATTTGATATTTTTTAATAATTATTCAACAATAAAGTATTAATTATTTGACAAATTTTTTTTTGACAAAAAACTTTGTATAGACCTGGTTCATGCTATGAACTCGGTTATTTAAGTATCACTGTTACATACAAAAACTCTCACTGTTATGAATAAAAACTATCACTATTATGAACAAAAACAATCACTGTTTAGAAAATATTTTATATTTTTTTTTTTATGCTTAATGATGAATTTTTTTTTACATAATGATGATAGTTCTTTTTATTGAACTGATTTATATAAGTGTTACTCAAAAATATTTGTTGTGCATCAAATTAAAAAGTAGGTCTAGTGTGTAAAGTTTCATTTGTTAAAATAGCTTAAAATAGGAAATTAAGACCGCATCAACTTGTCCAGCATATTTCTCGCGACAACAAATAATATGACAATTCAATTTAATAAAATTGTTGTGGCTTAATGGATGTGGCATTCACTAATTAAGAAGAGGCGCATGTTGAATACCCATGTGGAGCATATTTTATTTTTACTTCTTTCTAATTTTAATTTTTTTTCTTCTTTCTATTTTTATTTTTTTTCTTCTTTTTATTTCTAATTTAAATAATACTCACTCCCTTCCACGATTATTGCAACACCAAAAGTGGACCTCTTCTTTCTATTTTTAATTTTTTTCTTCTTTTTATTTCTAATTTAAATAATACTCCCTATTTTTACTTCTTTCTATTTTTAATTTTTTTTCTTCTTTTTATTTCTAATTTAAATAATACTCCCTCACTTCCAGAATTATTGCAACACCAAAAATGGACCGCTTCTTTCTATTTTTAATTTTTTTTTTCTTTTTATTTCTAATTTAAATAATACTTCATCCGTTCCAGGATTATTGCAACACAAAAAATGGATCGCAAAACCAAGGAAAGTAGGTTTTAGTGGAATAAAAATGGACCGCAAAACCGTAAAATTAAGCATACCAACAAGAGAAATTTGCAGATCATAACAATAAAAACACAAACAATGTTAAATGTATTATACGTACAATTTAAAAATAGAATACTAATAAAAATGTGTCTTTATATATTTGAATCAATTAGATAATTAGAATTAGCTTTGTTTTTAATTTATCAATCGATTGTTATTGTAATCTATAGGTAATTAAATAACACATTTTATTAAAAGAAATAAAAGCATTGATTATGTATATCCTAAATTTGAAATATTAAGTCATTTTAATATAATTGTAAGTGTTTCTCTCTTTCACCTCAGTGACCCAAGTTCTAATCTTAATGGTAAGAAATCTTTATTTAATAAATGAATTTTTATACAAAATATTAAAATAAATAAAGCCTCAAAATTTTGAGCATGAAGGCATTGCAGAGTATTGGTATGATTATCTTCTTCGTGCTCTAACGACCTGCGTTAGAATCCTTTTAAGAACGAAATTTTAGATTTTTAATTTAAATGATTTTTTTTATTTAAATTTTCCTTTTAGGAATTTAAATGATTTTAGAATTTTTAAATTAAATTTTTTTTTTTAATTTAAATGATCCTTTTAGGAACGAAATTTTAGATTTTTAATTTAAATGATTTTTTTTATATATAAGGAAATTTTAGATTTTTAATTTAAATGATTTTTTTTATATATAAGATTTTAGATTTTTAATTTAAATGATCCTTTTAGGAACGAAATTTTAGATTTTTAATTTAAATGATTTTTTTTATATATAAGGGGTGTTTGCAAAAACTAATGGTTTTAAAAAAGTTATTGAAATTAGTGATTTTTAATTTAAATGATCCTTTTAGGAACGAAATTTTAGATTTTTAATTTAAATGATTTTTTTTATATATAAGGGGTGTTTTATGGAAATTTTAGTGATTAAGGAAAATTTAATAGTATTTTTTTATAAAAAAGTTGATAGTGTTTGCAAAAAAATTAAATGGTTTTAAAAAAATCTTAGATTTTTAATTTAAATGATCCTTTTAGAAGCGAAATTTTAGATTTTTAATTTTAAATGATTTTTTTATATATAAATTTTGTTTTTAATTTAAAATTTTTGGTTTTAAAGATTTTGATTTTGAATTTAAGTGATTAAGGAAAAGTGATTTTTAGTTTAAATGATTTTTTTTATATATAAGGGGTGTTTGCAAAAATTTATGGTTTTTTAATTTAAATGATCCTTTTAGGAACGAAATTTTAGATTTTTAATTTAAATGATTTTTTTTATATATAAGGGGTGTTTGCAAAAACTTATGGTTTTAAAGAAGTGATTGAAATTAGTGATTAAGGAAAAAGTGATTAATAGTAGAAGTTGATAGTGTTTATAAAAAATTCAAAAAAAAAAGTTGATAGTGTTTGCAAAAAAAGTTAAAAGTTTTAAAAAAATACTAATAAACTACTAAAAGCACCCTCTTTGAAACTTATGAGAGCTTATTTAAGCTACTAAAAGATAAATAAAACACTTCAAATTGCTTTTGCACAAAATTCTAAATAACTATAATCACTTATAAATTTTTGAAAACACCCCCATAATATTAAAAGAAATAAAACTTTAATTTTAGAGTATAAAGGCGCTCACAGCAATAGCAAGACTATTTCCTTTGTGCCCCCATAATATTAAAAAAAATAAAACTTTAATTTTAGAGTATAAAGACGCTCACAACACTAGCAAGACTATTTCTTTGTGCCCTAACAACCCGCGTTCGATTCTTGATTGCAGCGAAAATTTTTGAATTTTTGAATTTAATAATTTTGGCATATTTTCATGTATAAAAATTTTCACACTAAAATTCAAAATTTGGCATATTTTCATGTATGAAAATTTTTACACTAGACTTTGTCCAAATTAAAAGTATAAAATTGATGCACAAGTGATATTTGACTCATTCTTGTTATCATTCGTTACAAATTTTATTCTAACAGTGTATACATGTATAGCTATAACATGATAATGTAAATTAACGGTGAAATTAAATAACAAAAAATAGAATGGAGCATGATATTGTAAATTAACGGTGAAATAACAAAAAATAATGAAATTGATAAAAAGAGAAGGAAAAGAGAAGACACGCTTAAAACACAATTACTATTATTATTCGCATTACACCATTAAGAACACAACTTATGAACTTAAAATAAACATGATTTTCAAACAACAGAGAATAAGGACTGAATGGAGATTGTAATTAGGACTGAATCCTTCCAGCAAAGCTCAAAGTCAGTTGGATGTATAGGTGTAATGATCATCTTATTATTCAAAGTGATTGATTGCACTACTACACATTTGAGCTTGCACAGCTGCACTTGGACAGCCATTTTTTCAAACAGCTCTCCAAGCTATAGCTTGGAGAACGGTTTTAATTAAAAAAAGAAAGAAAGAATAGACAGCGGTTTAAAACCACTGTCCAAGTTTAACACTTAGAAAGCGGTTGAGAACCGCTGTGCAAGCCAAGGGAATAGTTTGGATAACGGTTCCAAACCGCTGTCCAAGTGTTCGGATAAATTAATATATATACACCCAAATCGTGAACCAGCTGATATTGAAGCCCTAGTCTCCTCCTCCCTCTCCCCCAAATCGAACCATCCCCCGCTCGTCCTCCCTTACCGCCGCCGCCGTCACCTTGTTGCCAAGCTCCCCTACCGCCGCCGCCTAGCTTTCTCCTTCCATAGGTAATTTTTATTCAGTAGAAGGTATTTAATCGTACTGGATGACATGTGGAGTATTGAACTTTGTGGATGAGTTTATAGAAGAATTAAGATCAAAGTATACGTAGTGTGCATTCATTTTTGAAGTTTGTTTGCTATGAGTCGGTTCTCCATTCTTTTCTGTATTTAGAGTCTTGTTAGCTTCTTCTTCCCATATTGTTTCAGTCGAAGAATAAGTGGGGCTACTTACGAATATGCATATATTCTCGGTTATCATCCCCATTGAACCGCGTTATATTTATACGTAATGTTTCTGCTATAATACATGGTGTTACTTGTTACAAATTGAATCATGAATCTTTTCTCTGGAAGGAGGAACAAGAGTGTTAAGTTTTGTTAATGGATCTATAGCTATAGCTAGCTTGTTTTATTATTATTATTGATGAGTTAAAGCAGCAGCAGGTCAACTGAGTTTTCAATTATTGAGAAAGAATGATTAATCTTTATACCTTGCTTCCTAACAAGGGTGCATAAGGACAAAAGAACATGAAGTAAGATGTATATATATATCTGTAATGGTACAAGTATAACCACACGGTTAACTTACTAGATGAGGATTTAAACATAAATTAGTGTTAATTTATTAGGATTAATGTTGTTAGTGTTAGAGATTAACAAATTGTTAGAGATGAATACATATTGTGTGGCTTGGCTTGATTTTTTATGCTAATTTAGATATGAACAATTGATGCACTCAAGGTGTTTGATAATATGCTTGTGTGAGGATTTAAGCATAGTTTTGAATATTGTTTGTTTTTTGTTTATTAAATGTTGTTTCTTCTGCTTTACAGGATCATGTCTCGTTTGCCATATCCCGGAGATGATGGAGATGATGATGGATATTCTGATGGAGATCATGGAGCATATGATCATGGTGCATATGATCGACAACATCCTGATGACTTGAGAGAGTGTGACACTGATGCTCCCACCACTAGCAGCTCCGGGGAGAAGCGCACTCGGGGTATAGTCACCATGTCATCTATTAAGAGAGCTCATAGAAAGGGGAAAACACTTCAGGTAATTTTATTACAATTGAACAGTTTGAAATCGATAAATATATTGATTGATCGTTGAACCTAATTAAATACTATGTTATTGCAATTATCGTTCAATGAGTTTGGACAGGCAATAGGAAAAGAGAGTGAATCGTTGTCCTTCTACATTGGGTTTGTAGTCGAGAGCGTGATCCTATCGTCTTTTTGACCCAAGGACTAGCGTAGCCCCAAACTGACTCCTTTGAAGGAAAGATTATGAGACGAACTTACGGTATATTAATTATATTTATTGAACGTTGTAGTATGACCCTTAAATTTACAAAATTGTTATGTTATATGCGTATAGACTACATTCAGAGGTCTTGACCACACAAAGAAGAAGCAAATATTGCCGCAAGGCGGAGTAATGGCCAAGAATTTTCGGACTTGGTTGAGAAGTAACACACGAGATCCGAAAACTGGTCTTTACTCGGCTAGTCCGCCTCCGGCGTATCAGAATAGCCCTATGGTGGCTCCATACTGGGAGGAGTTTGTGAGCAGAGCTATGGATGATGATTTCTAGGTAAAATTGATCAATGTCATTTCCTCAATTTCAAATGCCCTAAGTTTTTCAGTGTTTATCATATTTCTATTATACTGTAGAATCGAAGTAATAAAAATCGCGATCAAGCCAAGTCGATGGAGGCGCGATATCGTGGATCGAACAAAGGTTATTCACGAATAATAGAAAATATGGTGAGATCAAAATCCTAACTTTTAATTTTTTTTTATATATTCACTTTTAATATATCTAATATAAGGACACGTTCATCACTATTGTAGAAAGAAGAAAGAAGAAAAGCTGGAGAGAGTGAGCCTATTGTTACCCGTTTCGACTTATTTCAGACTACCAGAAAGGGTCGAGACTGGAATATTCACGATCCCAGTGCACAACGCATCATCGAAGAAGTGGTAATCTATTCATTAATTTATCTTTCAATTATAAACTATTATTTATAAATAAATAATTAAATAATAATCTTTTGTTTTTATGATTCAGGAGCGTCTATCTCAGACCATGACGCCCGACGACATCCTCATGTTCGGCCCTGATGATCTGTTTGGGATTGGCTATGGGTCGCTTGGGAGAGCATCCCGCCGCCATTTCGGAGTGTGGATATGGCGTGACAAAGACATCTTTAGCAATGGCACCTGGTCTTTAAGCCATGAATATGGTGGGTATACTAACGGAACAGGTTGCCAAGTTGTCTAAATATGTGGAACGTTTGAGGTCCGAGAGAAGAACGAAAGCCACGGAATGTCGTCGAGTGGAGCAAGCTGTGAACATAGTGTTGCTAATGCTATGTTTTCAGCTAACCCTAGGGACGACTTTATTGAGGCACTTCAAAACGCCTCTCAGGTATCAGATATGCATGTCTCACATTTGTTTTAATTAAAGACTAGTGTATTAAAATTTTCTAACTAAATATCTTATTCGAACTGCCAACGACCTTTTGCTACCTTTATCTGGAGGATCCCGATCGGTTGGTGGCCGCAGGAACATTGCACAGCTCCCATGGAATGATTCATGGTCATCCCATCACTCCTGGTTTCGTGAGGGTCACACTCGATGTACCCATAATCGGACAAGAGGATTGTGATTGCAAAACCAATCGATGAAGTCGTCACAATCGGAACAAATGGTCGAAAGCACTTCATCAAATGGCGAGCAACTTGGTCTCTAGCACCATGAGGGTAAAATATATGTTATTAAAGTTCATTATCTTATTTGTGGTTCTAAATAATATTGCAAATTAATTGTAGAATCACGACACCACAAATGCCTCGGAAGAAATCACCAAAAGGCTAAAGAGAAATCGGGGGTGTTGTAGAGCAATCGGAGGGGGAGAACGAGGACTCCATCTGCGCTCCGACTTTGTTATCCCATGATTTGGGACTTAGATCACGATGATTATATGCGATCTAAAGTGCTTGGCGGATGGTATCGTCTAATGCTTTCGAGATAAATCCACGGTTCCCATGCTTGCTCACTTTCATTAGAATACTTTCCAAGAATTCGTCAGTGAGGAAAATGTGCGTGAAGTCTTGAATGGCGAGTGGTTGAGTGCAACCACCATAGCCCTTTACCTCAGGTATGTGTTTACTAATTCTCAATATTCACTTTCTGTATAATTTAATTTTCTTTTTAAATATTAATTAGTGTATATATGTTGGTTAAAGATACTTGGGTGAGAAATATCTCTCCAGAGATGCCCGAGCAAGTGGAATGTATTCCTTCGTCTCCCCCCAAGTGTCTTGCATAATGGGTGATAGGGTACAGACCATGGATGGGTTAGTTAATCATATCTTTGAATCAAATCGGGAGCGATCATCTCATTTTTTGGCCAACAAATGTGGGGTGAGTGATAAACATTTCGTTAAAATTTGTATTCATGTTTATAATATTTGCACATATATATGCTTAATTTGCAGTTAATTTTAATATTCTCAATATAATATAGGAACCATTGGGTGCTGGTCTCCATACACATGAATACATTAAGTGTGTATTTTATAGACCCAGCTCAGGATGGAGTTTATTCAAATCGCCCTGATCTCGTTTCATATATGGAAGCGTAAGTTCATTTTTAATATTCTATACAATGATTTGTTTTACTTTTAAAATTATGCATATTTAATCTATTTTTATTTTTTAATTATAATAATAATAGTGTGTTGACGATGTATCGGAGTCGCCTTCAGAGTCAAGGTTCAAGATCTAAGTTAAATAAAGTGAACTGGATTAACATTAAGGTAAATTTAATTTAGTAAATTATCAAACTAATAGAAAGAAATCATAATTGTAATACGTGATTATAATTGTTAATCAACAGGTTCCGAGGCAACGAGATAATGACCATTGTGGACATTTTGTGTGTTGCTTTATTGAAGATATAATCCGCGCTTCTCTAACGAACATTCCTCTCAATATAAGTCAATTTATCGATTTATTTAAATTATTATTGATTGAATAAAAATTCATACTATATTGATTGATTCGTTGTTTGCAGTTTATCTATGAACGTGAGCTCAAGTCTTACTCTAAGAAAAGACTGGAGAAATGGAAAAACGATTGGACGGGGTACTTTTACAATCGATTCTTATATTCATACGATATTGAGTGAACGTTGTTTGAAATATTGGTAGCATGTAATTAAATTATATATTTGTGATGATGTATATTTCATGTTTTTGGTGTTTTGGACATTTGTTTATGATTGTATGTTTATTTATTTCATGATGTGTATGTTTATTAATTTATTTGATGTTTTGGTATATATATATATATATATGTGGTATAAGTTTTGGTTTATGGTTTTATTATAGGATGTTTGGTTTATGGTATATGGTATTGGACGTATATATAAGTTTTGGTTTATAGTTTTATTATAGGTTTTTTAAAATATAAATTAATAATTAAAAAAAAGAAAGATATTGGAAAGCGGTTAATAACCGCTGTCTATGTAACATAATAAACGAAATTTAAAAAAAAAATTTAACTTAGACAGCGGTTGATAACCGCTGTCCAAGAACAATCTTGCAAAGCGGTTGAAAACCGCTGTCCAAGTGCGATTTCTTGGACAACGGTTTTTTATCAGCTGTCCAAGTTGTTACTTGGAGAGCGGTTATAACCGCTCTCCAAGGTCATTTTTCACAGCTGTCCAAGCTCAAATGTGTATTAGTGTTGTTTACACACGGTTACATCTGCATTGAACAAATATAAAGATATTAAATACATGTTGTTATTAAAAGTGCACAAAATCAATAATTAAAATTGAAAGCTAAAAACATCCCCATAATTCTGTATAAAATTAATTTATATGAGGCCCTCACAACTATTTCTTGTTTGAAAAGACTAGAATCAAAATGAAAAAAATCAACAATTACAAAAAAAACTTGAAAGGAACTTAAGAATTGAATTAATTAGCATTAAAGAGTAAATACATTTTCAAGATATTAAATATAAAATTATATGAAATTTAAATAGAATGAACATCTAAGAAAATATACTTACTTGCGAGGAGGAATTAAACACAAGGGACACATAAAATAGCCAAAAGCAAACATGATTAATTGCCGAAATAAGAAAAGAGGGAGACCAAGTATGTATGTATTATTTATAGGCGTAAGTGAGAACTATGAGGTGAATAAGTGGATCGATTGGTTATATAAGAGATTCTGACATGGTATGGAGACACGTGGCGTACCTTTCTTGCCACGTGTCAAGTATGGAGACACGTGTTCTATCTTCCTTGCCAATGCGCATCTAGTATGAAGACACGTGGCGTTTTCCTTGCCACGTGCCAATTATGGAGACACGTGTTCTACCTTTTTTTGGCGTGTCAATATGGACACGTGTTCTACCTTATGAAGATGGACACGTGAGCATACCTTCCTTACCACGTGTCCAATATGAAGACACGTGTTCTATCTTCCTTGCTACGTGTCCAGTATAAAGACACGTCTTCTACCTTTCTTGCCACCTGTCCAGTGTGGAGACACGTGGACCTTCTGAATTTTAGGGTTCAATGATGCCGAAGAAATGTAAAAAAATGACAGACATGGATTGAGCAAACTTGTTTTTCCTATGTTTGTAAAATATTATTTTTTGCCCTTTTATGACACATTTGCCCTTATTAGAAAGAGCCGCAAATGGGTGGATCACACATAAGTAGCATGATTCGCGCGACCCTGGAATTTGATGTAAAAAAATAGCTAAGTCTTGTATTTGTACAAGATCCAAACGCATCTTACGATTCATTGTACATTTTAGATATATGCAACTTGTTATCTTTGAAAGATTTGATTTATTTATCTTTGAAGCGCCAGTAACTATTCATATGGAAAAATAGTTGCACGGTTCAATGTAAATATGTTGCATATTTCAATATAACAAATTACATGATTCTAAAAACGACTATGAAATCTTGTGATCAAGACCTGAATACACATATGACTAAAAAAAAAAAAAAGGTTAAAAAACTTATTTGATCTATATTCATAAGATTAGGAACTAGTAGTATATAATAATAGCTAGGAAACCGTAAATCCAATCAACTCCCAAATTTAAGAAAAGTTTGAATCGACTATTAAGTCCCCCAAATTGAGAGAAGTGTTAAATTAAAGAAAACAACATATACTAGAATTTAATATTTGTCAAGTGAGGAGAACCGTACACGTGACAAATGTGAATGATGTAGTCCCATAAAAACGAACTCTACTTTGTTGAATTTCAACACATAATATCCACGGTGGGGCTCGGCTCGCCAATTTCAACGAATTTTAGGCACCGCAAAATATATCCACACGCAAGGACAAAAGTCTTGTTTCATTTCCTTTTGTTTATCAAAAACTGAATCTTCCCTTTTATCTTTTCCTCTTTATAATCTGGTTAAAAAATGGAGCAGTTCCCATTCTCTACAATTCTGTAGGCACTACTTCTTTCCCTTAAATCTCTGAGATTATCCTTTGGAAGATTTCTATTAAACCAAACGATTTCCATTGGCCAAACTTTGATTTCTATTAACGAAAGATTTTGAGATGGGATTTTTCTCCCCTGGAAAATCACAAGATAGATACTTGGGGATATGGTACAAAAACACCCCAGATGTTGTATTTTGGCCTGCAAATAGAAACAATCCCATCTCCAACGCACGTGTTACTTTTTCTATTTCCGGAAATGGGATATGATCAGTAGAAATGGAAGCATAATCTGGTCGCAAGTCCATCAGGGGCGGCATCAAATCCAATTTTACAGCTCCTGGATTCCGGGAATCTGCTTCTTGTAAACGAGACTACGGAACAAGGTGATTACATATGGCAGAGTTTTGACTACCCAACTAACACCATATTCCACGAATGCATGAAAAGATAAGTGGAATACGGTCTATGTGACTCCTAATGGTATTTGCAGCACTGACAAGCCAGCTCTGTGGCAGTGTTTAAAGGGACTTGCGCCTAAGTTCCGAAAAGAGTGGGAGCTTCAAGATTGGTCCGGTGGGTGCACTAGAATCACGCCTTTGAATTGCAAGAGCGGAGATGGTTTTAAAGAGGTTAGTGGGGTGAAGTATCCTGATATGTTGGAGTTTTGGTTGAACACTAGCATGAGCCTTGATTTTATTCATAATAACTTGATTTTCTGCTAATAGATTCTAGCTCTGACTTGGAGAAGAGAAGAAAAGGAGTACTAGCCTAATATTCATATTAATTGCTACTGGATTTATTAATGGAGGTATTTTTATGATGAGACGACCAAAAAAACAAGGTTGAAATTGACTGTTCAACTTTTGCAAACATGCAGTGAAACAGAGTCTGAGGCATTACATTCTGTTTTTGTTTGTCAAAGCCATAAAAAAGAATAATGAGGATCTAGAATTACCTTTATTAAAGTTTGCAACTATTGTGGCTGCAACAAACAACTTCTCCAGGGAAAAAGATCTTTGGAGAATGTGGATTTGGTCCTGTTTACAAGGTAATCACTACATGAGAATGTCTAAGGTGAAACAAAACATAAACATTCTGACTTTCAATTTGCCTTGAATAAGCGGGGCATTTTACCATCAGAAGGAGAAGTAGCAATTAAAAAATTATCAACTTTGGGACAGGGTCTTGAAGAGTTCAAAAATGAAGCAATCTTGATTGCCAAACTTCAACATACAAATCTTGTTAGACTTTTGGGATGTTGCGTTGAAGGAGAAGAAAGAATGCTAATCTATGAATACCTGCCTAATAAAAGCTTGGATTATTTTGTGTTTGGTATTTACCCTAATCATACCGCATATAAGGAAATCTCACTAATTTCTCTAATTTATGAGTGCTTCAATGTCGTAACAAATCATTTATGTGCAGATCACAATAGAAGGAAACTTTTGACATGGTCTGATCGTTTCAACATTATCATGGGAATTGCTAGAGGACTACTTTATCTCCATCATGATTCCAAATTAAAGATTATACATAGGGATTTTCAAACAAGCAACATTTTATTAGATGGAAATTTTGTTGGGATTTAAACTACAATTATAACGAAATTAATAGAAACGAAGTTAAATAACACAATTTGGTTATCAAGTTCGTTAGGAATGACTACGTCTAGGGCACTAACAAGCCAGGATATTTACTAATATTTTCGGTGATACAAATATAATAAAACAAATAGGTATTTATAAGTGGCTTAAATGAAAGCCAAAAACCCTAAAGGTTCATTTCTATTTAACAACTTGAAAAAAGGCCCAAAAAATATTATATTATTATTATTATTATTATTATTATTTAAGAATTATTTACAATTATTAAAATATTATTAAGAATTATTATATTATTATTTACAATTTTAAAATATAATAATATTATTAGTTTATATATATATATATTATTTATAATTATTAATATTATTATTTATATTTTTAAATTATTATATTAATATTATTATTGTTGGAATTATTATTATTCCTTTTCAATTCTTTTAAATAGATTTTTTTATTATTATTAAATAATACTCCCTCCGTCCCAACATTACTTGAACATTTGTCTTATTTGAACATCCTAACATTACTTGAACATTCCCAAAATAGAAATAAACATAATATTAATAAACTCATAACACCCTTATTTTATTCCACTCAAACCCACTTTACTTTGTTTGCGTGCCATTTTTAGTGTTTAAGTCCTCATGGAATGGAGGGGGTAATATTATTATTATTGTTGTTGTTGTTGTTGTCTATTGTTGAGATCATAAGATAATATTATGAAAGTAAACATTGAATGATGATATTTTTGTAAAAAAAGTTCATTCTTTTTTATACATAAATTAAGTGAAAGATGAAATAAATTATAATTCTTTGAGAATGATGATTATCATTCTCAATCTATTCCAACATACCAATTATATTCTTAGTATTCGATTTTGTGTTTCATTGTTTGTATTATTAACAATAAAATGATTTTTTTTCTCACCATATACCAACATACCAATTATATTCTTAGTATTCGATTTTGTGTTTCATTGTTTGTATTATTAACAATAAAATGATTTTTTTTCTCACCATATACCATATATTTAGAGTGTGAAACACAAAATGAAATAGTATGAAAAATGATATTCAAAGAAAAGTGCTTTCCAGACTCAATTGGTTTTTGCTAAATTCAACTCCCCGAAATTTCCAAGAATTTTTAAGTATCTTATTTCCACACGCAAGGCCAAAAAATCAACTTCATTTTCTTTACGCATCTTATTTCCACACGCAAGGCCAAAAAATCAACTTCATTTTCTTTACGCCTACCTGCCAGTCTAGTTCTTAAATCTTTGTTATCAGAAACTAATTCCCTCTTACAATCTGATTTGGAAATTAATGGCGCAGTTATTTCATAATAAAATACTCTGCACACTTCTTTCCATTAACTTTCTGAGATTATCCTTTGGATTAGATACACTCCTACCAAACCAAACAATTTCTATTGGTCAAACTTTGATTTCTCACAACCATGATTTTGAGTTGGGATTTTTTTCCCCTGGAAAATCCCAAAACAGATATTTGGGGATATGGTACAAAAACACCCCAGATTTTGTAGTTTGGGTTGCTAATAGAAACAACCCCATCTCCAACTCAAATGGTGTCACTTTTTCTATTTCTGGAAATGGAACTCTTATGATAAGCAATTCTGGAAGCATAATCTGGTCTGCAAATCCATCAGGGCCCGCGTCAAATCCAATCTTACAGCTCCTGGATTCAGGGAACCTGGTTCTTGTAAACGAGACTACGGAAGAAGGTGGTTACATATGGCAGAGTTTCGATTACCCAACTGATACCATATTACCAGGAATGAAGGTGGTTGATGACCCTGATGCTGGTGTGTTGAAGAATTTGACATCATGGAAAAATTGGGATGATCCTTCTCCTGGAGATTTCGTTGTCAGGATCGAAAACCAGGGATTGCCCGACGTTGTGGTTTACAGAGGCAAAACGAAAACATACCGAATTGGAAAGTGGAATGGGCTTTACTTCGGCGGATCTCTACGCTTTCCAAATGAACTCTCCAAACCAGAAATGGTTTTCAGAGGAGAGAGGTTGATATCTTTTACAGATAGTCCTCATGACAAATCAAGTTTGAAGAAAGCAATACTGGACACATCTGGTATAATCCACACTTATATCATGAATGCAAGAAAAGAAAAGTGGAATCTTCTCCACACAATTCCAGGAGACCAATGCGACGAATATGGTCTATGTGGTCCTAATGGTATTTGCACCTTTGAAAAGCCAGATCGATGCCAATGTTTAAAAGGAAATGCCCCAAAATTCGAAAAAGAGTGGGACCTTCATGATTGGTCCGGCGGGTGCACTAGAATTGCGCCGTTGAATTGCAAGAGTGGAGATGGTTTTCAAGAGGTTACAGGGGTCAAGTATCCCGATATGTTGGAGTTTCGGATAAACATTAGTATGAGCCTCGACGAATGCAGAGCTGAGTGCCTAAGAAACTGTAGCTGCACCGCGTATGCTAATCCATACATAACAAATGGAGGCAGCGGCTGCGTGATGTGGTTTGGGGATCTCATTGATACCAGACACCTTCCTGGGGCAGATAGTAAGCAAAACATATATGTTCGGGTACCAATTTCGGAACTAGTGGAATGTAAGTGCTTCTGACAACTGCTTATATTGTATGAAATGCACATATACTCACTATTTGTATAGTATACTGCTTTCAAGATATAGATACCTGATTTTGAGGAAAAAACCTAGACACAAGTTTTTGTGATGAATTTATAAATAACCTTCTATAGAAATAATTTTTTTTTTTTTTTTTGTGTCAAAGAGTCTGAAATCATTCTCTTTAACAAAAAAAAAAAAATTTTTTGGACCATTAATTGGTGGTATGGGCTTAAAATTAATGGGTACGGGTGAAATTAATAGTGATACGAGCTTAACAGATATTGATACGAGCTTATTTACACGTTGGTATGTGCTAAATTTTACCCAATAATGAAATGAGTATAGTTAAAAAAGATTTATTTTGGCTAAAATAGAATGAAACTAAACACCTTGACAAATAAAATATTTTTAAGTAAGAATGGTTAAGAATGAGAGTTTCCAAGATTGTTTTTCTTAGGCTAGAACAGAATAAAGTCTTTTAAGTAAATTCCTGTATCAGCTGACGTTTCTCTTTACAGATTCCAGCCCTGACATGGGGAATGAGAAGAAAAGGCCTGCAAGTGTAACATTTATGTCAATTGCTTCTGGAGTTATTGTCTCAGGGCTCATTAATGGATGTATTTTTATGATTAGAAGTCCAAAGAGGCAAGGTAACAAATCTTAACCTTTGCAATTTACTATTCCACTTTTGCCAACAATCACTGAAGCCAAGCCTGAGACATTATATTTTGTGTTTCCTTGTCACAGCCAAAAAAAAGAATAGTGAGGGTATTGAACTACCTTTATTAAAGTTTGAATCTATTGTGGCTGCAACAAACAACTTCTCCAGGGAAAATGTCATAGGAGAAGGTGGTTTTGGTCCCGTTTACAAGGTAACATACTGTATGAGAGCGCCTAATGTGGAACATAAAAGACAAACATTCTGACTCTTAATTTGACATGCATAAGCAGGGCATTTTACCCTCAGAAGGAGAAGTAGCCATTAAAAGATTGTCAAGAACTTCGAGACAGGGTCTTGAAGAGTTCAAAAATGAAGCCACCTTGATTGCCAAACTTCAACATACAAACCTTGTTAGACTTTTGGCATGCTGCATTGAAGGAGAAGAAATGATTCTAATTTATGAATACCTGCCAAACAAAAGCCTGGATTATTTTGTGTTTGGTGCACCCTAAGATTATCTTTTATTGTTCCGTTTTGTTCAGAATTTTTTTTAATTTCACCTAATTTAAGAGTGTCATTTTCGTAAGAATTCACTTATGTGCAGATCAAAATAGGAGCAAAATTTTGACATGGTCTGACCGCTTCAACATTATCATGGGAATTGCTAGAGGACTACTCTATCTTCATCATGATTCTAGATTAAAGATTATCCATCGGGATCTCAAAACAAGCAACATTTTACTAGATGGAAATTTAAATCCAAAAATTTCCGACTTCGGCTTAGCAAAAGCTTTTGGGGAGGATCAACCTGAGGCAAGAACAAAGAGAGTTGTTGGGACTTAGTAAGAAATTTTCATTATATATTTTCAATTTAATTCTTTAAAATACGAGTTTGGGTTTCCGATGGGACAAGTTATGACAAAAAATGTTATGCAGTGGCTATATGGCTCCAGAATACGGAATGGCTGGGATATTTTCAGTAAAGTCTGACGTATTTAGCATGGGCGTGGTATTGTTAGAGATAGTGAGTGGAAAAAGGAACAGAGGATTTGAACGTAGCAGCGTTCATCTTCATAGCCTCTTGGGACATGTAATTTTCCCAGCTACAAATAATCTGCTGTCTTTGATAATTAATCGATAATAACTAACAAATTTGTGTTGTGGGAATTGCCACAGGTTTGGCTGCTATGGAAACAAAACAAGACTCTAGAGCTAATGGATGAATGTTTGAAGGATACATTCATGGAATCTGAAGTGAAAAGATTCATCCATGTCGGATTATTATGTGTTCAACAATTCCCAGAAGACAGGCCAATAATGTCATCTGTGCTTTTCATGTTAGGAACTGATGGAGCTATCCTGCCTGATCCAAAGGAGCCTGGATTTTTCATTGGAAAAAACTCCACTCCTGAAAGAAGTAAAGCATCACCAAGTCCGATGTCTGAGAGAAACACCATCACAATAAGTGATTTGGAGGCTAGATGAAGAGGTGGACGACACTGTAATGTTGCATAATTTTTTACCAGTACTATCTAGATGTTTTGGTTTTGCAAATCTCACACCAATTTCAATTTGATTGCCTCAATCCATAAGTTTGGTTTTCTGGTGAAGGAAGTCCATGGACTAGTACTAAGTATACTATTAATATCAATTGCTTCTGGAGTTACTGTATCAGGGTTCATTAATGGATGTATTTTTATAATTAGAAGTCCAAAGAGGCAAGGTAACAAATCTGATCTTTTGCAATTTACTCTTCCACTTTTGCCAACATTAGTGTAGCCAAGCATGAGGCATTATATTAATTCATGGAGCAATAAGAAAAGAATCCATATGCAATTATGCAAGCACAACTTCATTAAAAAGACCATCAAAAGATTCTCCTTTTAACAACAAAGATACCACAACAAAGGATGATATATAAACATAATAGAAGAGGAAAACAAAGCATCAAAAGAACACAACTTGTTTGATTATTAGTATCTCTTAATCAATCCATCACATGTTGTGGATACTACAGTAACTACACTATAATGTGTGTCTCTGTGAATGGACATCATCATCATCACTGTGAAGTGTGAACTACAAGAAATGAAACTTTCTCTATAAGTCCGTGACTTGGAGATGGTATCAGTTGATTTAAATAAAACAATTCGGAAAAAAAGATAAAGAACACCCCACTCTAGAACTGGAGAGGTTTCAAATGATTAACTATAGTAAGATGGATATAACAAGGAAGGTTGTGACAACTCCTTAGGGCATGTTTGTTTTAGGCCGGGGAGATCCGGATGGGGAATGGGCTTCTCCCCATCCCGACCATTTTTCGAATTTGCACATCTCATCCTCCATCCAAATACACATCCACCCCCTATTGATCTAATTCCAAAACAAGCGAAATAGTCCATAAAGTCGCATCATCAATTTCAGGTCAAGATGGCCTAAATTTTAATATTATTTTCTGCCTATTGACAAAAATATTACACTTCATTCGTCCCAAAATTATTTACCCATTTGCTTTTGACACGAGTTTTAATGTGAGAGTTGTTTATCATTTACTTGTATAATTGTAGTATTTTCTGCTTTATTATTAAAGAGTTGGTCTCCCATGAATAAGTTTCATACTATGAACTTGGATTATAATTTGACCCATTTCACCAATTTCAATACATTTTTTTAACCCACTAAACTTGACATATATCATACTCTGAATAGATTCACATGAAACTTTTTGTGGGTAAAAGATATTGACATTAGATATAATTTTAAGATGTTGAGAGAGAATAATTACTTTATTATCTTTTGTGAAAAGAGATAAATAAATTTGGGATAGGAGAGTAATTTTTATATTATGGTCATTTTTCATCATTTTTTGTTTGAGGAACGATCAACGGGGTGACTCACCCAGGGGTGATATGGATGTTAAGTCTTTCATTCTATTTTATGTTGTTAAATTTATTTTTCACCCTTAATGGACATCAAGTGAAATGGCCACTACACTTGTGCAGTTTGCATTAAAAGATCAAAATAAGATAGTTGCTGACATGCTGTTCGCTTGTTTTCGGAAATAAAATTAAAATCCAACAGCAGCGTTGACACAATTGACGGGTCCGTTGGGGAGCCTAAATATACAAGTTTTCTTCCACACTAATAATTGAAATCCCAGTTTTATTTTACTACTTGGTTAGAGGGGCCCACGATGGCGGCTCTACTGGTGTTAAAGAAGAATATTTATGAAATGAAAACTACATTCAACTTTTATAAAGGGTAAATCTTAATTTAAGTACACTTTAAAATAATTTATTTAAAATGTTTAAATTTTTCGATATGGAGTAAATGAAATGTTTCAGTATAAGAATTTCATAAATACACTTGAGTTGGTGCAAATAAAATTTTCCAATTTTCTATATGTGAGCAACACGTGACATTTTAGCTGAATTTATGGTATCTTTACAGTTTAATTTCACTTAAATATTTGAAAATTAAAAAATAGTGACCTATAATTGCAAAAAATAAAAAAATAAATTATGTGAGACAGTTTCACGATGAGACGTAATATAATTAAGCATTGACGTTTTAACATTTAAAAGAGATATATATTAATTTGTGTTAGATTGTACCCCATCTCATGTAGGAGGTTGTTTCATACGAATTTTTGTCTTAAAAAATACAGTGTTCTATTTTATCGATCCGCTAACTCAGTTGACTATACAATTGCTACCTCCCTCGGTTGGACTAGGAAATTATATTTTTTTAAAAAAATTGGCAGGGATGAAATTATATAAATTAAAGTCTCTCAAATTTTGCTTTCCTTTGGCGGCCATTCCTTAATTTTATAATTCAAGCCTTCAAGGCTTATTGAACTTGGCCTCGATCTTAAAGATCCATTTCATTTGGTTTTATTTTCTTTATTTATGAATCACATCATCCCTTTTTCATCTTTATAATTAAAAGAATATTTTCCTCAGTTGACTTATTAATTCAAATTCCATCATTATAATGGAACTCGAGATAAAATGCATTCAAGTGTATATTATAATTATCAATTCATGCGCATGCATATAGAGAGTCTAATTAGTAATATTAATTCATGTGTTTTTTTGTATAGATTTCATATTTAGTCTTCAATTAAGGGTGAATTAATTTCATAAATAGGTTTTTATAATATTTCATGATTCATGGTTATATAGTTTTTCATTTTCTATTAAAGTTTTTGCAATTTTCCAGTTGATATATATACGTTATAATGAACTCCAAAGTTGGAGATAAAATTCTAAAATATGCTTTCTATTTCCCTACTTAAACTAGTGGTTTTAATAAGTAGGTAATGCATTTGTGATGTCATCTAAAGTTGAAAAATTGACATGAGTTTAGAAATGATAAAGAACATGGTGTTGAATTGAATGAATAATAAAATAACGAGTAGGTCTCCGGTTAAATGAGTATGAAATTTATATAACTTTTCTTATAAATTAATATTATTATACTTATCAACTAATATCATTACACTTATATACTGAGATTATAAATTGAGATTATAAACTAAGATCATAGTATTAAATATTATAGATATTAATTTATAAAAATATTTATTTCATACTATTAACAAGATTCACACCAGAGTTTTGTGTAAAAAAATAATAAGTGAAGCGGAATCAACTATTTTTAAATCGGTAGTGAACCGTCTACAAACCAATTTATTTATATCCTAAAGGAAATGCGTTTCTGTTAAATAATGCATTGTTTCCACACTAATCAATTCCTCGAAGAACATTACAGCTCTGATTAAAAAGTATAAAATTATACTTTGTACTCTTTTTCTTTCCTATTAATGGTTTGAAATTCGTTCTCCAAACTCCTGATTAATTTGTTCTATAAAGTGTGAAAGCAAAAGTATATTGTAGCTCGGGTATTCAAATGCAAATGATCAGTTTTGTATGAAAGGAAGTGTCATATAAAATTGTATTTTTGTAGATTGTAACTTTGCAATATTGAGTTAAAGAAACTCAAACATATTATTTTATGATTTTTTTATAATTCTTATAACAAAATGCTTCTGTTTTAAGGGTCCTCACTTTCGGACGGTGAGTTCTGCCCCCCTCTCAATTAATCGGTTTTTGAGTCGAATATCGAGTTATCCAAAAAAATAAAAATGCTTCTATTTTAAGTTTTTTTTAAAAAAAAATTAAATTATGTTCAAAGTGTATTTAATTTTTTTTAGACATAATGTATTAAAAACTCTAAATTATCAACTTTGTACTGATCCCTACATTATCGCACAATATCATTTGTGACATATATTGTGTTCCACTATGTGTTTCATAGGGTAGATTAATGACACGTGTAATGAGCAAAAAAATCCAACGAACCACCATTACCTTGAGTCCATGTATTAAAGATTCAGGAAGTGGAATAATCTTGGAACACAAAAAAATGGCACAAAGGAATTGATCTGCTGAATTTTACGATTCACCTTAATGTTCCCATTAAATAATATAATCCCTCCGTCCCAGGATTATTGCAACACCAAAAATAGACCGCAAACCAAGTAAAGTGGATTTAAATGGAATAAAATAAGGTGTTGTGAGTATATTAATATTATGTTTGTTTTCATTTTGGGAGTGTTGCAGTAATGTTGAGACTTCCAAATAAGACAAGTGTTGGAGTAATCATGGGACGGAGGGAGTACATGCTAACTTTATTCAATTTTAATTATATATAAAATTACTTTTCCATGAAAATTGGTACAGTGACAAACTACGATATACTGGTGGGAGGTCGTGACAAACTATCTGTGAAGGGAATATGCTTACAATATTGTAGTTCCATCAATGGCAAGGTGAGACGTAGTGTTCATTATTCAAACGCTAGATTCAGGATGTCTCAAATCGAATATTCAAACAAAGTCTTCATTAACTTTACGTTTGTTGAGTTGAGTTAAAATCTTGTTTATTTACATCTGAATCTATATCTATATAGAGACCTGAGCTCTAGAAGAAGACAAAGCAAAAGTCTGTCTTAATTTACATTTCTCATTTCCCTCTTTAGAAATGGTGCACTTCCTTTTCCCTGCAATTCTGAGCGCACTGCTTCTTTCCTTTAAATTTATGAAATTATCCTTTGGATTAGATACACTCATGCCAAACCAAACAATTTCTTTTGGCCAAACTTTGATTTCTCATAACCATGATTTTGAGATGGGTTTTTTCTCCCCTGTCAAGTCCCAAAATCATTTCTTGGGAATATGGTACAAAAACACCCCAGATGTTGTAGTTTGGGCTGCAAATAGAAACAATCTCGTCTCCGATTCACACGGTCTTACCTTTTCTATTTCAGGAAATGGAACTCTTGTGATCAGCCGAAATGGAAGCGTACTCTGGTCCGCAAATCCATCATTGGCCGCATCAACACCACTTCTGCAGCTCTTGGATAATGGGAACCTGGTTCTTGTAAACGAGACTATGGAACAAGGTGATTATATATGGCAGAGTTTTGATTACCCAACTGACACCTTTTTACCAGGAATGAAGTTGGTAGATGACCCTGATGCTGGTGTGGTGAAGTATTTGACATCATGGAGAAATTTGAATGATCCTTACCCTGGAGATTTTGTTGTCGCGATTGAAAACCAGGGCTTGCCTGACTTGGTGCTTTACAGAGGGAATACAAAGACATTCCGGATTGGAAAGTGGAATGGGCTTTACTTCGGTGGATATCCACGCTTTCCCAATTCAATCTCCAAACTAGAACTGTTTTTCAGAGGAGAGAGATTGATATCTGTGACAAATGATCCTCATGCAATTTTGAGAAGATCAACACTAGATACATCTGGTATAGTCAACAGCTACACCATGAATGCAAGAAAAGATAAGTGGAATCTTGTCTACTCATCTCCAGGAGATCAATGCGATGAATATGGTCTATGTGGTCCTAATGGTATTTGCAGACTTGACAAGCCAATTAGATGCCAGTGTTTAAAGGGTTTTGCCCCTAAATTCCAAAAGGAATGGGACCTTCAAGATTGGTCCGGTGGGTGCACAAGAATCAAACCATTGAATTGCAAGAGTGGAGATGGTTTTCAAGAGGTTAGAGGGGTGAAGATTCCGGATATGTTGGTGTTTTGGTTGAACATAAGCATGAGCCTTGACGAATGCAAAATAGAGTGCCTGAAAAACTGTAGCTGCACCGCATATGCTAATCCATACATAACCAATGGAGGCATAGGCTGCGTTTTGTGGTTTGGGGATCTCATTGATACCAGAGACCTTCCTGGGGCAGATAGTAAGCAAAACGCCTATGTTCGCGTACCAGTTTCAGAACTAGATGATGGTAAGTGCTTCTGAAAACTGCTTATATTGTAAGATATGCATGTAAACTCACTATATGTGCAATAAATTTTGAAAAATAAATGAGAAAACCACTAACCTATTTTAGGCTTAAACTGAATACAGGATTTAAGTTCCTTTCTCACCTTTAATGTTAGCTGGTGTCTTGCCTTGTAGATTCTAGCCCTGACATTGAGAAAGAGAAGAAAAGGCCTACCAGCCTAATATTCATATCAATTGCTACTGGAGTTCTTCTTTCAGCTATCATTAATGGAGGTGTTTTTATGATGAGAAGACCAAAGAAGCAAGGTAACAAGTCTCAACTTTTGAAATTTGACTATTCAACATTTGCAAACATGCAATGAAGCAGAGCCTGAAGCATTATGTTATGTTTTGCCTGTTCACAGCCATAAAAAAGAATGATGAGGAACTGGAGTTACCTCTACTCAAGTTTGCAACTATTGTGGCTGCAACAGACAACTTCTCCAAGGAAAATATGATCGGAGAAGGTGGTTTTGGTCCTGTTTACAAGGTAACATACTGCAAGAGAATGCCTAAGGTGAAACAAAAAAGACAAACATTCTGACTCTTTATTTGACATGCATAATCAGGGTATTTTACCATCAAAAGAAGAAATTGCCATTAAAAGATTGTCAAGTACTTCGATACAGGGTCTTGAAGAGTTCAAAACTGAAGCAATTTTGATTGTCAAACTTCAACATTCAAACCTTGTCAGACTTTTGGTATCTTGCATTGAAGGAAAAGAAAGGATGCTAATCTATGAATACCTGCACAATAAAAGCTTGGATTATTTTGTTTTTGGTACAACTTAAGATTATCTTCTTTTATGTTTTATTAGGGAAATCTCTTTTTAATTCAACCAAATTTAAGAGTGCTTCAGTGCGTAATAAATCATTTATGTGCAGATCAAAACCAAAGGAAACGTTTCACATGGCCTAACCGCTTCAACATTGTCATGGGAATTGCTAGAGGACTACTCTATCTCCATCATGATTCAAGATTAAAGATTGTCCATCGAGATCTCAAAACAATAACATTTTACTAGATGAAAATTTAAATCCAAAGATTTCAGACTTCGGCTTAGCAAGAACTTTTGGAGAGGATCAACCGTTCGTAAGAACTAGGAGGGTTGTTGGGACATAGTAAGCTTTTTCCCTTTTTCTGAAAATTTAAATTAACTGAAAGAGTAGTTTGGGATTTTCTGATTGGACCTTACAAGTTATGACCAACAATTTAATGCAGTGGCTATATGTCTCCTGAATATGCTATTGCTGGAAGATTTTCTGTAAAGTCTGACATCTTTAGCATGGGAGTGGTCATGTTAGAGATAGTGAGTGGTAAAAAAGAACAGGGGATTGAATGCAGCGGCGACCATTTTCATAGCCTCTTGGGACATGTATTTCTTTCCTATCTCCAAATGCTCCAAGACTATGTCTTTTATAATACTTGATATTCAATTTACAAATTAACTGTTGTCTTGTGGCTACTGTGACAGGCATGGGAGTTATGGAAAGAAAACAAGAGCATAGAACTAATGGATGAATGTTTGAAGGACACATTTCTGGAATCCGAAGTGAAAAGATGCATCCATGTCGGATTATTATGTGTTCAGAAATGCACAGACGACAGACCAGCTATGTCATCTGTGCTTTTCATGTTAGGAAACGATGAAGCTATTCTACCTGAACCCAAGGAGCCTGGTTTTTTCATTGGTAGAGATTCCACCCCTGAAAGAAGTAGCACATTACCAAGTCGGTTTTCTGATAGAAACACCATCACAATTACAGATTTAGATGCCAGATGAACAGGTAGACGACACTGTAAGGTTGCATAAAGTTTTACTAGTGCTATCTAAATGTGTTGCATTATCATATATTGTACTAAAGAGACATCCAATTGTATAGCAATAGAATATCTGGTATTAAATAAATGAGTCTGGCTTCTAAGCATGGTGGAAATTTCTTCATGTTTCCCTATTTTCTTTATCTCTTAATCTAATGCTACCCAATAACACTGTTGTGCAATAAAAGAATCCAACTGCAATAATACATGCCCAACTTTGTTAAGAAACCCAGCAAAAACCTCTACAAAAGATAATATATAAACATAATCAAGAGTGGGTCTCCTGTGCACCAATTCAAATTGGTGCACTCTACACCCTAACCCCTAAATAGTGAACCCTAAATTACATATGAACCATTTGGGCAGGGTGAACCATGAACCACTTGGGCCGAAAGAAACCATGAACCAAAAGGCGGGGTTTTGGTCGAGTTGGGTATTTAAAAATTAAAAAAAAAACTCTAAAACTTAAATTAAAGTTAAAACAAAACTAAAACTGAAAAAAAAAAAAAAAAATTATAACACGAATTTAAATAAATTGAGTAGGATAGAGGCGAGTGCACGGATTCTAAATCCGTGCGCAACCTGGTGTATTTGAGACCTACCCCATAATCAAAGGCAAACAGAGCATAAAAGCACAAGCATTTATCGATTTAGATAGATGAATATAAGAAAGAATACATAACAATAAACACTGACCTATATCATTCCAAAGTACTTTAGCTGAATTTGCATAAATGAAAGCCTCAACAATTATCTTAAATCTCTGAGAATCCTCATCAGGTTCAGGAATTTTACCAATGATAAAACCTAATTTTGATTTAGCTCCTAATGCTAACAACATAGATTAATTTTCCAACTCAAATAGTTGTTTGGAGTTAATGGATGACTTACCAAAATCATGACCGGATGATCTAAATTCTGAAGTAACATCGGATTAAAATGGTGAATGTCAATCCAGTCGGTGTAGATCCACCGGAAGCTGCCGATCCCACCGGATTCGCCACCGTCAAAGCTGGCCAAGTATTTCCAATTTAAAGCGAAACTATGCTGTCAATTCCATTTGAATAAATGGAGCCATTAGAAAGTGCAGTCGAGAGACAAGTGGAGATAACCGTTTTATGATTCAGTGAAATGTTACAGCCGTAAGAAACAAACGTTTTAATATAAGGGTGTCAATTGGTTGCGTAGTTTGTTTGAATTTTTTAGATTTTCAAAGTTTGAGGCTATTCAATTCGAATTTTCAAAAGTCTTTAAAAATTCTGAGGTATTCACTACGAATTTTAAAATGTTTTAAAAAATATTTAGGTATTCAACAGTTAATGGATTTTAATATTATATGGATTTTCTTTGATTCTCTTTAAAAAAATATAAACAGATTTCACCCTCCAAAATATCTTGTAACAACTAGAGATTTCTACGTATTCTCTCAGAGAACTCTGAAGACGAAAGGTTAGAAGAAAAAAACCTTCGTAATACTTTTCATTTAAACAAGTAATATTGTTCTATTTAAAAATTTATACTTTTCATCAAAACAAGTTTTACTTTTTTTTTAAACAAGTAATATTTTTCTATTTAAACAAGTAATATTTTTCTATTTAAACAAATAATATTTTTCTATTTAAACAAGTAATACTTTTCATTTAAACAAATAATATTTTTCTATTTAAACAAGTTATATTTTTCATCTAAACAAGTTATATTTTTCTTTTAAACAAGTAATACTTTTCTTTTAAACAAGTAATAATTTTCTATTTAAACAAGTAATACTTTTCTATTTAAACAAGTTATATTTTTCATCTAAACAAGTTATACTTTTCTTTTAAACAAGTAATATTTTTCTATTTAAACAAGTAATACTTTTCCATTTAAACAAATAATATTTTTCTATTTAAACAAGATTTACTATTTTCAAAAGTTTTGAAATATGTTTTTCTGAAATGTAGATTAAATTTTTTATGGGCACAATTTTTTTTATTTTCATAATCCAATAATCACTTAATTACTCAAGTTATCATTATACTTTACTAACAATCAATTATGTTATTTATAAATGGACTTAATTTACGTTTTCGTAAAACATGTTTTAACCCTGTGAGCATACTTTTGGGGGACGGAGGTAGTAATACTTTTCATTTAAACAAGTAACACTTTTCTATTTAAACAAGTTATACTTTTCATCTAAAAAAGTTATACTTTTCTTTTAAACAAGTAATACTTTTCTTTTAAACAAATAATATTTTTCTATTTAAATAAGTAATACTTTTCTATTTAAACAAGTAATATTTTTCTATTTAAACAAGTAATACTTTTCATTTACACAAGTAATACTTTTCTATTTAAACAAGTTATATTTTTCATCTAAACAAGTTATATTTTTCTTTTAAACAAGTATCTTTTCTTTTAAACAAGTAATATTTTTCTATTTATACAAGTAATACTTTTCTATTTAAACAAGTAATATTTTTCTATTTAAACAAGTACGGTAGCTAACTACATCAAAGAACGAAATTGTTTTCTCAAAGCCAACTACAACAAAGAACGGAAGTTAATACATGGAGAACGAGTATTGATAATGTTATGTGAGAAATGAGACCGAGGTATAACGGTGATGGAAATCAAGATGATGGGAATGAAGATGAGAATATTAATGATGAATAATAATGTATTTTTTTAACTAATATATTTTGGTATTTTTTCTAAACAATTTGGATAATTTTTTTTTATATAAAGTGTGTTTCATATACATTTGCATTAATAGTTCCAATGCCGGAGTCTATGGAAATCCATGTAAATCAATAAAAAAAAGTGTATTCCACAATCCTGTCAAGTCTATGAAAATCCATGTAAATCAATAAAAAAAAGTCAGCCAAACTCTGCATGGAGTCTATGAATTTTCTAAATCCACAAAATTTTTAAAGTCCAAAAAAATCCAATAGGATCTCAATTGAATACACCCCCCTAAATCAATATTCCAAATGATGAAGACGGAATCAGTTTTTTTAATAGGCCCAGGTTATTCGCACCCCCATTTTTAGGAAACAGTTACTCTCATGTGCACCAATTGCACAAGGCGCAATTGGATTCAATTTTAGTTTGGATGAACTATGCACTCTAAATCATAACCCTTAAACAATGAACTCTAAATTATATATGAATCATTCGGTGCACCAATTTTATTGGTGCATATGGTGCACAGGAGAATTTGATTTTAGGAAATGCACCTCCTAAATATTTTTATTATTTTAATACACCAATAAATGTCAAAATTACTTTTTTTTTTCCCTTTTTCCTCTCTTGAGATCTCATACACCTTCTAGTTTAGAAAGTCACGCTTAAAGGAGAACTAAAAGACAGGAAAATTTGCCTTTAGGAAATGCACCTCCTAAATATTTTTATTATTTTAATACACCAATAAATGTCAAATTACTTTTTTTTCCCTTTTTCCTCTCTTGAAATCTCATACATCTTCTAGTTTAGAAAGTCACGCTTAAAGGAGAACTAAAAAATAATAGAAAAAAAAATCCGGCAGAAATCTTCTTTTGAACGAACTTACGTATTTTCCAATAATTTACTAGTTTTGCGGTCGACATTGCAAGAATTTAACCTTCTTCAACGAGTTCATGTTTTAAATTCATACTAGGCTAGAGTTTAACCTTTTTTTTAAATGTTTGTTGTTTATTTGTGGTATTATTATGACTTATGAATATGATTGTAGTTTGGGTAAATAAAAGTTTTGGATAGGATCACTAATACACATTTGAGCTTGGACAACTGTTAAAAAAGCCCTTAGAGAGCGGTTATAACAGCTGTCCAAGTAACAACTGTCCAAGCTTGGACAACTATTAAAAAACCGTTGTCCAAAAGTTGGGCTTGGACAGCGGTTTTCAACCGCATTGCAAGAGGAGGGCTTGGACAGCGATTATTAACCGCTGTCTAACTTAATATTTTTTTTAATTTCGTTTATTATGTTAGATAGACAACGGTTATTAACCGCTGTCCAATATCTTTTTTTTAATTATTAATTTATATTTTAAAAATCCTATAATAAAACTATAAACCAAAACTTATATATACGTCCAATACCATAAACCATAAACCAAAAATTCTATAATAAAACCGTAAACCAAAACTTATACCACATATATATATACCAAAACATCAAATAAATAAACATACACATCATGAAATAAATAAACATACAATCATAAACATACGTCCAATACACCAAAAATATGAAATATATATCATCACAAATATATAATTTAATTACATGCTACCAAAATTTCAAACAACGATCACTCAATATCGTATGAATATAAGAATCAATTGTAAAGGTACCCCGTCCAATCGTTTTTCCATTTCTCCAGTCTTTTCTTAGAGTAAGAATTGAGCTCACGTTCATAGACAAACTGCAAACAACGAATCAATCAATATAGTATGAATTTTTATTCAATCAATAATAATTTAAATAAATCGATAAATTGACTTACATTGAGAGGAATGTTCGTTAGAGAAGCGCGGATTATATCTTCAATAAAGCAACACACAAAATGTCCACAATGTTCATTATCTCGTTGCCTCGGAACCTGTTGATCCAGTTCACTTTATTTAATAAAGCAAAAGAAACAACATTTAATATAACAGAAGAAACAACATTCAATAAAGTCGTACATTTCTTTTTAGCACTTGTTTTTCTTTTTTCGTTTATTGGTTGACCTTTCTCGTTCATGACCATAAATGTTAACAAGATCCGGATTGCCATATTCATCCTCATCTCTAATTATTCTCTGGTATGGGAGTGGATTTGCAGGATCATCGAAAGATGGTACAGAATGAGTGAAGTTCTGAAAAGGATCATTAATTGTGTCAACATCTTCATCGACATGGTCGCTAATCTGGAAACTATTGTTAAATTTGTTTGACAGAACCACAATGGACCATTTCTTATTAACTGGGTCGGGGACATAGAAAATTTGTTGAGCTTGACTGGCCATTATGTAAGGGTCATCTCTGTATCCCACATTCTTCAAATCAACGCGTACGAACCCAGAACTTTCAACTTGTACCCCGTTAGGTATCCTCACCCAACTACACTCGAAGATTGGTTGACGGTGAACAATATAGTCGAGTTCCCAAATGTTGACAATCTGTCTAAAGTAAGTAGTATTTGATTGATCCACTGCAGTTGCAGTAATGGACACTCTACTATTCTGCATAGTACTTGTGGCATCATGATCTCTGGTATAAAATGTGTACCCGTTGCTAAGATAACACTTGTATGAATACACATGTCTATCAGGCATTCTGGATAACCACTTAACTGTTGCTCAATTTTCCAAGTAATATTTCGAAATTTATAGCTATGTTGGGAGAAAGATTTTCTTTGAATTTTGTTATGGAATGAAGATATGTATTCTTGGAATACAAGATTATCTCATTAAATTCAAGAAATCTCCCACTAGCTTATCTATATTGTAATTTTTGAAAATTAGAAAATATAATGAGCAAAAAAGATTTTCTTGATTTTCTTGAAAAGATATTATGGAAGATATGTATTTCTTGAAATACAAGAATATCTCATAAATTCAAGAAGATCCAAATCTTGGATTCTTGCACATATTATTTTCGAAAAAATCCATAATTGAGGAGGTGGAATTTTTGTGGAATATTTTAATTATGGGAAAAAGAATATAAGAGATATATTCAAGATTTCTTGGTGACCAAGAAAAGTCTTTTCCCACATTGATTTTCTACAATAAATATCGACCCCTCCTCTCCTATAAATAGGGGATGATTAGTTCATTCCCAAGTACAATTCCATGTACTGGAAATATTAGCAAATCCACAAAAGTGGTGCAACAAAGTTTATTTTTTCCTTTTGTTAATTGTTCGACGAGTGTCCTTCCACCGGATAGTTGAGCAAGGGCTAAGGGAATACTTGGGAAGTCCTTTTGGTTAGTCCGTCCAATCAAGTCACCGCCATCCCGAGAGGTACATTCACGTAAACCCGTAGATTCCGATGCGAGGTTTTATGTGGCTTTTTATATGCATGATATGTTGTTGCAATTATTATTTGAATTAATATAGATTAATTCATGCTAGTAATAATTAATGAATTAAATTTGTATTTAAATATTCACCTTTAGAATAGATCTCATGCAACTCATTCCCCAACAATCGCATATCGAGCCAAGGTTTCGCTCAATTTTTAAATTGTAATTTAATTCGTGGACATTAAATTTGAAATTGGATAGTAGAACTGTTAGATGCTTTTGCGGTATCCAATTGTCATGGATTTTAGTGTTTTATTTTGCATGCATATAAACCGTGGGTTTTTAATTCGATTCGATTGGGATTTGTTTTGCCTCGTGAGAAAATCCACGAGTAGATTAGGATTTGTTTGTTTTGATCAATGTAATAGACTAGTCTAGATCTAGGTTTATTTATTTTTTGTAAATAAATTGTAACCGGATCGGAACGAAGAGATGAAGAATTAAAGGACGAAATCCGTAATCGAGAACCTTGGTATGCCGGGCGGCACACGGGGGCGCAGGCAAGGCCGAGCGCTGAAGAGAAGGGGGCCACAAGATGGGCGGTGCTCGCTCCAGTCGAGCGGAAGGGGCGGATACGCATGGCATGATGGATACGTGGGTCACGCCGAGAGAACAGCGAGCGCGTGAGAATGCGCGCCGCCGAGAACCGCCGACTCTGTTGATACCTACCGAAACCTTTGGCGGCGTACTCGCCGGGCGGTCCGAGTCGCCGAGGTCGTCCCCAGCCAAGTGGCCGGGCCGGATCGTAACGTGCATCTCATCTCGATCAATTTGCTTGGCGTGGCGGTTCGAGACGAAGTATTTTTTCGAGACGAACGAGTGGGAGAAATTTGAGACGTGTTTCTTCAAGATCAAGTCAAGAAAAATCAAACCATGACAATTGGATAATTTGTGCCCAATATGTTTATTTTTCTGTTTTGCTTGATTTATTTGTGTTATCTTATGCTTTATTTAATTTGTTTAAATGTGTTTGCATGAGGGTTGCCAAATGGAAAAATCTCAACTTCAAAATTACTAAGTACGTTTAAATAATTAATTGACAATTTTATTTGGGATAATAAAATTGAATTAATTTTGACCTCCATGATTTATTTATTTGTGAATTCTTTTGGAGAAATTCCCCCACGGTGACGGTTAAAAGATAGGTTTCACATGAATGAATTCCAAAGCGGATGATTGTGGGTTATTACTAGTGGCGGCGATGACCCCCCACGAGGCTCGATCAAAGCGAAATAGTAATCAGTATTTAATCATGGTTATTACTTAGGTATAAAATTGATATGCATATCTTCTCAAGTCCTGTCAATTTTATATTGGTCAAGTGGGAGCCAACTATTAATGGATATTAAAGGTTTGTAATCGTTTTGTTTGTAACTTTTTTTAAATGTGTTTAAATAATGACCACCCCCACGTGGCTTATTTAAACTATTTTAAGATGTTGGCTGATGCATGTTCATATTTTTTGAGATTTTAATATGATGTATGTGATCAAACCTTGTGATATATTTGTGCTTACGCATATTATTGTTTATTTCAGTTCATCATGTCGCAACCTTCTAATCCACTATCGAATATACCTAATGACTTTTTGCTTTTTGGTGAAAACTATTTTGGTTGGAAACACAAAATAAAAAACCTGTCCTAACCGCATCATCTTCCGAATGGGTACTTGATTCACCAAAACCCGAAAAACCAACTAAGGATGCCGGAATATGGGATGAGATGATTTATGGTGAATGGGAGCTGGCAAACGGTTTGATGAAGGAAACAATTCTGGCACATATGTCAGATACGTTGAGGCGCCTTCATCAAGAATATGAGTCAACTGCAGACATCTTAAAGAATCTCGAAGCGATGTTCGGACATCAGACCCATATGGAAGTCCAAAGTGTGAAGCAAGAAATTGCTCAGTTA
Source organism: Stenogyne calaminthoides (assembly GCA_037126765.1). Lineage (NCBI taxonomy): Eukaryota > Viridiplantae > Streptophyta > Magnoliopsida > Lamiales > Lamiaceae > Stenogyne > Stenogyne calaminthoides. The sequence continues at coordinate 24,577,876 of JBBCBC010000026.1, read as the reverse complement.
AAATTGGAAAAAGGGACGACCGCAGCACAACACGTCTTTAGGGTTATGGTGCTATTTGAGGAACTTGAGATCCTCGGCGAAAAATATGACTTCAATACTAAGGTTGATTTCATTCTCCAATCCTTACCAAAGAGCTATAATCACCGCTATCTTGAGTATCTAATGGAAGATCAAGATTTTAAAGTGGAGGATCTTATAAATGCTTTGACTTTGGTTGAAAAGGAAGTGGAGCGCGAGGAAAAGAACTTGGGGAAACGGAAATCTTCTCTTCATCCTAGATCAAGTGGTGATAAGGATGATGAAAAGAGAAGAAGGTTAAACCAAGAAGACTCAACATCAAATAGAAGCATGGGATCAAGTATGAGGAAAACTTTGAAAAGCGGGAGAGTAGGACAATCGAGGTCAGCCTGTTCCGATCCCAAAAGGAAAGGAAAGAAAGGTAATACTCACGCACTAGTTGTTTGAAACTTGTTTAGCGGTGTATGCCTCCCATTTTGTGGGTGGTGGATACGGGATCCACTAATCATGTTTGTTTCACATTCTGAGGGGGTTCAAGCGGACCCGGCAACTTAGTGGGAGTGAGGTCCTCATCACTGTTCGGGCGATATTTACGAGAGTGGCAGCTGAAGCAGTGGGAGAAGTGCACCTGTCTTTTGAAGACAGTGTTTTAATTTTGAGATATTCTTTACGTTCCAAATTTTAGAAAGAATTCATTTTCAGTTTCTAAACTTTCATGATGGATATTCGGTTACTTTTTTAATAAAGTTGTTACCATTTTTCTTGTTGATGAATTTATCTACCATGGAACGTTGTTGAATGATCTCTATGCAAATTAACTTGTGCACACCACTCATTAAATGTATCCTATAACACATCAATTGTTTTCGAGAAAAGAAAAACGTTCATCGACGTGAACGCAGAGACACTTCTTTTGGCATCTAAGATTAGGTCATATAAATCCAAAAGAGGATCCAAAGGTTGGTGAAAGATGGTTCTTTGGGAGCGTCTCCAAGTTGAACAAATTCCAACCTCGCGAATCATGTTTGGAGGGTAATATGACCAAGATGGCATTTGGAGCCAAGGGGAATGGGGCTAAAGAAGTGTTAGATATCGTTCACATAGATGTATGTAGTCAAATGTCAACCAAAGCAAGAGGAGGTTATGAGTAATTTTATTGATGATTACTCAAGGTACATTTTCCTTATGAAGTATGAATACGAGACCTTTGAAAATTCTAAGAATTTAAGGCTCAAACAGAGAATCATAGGGAAAAACGTATCAAGTCTCTACGATCCGATCATGGGGCGAATACCTCATCGATGAGTTTTTGAAGCGCTTATCTCGATGAAGGATTGTATCCCTACCATCGCACCGGAACCCTCACCAAAACGGGGTTGCAGAGCAAAGAAACATAATTCTTTTGGAAATGGTTAGATCCATGATGAGTTATGTGGATCTTCCCGAGTCGTTCTGGGGCCATACCTTGGTAACAGCGACTTACATTCTGAACTTGGTGCTATCCAAATCGGTTCCCAAAACTCCCAAAGAATTGTGGACCGGGCGCAAGCCTAGTATGAGACACATGAGAATTTGGGGGTGTCCGCCCACGTGTTGGACAAGGAAGCCGGTAAATTGGATCCTCGATCAGAATTAAGGCTGTTTGTAGGATACCCCTAGGGAACAAAAGGGTGTATGTTCTATAGTTCCGAAGATAAAAAGGTGGTAATAAGCACCCACTTTAGATTTTGGAAGAAGACTATATGAACCAAAGAAAACCCAGAAGTGAGATTACCTTAAATGAGCTTAGAAGGCAAACCTCAATTGCCAATGTGCATTAGATGATATACCGGTCGACACGCTTTTCACAAACAAAGCCTCGTCATAGTGGGAGGGTTGTTAGACACCCCAAGAGATTCATGGGAATAGGAGAGTCCTCAGACTTGATTCGGACATGATTTAATCGGACCCATGGACATATGACGAGGCACTCCAAGATAAGGATGCAGATTCTTGGCAAACAGCAACGAAAGCCAAAGTGGGTTTTATGTTTCATAATAGAGTGTGGGAGCTAGTCGAACCACTTAATGGGGTCAAATCCATTAGATGCAAGTGGGTATGTAAGAGGAAAAGAGGACCGGACGGGAAGGTTGAAACCTTTAAAGCAAGACTAGTGGCGAAAGGTTACACTCAGAAAGAAGGGATCAATTATGAGGAAACTCTTTCGCCCGTAGCCATGCTTAAGTCCATCCGTATTCTCTTATCGATTGCTGCGCATTTTCAATTTTGAAATCTGGCAAATGGATGTCAAGACAGCTTTCCTTAACGAAAGTCTTGATAAAGAGATCCATATGCAACAACCCCAAAGCTTCATTGAAACAGGCCAAGAACACCAAGTTTGTAAGCTCAAGAGGTCCATTTACGGACTCAAACAGGCATCCAGATCTTGGAACCAAAGTTTTGATCATGTAATAAAGTCTTATGGGTTTGATCAAAACGAGTTTTAAAGTTGTGTGTATAAGAAGCGTATCGGAACTGCATTGGTATTCTTAGTACTATACATAGATAACATTGTGATCATCGGGAACGATGTGAAGGTGTTATCAGACGTAAGGGCATGGCTTTCAAAACAGTTTGATATGAAAGACTTAGGGAAAAACTGGACACATCCTTGGGATCAAGATCACTCGAAATCGCAAGAAAAGGATGATCGGGTTATCGCAAGTTTCATACATAGACACTGTCTTGAAACGCTTCAGCATGCATGATTCCAAGAAAGGGTTCGTACCTTTCAGACTTGGAATCCATCTATCCAAGAAAATGTCCCCTAAGACGATAGATGACATGAAAGGTATTCCCTGTGCTTCGGCTGTAGGAAACCTTATGTATGCAATGCTGTGTACGAGACCGGATATCTATTTTTGCCGTAGGCATGGTAGCAAGATATCAAAGTAACCCAGGGAAAGCGCATTGGACGACAGTTAAAAACATTATGAAGTGTCTGAAAAGAACTCGGGATAGAATGTTGATTTATCAGTCAGGTACTCCAATCCCCATCAGCTACACGGACTCGAATTTCCAATCAAATTTAGATTCCAGAAATTATCTGCCTCAGTTAGTGTGTTTCCATTTGGGAAGTGTAGCCATCCAATGGACGAGTGTGAAGCAGAAATGCATCACTGACTCAACCATGGAAGTCGGGTAAGTAGCCGCTTGTGAAGCAGTGAAAGAACCGATGGGGCTCTAGATCTTCTTAGTGGACTTGGATGGTGTTCTGAATTTATCTAGCAATATCTGCTAGGGGCAGTTGCAAATTCAAGAGAACCAAGAGTCCACGAGTCAAACAAACACATTAAAGGAAAGACATCTTATACGAGAAATCGTTAAGAGAGGAGATATAGATGTGGCAAAGATGGCGTCTCGAGGACGTGACTAAATGATCCATTCACAAAAAGTGTCCGCCTGAATACATTCGGAGAGACATGTGAGTGGAATGGGTGTCAAGACCATTGCCAATCTTGCTTTGAGTATAAGTGGGAGAAATTATTAGGTTTGTGTAGGTGACATTAGATGTCACGGACTACGCGAGACGTGTTGTAGTATACTTAAGAGCAGACTTTGAGTATAAGTGGGAGATTGTTGGGATTATACTAAAAAGTATGCTTTTTACTTTGTATAATCGAAACTGAATTTCGGACTTATTTTATGAAATAAATTGTTTATCACCGATGCTTTTAAATATGATTGAATGTTACATATATTTTCTTGCATAACTGTTCAATAATTAAAGACGTGTTACATTGTAGTTAATTTAGTGATACCGGATCACGTAAGATTAAATTAACAAATCCTTGTAACTAAAAAAAGTACGCCATTCACGACCTAAATGGAAATGAACAACCATCGCGAAAGGTTGAGGTGTAAGGCTCGATTGGTTTGTCTTGACCAAGAGATTACACTAGTGCATGGTGATCAATTTGAATAGGACCTACAAGAGGATAAATTTTTGAGAACCGAACAAGGAAGAATTAGACCTCGGTGGTTCGTTGTTTCTTAACCTTCATCCCCTTAAATAGGATCACGTGGGATTGGTAACTATTGCTTTGACTTATCATGGGTAGCTTAATGGGGAGATTCAATACTTTTTATCTTGGACAATATTATTGGTCACATGTGATTGCTAAGATTTAATACTGAAGAATCGTGTAAGCACGTTTTGCTTGATTTGCCCCCCTGGGAGGTTCATAAGTTTTATCATACCAAATCTTGCAAGTGGAATTAGTTTCCGGTATGGATAATAATGTTGAACCGTTCCTCGACCAAGGACAAAAGATATTAATTAACGGAAAGCTATTTCAGTGGCTTGAATTAATTAATGGGCTAGATAATCTTAAACACGGGAAATAATGACCGGAGCCATATTGATCGTAATATGGGTTAAGATGGATGGTGCAATATTAATTATGTAGTGGGATTAATTAATATTTATGGGCTTGAATTATATTGTGGCTCAATATTAGATATTCAAGATCCATTAGAAGGTCCAATCTTAATTCTCCTAAAGGCCCCCTGAGTAGCCCAACAAATAGTCAATTAATTGAAAAGGTGATTAAAATAAAATAAATATTCTTGCTTAATTTTCCAAGTAATATTTTGAAATTTATAGATATGTTGGGAGAAAGATTTTCTTTGAATTTTGTTATGGAATGAAGATATGTATTCTTGGAATACAAGATTATCTCATTAAATTCAAGAAATCTCCCACAAGCTTATCTATATTGTAATTTTCGAAAATTAGAAAATATAATGAGCAAAAAAGATTTTCTTGACTTTCTTGAAAAGATATTATGGAAGATATGTATTTCTTGAAATACAAGATTATCTCATAAATTCAAGAAGATCCAAATCTTGGATTCTTGCACATATTATTTTCGAAAAAATCCATAATTGAGGAGGTGAAATTTTTGTGGAATATTTTAATTATGGGAAAAAGAATATAAGAGATATATTCAAGATTTCTTGGTGACCAAGAAAAGTCTTTTCCCACATTGATTTTCTACAATAAATTTCGACCCATCCTCTCCTATAAATAGGGGATGATTAGTTCATTCCCAAGTACAATTCCATGTGCTGGAAATATTAGCAATTCCACAAAAGTGGTGCAACAAAGTTTATTTTTTCCTTTTGTTAATTGTTCGACGAGTGTCCTTCCACCGGATAGTTGAGCAAGGGCTAAGGGAATACTTGGGAAGTCCTTTTGGTTAGTCCGTCCGACCAAGTCTTTGCTTATCCCGAGAGGGTACATTCACGTAAACCCGTAGATTCCGTGATGCGTGGGTTTTACGTGGCTTTTTATATGCATGATATGTTGTTGCAATTATTATTTGAATTAATATAGGATTAATTCATGCTAGTAATAATTAATGAATTAAATTTGTATTTAAATATTCACCCCGAATAGATCTCGGCAACTCATTCCCCAACAATCGTATCGAGCCAAGGTTTTGCTCAATTTTTTAAATTGTAATTTAATTCGTGGACATTAAATTTGAAATTGGATAGTAGAAATCATTAGATCTGTTTTTTGCGGTATCCAATTGTCATGGATTTTAATGTTTTATTTTGCATGCATATAAACCGTGGTTTTTTAACTCGATTCGTTCGGATTAGCCATTTCGTGAGAAAATCCACCATTGGGATAGGATTTGTTTGTTTTGGATCAATGTAATAGACTAGTCTAGATCTAGGTTTATTTATTTTTGTAAATAAATTGTAACCGGATCGGGGAACTAAGAGATGAAGAATTAAAGGACTAAATCTGTAATCAGCGAGGGCGGGCGCTGGCGCCATTGGCACGCATGGGCGCAGGGCGAGGCCGGGCGCCGAAGGCCAAGGCGCGGAGAAGGGCTGCGGCACACGGGGCGGTGCTTCGCTTCCAAAGCCGAAAGCGGACAGGCGGATGTTGCTGGTGCGCTGGGCGGATACGCTGGGCCGCTTAGACTTCCAAGCGAGGCGTGGGAGGGGGCGATGCAAGGATGGCGAGGGCTGGCCGCCGAGAACCGCCGACTCGGCGACACTGCTGAGGCGTGCCGAGTAATCAAGGGCGTGGGCTCGCAGGCTCATTGCATACGAAAGCAGACCACACATCCTTGTCTCGTGGTACCAAATGAACTGTTAGGTGAACCATTATATCAAAAAAATGATGGAGGAAATACATTTCAAGCTCACAGAGAGTCCCCACACCTCTCGAAAACCAAGCAATTTTTAGGATCTATGACCTTGCTACTCATTGCCTTGAAGAACCAACATAACTTTGTTATGGTTATGCGCACATTTTCAGGCAAGATAGAACGTAATGTTGGGGAATTAATTGCCCGAATCTATTCGGGATGAATATTTAAATACAAATTTAATTCTAACAATTATTACTAGCATGAATTAACCCATATTAATTCAAATAATAATTCAACAACAAATCATGCATATAAACAGTTCACGTAAATCCTACGCATGCGGAATTACTACGAGTTTACGTGAACTTACCTCTTGGAATGACAATGGACTCATCGATGAAAACACACCAAAAAACCTTCCCAAATATTCCCTAGTCCTTGTTCGACAATCCGGTGGAAGGAAGCTCACGAACAATTAACAAAAGGAAAAATAAAATTTGTTGCACCACTTTTGTGGATTTACTAATTTTTCCAACACATGGAATTGTACTTGGGAATGAAACACTCATCCCCTATTTATAGAGAGGGTTGGACGATTTTTAGTGATAAAATAATATGGAATTTTTTTTTTCTTGATCTCCAAGAAATCTTGAATATATCTCCTATATTCTTTTCTCCATAATTAAAATATTCCACAAAAATCCCACCTCATCTTGGTATGGCAACATTTTTGAAAATCAAGAGACAAGAATCCAAGATTTGGATCCTCTTGAATTTATGAGATATACTTGTATTTCAAGAAATACATATCTTCCATAATATCTTTTCAAGAAAATCAAGAAAATCTTTCTTTCCCTTAATTATCAAAAAATTCGAAAATTTCAAATATGAATAACCAAGTGGGAGATTTCTTGAATTTAATGAGATAATCTTGTATTCCAATAATACAAATCTTCATTCCATAACAAAATTCAAAGAAAATCTTTCTCCCCTTTTATTCATAATTTTCGAAAAAAACAAGGAAAAATAGGTAACAAAATTTATTTTATTTTTAAACACCTTTTTCAGTTATTGGACTTTATCTTGAGCTACTTGGGGGGTCTTTAGGAGAATTAAGATTGGACCTTCCAATGAACCTTGAATTATCAATATTGAGCCACAATATTATTCAAGCCCATAAATATTAATTAATTCCACTACATAATTAATATTGCACTATCCATCTTAACCCATATTACAGTTAATATGGCTCCCGGTTATTATTTCCCGTGTTTAAGATTATCTAGCCCATTAATTAATTCAAGCCACTGAAATAGATTTTCATTAATTAATATATTTTATCCTTCTTAAAGGAACGGTTCAACATTATTATCCATACCAGAAACTAGTTCCACTTGCAAGATTTGGTATGATAAAACTTATGAACCTCCCAAGGGGGCAAATCGAACAAGCGTACTTGCACACGATTCTCCGTATTAAATCTTAGCAATCGCATGTGACCAATAATATTGCCCAAGATATAAAGTATTGAATCTCCTTGATTCTCTACCCGTAATAAGTCAAAGCAATAGTTACTAACCACACACAATCCTATTTAATGGACGAAAATTAAGAAATAACTAACCACTGAGGTCTAATTCTTCCTAGTTCAGTTCTGAAGAATTTGTCCTCCTGTAGGTCCTCTTCAGTGCATCAGTCATGCACTAGTGTAATCTCTTGGTCAAGACAAACCAATCTGAGCCTTACACTTCAACCTTTCACGATGAATTGTTCATTTCCATCTAGATTTCCTCATCAAGACTTCAATTAAGGAAAGCTGTCTTGACATCCATTTGCCAGATTTCAAAATCGAGATGCGCAGCTATCGACAAGAGAATCCGGATGGACTTGAGCATTGCTACAGGTGAAAAGGTTTCCTCACAGTCGATCCCTTCTTTCTGAGTATAATCTTTCGCCAAAAGCCTTGCCTTGAAGGTTTCCACCTTCCTGTCCGGTCCCCTCTTTCTCTTGTATACCCACTTGCAACCAATAGGTTTGACCCCATTAAGTGGTTCGACTAGCTCCCACACCCTGTTATGATCCATAGACCCCATTTCTACTTTCATTGCCTTTTGCCAAGAAACCGCATCCTTATCTTGAATTGCCTCATCATATGTCCATGGGTCTGATTCGTCTTGTCCGAGAATCAAGTCCGAGGACTCTCCTATCCCCATGAATCTCTCGGGCTGTCTAACAACCCTCCCACTACGACGAGGTTCCGGTTGTGAAAGCGTGTCGTTTGGTATATCATCTTGTACAGTTGGCAATGAGGTTAGCCCCCTTAGCTCACTTAAGGTAATCTCACTTCTGGGTCTTCTTTCGTTCATATAGTCTTCCTCCAAGAATCTAAAGTGGGTGCTTATTACAACCTTTTGATCTTTGGGGCCATAGAACATACACCCTTTTGTTCTCTCGGGGTATCCTATAAACAACCTTAAACTGGGCTTGCGCCCGGTCCACAATTCTTTGGGAGTTTTGGGAACCGATTTGGATGGCACCAAGTTCAGAATGTAAGCCGCTGTTTCCAAGGCATGACCGCAGAACGACTTGGGAAGATCCGCATAACACATCATTGATCTAACCATTTCTAAAAGAGTTATGTTTCTTCGCTCTGCAATCCCGTTTTGTTGAGGGGTTCCGGGTGCAGTCAGCTGGGATGCAATCCCTTCATCTGACAGGTAGTTCAAAAACTCATCGCTGAGGTACTCGCCTCCACGATCGGATCGTAGAGACTTGATACGTTTTTCCCTATGATTCTCTGCTTGAGCCTTAAATTCTTTGAATTTCTCAAAGGTCTCAGATTTATGCTTCATAAGGAAAATATAACCGTACCTCGAGTAGTCATTAATAAAAGTGACGAAATACTTGTAACCTCCTCTTGCCATGGTTGACATTGGACCACATACGTCTGTGTGAATGATTTCTAACACTTCTTTGGCTCTATTCTCCTTGGCTCAGAATGCCCTCTTGGTCATTTTACATTCCAAACATGATTCGCAGGTTGGAATCAGTTCAACTTGGAGAGACTCTAGTGAACCGTCTTTCACCAACCTTTGGATCCTCTTTGGATTAATATGTCCCAATCTTAGATGCCATAGAAGTGTTTTGTTCACGTCTGATGAATGTTTTCTTTTACTTGAAACAGTTGATGTGTTATATGATGCATTTCGTGAGTGGTGTGCACAGTTAATTGTATAGAGATTACTTGACAACGTTCCATGACAGATAAATTTATCATAAAGAGAAATGGTAACAACTTTATCAAAAGTAACCGAATATCCATCAAGGTAAAATTTAGAAATTGAAATCAAGTTCTTTCTAAAATTCGGAACGTAAAGTACATCTCTTAAAATTAAAACTCTGTCTTCAAAAGACAGGTGCACTTCTCCCACTGCTTCAGCTGCCACTCTCGTGGCATCGCCCAGTGTGGTGAGGATCTCACTCCCACTAAGTTGCCGGGTCCGTTTGAACCCCTGTAAAGTGACACAAACATGATCAGTGGATCCCGTATCCACCACCCATAAATGGGAGGCATACGCCGCTAAGCAAGTTTCAACAACTAGTGCGTGAGAATTACCTTTCTTTCCATTCCTTTTGGGATTGGAACAGACTGACGTCCAATGTCTTCTCTCACCGCACTTGAAGCACCTCCCCTTAGCTGGCTTGCTCACTCCTCCACCTCCCTTCACCTATTCTTTGCCTTTGGCAACACTTGTGTTCACTTGCTTGTGGCTCTTGTCATTTTTCTTGTTCTTACCACCCCTTGGCCTAGAAGAAGAAGAAGGTTCATTTACCACCAAGGCATGGCTCTTTTGCCCCAATATCGCCTCTACCGAGACCAAAGCTTGCAATATATCAGGCATCGAGAACTTCTGATTATTCATCTGATAATTCAACCTGAACTGTTCAAAACTTTTCGACAGAGAATGGAGCACGAAATTGATTTGGGTCTCGATGTCATATTCGGGCGCCAAGTACCTCAAGTTTGTTAAGATGAGCCATCATCCGAAGAACGTGTTCTTCACGCGCGTTCCTCCACCATTTTCATAGAGAGCAAGTCCTCATGGTGATCCGACGAGCCACAAGGTTTCGATGTTGAAACATCGCTTTAAGACTAGTCATGATGTCCGCAGCGGTCTCAACGCTCGTGTTGGTGTTGCAACACGCCCCGACATTGAAGCCAAGATGGTACACACTTTGCCATTTCATTCGAACGCCCCGGTCAAGATACTCTTTCTTAACCGCTTTAGTTGACTTTCGTCATTTACTTTTTTTCCGTTTTAGGTGTAGTGAGAACCCGGTTATGGCTTTGTGCAAATGAGGACAATAGTAAGTTTACGACTCCAATCAATAAAGTTTTCACCAAGAAGTAAATTGTCTTTAAGTATATTGAAGCAATGGATTAAAAGGTTGCGACATCTTCGAATCGAAATAAATAATAATATGCATAAGCACAAATATATCACAAAATTCGATCACATGTGTTTCATATTAAAATCTAAAAAAAATATGAACATGCATCGCCCAACATTCAAAAAAGAGTTTAAATAAGCCACGTGGGGTGGGTCATTATTTAAACACATTCAAACAAAGTTACAAACAAGAACAATTTACAAACCTTTAATATCCAGATTAATAGTTGGCTCCCACTTGACCAATATAAAATTGACAGGGACTTCGGGGAAGTATATGCATATCAATTTTATACCTAAGTAATAACCATGATTAAATACAGAATTATTATTTCGCTTTGAATGAGCCTCGTGGGGAGGGTAATCGTCGCCACTAGTAATAATCCACAATCATCAGGTTTGGAATTTATTCATGTGAAAGCTATCTTTTGACCGTCCCGTGGGGGGAATTTCTCCAAAAGAATTCACAAATAAATAAATCATGGAGGTCAATAATTAATTCAATTTTATTATCCGGAATAAAATTGTCAATTAATTGTTTAAACATACTTAGTAATTTTCGAAAGTGATTTTTCAAAACACTTTCTCATGCATCGCAAATTTAAACACAATTTAAATAAGCATAAATAATGCATAAACATCAAGACAAAAATTAAACATATTGGGCACATTTATCCAATTGTCATGGTTAATTTTGTCATGTCTCGATCTTGAGAAATCGCCTTCATAGCCTTCATCGCTCGCCGTCTCGAAAAAGCTCCCACTTGACCGTCTTAAAAAATGCCTTGTCGAAGCCCACGCCATCGACCACACCTCTCGGGTCGGAGTGCCGCTAGCACTCTCCCGGCCAGACGATCGTCTTGCGGCGCTGCGAAGCGCCAGCGACGTCTCTCAGCGTCACCGCCCGTCGCCCACGTCGCCCATCCGCAGCGGGCGTCGCCAGCCGCCTCACATGCAGACGCATCGCCCACAAGGCTTCGGCTAAGCGTCGGTTGCCTTCGGCCCCTCGGCCTGCCCGCCCGGCTCCATCTTGGCGCCCGCCGGCGTCGCGTCGTAGCAGCAGGTGCCTCCTTTGCACGTTTCAAGCGCGATGCTCGGCCGCTTACGCCGATTTCCGGATCCCGTTTTTAATTCTTCGTTTCATATCGCTTTTTCCGATCCGGTTACAATTTATTTACAAAAATAAATAAATCTAGATCTAGACTAGTCTATTACATTGATCAAATCAAACAAATACTAATCTACTCATGGATTTTCTCACGAGGCAAAACGAATTCGAACGAATCGAATTAAAAAACCACAATTTATATGCATGCACAAATAAACACATTAAATTCCATGACAATTGGATACCTGCAAAAAAGATCTAGCAATTCTACTATCCAATTTCAAATTTAATGAAGACTAATTAAATTACAATTTAAAATTCAGAGCCCGAAACCAAGGCTCTGATACCAATTGTTGGGGAATTAATTGCCCGGATCTATTCGGGATGAATATTTAAATACAAATTTAATTCTAACAATTATTACTAGCATGAATTAACCCATATTAATTCAAATAATAATTCAACAACAAATTATGCATATAAACAGTTCACGTAAATCCTACGTATGCGGAATTACTACGAGTTTACGTGAACTTACCTCTTGGAATGGCAATGGACTCGTCGATGAAAACACACCAAAAAACCTTTCCAAGTATTTCCTAGTCCTTGTTCGACAATCCGGTGGAAGGAAGCTCGCGAACAATTAACAAAAGGAAAAATAAAATTTGTTGCACCACCTTTGTGGATTTACTAATTTTTCCAGCACATGGAATTGTACTTGGGAATGAAGCACTCATCCCCTATTTATAGAGAGGGTTGGACGATTTTTAGTGATAAAATAATAAGGGAAAATCTTTTTCTTGATCTCCAAGAAATCTTGAATATATCTCCTATATTCTTTTCTCCATAATTAAAATATTCCACAAAAATCCCACCTCATCTTGTTATGGAAACATTTTCGAAAATCAAGAGACAAGAATCCAAGATTTGGATCGTCTTGAATTTATGAGATATACTTGTATTTCAAGAAATACATATCTTCCATAATATCTTTTCAAGAAAATCAAGAAAATCTTTCTTTCCCTTAATTATAAAAAATTTCAAAAATTTCAAATATGAACAACCAAGTGGGAGATTTCTTGAATTTAATGAGATAATCTTGTATTCCAAGAATACATATCTTCATTCCATAACAAAATTCAAAGAAAATCTTTCTCCCCTTTTATTCATAATTTTCGAAAAAAAATAAGGAAAAATAGGCAACAAAATTTATTTTATTTTTAAACACCTTTTTCAGTTATTGGACTTTATCTTGGGCTACTTGGGGGGCCTTTAGGAGAATTTAGATTGGACCTTCCAATGGACCTTGAATTATCAATATTGAGCCACAATATTATTCAAGCCCATAAATATTAATCAATCCCAAAGACATAATTAATATCAGACTATCCATCTTAACCCATATTACGCTTAATATGGCTCCTTGTTATTATTTTCCGTGTTTAAGATTATCTAGCCCATTAATTAATTCAAGCCACCAAATAGCTTTCCATTAATTAATATCTTTTATCCTTGGTAAAGGAACGGTTCAACATTATTATCCATACCGGAAACTAGTTCCACTTGCAAGATTTGGTATGATAAAACTTATGAACCTCCCTAACGGGCAAATCGAACAAGCGCATTTGCACAATAATGCGATTCTCAGATTAAATCTTAGCAATCGCGATGTGACCAATAATATTGCCCAAGATATAGGGTATTGAATCTCATTAATTCTCTTCCCGTAATAAGTCAAAGCAATAGTTACTAACCACACGCGATCCTATTTAAGGGACGAAGATTAAGAAATAACTAACCACCGAGGTCTAATTCTTCCTAGTTCGGGATTCAAGAATTTGTCCTCCTCAGAGGTCCTCTTCAATGCATCACCATGCACTAGTGTAATCTCTTGGTCAAGACAAACCAACTCGAGCCTTACACTACAACCTTTTTTTATGGGTCGTTTCATTTCCATCTAGGTCATGAATGGTGTACTTTTTAGTTACAAGGAACCGTTAATTTAATCTTCCGTGATCCGTATCACTAAATTAACTACAATGTAACACGTACTATTTATTGAACAGGTTATGCAATAAATATATGTAACATTCGATGATATTTAAAGCATCGATGATAAACAATTTATTTCAAAGAATAAGTCCGAAATTCATCACCGATTATACAAAGTAAAAGCATACTTTCCAAAGATAATCCCAACACGATTGCAATGGGCAAGAAAGTCTCCATGATGACATGATAGTCATGCGATTTCAGATTCATCATCCTCACGCCATCATCTAATACAAGTCTCTCAGTATGTTGGAGGAATAACCCTCCGGTACTTTCACATCCTTTAGCAAAATTGAAGTAACTCTTTTCTCTCATTCTTGGACAAGGTGTGTGCAAAGCAGGAGGTAAGAACGATTGACCCTTTTCTAGGGCATGTGTTTTAATTTCGCTTCTTATTCCCATATCAATCATATCCATTCTTGCATTGTAACCATCCTGGACTTCTTATCGCCTAGAGAGTGTTGAGCAAGATGTCACAAACGTTCTTCTCAACGCATTAGATCAATGAAGTGTCTAACATACAACTTTTTCCAATAGGGCAATCGAAAAGAAAATTGATTCCTTCTTCCAACCGCTAGTGGGGACACTCTTTGCGAAGATCTTTCCGCATTGCGGTGTCGATATTCTTCATCTCATTCAATACATCCGAACCTCGACAATAAACGTGGTGCTTCACCCGCCTCAATCAGGTTATCGAATGCATCGCCATTGTTTCAGCACTTATGGGTTGGGTCCAACCACCTCCTATGTCCCATATAAACGGTCTTCCTACAATGACTCAAGCAAATGTGATGTGTCTTCTTGGTACAACAAGGACATGCATCGACCCTTTTCACACTATATCCAGATAGATTCCCGAAGCGGAAAGTCATTGATAGTTCCAAACAAAGATGGCCTTCAACTTGAAATTCTCCTTTCTACAAGCATCATACACATCGACACCCTCATCCCACATGAGCTTCAAGTCCTCTATCAAAGGAGCTGATATACATCTATGTCGTTACCAAAGGGTTGTTTGGGTCCCGATATCAACATAGACAACATCATGTAAGTGCGCTTCATGCACAACTCGGGTGAAATGTTATAAACCAATGTAATCATCGGCCATGTACTATGGTTGGTACTTTGATACCGAACGGATTCACTCCGTCGGTTGAGAGTGCAAGACGCAAGTGTCGTGGCTCGTTGCCAAATTCTCGATGCTCGACATCGAATGTCTTCCATCGGGGGTGAATCAAACAGGTGTCTTAGCATTCCATCTTTGATCCTATCATCATGATGCCAAGTTAAATTTCTAGCATCCATGTACTACTATACATTCTCCCGAATCTTGGTATTATTGGAAAGTACCACAACACCTTGGCGGGAGATTTATTTTTCTTATATCGCTTCTCCCCACACTTGGGACATTCATCGAGGTCTCCGTGATACTCCTTAGAAATAAGATACAATCACCCGGACAAGCATGAATTTTTTCGATGTGTTAACCGGATGGACTTGAGCATTTGTTTAAGATCATATGCTCTCTTAGCAAAGACATTTCCATCAAGCAATAGACCACTAACTTTGTTTTCAAAGATACTTGTGAAGCACTCATCTGGACAAACGGTGATCCGCTTTTAGGTTGAACAATATCAACACGGTGACAGCTTTTGTTGCCTTTCTTACACCCGGCCACAGTGGTAATTCAGCGAGAATCACTTAACTTCTCTCGACATATAGGGGTGATCTCGCAGATCATCGTCATCCCCACTCGATGTATCAACAATGGGTACATCATCGAAAAATGTCCAAGATCCATCGTATCTTCAAACCTAAAGTCGGGTTTCTAGGTTGCTTGAGCTACATCCATCTCTTCTCTCACCATGATATGTCCAAACGGTATATGTTTTATCAATACCTGTGAATCATCAAGTGGTCAAACAGACTTTTTGACCACTAACGGTTTTTTCCATTCATACATTTCCAACACGGACATGGAATGTACCGAGGGTTGGTGCAGTGTCTAATTGCATGATTACAAAATTCTTTCACCCCACTGATAATCGATATGCTCGAACCCACTTTCGATCCATATAGAACTAGAGATGCCTATAGAAAAGGCAATATGAAGTGTTTCTCAAGATAATGTATCCTAATGTATTAAACCTAAAAGTATTAAACCTAAAAGTATTACAATCCTAATGTATAAAACTTGCATATAGAATGTGGTAGTACCTAAGGTTTGTATATTGCATGTATCTAAGGATTTGTTGCATCTCAAAACAATGTATATAATCTAATGTACCATCATTAATCATCTAAAGCAACACACTACTATCCATTCACCAAATCATCAAATTAATATAACCAAAATATATCATAATGTATTAATCCTAATTTATGCTTAAATCCTCACACAAGCATATTATCAAACACCTTGAGTGCATCAATTGTTCATATCTAAGTTAGCATAAAAAATCAAGCCAAACCACACAATATATATTCATCTCTAACAAGTTGTTCATCTCTAACACTAACAACATTAATCCTAATAAATTAACACTAATTTATGCTTAAATCCTCACACAAGCATATTATCAAACACCTTGAGTGCATCAAACACCAATATATATACACCAATATACATACTCCAATACATACAACATGATATATATACACCAATATACATATATATATACACCAATATACATGATATACATACACCAATATACATACACCATACATACAATTAAACAAAGCCACTAACAATAATTAAACAAAGCCACGCAATATATATATATATATATATATATATATATATATATATATATATATATATATATAAACAATTAACAATATATAAACCAAGCATCAATTGTTCATCTCTAACACTAACAACAATTAATCCTAACAAATTATATAAACAATTAATCCTAACATATATATAAACTAACATATATATACATATACACATTAATTCAATATATATATATATACTAACATATATATATATATATAAAAGAATAATTACCTATGGAAGGAGAAAGGCGAGGCGACGACGGCGGCGGTAGGGGAGGTTGGCGGCAAGGCGACGGTGGCGGCGGTAGGGGAGGACGAGCGGCGGATGGTTCGATTTGGGGGAGAGGGAGGAGGAGGCTAGGGCTTCTGGTTCGAGATTTGGGGAAATAAGAGCTAATGGGAAGACGACGACGGCGGCGGAAGGGGAGGACGCGCGACGGAGTTCGATTTAGGGTAGAGGAAGGAGGAGGCCCTACTGCAGGTTCGCGATTTAATTTGGAGAAAAATATAAGTCTGGTTCGCGATTTGGATCGTTATTTAATTATCCGAACACTTGGACAGCGATTCGGAACCGCTGTCCAAACTATGCCCTTGGACAGCGGTTCAAAACCGCTGTCTAAAACATTTGCACAACGGTTCTCAACCGCTTTTAAGTTAAAAACTTGGATGCGGTTTTTGAACCGTTTATTTCTTTTTTTTTTAATTAAAACCGCTGTCCAAGCTATAGCTTGGAGAGCTGTTTGAAAAAAGGGTTGTCCAAGTGCAGCTGTGCAAGCTTAAATGTGTAGTAGTGGACTCTAGTTTTTTAAATTTTCGAATAAATTTCGACAACAACTTTAAGAAATTTGATGTTTTTTCGGAAAGTATTTCTGAAAAGTAAGCGATTTTTCAAAATTTATTCCTCAATTTTAATATTGTTTTAAAATTTTAAAATTTTGGAAAATATTTCAAAATATTTGTACATTTTCAGAAACTATTTCTGAAAACATTTTACCAAATTGGAAAATCAGATCCGAATTTGAGTTCTCGAATACGCGTAAAAATCCATTATTTTTTAGTAGGTCTAGTGTGAAAATTTTCATGTATGAAAATCTATAAAATTGTCCTAAATCAACCATCTACACCCTAAACACTAAATAATGAACCATAAATTATGACATATTCGGGCCGGGTGAACCATGAACCACTTGGACCGAGTGAACCATGAACCACTCAATTTTGTATTACCTTCACCAATTACAGAATTTAGTTGTAAATTAAAGTTTTTTCATATATGAAAATTTTCATACTAGACTTTGTCCTTAGTTTTTACAATAGTCTAATTTTTTTCGAGCAATATATCATACATTAGTGCATAAATCATGTATTATATGAGTATTCAACATCAATATGCTCACCCGTAACATCATTATCCTTAAAATACAACCCTAAATAGTATAGGATATCGTTTGGATATATAGGAGCAAGAAGCCTCATCAATGTCGTACAATTGGTTTAATTTTTTAATATTCGTAATGATTTTTTGTTGAATAATTCCAATTTAAAATGATTTGATGTACAATTTTGTTACTGGCAAAGTATAGGGTGAACAAGTTTCACGGTAAATTAATTTAGTAGTGTAATTTATATTAATAAAGAGTGTGACTTATATAAATGAAGAGTGTGACTTTTTACTATATAAAGTATTACTCATAAAAATGAAGGGTGTGACAAATATTACAGCAAAGAGTGTGGTCGTGATAACTAAAGAGTGTGATCTATATTACTTAAAAGTGTAATCGTGATAATTGAAGTGTAAAAATAAATCAGTTTTACGGTGAACAAGTTTCATAGCATACAAAGTCTTTGTTATGGGGAAAGTCATAACTTATTTCATCACAAAATCCAGGCTCTTTGGGTTGTGGTAGAATACCTCCATTAGTTCCTTTTTTTTTTTTTTTTTATCGGACAAAGTTAGTTGTTAGCTATTAGTAGTTAGTACACCAAGCACCAAAAACACTCCACAAATCTACCAAGCCACCTTATATCTCCCATACTCCAATTTGTTCCCAAAGAGAATCGAACCTGAGTCTCCCACTCAATTGAGGAGTCCAGTGACCAGGTGGGCTAAGCTCCGACCTATATGCATCTTTTCATTTCAGATTCCCACAAATGCACCGACTTCAAACATTCGTCCATTACACAACCACTTGTCTTCTACACCATTCATGGTTATTGAAGACCTACTTAAATTTCTTATTTCCTGATGGAATCCTTTGTTTTTTTCACTTATTTATTCTTTTTCTCGCTCACTATATCTCTATATCACGACTTCCCATATTATATGTGTATGATGTGATGGAATATTTGATTAATTGTTCCACAATAAAATATTAATTATTTGACAAAAGAATTTTTATGTTGCGCATCAAAACATATAAAATTGATGCACAAGTAATTTTTGACTCATTCAATTGTTATCAAAGTATAGTCCATATAATGTTTATAAATTATTATTTGATTTGAAAATATTTTTTATTTTAAATTATATATAGGTCATGTAATGTTTTATTTTTTATATCTTCCATAAATTACTTGTTTTGAACTTATAATAAACCGACTTCAACTCTCTATTTTTGTACCAAAGTAGTCATGCTTGTAAGGATATATGCCGATTATTCTGTTTTTAGTGCTTTCACTCTTTTCGCTACAATGAAGTCATTGAAATATATTTGATCAAAAAAAAAAAGTCATTGAAATAATACTTAGTATTTCTAAAGTAGTCACCGATGAATTTTTTTATTTTTTTTATCTCACTCATTTATTCTTTTTCTCACTCACTATCTATATCACGACTTCCCATATTATTATATATGTATGATTTGATATTTTTTAATAATTATTCAACAATAAAGTATTAATTATTTGACAAAAACCTTGTATAGACCTGATTCATGCTATGATCTCGGTTATTTAAGTATCACTGTTACATACAAAAACCCTCATCGTTATGTATAAAAACTATCACTGTTATGAACAAAAACAATCACTGTTTAGAAAATATTTTATATTTTTAAACAGTGGAATTTTTTATGCTTAACAGTGATAACATAACAGTGATAGAGTTTATGTGTGAACCTGATTTATATAAGTGTTACTCAAAAATATTTGTTGTGCATCAAATTAAAAAGTAGGTCTAGTTTGTAAAGTTTCATGTGTTAAAATAGCTTAAAATAGGAAATTAAGACCGCATCAACTTGTCCAGCATATTTCTCGCGACAACAAATAATATGACAATTCAATTTAATAAAATTGTTGTGGCTTAATGGATGTGGCATTCACTAATTAAGAAGAGGCGCATGTTCAATACCCATGTGGAGCATATTTTATTTTTACTTCTTTCTATTTTTAATTTTTTTTCTTCTTTCTATTTTTATTTTTTTTCTTCTTTTTATTTCTAATTTAAATAATACTCCGTCCCTTCCAGGATTATTGCAACACCAAAAATGGACCGCTTCTTTCTATTTTTAATTTTTTTCTTCTTTTTATTTTTAATTTAAATAATACTCCCTATTTTTACTTCTTTCTATTTTTAATTTTTTTTCTTCTTTTTATTTTTAATTTAAATAATACTCCCTCCCTTCCAGGATTATTGCAACACCAAAAATGGACCGCTTCTTTCTATTTTTAATTTTTTTCTTTTTTTTTTTCTAATTTAAATAATACTCCATCCGTTTCAGGATTATTGCAACACGAAAAATGGACCGCAAACCAAGGAAAATAGGTTTTAGTGGAATAAAAATGGACCGCAAAATCGTAAAATTAAGCATACCAACAACAGAAATTTGCAGATCATAACAATAAAAACACAAACGATGTTAAATGTATTATACGTACAATTTAAAAATAGAATACTAATAAAAATGTGTCTTTATATATTTGAATCAATTAGATAATTAGAATTAGCTTTGTTTTTAATTTATCAATCGATTGTTATTGTAATCTATAGATAATTAAATAACACATTTTATTAAAAGAAATAAACGCATTGATTATGTATATCCTAAATTTGAATTATTAAGTCATTTTAATATAATTGTAAGTGTTTCTCTCTTTCACCTCAGTGACCCAAGTTCTAATCTTAATGGTAAGAAATCTTTGTTTAATAAATGAATTTTTATACAAAATATTAAAATAAAGGAAAATTGTCAATTCAGGGCCTGAAAGATGACAAAATTATCAATTTAAGGCCTTAAAGATTTTTCCTATCGATTCAAGGCCTGGAAGATTAAAAACTATCGATCCAGGGCCTGAAAGATAAAAACTATCAATTTGAGGCTCACACATTTTAAGGTCATGTTTGACACTTATATTTCATATCCTTATTTCATGTTCTTATTTTTTTTTTTTAGAGTTTACGATTCAAGGTTTACGGTTCAGGGGGTTTAGGGTTCATGGTTCAAGGTTTAAGGTTCATCGTTTAGGATTTAGGGTTTAGGGTTTTATTGCCAAACATAGCCTTAAATTTTATAAGCCTTGAACTGATAGTTTCTATCATTTAGGTCCAGGATTGATAATTTCCTATCTTTCAGGCCTTAAATTGATAGTTTTACCATCTTTCAGATCCTGAATTGATAAAACACCTAAAATAAATAAACCCTCAAAATTTTGAGCATAAAGGCGTTGCAGATTATTGGTATGATTATCTTCTTCGTGCTCTAACGACCTGCGTTAGAATCCTTTTAGGAACGAAATTTTAGATTAATTTTATTTAAATGATTTTTTATATATATAGGGGGTGTTTGGAAAAACTTATGGTTTTAAAGAAGTGATTGAAATTAGTGATTAAGGGAAAAGTGATTAATAGTAGAAGTTGATAGTGTTTATAAAAAAAATAAAAAAAAAGTTAAAAGTGTTTGCAAAAAAAGTTAAAAGTTTTAAAAAAATACTAATAAGCTACTAAAAGCACCCTCTTTGAAGTTTATGAGAGCTTATTTAAGCTACTAAAAGAGAAATAAAACACTCCAAATTGTTTTTGCACATAATTCTAGATGACTATAATCACTTATAAGTTTTTGAAAACACCCCCATAATATTAAAAGAAATAAAACTTTAATTTTAGAGTATAAAGGCGCTCACAGAAATAGCAAGACTATTTCCTTTGTGCCCCCATAATATTAAAAGAAATAAAACTTTAATTTTAGAGTATAAAGGCGCTCACAGCACTAGCAAGACTATTTCCTTTGTGCCCTAACAACCCGCGTCCGATTCTTGATTGCAGGGAAAATTTTTGAATTTTTGAATTTAATAATTTTGGCATATTTTCATGTATAAAAAATTTCACGCTAAAATTCAAAATTTTGGCATATTTTCATGTATGAAAATTTTCACACTAGACTTTGTACAAATTAAAAGTATAAAATTGATGCACAAGTGATATTTGACTCATTCTTGTTATCATTCGTTACAAATTTTATTCTAACAGTGTATACATGTATAGCTATAACATGATAATGTAAATTAACGGTGAAATTAAATAACAAAAAATAGAATGGAGCATGATATTGTAAATTAACGGTGAAATAACAAAAAATAATGAAATTGATAAAAAAGAGAAGGAAAAGAGAAGACACGCTTAAAACACAATTACTATTATTATTCGTATTACACCATTAAGAACACAACTTATGAACTTAAAATAAACATGATTTTCAAACAACAGAGAATAAGGACTGAATGGAGATTGTAATTAGGACTGAATCCTTCCAGCAAAGCTCAAAGTCAGTTGGATGTATAGGTGTAATGATCATCTTATTATTCAAAGTGATTGATTGCACTACTACACATTTGAGCTTGTACAGCTGCACTTGGACAACCTTTTTTTCAAACAGAATAGACAGCGGGTTAAAACCGCTGTCCAAGTTTAACACTTAGAAAGCGGTTGAGAACCGCTGTGCAAGTGTTTAGACAGCGGTTTTGAACCGCTGTCCAAGGAAATAGTTTGGACAGCGGTTCCAAACCGCTGTCCAAGTGTTCGGATAAATTAATATATATACACCCAAATCGCGAACCAGCTGATATCGAAGCCCTAGCCTCCTCCTCCCTCTCCCCCAAATCGAACTATCCCCCGCTCGTCCTCCCCTACCGCCGCCGCCGTCGCCTTGTTGCCAAGCTCCCCTACCGCCGCCGCCGCCGCCTAGATTTCTCCTTCCATAGGTAATTTTTATTCAGTAGAAGGTATTTAATCGTACTGGATGACATGTGGAGTATTGAACTTTGTGGATGAGTTTATAGTAGAATTAAGATCAAAGTATACGTGGTGTGCATTCGTTTTTGAAGTTTGTTTGCTATGAGTCGGTTCTCCATTCTTTTCTGTATTTAGAGTCTTGTTAGCTTCTTCATCCCATATTGTTTCAGTCGAAGAATAAGTGGGGCTACTTACGAATATGCATATATTCTCGGTTATCATCCCCATTGAACCGCGTTATATTTGTACGTAATGTTTCTGCTATAATACATGGTGTTACTTGTTACAAATTGAATCATGAATCTTTTCTCTGGGAGGAGGAACAAGAGTGTTAAGTTTTGTTAATGGATCTATAGCTATAGCTAGCTTGTTTTATTTTTATTATTGATGAGTTAAAGCAGCAGCAGGTCAACTGAGTTTTCAATTATTGAGAAAGAATGATTAATCTTTATACCTTGCTTCCTAACAAGGGTGCATAAGGACAAAAGAACATGAAGTAAGATGTATATATATATCTATAATGGTACAAGTATAACCACACGGTTAACTTACTAGATAAGGATTTAAACATAAATTAGTGTTAATTTATTAGGATTAATGTTGTTAGTGTTAGACATGAACAACTTGTTAGAGATGAATACATATTGTGTGGCTTGGCTTGATTTTTTATGCTAATTTAGATATGAACAATTGATGCACTCAAGGTGTTTGATAATATGCTTGTGTGAGGATTTAAGCATAGTTTTGAATATTGTTAGTTTTTTGTTTATTAAATGTTGTTTCTTCTGCTTTACAGGATCATGTCTCGTTTGCCATATCCCGGAGATGATGGAGATGATGATGGATATTCTGATGGAGATCATGGCGCATATGATCATGGTGCATATGATCGACAGCATCCTGATGACTTGAGAGAGTGTGACACTGATGCTCCCACCACCACTAGCAGCTCCGGGGAGAAGCGCACTCGGGGTATAGTCACCATGTCATCTATTAAGAGAGCTCGTAGCAAGGGGAAAACACTTCAGGTAATTTTATTACAATTGAACAGTTTGAAATCGATAAATATATTGATTTATCGTTGAACCTAATTAAATACTATGTTATTGCAGTTATCGTTCAATGAGTTTGGACAGGCAATAGGAAAAGAGAGTGAGTCGTTGTCCTTCTACATTGAGCTGCTAATCAGAGCGTGATCCCTATCGTCTTCGCCGACCAAAAGGATCGGGCGTAATTTCAAACCGACTCTTTGAAGGAAAGATTATGGACTAACTTACGGTATGTTAATTATATATTTATTGAAAGTTGTAGTATGACCCTTAAATTTACTAAATTGTTATGTTATATGCATTATAGACTACATTCAGAGGTCTTGACCACACAAAGAAGAAGTAAATATTGTCGCAAGTGGAGTAATGGCCAAAAATTTTTGGACTTGGTTGAGAAGTAACACACGAGATCCAAAAACCGGGTCTTTACTCGGCTAGTCGCCTCACAGATCGTAATAGCCGTATGGTGGCTCCATCTTGGGAGGAGTTTGTGAGCGAGCTATGGAGGATGATTTTCGTAAAATTGATCAATGTCATTTCCTCAATTTCTAATGCCCTAAGTTTTTAGGTGTTTATCATATTTCTATTATCTTTGTAGAATCGAAGTAATAAAAATCGCGATCAAGCCAAGTCGATGGAGGCGCGATATCGTGGATCGAACAAAGGTTATGCAACTAATAAGAGAAAATATGGTGAGATCAAAATCCTAACTTTTAATTTTTTTATATATTCACTTTTAATATATCTAATAAAGGGACACGTTCATCACTATTGTAGAAAAGAAGAAAGAAGAAAAAATTTGGAGAGAGTGAGCCTATTGTTACCCGTTTCGACTTATTTTGGACTACCGAAAGGGTCGAGACGGAATATTCACGATCCCAAAGGCACACATCGCATCATCGGGAAGAAGTGGTAATCTATCCATTAATTTATCTTTCAATTACAAACTATTATTTATAAATAAATAATTAAATAATAATCTTTTGTTTTTGTGATTAGAGCGCGTCTATCTCGAGACCATGATGTTGGGATTATCTTTGGAAAGTATGTTTTTTACTTTGTATAATCGAAAATCAATTCTCGACTTATTTTGAAATAAATTGTTTATCACCGATGCTTTAAATATGATTGAATGTTATATATATTTACCGCATAAACTGTTCAATAATTCATCGTGTTACATCAGTAGTTAATTTAGTGATACCGGATCACGTAAGATTAAATTAATGGTCCCTTGTAAAAAAAAAGTACGCCATTCACGACCTAGATGGAAATGAACAACCATCGCGAAAGGTTGAGGTGTAAGGCTCAGATTGGTTTGTCTTGACCAAGAGATTACACTAGTGCATGATCTGATTTGAATAGGACCTCTGAGGAGGATAAATTCTTCTTGAATGAACAAGGAAGAATTAGACCTCAAATGGTTCGTTGTTTCTTAACCTTCATCCCTTAAATAGGATCACGTGGGATCGGTAACTATTGCTTTGACTTATCATGGGTAAATTAATCGAGAGAGATTCAATACTTTTTATCTTGGGCAATATTATTGGTCACATGTGATTGCTAAGATTTAATACTTAATCGTGTGCAAAAAGCACGCTTGCTTGATTTGCCCCTTGGGAGGTTCATAAGCTTTATCATACCAAATCTTGCAAGTGGAATTTGTTTCCTAGTATGGATAATAATGTTGAACCGTTCTCGACCAAGGACAAAAGATATTAATTAACGGAAAGCTATTTCAATTGGCTTGAATTAATTAATGGGCTAGATAATCTTAAACACGGGAAATAATGACCGGGAGCCATATTCGATCGTAATATGGGTTAAGATGGATGGTGCAATATTAATTATGTAGTGGGATTAATTAATATTTATGGGCTTGAATTATATTGTGGCTCAATATTAGATATTCAAGATCCATTAGAAGGTCCAATCTTAATTCTCCTAAAGGCCCCTAAGTAGCCCAAAACATATAGTCCATTAACCGAAAAGGTGATTAAAATAAAATAAATATTGTTGCTTATTTTTCCAAGTATATTTTGAAATTTATAGATAAGTTGGGAGAAAGATTTTCTTTTGAATTTTGTTATGGAATGAAGATATGTATTCTTGGAATACAAGATTATCTCATTAAATTCAAGAAATCTCCCACTTGGTCATCTATAATGAGATTTTGAAAAATATGAAATATAGTGGGCAAGAAAGATTTTCTTGATTTTCTTGAAAAGATATTATGGAAGATATGTATTTCTTGAAATACAAGAATATCTCATAAATTCAAGAAGATCCAAATCTTGGATTCTTGGCACCCCAATATTTGAAATCTACCATAATATAGAAGGTGGGATTTTTTGTGGAATATTATAATTATGGGAAAAAGAATATAGGAGATATATTCAAGATTTTTTGGAGATCAAGAAAAGACTTTTCCTCATTATTTTATCACAAATTTTCGTCCCTTGGCCTCTATAAATAGGGGATGAATGGTTCATTCCCGTAAATATTTAAAATTGGTTTTTCGAAAAAATATCGCGTCGATAAAATATTTGATATTTTGTAACGTCGTCGATTGTATTTTTTTGAAAAACGACAAATGTGAGTCGGTACAATTCCATGTCTTTGGAAATATTAGCAAATCCACATAAGTGGTGCAACAAAGTTTATTTTTTTCTTTTGTTAATTGTTCATGAGTATCCTTCCACCGGATTGTCGAGCAAGGGCTAAGGAATACTTGGGAAGTCCTTTTGGTTAGTCCGTCCGACCAAAGTCCTTTGCCATCCAGGAGAGGTACGTTCACGTAAACCCGTAGATTCGCATCGTAGGTTTTACGTGGCTTTTTTATATGCATGATATGTTGTTGCAATTATTATTTGAATTAATATAGGATTAATTCATGCTAGTAATAATTAATGAATTAAATTTGTATTTAAATATTCACCCCGAATAGATGCGGTAACTCATTCCCCAACAATCGTATCGAGCCCTTTGTTTTGACTCAATTTTTTTAAATTGTAATTTAATTCGTGGACATTAAATTTGAAATTGGATAGTAGAATCAAGTAGATCTGTTTTTTGGTGTATCCAATTGTCATGGTTTTTAATGTTTTATTTTGCATGCATATAAACCGTGGATTTTTAATTCGATTCGATTCGGATTTGTTTTGCCTCGTGAGAAAAAATCCACGAAGTAGACTAGGATTTGTTTGATTTGATCAATGTAATAGACTAGTCTAGATCTAGGTTTATTTATTTTTTGTAAATAAATTGAAACCGGCTCGGGAAACGAAAAGACGAAAGAATTAAAGGATTTAAATCGTAAGAACCAGCGAGGGGGCGCTCGCTGCCACGACACGCTTTTTGGGTTAGTGGCGCAGGCCGGTGCCCGAGCTGCGAGATGAAGGCTGCGCGCACGGGCGGCGCGCTTCCGGCCCGGAAAGGATGGGCGATGCCGGGTGGACAAGACGACAGCGCGAGACGCGCAGTTTCGGCCGCGGGCGAGGGCGGAGGCGGCGAAATGGCGGATGCGCGCGACGCTATGCTGCCGCCAGACGGGCCGGGCGCTGCCGAGGCGAGGCGCCGGAGGCACCGGCGGGTGGGCCCTACGGGCGGTGCCGAGGCTGCCGAGGTTGCCCTGAGGCGTCGCCGGACGCCAAGGCATCCCTACAAGGAAATAAGCCATGCATATGGCGTTCGAGACGGAAGTTTTTTTCAAGATTTAACGAGTGGGGAGAAATTGAGACGGTTTCTTCAAGATCAAGCCAAGAAAAATCAAACCATGACAATCGATAATTTCTAGCTCATTATGTTTATTTTTTCTGTTTTTTGCTTGATTTTATTTGTGCTATCTTATGCTTTATTTAATTCGTTTAAATGTGTTTGCATGAGGGTTGCCAAATTGAAAAATCTCAACTACAAAATTACTAAGTATGTTTAAATAATTAATTGACAATTTTATTAGGATAATAAAATTGAATTAATTTTGACCTCCATGATTTATTTATTTGTGAATTCTTTTGGAGAAATTTTCAACGGGACGGGTCAAAAGATAGGTTTCACATGAATGAATTCCAAAAGGATGATTGTGGGTTATTACTAGTGGTGTAGGTCCCGAACGGGTTTAGTGAGGGCAGAAGTCTAGAGGGGAAGGGTGAATAGACTTCGAAAACTTTTTTTTGCAGATCGGTGTGAAGGCGATTAGCTTTGATCAGTCTGCGAGTGAATCGGTTTGGGTGATAACCAACTTATCGATCGCTCAAGCAGATCGATTCGGTAACTATCGGTTTAACGATGTGAAAAGCGGAAGCTTAAGTTTTACCCGTGTGAAAAACCGGTTTTGATAAATCGATTCCAAAGTTAATCTTTTAATCGGTTGATGAAGTGTCAATATGATCGATCGAAGCTTGATGCTAACTGATCTCAACTTGGAATATGTATGCGTTTTAAAGGTTGTGTGCGATTGTAAACGGTTAATCAAAAACAAAGAGAGGCACACAAGATTTATAGTGGTTCGGACAAACCAGTCCTACGCCCACTCTTCCCTATCACAAGGGGCACCTACTTAACCAATCGGACTTAGTTTTTATGTGTTAGTCCAACACAAGACAACCGACTAGATGTTTAAAGAGTTCACACTCAACCGATCCCGTAAATCGTAACTAGAAACCCTGAAATCGAATCTTGCTAAACAACTTAACCTAACTTGGGGGTTTGGGTAAGATTGTTTTTGGTTCCAACTATGAAATCTTTTCACAGCGTAAGCACCTTTACTAACTAGATGAAAAGATTTCTATGCTAAGAACTTATGGGATGAACATTGAATAAAAATTAATCTTCTTGATCGTGTTCTTGTGCGGAAATCAAATTAGCTTGAGCTTCTTGATTGTTCAAATTTTTTCGATTATTATTTCCGTTGTTCACTCGAAGTTGTAATCCCATATATATAGACCTTGAAATCAAAGAGCCGTTGGAGAGCAATTTGAATTTCTTGGGCTATATTTGGTAGACTTGCGGGCTTGATGTGGCGAGCTTGAGGGAACGGCATGGCGAAAAGCGTGAATTTGTACTTTGTAGCCGTTCACGAGAGAGGTAAGCGTCAAATCCGCAATTGTCGGCTCCGATCATACGTGTCTTGTTCTTATTGGATAGCAGACTCACTTTTCAGTGATGTTCTTCCAACTAAGCTTGACATTCTTCTTGTTCAGATCATCTACGTATGATTAGGTGAGACATCGATTTCACTGGTGGTGACATGATCATCAATCGATCGGTCTACTCGATGGAGTCTTCGGTCTTTGGTTGACTTAGCTTCAACTAGCGTATTCTACCGATGTAGGTCTTCTCGTCCGATCTTCGGAAGTCATCCGATCTTCAAGTATTCGACTTTGAGCTTCATGACTTCAAATTTGAGATATCCGATTGGATCGATCGATCCGATCTTCTCATTCTTTTCTAAGATTCCGCCCGTCGGATATCAAATTCTTTTGAGTCTTGATTCGACCTATACATATTGAGTTCCCCCTCAATATGTGACCTATCTATTACATCGGTTGTTCTATACAAAGAATTATCATTTGGTCTCCTATTGCGGAGTAATATAAACATCAATACCTAATGTGTCCGATTGGTCCTATTACATGTGTTTTTGAACTTTCATCAAAACTATAAATTTCCCAACAATTTCCCCTTTTTTGATGAAACCAAAACACTTTGAGAAACCAAAAGATTGATAAAAATAGAACAGTTAAGAGCATATAATCAGAAGACAATGAGACTTTGTCTTAGGATCAGAAAAATAAACTTTTCTCATTAAAGATGATGATTACACGTTACATCAGAAAAGTTTGAAAATAATAACTGCTGATCCTGAGTAGTCTTCTGATTCTTCACTCTTTAGGCTTGTATCCTTCTGGCATCTCTCTTTGATCTTGAGGTACGTTGAAAATCTGATAAAGTTTCCATTTGACATCATCGGTCCGGCGAGGATCGAGTTATTTGCGTTCTGCGCAGGATGTCAAAGTAGAATCTTTGAAATGCCAGTCTGTCAAATGAGCTATCTGCCTTCTTCGAGTACTCCAGCTGATCATACTCTTGGCGAGTTATTTTTACATTGATCAGCTTGGCCTCATTTTCCAGATACTTCAGAAAATCCGGGTATTTATTTTGTAAACGGGTTGAGGAATTCTTCATCAGAGATTCTTCTTGTGGGACAAGATTAAGAACAAAGGCATCCCTGAAGCCATTCACTCGATCTTATTCCATTCCTCAAATTTCTTAGCAGATGCAGTAGTTTTTGGGATGATCTCATCAACTCTTTTTGGCGCCTTTAGGTTACGCACGGATTTTCCAAATTTCTTCCTTTCTTCCTCTCAATCTGAATTTCTTGTTGATTTTTACATTTCTGCCATCTTTTTCGCCCTTCTTTCTTCTTGGCTTTTTTCGGACTTCTTCGCTTATCTGCTCTTTGGACATCTTTTCATTGAGATCTTATCTGTCTGTATCCGGTTTGGTTGTTCTTCTTGTGACTCTCTCGGTCCAGGAGTTTGTGATGTCCCCTGATCTGTTGTGTCATTGGTTTCTCATTTGTCCTTCCCCCTTTTTTGGTTTGATCAAAAAGAGTAGTGAGGTGGAAGGTCGGAGAATCAAAATTTGATGCGATCGCCTTGTTGAGATGCAATGAGATATGCCTTGAGTTTCAGCATATTAGATTTTTGAATCGTTGATATCGACTCGCGTCTTGGCGATTCCATGGCGATAGAGAGTGTTTTAATCGACTTGTCAAGTTTTTCTTCTGTCAATTCTAGCTTGTCGGTGAGCATTTAAAAGAAACTTGTTGTTTATCCACCGAGTCGGTTTGGCATCAACGGTCTTTATCGGTTAAACCGACGCAGATGGGACCTGATTTGGGGAGAACTCGATCTTTGATTGCCCTAATCTGGGAAATAGTCATTTCCTTTTCATCTTTTATTTCCTTGATGGCACCGCTTTTTGATCATTATCGATCCCTCAAATTCTTCTTCAGAGATCTTTGAGGCAAGATTTGATCTCCGAAGTTGATCGATGTGGTGACATGTGATGTTGGAATGTTGAGTGTCACTTGATCCGTTCGATTGTTTGTGCCTCCGGTGGTTGGTCATGAATCGAGCAAAGACTCCACTATCATCGGCGGCTCTGTCAGATCCTTCATGATGGCATCTCGCCTCAGAGCCTTGTCGCTAGATTTTCGATTCTTCTGTTAAAAACCCCTAGCTTCCCGTGGATCGAGCTTTTGACAGATTGAAGCAGAGATATCACCAATTTGGTGATCCCACTCTAGCAATTTCCTCATGTCGAAATCGAAGTCTCGCAAACTCATCCGCACCGCCCATCATGCTCAATAATTATTATAAAGTCCGAGAAGCTTTTTAATCGAAGATCTCTCGGTGAGGATCTCCATGACTTCTTCTCTTATGGCGGGTTGGGCGACCCGGTTCCGGATACAACTCATCAATTTCTCTTCGATTAGATTCTCGATCAATTTCCAGTTATGATCTTTGTTGATCCGGACTCAGAATTTTCCGTCGATTCAATTTGATGAGATGTGGAAGGTTACGGTTGTGCTTGAGTAGGCGGAAGTTGGGTGACGGGTTCGACCTGCAGAGGTTCTCTTTGTGGAAGCAGTGTCTTCGTTCCACATCGTAAGCTTTTACGGTTCGCGAATCGACATAGATTTGAGTTTCAGGCGGTGGAAGAATAGAGAGACATGCTTTTAAACCGTTAATCGAGTGGTGAATCACCGTATTCGGAGGAGAAGGAGATTGATCGGGTTTGTGCTTCTTCCTCGGAATGTTACGGCGAGCTCTGGAGTTGAGGGAACTGCTTTGTCGATGCTTCACCGATTTTTGTGGTGCGCCAGACTGCGTTACGCTCCTCCTTCATCTGACTCATCTTCAAGCATCAGAGTCATGGGGGCTTCTTCGCCTTCTTCGGCCTCTTCTCCTGGGCCTTCACCAGTTTTCTTTTCTTCTTCTTGGGGGCATTTGGTGGGCCTTCAGGGGTCCTTCACCACTTGAGCCGATTCGCCCCAAGATTCAAAAGTGCGGAAGAAGTTACCTTCTTGCCTTTTCCTTTCTTGGACTTTGGGGGGGTGGCCGATATCATCGTCTGGTGGCCCAAAAATGATGAAGTGGTGTGAGAAAAAGCCTTATAGGACTTGAGTCCATTCTGTTCCCATTTGGCCTTTATCATTTTATCTTGAAGGATAACTGCAACCTTGTTGAGATTGCTGATCTTCTTCTTCAGATATACCTGCCTCCACTCATCAATTCCAAATTTCTTATGTTCTTGGAGCAGGATGGCCTTCAGAACCCGTGCAATTGATGTTCTTTCGCTTCATCAATTATTAAAAATCTTTGTCATGGTTTGACGGATGTAATAGCATTCGGCTGAATGCAATACCCATAATTGTTTTTGACAATATGTCAAACAACAATCGGTATTTTCTCTTGAGCATTGGTCCGACAAAACCTGAAGTATGATGTTTGTCACCTCTCAAGAGCTTCTTTTCGATCGGCTCGCTTCGTTCTCCTCAGAATGAGCAAAAAGTAGATCCGCCCTTTGGGTAGGCTGAACAGACGGGTTATATCATCGTCGACAAATCGATTTCTTCACCGTGATCGCCGAAAGTAGTTCGTCTCTGGAGCATCCAGATCCACTCTTAAATTCCTTAGGAATTTAGTGCTTCATATCTTGCATCTTTGGATTGCAAAGCGAGTATAAAATTTCTAAAATTTCTCAAGGCCTTTTTGAAGAATTTGCTCGACCTCCATGGATTAGGATCCCGAAGTGATATTGAACTGCATTTAACTTATCATCCACAATCTTTGTTGCCAGTTCCGCATAGTTGCACATAATTTTGCCCATACCGTGAGTGATCATCCACAATCTACAGATAAGATAGATTCGGTTAAAGGGTTGTGCATTGATAGAAAGAATATCACACAAGCGGAAACTAAGGAAACAATAAATCATAACACAGGATAAGAGCATTTAAGATCAATGGATTTTATAAAGCTACATCAAATAAGCATAAATTACCAGATTCTGCTTTTCGGAAAGATGATTTTGAAACTTAGGAAAAACACTTTGAATCTGAGAGAAGTAATCTGGAGTTTTCAGAGAATAAATTACAAGTTTTTGAAATGGAAAACTCTGGTATGGTTTTTGATGAACTTTATAAAGATGAGGAGGGAAAGAGAAGACACGATTTGGAAGATCAACCGTTTGAAAAGATTAAACGCTCCAGATTAAGCGGTTTTGATCGTAGGGTCAGGAAAAGCACGTACGAAAAACTTTTGGATTTAAAAGCACGTTTAATAGCAGTTAATACATGTTCGCCACGTCCGCATTAAATAATTTGCAGGGAATACGTCACAAGGATAATGGGTACAGTAAGGCAAATAATATCAGATAAGATCCGATAAATAAGCAAATAACAAGAGAAAAGAAAAGCGTATCTGGTTGACTGATATTGTAATCAGTCAATACCACTTGTCCATGTTGATTTCACTTGTTGATCTTAGTATTCTGCCTAAGCCTTAAAATTTCCCAACTGATCCTTTTAGCTGATCTTCTTCACTTGCATCTGATCTGTTGAGGTTTCAAGCTCAACTGATCTTTCTTTGAATATGTCTGATTTCCCTTCTGATCCTCCTTGATCAGTTGAAGTTCCCCCTTCAACTAATATTTTTGTTTTACTCATAGACTGATGTATCTGATTTGTCGGAGTTTCAAGCTCAGCTGATCTTCCTCATCTGATCAGCTTCGTATGTATCAGATTTTGGTTGACCTAATCTGATTCTTCTCAGATCAAGTCAATTCTTGGGATAAGTGTTACCGCCAAGACTTAGTCTAGAATAGTAGTCTCTATTCCCTAAGTTGGTGCGATTTGACATGCGTAATTATCGTCTGAATCTTTCGATATGTCAATCCGCCGTAAATTTATCCAATTATCAGTCACGTGATTCCTACACGCTGTCCTTTTGGTGCAGATTTCTCTAAAAGGTTTTGAGAACTTGTATTTGCATTTGCACCCTTGCTTGGCCTCTATAAATTGGACCAATTGTTTTACACAACATAACCCATTCACCATACTTATCTTTTTTGTAGAATCATGTATCCTGGTGAACCCTTATTTCAGGTTAAACTTCCAAATACCTTTACCCCTTTTTTCAATGATTTCAAATTTTCTCAAATCAACCCTTTGTGTCCCTTATCATTTTTTTTCGTCATTATCAAAAGATTTCACATACGATTGTTGCAAAGCTTTCTACCACCATGGCGGGCGGGTTCTCTTTTGTTGCAACCGAGAAGACACTTCTCCTAACCAGATGCACCTTGTGTGTCTATCGTTATGACGAAACTACCATCAAAGAGACTTTAGTGCGAAAATGAACGTGAGTTTGATATGCGATCTTGATCGGTCAACAACCCGATCTTCAGATATCACCTCACCATTTAACAATTTTGGAGAGCCCATCGACTCTTTCTTAGGGCTCCGGCTTAAAAAATCCTATCAAGGCCGCTCTCGCTCCATTTTTCTTGATCTTGACCTGCATGAGCGCTTTTGAATTTTTTCTTTTTTAAAGCCTCTCTCACCCTTGTTAAGTGGGGGAAAATGAGAGCATCAGATTTAAAATCTCTCTCTCTCCCTGCTCCACTTGGGTTAGGATGAGGGTTTAGGGTTATAGGTTTAGGGTTTTTGGTTATCACTTATGTACTGACCTCCGGGTCCTTTGTACTTGTATCTTGTAATGTAACCTGACCTTCGGGTCTTTATCAATGAAAAGTTCTATTATTCCATTGTTGTGTAAAATTCATGTATCTTTATGCGATTTTAAGCTTTAATCTTGTGAATACCAATTGTAAATCTTGCTTGTTTGAATATCAGCTTAATCGACTTACAAAGATGTAAAATAACCCAACTGATATAATCAGATATTCCTTTTAAAATGAGCGTTTCCTTTAATCTGATAAACCTTAACTGTCGATTCCTTTAACTCGATAATCTCAGAATCGATCGATTTCTCACATCGGTTCCTTGATCGATCTTCCGATCGATTGAGATACCAAACTCAATCGATTCCTTTCAACTCCGGTTATTCTCTTAAACCACCGGTCCCGAGATCATTCCGTCAAACATTTTAGGTGCATTTTCTCCAAGATCCAGAAGCCCTAGCTCATTGCATAATTCTCTGAATCTGATCTCAGCTAGTGGCTTGGTTAGAATATCAGCTTTCTGTATATCAGTATGAATCTTTTCCATTCTGATATTCTTCTTTTCAACATGATCTCTTATAAAATGGTGTCTGACATCCACATGCTTGCATCTTGTATGTAGAACAGATTACGAGTGATTGCTATAAAGACTATTATCGCTCACGGTAAAATAGTTACATTGTTAGCTTCAATGTTATAATCCTCATTTGGCCGATTAAGCCAAAGCAGATTGGGAACAAACTTCTCGCAGAGCCATATATTTCGCTTCAAGAGTAGATGTCGAATCGATGTTCCGCTTCTTTTGAAAACCACGAGATGGATTTACTACCTAAGAACCGACACGTTCTCGAGGTGGATTTTTCGTCAATCTTGCAACCTCCATAATCGTAATCGTAATACCCACTAAGTTTCTAGATTATCATCGATGGGTAAAATAAACCAAGATTTACCGTCCCCTTCAGATACTTAAGAATCCGCTTAGTCGCTTCTAGGTGGCTTATCATTGGATTTGCTCGAAATCGCACATACACTCATCGCGAAGGTTATATCCGTCTGGTTGGCAACAGTATAGTAGAGATCCAATGAGAGCCCTATATTCCTTATGATTTGTTTTTCGACCATCCTCATCCGGATCCATCTTGAATCCGGTCATCATAGGAATTTTGGCTTCCTTACAATTTTGAACTCCAAACTTAGCCAATAAATTCCTAGTGTACTTTTGCTTGCGCAGATGAATATCCCTTCGTACTTTGTTTTACTTGAAGACCCGTAAAGTAATTCATCCGACCCATCATGGACATCTCGAACTTCCCTTGCATCGGTTTTGTCAATCTTTCACATAGACTCTTGTTAGGAGATCCGAAGATGATGTCGCCCACGAGATCTGAACCATCGTAATATCTTCTCCATCTTCTATTCTCGAATAAGGTTACATCCCATCGTTCCTTTTTAGTGAACCCATTGTCGATCAAGAATCGGAGAGTGTATCATACCAAGCTCGAGGAGCTTTGTTTGTGCCATAAAGAGCTTTTCTTAAACGGTACACTTGGTTGCCCTTTTCAAAGCACGGAGGTTGTTCGACATAAACTTCCTCGCGCTAGTACCCCGTTTAAGAAAGCACTCTTTACATCCATCGATACACAAATGAACCCTCTGTGGGAAGATATGCTTAAATGACCGAATGGCTTTAGGCGGCGGCGGTGCAAAGGTCTCATCATAATCATTTCCTTCGATTGACAGAATACCCCTTAGCAACAAGTCTTGCCTTATTTCTTGTGATGACATTTTTCTCATCTCTCTTGTTCTTGAAAACCCATTTCGTGCCAATAACGTCTTGATGACTTGGTCTGTCTACCAGTTCCCAAACTTGATTTCGGTCGAATTGTTCCAGCTCTTCCTGCATGGCTAGAATCCGGCTTGCGTCTTGTAGAGCTTCCTTTATTGTTGTTGGTTCCTTCATAGACGGATAATGTTAATACATGGCACTTTCACCAATCGATGTCTAGTTTTAACTTTATCGATGGGTCTCCGATTATCGATCGGTTGGATGACCGGGTTATCCAGTCCTTCATTCGATTTGCGTCGGTTTGGAGAACATCGTCCGTTTCTGATAAAATTTCATTACTAGCGATTGGGAGTGATGCAGAGTTATGATCCACTTGATAAGAACAAGTCTCAGCTGATGTTGGACTCATCATGTGCCGATGTCCGTTCGGTGGGAACTTCAGATGTTCCCCCGAACCGGATGGTTCGGGATTGATCTTATCTCACCAGATCGCCTTCTTCATCGACAGTTGATCGTACCTTAGGATCTCGAATGATCCGGTGAATCACCTAGATCTGGAATGTATCTTTATACGATTTTCGATTCTTTTTCCTTGATCGTTACCGATCCATTTTCGAACATCGAGTTCTTGTTGATCGGTACATCTTGTTTCATGGCAGGTTTCTCTTGTTCGTAAGATGCTTCATCAAAGACTACATGGGGGTGTTTCTTCCACAAGTAGGGTTAAATGCATTGTAAACCCCGAAGCCTTGTTAGATGAGGAATATCCTAGAAATATACCCTCATCTCGACTTGGGCCTCAAAAGTCTTCAACCGACTCTTCCCATTGTTGTGTATGAAACACTTACACCCAAAAAAAACATGGAAATAAGAGACACGAGGTTTTCGTCCCTTCCACGAGTTCATAGGGTGTTTTGTAGTGAGCCTTAGTCGGAAGACATCATTCGAGTATGGCATGCGGTGTTGATTGATTGCCTGCCTTAAAACGGCTTGGTATAGCATGTTCACTAACATCGTGCGAAAGCAGCTTTCTTTGAGAGTTCTGTTCCTCCGCTCGCCTACTCCATTTTGTTGTGGCGTCCTTTGGCGGTGATGTTTCATGTCAGATACCAAACTTAGAGCAAAAATCAAGAATAAAAGAGTTCGTAAATTCGTGCCTTTATCTCGATCCGATTTTTACTATTACCGACACCCCTTCTCATTTTGTAATCGTTTTAGCAAATTTTCGGGTATCTTCGTTGTCGTCTCATTCTTCTTATGTAAGAATATAACCTGTAAACTTGGAATAGTCATCCACGATTACGAGTATATTCGTCCGTTGAGAATGATGGTGTAATCGGGTCCAAACAGATCCATATGGAAGCATTTGCGAAGATCATTGGAAGCCGGTCCTGGAATTCCCTTGAATGAAGCTTTGACCTGTTTTCCCTTCTGACATGCAGTACATGTCTGATCCTTTGAAAATACTTCATTCGGAAGTCCTTCCACTAGAGACATCCTTGTTATCTTATTAAGAGTTTTAAAGTTCGGGATGGCTCATTCTTTTGTGCGAGCCAATTTGCTACTTTTGGAACTCTTGACAATCGGGCATGCATTTCTTGGCAAACTGTTCCAATCACGGTGGTAGATCGTCCCTTTCCTTGAACCAGTTAACAAAATCATTGTTGAGTGGCTCGATTCTTGATAGTGCATTGATCGGCCGAGAACTCAACACCGAATCCGTTGTCGCAGAATTGTGAAACCGATAGTAGGTTGTGCTTGGACCTTCGACATACGAGACTCCGATTATTTGTACATCATCATTCTCTAGGGTTCCGAATCCTTTGGTATAACCAAAGTTATCATCACCGAAGAGTACACGCTGGCCTTTTCGTTTCTATGTAAGAGCCGAGGAGGTGTTTGCTTCAAATCATGTGCCTTGAGCATCCACTATCGATGTACCGGATAGTTGCTTGCACACCTCCTTTGTTGGGCGGACCACGCGATCCTCATCGAATCGGGCTTTAGGTACCCCTTTTGGATTGGGTCCTGAGGGGTTAGGATTAGTTTTAGGGATCCATACAAACAGAGCACTTCTATTGTGATCGGTTAGATCGAAGGCTTTGATTTGTCTCCCATACCATCAACATAATCATACGTCTCTTTATATCTTTTTCTACATTTTTGTATGATTATTAGTGTGAACCTTGGATGACTTAGAAGATTTGGGATTCATCTTTTCGTTTTTGTCTTCTTCTTATCCAAAGGTGGTTGGTCTGTGACCTAGATTTCGATTATAGGGTAGGTACGATCGCTACCATTAAAAGATTCATATCTTTTTCGGTATAGGTGGTTTTGGTTTACGAAGCATGCTTATTAGGCGGTGACCTTGATTGGGTCTCAGATTGTACTTCCTTTTACTGGTTGTCTTTTTCGATTCTCGATCCGTTGATTAGGTTGAGGTTTCTTCGGAAGAACTGGGTTCTTCGTTGATTCCTCGGTGATGCTTTACCAGTTGGGGTCCATTTACATTTTCCCTTACGGTTGGCACCTTTTACCCGCTCAAACGGGTCCTTTTCCTTATTAGATACATATTTGGCTTTTGGTGTATCTTTGTTTAAACTTCGTCCGATTACACCTTTTTGAGATGAATCACGGGGCTTTTGAGGATGTGGAAGGGTTGTCATAGCCAAGTCCCTTTTTATTAATCGTTGTTGAAAATAGGCGTTCATGTCTTGAAGCGGTTTTAGATGATTTTGAAAAAACCTCTATTTTCTTACGCAGATTATCCTCGAGATGATTTTAGACTTTCATGCTTTTGGAACAAAGCTCATCGAATTTTGCTTGCAAGATTTTGAAGTCATCACTTCTTTGTTTTGTTAATCGCCGGTGATCTTTGATCTGCTTCTCCGATCGAAGCTTTAACTTCGAGAATTTTAAATTCCTCGGTTGCCTTCGAAAGCGGTTTCACCGATCTAAGTTCGGAGGCTTTACATAGATCATTTTCTTTATGGTGATTATTTCGGGTCCTCAACTTATCATTTTCAAGCTTCCACTATAGCATAAGTGTCTCATGCGATTGGAGAGATCCTCAAGCAATTGCTCGAGTAGAATTTGCAGTCAATCTCCCAAAGAGTGTGCTAATGATAGTGAAAGTGTAAAGCGAACAAGCAGGTTTGGAGGTTACCTCAGATTGGTCCTCCCCGCCATCAGCAGATCTCATCATCGCCTCAAGAGAATATCGAGATCTTCGTTTTCATAGAAGTCAACAAAGACGTCGATCAAAGAAGTCTTCTACAGAGGAGTATCCAGAGTCCTCGAGAGGGCGGATAGGAATCGTCAATTCTCGACGACGTCGCAACCATGGCTCTTTCCGTCCTGTAACGTTGCTCTCTTACATTTCCTCTTTTCTTCCCTTTCTCTTGGCGTCAGTGCAGGCGGTCTGCGCTATAGTGACTTCAGCTTCTCACAGTTGAAACACGCTCCTTGATCCACCGAACCTTTCCTTCCGGGTGAATCACTCCGTCTGTATGACCTATCGGTGACTTCCCTTTCGATAGTAGTCGAGCTTCTTCATGCGATTGGTTATCTCTTCCTTCCTCGATCGATTATCTCTTTTCCTTTCATCTCTGTGATCCTCCGATCATCGGATCGATTCTTCTCGGAGATCTCATTGGCTGATCTCCTATCTAAATCTCGGCTATGTTGATAGTCCTTATAAAATCTTGATACTTACCAAGTTGGACGTTTGACTTCTCAAGCTTTACGGTAAGCGAGCGTCTATTCTGACTGACTCATTATATTCCCAACGGGTTCGTTGGCCCGTTCTGCTTCTTTGGTTGCCTTAAAAGCAAGCCGATTTTTGAAGTTGAGGCTTGGCGGGCACCTCATCTTCATCAAACTTGTCTCTCTCAATCAAATCGAACTCGTGAGCTTTAAGGCTCAAGAACAAGCTACTTGGCT
Organism: Stenogyne calaminthoides; assembly: GCA_037126765.1. Classification (NCBI taxonomy): domain Eukaryota; kingdom Viridiplantae; phylum Streptophyta; class Magnoliopsida; order Lamiales; family Lamiaceae; genus Stenogyne; species Stenogyne calaminthoides. The sequence continues at coordinate 24,537,559 of JBBCBC010000026.1, read as the reverse complement.
TCATTTTTTTAAATGTCTTGGCAATCCTTGATCACCGTGACCTTCATATCCCACTTCTTGGTGAGAGACCTTAGGATTTTTGTAGTTGATATCTTTATCGGACATCTCTCTACCAAGTTCTCGAAGCTTGTTTATAGACATTGTGATTCTTCCATCGAGTTCGTTGATGGTTTAGTTGGGCAAACATCTTGAGTTTTCGAACTTCACCGGTTCGGCTTGTAGGCGTTTGTCCTTTATATCTGTTCATTTCCTCGCGATATTTGACGAGTATCCCACATTGCTTTCGCATGATTTGAGATACTTAATCTTTTCTTTGGTGACCTTATCCATTGTTTTCATGATAATATGCCTTGCAATAGTATCTAGAGTATGCGTTTCCTTTCTTACGCATCCATCAAGGCCGGCTTTTTTCGCACAAGACTTCCGGGCAAAGTCCGGATCTCCTACGATTGCGGGGTTGTCATAATAAATGATGATGGGTCCTCTTTCGATGACTTCCATCATTCGCTTAACGATCGAGCCTAGATGGTTGGACATATATATGGCCCAATCTGCATACTCATCGATTGAGAACTTCGCAGATCATGATACATACGAGGTGTTATCCATGCCGAGTGATTTTGGAAAATGAATGAGTTTTAAAAAACGATTTTTTGAGATCGATTCGATTGACCACAAAGATTCTTCCTCAAGAATCGATGATACAAGAGTCGCGGGGTGCGAGAACCAACCGGCTCCGATACCACTTTGTAGGTCCCGAACGGGTTTAGTGAGGGCGTAAGTCTAGAGGGGAGGGTGAATAGACTTCGAAAACTTTACAGCAGATCGGTGTGAAGGCGCGATTAGCATTTGATCAGAGTCTGAGTGAATCGGTTTGGGTCGATAACCAACTTCTTCATCGATCGCTCAAGCAGATCGGTTCAGAAACTATCGGTTTAAGCGATGTGTCGGAAGCTTAAGTTTTACCCGTGTGAAAAACCGGTTTTGATAAATCGATTCCAAAGTTAATCTTTTAATCAGTTGACTGAAGTGTCAAGTATGATCAGATCAGAAGCTTGATGCTAACTGGTCTCAACTTGGAATATGTATTGTGTAAACAGTTAATCAAAACAGTAGAGGCACACAAGATTTATAGTGGTTCGGACAAACCGATCCTACGCCCACTCTTCCCTATCACAAGGGCACCTACTTAACCAATCTGGACTTAGTTTTATGTGTGTTAGTCCAACCACAAAGACAATCGACTAGATGTTTAAAGAGTTCACACTCAACCGATCCCGTAAATCGTAACTAGAAACCCTAGTTCGAAATCTTGCTAAACAACTTAACCTAACTTGGGGGTTTGGGTAAGATTGTTTTTGGTTCCAACTATGAAATCTTTTCTTGCGTATAAGCAGCCTAACAGCTAGATGAAAAGATTTCTATGCTAAGAACTTATGGGATGAACACTGAATAAAAATTAATCTTCTTGATCGTGTTCTTGTGCGGAAATCTGAAATTAGCTTGAGCTTCTTGATTGTTCAAATTTTTTTCGTTATTATTTTCGTTGTTCACTCAAGTGTAATCCCATATATATAGACCTTGAAATCAAAGAGCCGTTGGAAAGCAATTTGAATTTTGGCTATATTTGGTAGACTTGGCAGCTTGATGTGACGAGCCGTGAAGCGGCATGGCCGAAAAGCGTGAATTTGTACTTTGTAGCCGATTATAGAGAGAGAGGTAGCGTCAAATCCGCAATTGTCGGCTCCGATCATACGTGTCTTGTTCTTATTGGATAGCAGACTCACTTTTCAGTGATGTTCTTCCAACTAAGCTTGACATTCTTCTTGTTCGGATCATCGACGATGATTAGGTGAGACATCGATTTCACTGGTGGTGACTGATCGATCGGTCTGAATCGATCTACTGATGGAGTCTTACGGTCTTTGGTTGACTTAGCTTCAACAAGAAGACCTACCGATGTAGGTCTTCCGTGCGATCTTCCGGAAGTCATCCGATCTTCAAGATTCGACTTTGAGCTTCATGACTTCAAATTTGAGATATCCGACCGATCGGATCGATCCGATCTTCATTTCTTTTCTAGCATTCGCCTGTCCGGATATCAATTTGTTCTTGAGTCTTGGATCGACCTATACATATTGAGTTCCCCTCAATATGTGACCTATCTATTACATCAGTTGTTCTATACAGTAATTATCAACTGGTCTCCTATTGCAGGTAATATAAACATCAGTCAGCTAACAGGTCTGACTGGTCCTATTACATGTGTTTTCGGAACTTTCATCAAAACTATAAATTTCCCAACAAGTGGCGACGATGACCCTCCCAACGAGGCTTGATCAAAGCGAAATAGTAATCCTGTATTTAATCATGGTTATTACTTAGGTATAAAATTGATATGCATATACTTCTTCGAAGTCCCTGTCAATTTTATATTGGTCAAGTGGGAGCCAACTATTAATCTGGATATTAAGGGTTTGTAACTGTTCTTGTTTGTAACCCGCTTGAATGTGTTTAAATAATGACCCACCCAACGTGGCTTATTTAAACTGTTTTGAGATGTTGGCTGATGCATGTTCATATTTTTTTTTGAGATTTTAAAATATGATGAAATGTGATCAAACCTTGTGATATACTTGTGCTATTGCATATAGTCGTTTATTTCAGTTCAGCATGTCGTTACCTTTTAATCCACTGTTATTATACTTAAAGTCAATACAATATGTATGGAAACTATATTGATTGGAAAATTATAATTGTTCTAAATGCACAAAAGCACAAGTGGATTTTGACACACAAAAATCAGATGAGCCAACTGACGAGTCAAAACATGCGGGACTCGTCAGATCACCTTGCGAGAGATGTCGTCGCTAAAAATGGTGGAGGAAAAACCCGTAAGGGATTACGTCCTCAAAATAGATGGCCCATCTGAACAAACTTGAGATTCTGAGTGCAGATCATGATCTAGAGACTCAGATGAATTTGGTACTTCATTCTCTGCCCAGAAAGGTTTTTGAGCATTTTGGCCTCGCTAGCTAATTTGTTGCAAACTTTTGGACTCGGCAGAAATGATGATAAGGCACCAAACTCAAGCTTTGACGGTAAGTGGTCCGTCTTCATCTTCTAGGCCAAGGGTAGGCAAGATAAAGAAGAGGACCAAAGGCCATAAGCAATAAAACTCAATTGTTGCCAAGGGCAATGGTAAGATGAGGAATGCTTGTTGAGTCAAGGAAAATCCAAAGAGGAAGTGCTTAAGCTGCGGTGAGAGAGGACAATGGAGGTTTTGCCTGTTCCAACCCCAAAAGGATGGAAAGAAAGGTAATTCTCACACACTAGTTGTTGAAACTTGTTTAGCGGCGTATACTTCTCATTCGTGGGTGGTTGATACGAGATCCACTAATCATGTTGGCTTTCACGGGTTCTAAATGATCCCAAGAACGAAAGTGGGAGTGAGATCCTCATCATTAATCGGGCAACGTTATTTAAAGTAGAAGACATTGCAATGCTACGTAAGTGGCATATATTGCAATGCTACGGTAGTAACGATTATTGCAATACTACGCAAGTAGCAGACATTGCAATGCTACATGAGTAGCAGTTAAAGCAGTGGGAGAAGTGCACCTATCTTTTGAAGATAAAGTTTTTTTTAGATTATCTTTGTGTTCCCGGTTTTAGAAAGAATTCACTTTCGGTTTCTAAAATTCGATTAAAGGACACTAAGTTTCTTCTAATAAGAATGGCATCATTTTTGAAATGATGAGTGTATCTGCTATACGGGACATTGATGGAAAATCTCTATACAATTAATCGTGGCACACCACTCATTTAAATGTATCTTATAACACATCAATCAATTTTCCGAGAAAAAAAATGTTCATCGAGGCGTGAACGAGACACTTTTTGGCATCTAAGATTAGGTCATATAAATCCAAAGAGGATCCAAAGGTTGGTGAAAGATGGTTCACCGGAGGCGTCTCCAAGTTGAATCGATTCCAACTGCGAATCATGTTTGGAGGGTAATATGACCAAGAGGGCATTTGGAGCCAAGGGAATAGGGCCAAAGAAGTGTTAGAGATCGTTCACACGGATGTATGTAGTCCAATGTCAACCAAAGCAAGAGGAGATTATGAGTAATTTTATTGATGATTACTCAAGGTACATTTTCCTTATGAAGCATGAATCGAGACCTTTGAGAAATTCTAAGAATTTAAGGCTCAAGCAGAGAATCATATGGAAAAACGTATCAAGTCTCTACGATCCGATCATGGAGTCGAATACCTCGGCGATGAGTTTTTGAACTACTTATCCGATGAAGGATTGTATCAAACTCATTGCACGGAACCCCTCAACAAAAGCGGGGGTTTGCAAGAGCGAAGCAACATAATTCTTTTGGAAATGGTTAGATCAATGATGAGTTATGCGGATCTTCCCAAGTCGTTACGGGGTTATGCCTTTGAAACAATGGCTTACATTACGAACTTGTGCTATCCTAATCGGGTTCCCAAAACTCTCAAAGAATTGTGGACCGGCGCAAGCCTAGTATGAGACACATGAGAACTTTGGGGTGTCCGCCTACATGTTGGACAAGAAGAAGGAAGGTAAGTTGGATCCTCGATCAGAATTAAGGCTATTTGTAGGATACCCCGAGGGAACAAAAGGGTGTATGTTCTATAGTTCCGAAGATCAAAAGGTGGTTAACAACACCCACTTTAGATTTTTTGGAAGAAGACTATATGAACCAAAGAAAACCCAGAAGTGAGATTACCTTAAATGAGATTAGAGGGCAAACCTCAAAGTGCTAATCAGATTAGATGATATACCAAACGATACGTTTTCACAACAGGAGCCTCGTTATAGTGGGAGGGTTGTTAGCAGCCCGAGAGATTCATGGGAATAGGAGAGTCCTCGGACTTGATTCCCGGAATCAGACCCATGGACATATGACGAGGCACTCCAAGATAAGGATGCAGTTTCTTGGCAAACAACAATGAAAGTCGAAGTGGGTTCTATGTTTCATAATAGAGTGTGGGAGCTAGTCGAACCACTTAATGGGGTCAAACCCATTAGATGCAAGTGGGTATATAAGAGGAAAAGAGGATTGGACGTGAAGGTTGAAACCTTTAAAGCAAAGACTAATGGCGAAAAGGTTATACTCGAGAAAAGAAAGGGATCGATTATGAGGAAACTTTTTCGCCCGTAGCCATGCTTAAATCCATCTGTATTCTCTTATCGATTGCTGCGCATTTCGACTTTGAAGTCTGGCAAATAGATGTCAAGATAGCTTTCCTTAACGGAAGTCTTGATAAAGAGATCTATATGCAACAACCCCATGTTTTCATTGAAACAGGCCAAGAACACCTAGTTTGTAAAGCTCAAGAGGTCCATTTACGGACTCAAACAGGCATCCAGAGCTTGGAACCAAAGTTTTGATCATGTAATAAAGTCTTATGGGTTTGATCAAAACAAGCTTGAAAGTTGTGTGTATAAAAAGCGTATCGGAACTGCATTGGTATTCTTAGTACTGTACGTAGATGACATTGTGATCATCGGGGACGATGTGAAGGTGTGATCAGACGTAAGGGCATGGTTTCAAAACAGTTTGATATGAAAGACTTTGGGAAAGCCGGGCATATCCTTGGGATCAAGATAACTCGAGATCGACAGAAAATGATGATCGGGTTATCGCAAGTTTCATACATAGACACTGGTTTTTGAAACAATTCAGCATGCAAGATTCCAAGAAAGGATTCGTACCTTTCAGACTTGGAATCCATCTATCCAAGAAAATGTTCCCTAAGACGAAAAGGAGATAGATGACATGAAAGGTATTTCTTGTGCTTCTACCGCTTCGGAAACCTTATGTATGCATTTTTTGTATGCGAGACCGGATATACGCTGCGTAGGCATGGTAGCAAGATATCAAAGTAACCCGAGGAAAGCGCATTGGGATTTGATTAAAAACATTCGAAGTGTCCGAAAAAGAACTCGGGATAGAATGTTGATTTATCGATCGATACTCCAATCCCCAGCCAATTTACACGCGGACTCAGATTTCAATCGATATAGATTCTAGAAATTATCCGCCTCGATTAGTGTGTTTCCATTTGGGAAGTGTAGCCATCAAATGGGCGAGTGTGAAGTTAAATGCATCACCGACTCAACCATGGGACTCGGGTAAGTAGTCAACAGAAGCGTTGAAAAGAACCGATTGGGCTCTAGATCTTCTTAGTGGACTTGGATGGTGTTCAATTTGACTAGCAATATTTGCTAGGGGATTTGCAAATTCAAGAGAACCAAGAGTCCTGAGTCAAACAAACACATTAAAGGAAAGACATCTTATACGAGAAATCGTTAAGAGAGGAGATATAGATGTGGCAAAAGATAGCGTCTCGAGGATGACCTAGCAGATCCATTCACAAAGCGTCGCCTCTGAATACATTCGGGAGACATGTGGAAGGAATGGGTGTCAAGACAGATTGCTAATCTGCTTTGAGTATAAGTGGGAGAAATTATTAGGTTCGTGTAGGTGACATTAGATGTCACGGACTACTCGAGGCGTGTTGTAGTATACTTAAAAGCGAGACTTTGAGTATAAGTGGGAGATTGTTGGGATTATCTTTGGAAAGTATGTTTTTACTTTGTATAATCGGCCCTGAATTCTCAGACTTATTTCTTTGAAATAAATTGTTTATCATCGATGCTTTAAATATGATTGAATGTTATATATATTTCTTTGCATAACTGTTCAATAATTTATGCGTGTTGTTACATCAGTAGTTAATTTAGTGATACGAGATCACGAAGATTAAATTAACGAAATTTGTTGTAAAAAAAGTACGCCCATTCACGACCTAGATGGAAATGAACAACCATCGCGAAAGGTTGAGGTGTAAAGGCTGAGATTGGTTTGTCTTGACCAAGAGATTACACTAGTGCATGGTGATCTTATTTGAATAGGACCTCTGAGGAGGATAAATTCTTCAGAACTGAACAAGGAAGAATTAGACCTCAGTGGTTCGTTGTTTCTTAACCTTCATCCCTTAAATAAGATCACGTGGGATCGGTAACTATTGCTTTGACTTATCATGGGTAGCGAATCAGAGAGAGATTCAATACTTTTTATCTTGGGCAATATTATTGGTCACATGTGATTGCTAAGATTTAATACGAAGAATCGTGCAAAGCACGCTTTGCTTGATTTGCCCCCTTGGGAGGTTCATAAGCTTTATCATACCAAATCTTGCAAGTGGAATTTGTTTCCGGTATGGATAATAATGTTGAACCGTTCCTCGACCAAGGACAAAAGATATTAATTAACGGAAAGCTATTTCAGTGGCTTGAATTAATTAATGGGCTAGATAATCTTAAACACGGGAAATAATGACCGGGAGCCATATTGACTGTAATATGGGTTAAGATGGATGGTGCAATATTAATTATGTAGTGAGATTAATTAATATTTATGGGCTTGAATTATATTGTGGCTCAATATTAGATATTCAAGATCCATTAGAAGGTCCAATCTTAATTCTCCTAAAGGCCCCTAAGTAGCCCAACATATAGTCCATTAACCGAAAAAGGTGATTAAAATAAAATAAATATTGTTGCTTATTTTTCCAAGTATATTTCGAAATTTATAGATAAGTTGGGAGAAAGATTTTCTTTGAATTTTGTTATGGAATGAAGATATGTATTCTTGGAATACAAGATTATCTCATTAAATTCAAGAAATCTCCCACTTGGTCATCTATAATGAGATTTTCGAAAAATATGAAATATAGTGGGCAAGAAAGATTTTCTTGATTTTCTTGAAAAGATATTATGGAAGATATGTATTTCTTGAAATACAAGAATATCTCATAAATTCAAGAAGATCCAAATCTTGGATTCTTGGCACCCCAATATTCGAAATCTACCATAATATAGAGAAGGTGGGATTTTTTGTGGAATATTATAATTATGGGAAAAAGAATATAGGAGATATATTCAAGATTTCTTGGAGATCAAGAAAAGACTTTTCCTCATTATTTTATCACAAATTTTCGTCCCCTTGGCCTCTATAAATAGGGGATGAATGGTTCATTCCTGTAACATTAATTTAAAATTGGTTTTTCGAAAAAAATATCGGCGTCGATAAAATATTTGATATTTTGTAACGTCGATGATTTTTTTTTTTTTTTGAAAAACGACAATAATTGAGTCGTGTACAATTCCCATCTGCCGGAAATATTAGCAAATCCACATAAGTGGTGCAACAAAGTTTATTTTTTTCCTTTTGTTAATTGTTCGCGAAAGTATCCTTCCAACCGGATTGTCGAGCAAGGGCTAAGGGAATACTTGGGAAGTCCTTTTGGTTAGTCCGTTCGACCAAAGTCACCGCCATCCCGAGAGGGTACGTTCACGTAAACCCGTAGATTCCGCATCGTAGGTTTACGTGGCTTTTTATATGCATGATATGTTGTTGCAATTATTATTTGAATTAATATAGGATTAATTCATGCTAGTAATAATTAATGAATTAAATTTGTATTTAAATATTCACCCCGAATAGATGTGTAACTCATTCCCCAACACATGCCTTGAAGCGACATCCGCATGTTCGCCCCCGATGATCTGTTTGGGCCGGGCTATGGGTCGCCAGAGAGCATCCCGCCGCTACGGAGTGTCGGATATGGCGTGATTTAAGACATCTTTAGCAATGGCACCTGGTCTTCAAGCCATGAATATGGTGGGTATACTAACGTAAAACAGGTTACCAAGTTGTTCAAAGATGTGGAACGTTTGAGGTCCGAGAGAGAAGAACGAGCCCACGAATGTCGTCGAGTGGAGCAAAAGTTGTGAACATAGTGTCGCTAATGCTATGTTTTCGCCTAACCCAAGGGACGACTTTATTGAGGCACTTCAAAAACGTCTCTCGTGTATCGAGATATGCATGTCTCACATTTGTTTTAATTAAAGACTAGTGTATTAAAATTTTCTAACTAAATATCTTATTCGAGCGACCAACGACCTTTTGCTACCTTTATTTGGAGGATCCCGATCGGTTGGTGGCCACATGAACGTTACCTGCCTCCCATGGAATGATTCATGGTCATCCCATCCTCCCGGTTTTCGTGAGGGTCACACTCGATGTACCCGTAATCGGACAAGAGGATTTGATTGCCAAAACCAATCGATGAAGTCCTCCACAATCGAAAATGATCGGGCACTTCATCGAAACGGGCGAGCAACTTGATCTCTAACACCATGAGGGTAAAATATATGTTATTAAAGTTCATTATCTTATTTGTGGTTCTAAATAATATTGCAAATTAATTGTAGAATCACGACACCACAAATGCCTCGGAAGAAATCACCACAAAAGGCTAAAGAGAAATCGAGGGTGTCAGAGCGGTCGGGGGAGAACGAGGACTCCACTGCGCTCGGACTTGGTTATCCCATATTTCGGAGACTTAGATCACGATGATCATGTACGATCTAGGGTGCACCGGATGGTATCGTCTAATGCTTTTCGAGATAAATCCACAGTTCCCATGCTTGCTCACTTTCATCGAGAATACTTTCCAAGAATTCGTCGGTGAGGAACATGTCTTGTGAAAGTCTTGAATGACGAAAGTGGTTGAGTGCAACCACCATAGCCCTTTTACCTCGGTATGTGTTTACTAATTCTCAATATTCACTTTTCGTATAGTTTAATTTTCTTTTTTAAATATTAATTAGCGTATATATATGTTGGTTAAAGATATTTAGGTGAGGTATATCTCCGGAGATAACAGAGCAAGTGGAACGATACTCTTCGTCTCCCCAAGTGTCTTGCATAATGGGTGATAGGATCTGAGACCATGGATGGGTTAGTTAATCATATCTTTGAATCAAATGGGGAGCGATCATCTCATTTTTGGCCAACAAATGTGGGGTGAGTGATAAACTTTTTCGTTAAAATTTGTATTCATGTTTATAATATTTGCACATATATATGCTAAATTTGCGATTAATTTTAATATTCTCAATATAATATAGGAACCATTGGGTCTTTGGTCGCCATACACATGAATACATTAAGTGTGTATTTTATGGACCCAGCTCAGGATGGAGTTTATTCAAATCGCCCCGATCTCGTTTCATATATGGAAGCATAAGTTCATTTTTAATATTCTATACAATGATTTTATTTACTTTTAAAATTATGCATATTTAATCTATTTTTATTTTTTAATTATAATAATAATAGTGTGATGACGATGTATCGGAGTCGCCTTCAGAGTCAAGGTTCAAGATCTAAGTTAAATAAAGTGAACTGAATTAAAATTAAGGTAAATTTAATGTAGTAAATTATCAAACTAATAGAAAGAAATCATAATTGTAATACGTGATTATAATTGTTAATCAACAGGTTCCGAGGCAACGAGATAATGACCATTGTGGACTGTTGCGAGTCATTTTTTATGGAGAATATTATGTGGCTAATTTGATAACAACTCACAAACAAAATAAGTACGTGTACGGTATACATTAAATAACAGGAAATTGTTGACCTAGTTCGTCAGTAAATGACTACTCTGGGGGCATTCCAAGCCAGAGATATCATATTGCGAGATTTACATATACAATACACGATACTTCTCATGGGGAAAACTTCCATGAAAGAAGATGATTTGGAGAGTAAAGTGTGTGAGTGCTAGGGATTTTTTTCGAACCTAACCCCCCCTCCGGGAAATTTTTTATGAACTCTGGAATTTTTCTGAACCCCTCTCTTGTTCTTTTTTCTTCTATTTATAGTACTTTGACAAGCATGAGCTGGTTTAGCAAGCATGAGCTGGAGACTTCATGTCTTGCAAGAACTCATGTGATGCTGCCACGTTTCTAATTTAGTCTTCCTAGTTGATCTTTGCATTTACTTGTTTATAAGGCACTCTTTTGGTCGTCCAAATCATCTTTTGCTCGACTGATTGCCCTGTTCGCCCCTTTGGCCATATCAATATTATACCGGAACACTGTCCTCATCGAGCATATCTAAGCCTTCAGTTACCCTGAGCCTTGAGTTATCCGAGCCTTCAGTTATCGATTTCTTTCTTGCACGATCGATCATTTGATTGATCAGATCAACATATCTTCAGGATCATCTCAGGATAGCATCAGGTCATCATGCCAGATTTGGCGAGTTGCGAGCATATTTACTTTGTCGGCAAGTGGTGAGCATACCTGTTTGCTCAGCAAGCTAGCGGGCAATCTTGCTTGGTTGGCAAGTGGCGAACATACCTGTTTGCTCGGCAAGCTGGCGAACAAACTTGTTTGGTCGGCAAGCGGAGAGCTGGCGAACAAAGCGGCGAGCACACTTGTCCATCGAGCATGGTTATTTTAATAATTGAATAATACACGTGTCCCTCTGACGTGTACGATTAATTTGAGTAATTATATCGAACACAACAATACCCCCCAGCCGGGCCGCTTTGTTTTCATCATGGGGGCTCAGCTGTTGGATATATTGAGTGGGCCCTCGTGAATGTCATTTCGTCTTCTGTGCCGAATTTTCAAAGTTTTTTTAATCCGGCATCTATAAATACCTATTTTGCCGCCTCAGTTCCTTTTCCTTCTTTTCATCTTCCCCTCTTTATCTTCACAATTTCTTCCCGTCTGAGATTTTCGGCAAGAGCTTGATTATTTCGGCGAAGGATTTCATTCAGGTAACTATTTCATACCCTCTTTAATTCCAATTATGGCTTCTCGTTCAAATTCTTCTGCTTCAATAGAATCAAACCACCATAGTTCCTCTTCCTCCTCTTTCTGTCCAATCTCCCGTAGGGACGCTAATGCGCTTGAGATGAATGCCTCGGGTTCAAGATCCCGTTGGCAAGTTCAATGACCATTTTGACTCTTTCATCGGATTAGATGATGCCTAAATGAATTAGATAGGATTTGCCCGTCTTGATTTTTAGATGATTAGGATGAAGATTTTTTTTGTCCCAACCCCAAATTGGGTCTAGGGTTGTATATAGTCACGATGTAAATAGGGATGATGACTATATGGGGAGGAAATTTTGGTGGGCCGAGAACGTTATTGATTGAACAGGAGGATTGACGGCGAAGCGAAACACGGAGCTCGACATCCCTGTTGGTCTTCCCCATAGCCCAACATATGCCGAGTATAGTGCTAGTTATGATTTTGATTGGCCTGAACAACCTCATAGGACCAGGGTTGAGAATGAATACCCGGCGAGCAAAATTGCGAGCGTGATTGATCTTGATATGATCGGCCAGTTGTATAGGAATTATGAAACCCCAAAAGATGTGTTTTTCGGGCGCTGGTCCCCCGATGAGCAGCCGGATCACCCTCCGAGGGTTGTGTTCTTTGTGAATTTAGACACAATGGAAGCGGGTCTTCGATTCCCACTTCATCCGGCTATTACTCGTTTGCTCGTAGAATGGAACATCACCATTACATAGCTAAAGCCGAATGGGTGGCACATGATTATGAGTTTTCTAACTCTGTTCGGAAAAACGAAGCCCGTATATTATCCAACATGAGGAGAACTCTCTTGATTGGACATTTGACTCGACCCAAGGGCGAACATGGATGGTTGTTCATGCAGGCAAATGCCAAGTGTAAGGTCATTGAGGATGTGCGAACAAGATTCTTGATTGAAAAGAAGTTTTTGGTTCGTGCGGGGTGATTGGAAAAGCAGAACTTACGGATGTGAACCAAATGCTCGCTTAGATATCCCCCATGATTTTGGGACTTGCGAAAAGTAAGTATTTTTGTGTTTTTGCTCTTCACCATGAACCGATTTTTAACTTATTCTCAATTTCGTGAATTCACAAAGAAAGGACAAAGAGACCAACAGCGGTTATTTCAAAGAAGACATCTGCAAATCGATCTCGAGCCTTACTCGGAACGATCGGTGAAGACTTTGAATCTTTGCCGATCAAAGGAAGAAGGGAGGCTTTGACGTGCCCCCTCACCATTTAGTTTTTGTCTAATCCAATTTGGTAAGGATTGTTTTTTGTATTTTGTAAATGTGTTGTACCCTTTGTTCGCGGTTTCTCTTTCTTTTTTAATGAATTCTTTTGTCTAAAGTTTTCCCTGCCGTCACTGTTGTTGTGAGCACCTCCGAGCATACTGAAATGGCTCGAACTAAGAGAGTGAGAAAGGCGAGCAGACCAGCCGCGCCCGGACTCGGCGAGTCGAGTCGGCGAAGAGGATAACTTCGTTCGGTCTGGAAAGGCGGGCGGCGATCAAGCTCCCGCCAAAGAGATCGGGAGGGCACCTGATGAGCAAAATCCGATAGCTCAAACGAGCATCGATGTCATTGAGGCGACCCCCACTGCTGAAGCGATCAGAATGGCTGCCTCTGTGGTTGGTCCAATCGCACAAATCGTCGAAATGGAGGTCGGTACATCTTCTCCACCTCTCGCGGGACCCGAACACGGACCCCTATGAGTTCCGGCTCGGTTCTCCGAAAACAAATCATTTTTGGGATGGGACCACCTTTCGGGTGAGCAGTGCGTTTGCTCGCTTGTTGGAGTATTTCTTAGTTCCATCTAATTTGGTCGCTTAATCACATTTGTTTGCTCGGGTGGCCATGCGGAGGTTGAGCAGTTAGGCGTCTCGATGTCGAATTGAAAAATTATTCTTTGCTCTCCAAGTGTTCATAATGTTCCTAGCCTTCCCGAGCATGTCGAGAATCGCGTCGGCGAGACCCCATCCGAGCATGGACGATCGAGCTCGAAAAGAGGCCACTAAGGGTCCAACGCTTTGGAAACCATGCGATTTGGCCTAGTGCACCATGGTCAATCTTTGGTTCTCTTGAGAAAGCTTATGCCGAAGTCCGCTTAATCTTCATGCCAACTCATTGGCTCTTATCAAAAAGCGAAGAGAAGGTGAACGAGCTGAGCAAAACTCAAGATGAAGTGAAGTTGGCTCAGGGTCAAGTATCCTCAGCCCAAGCAGAGGCTCGTCAAGCTCGGGAAGATGCTCGCCAGGCGAGAGAGGAGCTAGGCCTTGCTCGGGAGGAGCTGCACCGCAATCGGGAAGAAGTGGTCGGCATTAGGAGAGTTCAGGACGAGCTGAACGTTGAGCTCCAAAAACTCCGAACAGAGATCGAGGATGCAGAATGCGAGAAAACTTTGCTCGCCCAACAACTCCTCATTGCTGAAGAAACCAACACTCGTTTGGGTCTTGAAAATTCGAAATTGCACACTGAGGAGTATGTTGATTCCATGTCGAATTTCTCTTATATATGCGCCTTTGCCGATGCCATCCGTTCTGCTAGACAAACACTTACTGCCGACCAAATTGCCCCGCTCGTAGCTCATCTTGAGAAATACCTGATCGACAACCCCCCGGATCGCAACCTTCCAATATCTGATTTGGCTGATCTGTGCGATTTCTCTAATCTTCCTGATGGGATCGAAATTGATGATCCTATTTTGGATGAGGAAGACTGTTCAGATGCGGATATTGATGATGTTGTCGACCAAGCTCACCGGGCCGAGCACGGGTTCGATCAGGTGTAGAGCGAACAAAGTGGGCCTCAAGACGGCGAGAATGTACTACCGGAGAAGCGGGCGAGGCACAATGATCTTTGAAGGGGGCGAGAGCAGAAAAGGCGGAGGACTTGTTGGACACATCGCTCCCGCCCACTCCCAATAATGAGTTTATTCCTTAGTTTTATTTTTGCTTTGCTGAACAATTTCTTCTGAACTATTGTGTAATTTTTGTCTTCTTCCTTCTTATTCGAACAATTTTGTTGTTGAATGGTTAAATTTGCTTGTTGAACTGTTTCTTCTAACCTGATCGTCGAGGATGAATTTTGTTGCTGATGAACGGTTGATGTTTGTCTTGTTTCCTAGTTTGTGCCTCTTTTCTTTGAATGAATTGAACATGATCGTGTCTATGTTCCACCCCGACTTCTTTTGGTTTTTATTGTCTTATTGAGATGCAATCGGGTTGATCGTCTTATTTAGGCTGCGACGGATGGGTTAACTTATATGCAACCCCCTTTCTTGTTTTTGCGTGATCGCCTTATTTAGCGCCGATCACTATTCGCATTTCGGTCGTCTTATTTAGCCGCGACCCGTACTCATCACTCGCTTTGCTGCGGGTATCTGTAAGTACGAGTCATCTTATTTAGTTGTGACTGCGTACCCATCACTTCGCTTTCTTTGCGGGTATCTGATCTGGCTATTTTCGCAAAAGTGAACATAAACTTCGCTCGTTCATCTTTGTTGGATCGTCCCACTTTAGGTGCGACCTCGATAGACTTCAACTAGAAAAAACTTAACAAACGAAAATGTTTTTGCAACACGTTGTATTCTATTACAACCTTTACATTTGAAGAAGACTGTCTATTACACATAATTATAGACATCAGACTATGGTTTTGAATTTAAACCTTGTCTCGAAATAGACATGGGTGACCTCATCTCAAATCCATGAATTGATGTTGACAAGCATGAGGCGGATCGGCTGTCTACTCCTCTTTTAAGTAACATGCTCAAGCGGCAGAGATAAACGTTTGTCCCTCCCGGACAAGTTGTGATTATCTTGACTACATGACATGAGCATGTGGCGAAAGCACGCCGCTTTCGCCTATATTAGGCGCGAGCAAAAGTCTCTGCTCGCACCTTTTTGTCTCCATACGTAGATGCACGAGCATCGGCGATCCGTAGCGTCGTTCGGCCGGATATCACGACATCCCACCCCCTCGGAGGAGATTTTAGGGATGCGTAGGGGAATAGTGATTTACTACTGCATAATCCGTGAGTAACGTGGAGTGGCAACCATGACTCTGCCGAGCATCTTGAGTCCGTGAACGGCGCCAACTTTGTGTTTCGGAGTGTCTTATGGTGTATAAAGCTCATATTAGAGCAAGTGCGGAGACGGATGATCGATTGCCCGAGAATGATATTTGAATCGAGTCTTTGGATCTTCGCCGTCGGAGGCATACCAAACCAACTTTCTCTCGATAACTGAATTTTCTTCTACTATGTTTGCAGTATTTTCTCTTTTTTTCTCCACTTTCTCCATTATCTGTTACCAATGATTGGGGAAGCCCAAAACGACAAATGATATTTTTCCAAACAAAGTTCCACATTCTTTGTTCGGTGGCTTTAACAACAGCTTCAGCTTCCGCCCAATTAGTATAGTAATCAACGGTAACCACAGCATATTTTACTCCCGATGTGCCAGTAGGAAACGGGTCGATCAAATCGATTCCCCATTTAGCAAATGGCCACGGGCTGTAAACTGATACTAGTTCTTCAGGTGGGCTATGGATAAGTGGGGCATGTACCTGACACTTGTGACATGTGCAAGCATACGTAAGAAAATCTTTTTTTAGGGTCGGCCAGTAGTAACCTTGTCTGACAGTTTTATGTGCCAGGACAAGTCCACCTGTATGGTTTCCACATGCTCCATCATGAATCTGTTCCAGAATTACATGACCCTCTTCAGGAGTAATACACTTCAATAATGGAAGTGAGAAACTTCTTTTGTATAAATGCTCGTCTAAGATAGTATAACGAGCAGCTTGTAATCTGAGGCGAGTAGCTTGTGCTTTATTTTCAGGGAGAAATCCTTTTTGTAAGTAACTTAAAATTGGAGTCATCCAGGTTTCTTGCTCGCCTGTCACATGGGCGATCACAACTCTGGGGATTATTGGTGAACAAGTTGTGACGACCACAATGTCAGTCGTGCTCGTCACTCCTTCTGCTGTTGCCAATCGTGCCAAGGCATCAGTGAACGAATTATCCAATCGTGGTAATTGTTCTATGTAAACTTGTTCGAATTGTTCAAGAAACTCCTTTACTAGTTGCTGATATTGTGCCATCTGTTCGCCTCGGGCTTCGTACTCGCCTAATACTTGGTATATGATTATTTGGGAATCGCTATAAATCATCAGCCTCTGAACTCCCATTATCATATCCATGTGTAGTCCAGCGATCAAAGCTTCGTACTCGGCTTCATTATTTGTGGCTGGGAAATCAAAATGGATGGCCGTTGTGAAAGTTTGTCGAGTTGGGCTGATGAGAACCACGCCCGCTCTAGCTCTTGAACTTGTTGATGAGCCGTCTACATACATGTGCCATGGTTGGTCGACTCCTCTTTCGGGCTCGACCATGAAATCTGCCATAGCCTGGCCCTTCATTGCTGTTCGTGGGGAAACGTAATGCCAAATTGGCCTAACTCCACCGCCCACTTGAGTAATCTGCCCGCAGTGTCTGGTCGGTGGAGAACTTGTCGCAATGGGAATGTGGTTAATACCTCGAAAGTGATCGAAAAAAGTATGGTCGCAGATTTTTTGAACACTCATAACCCAGAAGCATATGCAAGTTTTTCGGTGGAGAATACCGAGCTCGGCTTCTTTGAGCACGACTTACATAATAAATAGGCAAGTGTGTCGCTCCCTCTGCCCGAACGAGCACATCGCTAATTGCATGCTCGGATGCGACAAGATCTGAATAAAGTTGTTCTTTGGAACATGCTTAGATAATGTTTGTGTATCCGCTTAGATATCGTTTTAATATTTCGAGCGCATTTTGGCAATGCTCATCCTTTGGAATTTCCCTTTCTTTAATCGTCAAAGAAAGGTTTGCATTTGTCTCCGGTTAAGTGATATAAACCGCTTATAAAGCCAAACGTCCAGTTAATTTTTGGACTTCTTTCACACTCATGGGGGCCTGCATGTCGAGCATGGCTTGAATCTTTGATGGGTTTGCTTCAATCCCCCGTTGAGTGACCATATGTCCTAGGAATTTTTCTGAGTGAACCCCCGGTTGCATTTCTTGGATTTAATTTCATGTTATACCCCCGAGAATATCAAACGTTTGTGCGAGGTGGGTGATGCGGTCTTCCTTGTGCTCGCTTTTTTACCACAATGTCATCAATATACACCTCAACTGTTCGGCCTATGTGTTAGTCGAATATTTTGTTCACCAAATGTTGATACGTTGCTCCGGCATTCTTTAATCTGAATGGCATGCGTTGCCAACAATACATATTCTTTTTCGGCACTGAACGAATCATTATTCTTTTGATCGTCAGGATGCATGGGTATTTGGTGATAGCCGAAGAATGCATCCATGAAGGTCATGAGCTCATGTCTGTCAGATTATCGACCAAATAATCGATATGTGGCATCCGGGAAATTGTCTTCGGGCATGCCTTGTTTAAATCCAGTGAAATCTATGCATAACCTCCAAGTTCCGTTAGATTTCGGACGAGCCGCGGGGGTTTTGCAAGCCATCTTGGGCATTTTACTTCTCGAATCAATTTATTGTCGAGCAATTTTTTGATTTCACTATCTCAGAGTCGTGCATACTTCTCGGATTTGAATTTTCTGCGCTTCTGGATTATTGGAATTTGTGTTGGGTCAAGATTAAGATAAATGACATGCATGTTTAGGATCAATGCCGACCATGTCTTCATGTGACCAAGCGAACACATCCAAGTTTGCTCGAAGATATGCAATCACTTCTGTTCGGAAAGGTTCCGGTAATTCCGAACCAATAAACACTTCTAATTCTGGTCTGTTCGGGTTGATATTGATAGACTCTAATTGTTCAACAGGCGTTGCTAGCCTCTTTTTTAGCTTCCATCGAGGATCTTCGATCATTCCCCAGTGTTCGTCATCTACCTCCATAGGAACAAAACCTACACGAGGCTCTAAATCCGGTAGCTCGTTTGGCGGATCAATGTTCATTAAATCTGGAATATGGGCTATCATCCCAGGTTCTATGTCCGCCCGTGGAGATGTGTTCGTCAAAAGGGGGTATCTTGGCAACGTATTCGCCTGTTGGCTTGATTCTCCGGTCTCCCATGTTTGGTCCATCATGTGAATGATGTTTTGCTTTTTTGGCTCACATGACATCAAACAATCTTGAGCTTTTTTCTGGTCGCCTTTTACGCTACCCGTCCCCTCTTGAGTTGGAAATTTAACACAATAGTAATAAGTCGAACAGGCAGCTTTAAATTCCTGAATAAACGGGCGACCTAAAAACCAATTATAAGTAGACGGAGCATCGACGATTACAAAGCCTAGCATTCTAGTTCGTCGGATCTCCAGATTTAAAGTTGACTCTAGCTCGACTCCTAACCTGATCATACCATAGGGTCGGGTTACAGATTCCCCAAAACCCATGATGGTGTGATCACATGGTTCTATATAACTACTCAAGTCCCCAACTTGCTTCTCCATTTGGTGCAGAGTGTTGACGAACATAATATTCGCATATGCTCCTGTATCGACCAGGAGGCGCTGCACCTTCAAACCGAGAAGACGAGCGCTGATGGTTAGAGAATCATTGTGGGGGGTGATTATACCTTCGAGATCATCTTCCGAGAACATGATTTGGTGATAGGGCGGCGTGCTAGCTGATGTGCTCGCTACCTTCACCTGATGGATGCTTTGCATGGCACGCATCTCCATCTTCTTTCGCCTGTTCGATAATGTCGGTGCCTGATAGCATCCACCCACTGAACCATAATCGGGGCCGAATCATGTGGATTTCTTGACTCTCGACCTCTACTCTCATGGTAGGTGCCCTCTTTTGGGTAATTCGACCTCTTATGGGATTGCTCGGGATCACTATCGATGCCTCTTGACCTTACGCACCCCCCCTACGATCGCTATTTTTTTACGTTGGAAGTCTAAGCTTTCGCCCGGCTTTTTGAGGAAGCTGCCAGAAGGCGATTTTCTTCATATAACTTCCAAAGTTGGCGAAGTAAATCGCGACATTCTTGGTATTATGTCCGATGTACTCATGATAATCGCAAAAACTTGGAAGCATTAAGCGATTTTTTATCCATTAAGATTCTTCGTGGCTTATCCAACATGTCCCGATCTTTAATTTGATTAAATATTGTTTCATTGAAATGCCGAAGAGAGACCGTAGGGCATTTGCTTCGCTTCTTTCTTCAAATGGTTTAAAGATCCCGGGGTTTATACCCCCTCATTCATTACTTTTTTTACCAAATACTCTTTTTTTGTTGTTGCTTCGACCTAATCGTGATTGGGCGAGTAGATCTGCATGGCTATAATCTTGGTTTTCGCTCTCTCGAATTGGCATATGTGTTCGCCAATCTCGATGCATGGCTTTTCCACATATCCGTGTTGTTGGTCGCCTCCGACCACCATGAGGATCTTGGCATC
This sequence comes from Stenogyne calaminthoides, assembly GCA_037126765.1. Taxonomy (NCBI): domain Eukaryota; kingdom Viridiplantae; phylum Streptophyta; class Magnoliopsida; order Lamiales; family Lamiaceae; genus Stenogyne; species Stenogyne calaminthoides. The sequence goes on along the minus strand of JBBCBC010000026.1, from coordinate 24,517,409 downwards.
CTCTTCAACTGGGGCTCCATCGTACAAACATTTGTCAAATCTTTCGATGTATGCTCGATCTGACTCACCCTTTAGCTGGGAGAAATGTGCCAATCTTTGTTTTGGTGCTGGGCGAGCAGACATAGATGAGAAATGAGACAGGAATTTCTGTCCCAACTGAGCAAAAGACGTGATGGACGTAGCGGGCAGAGTAGAGAACCATCTGTGGGCGATGCGCCTAACGTCATGGGGAATGATCGGCGTCGGCGTCGGTGGCGCCCATGGCGATCATAAAATCTGAATATTTGCTGAGGTGAACATATGGGTCGATTTCAAAGATCGAACATAGGAATTGGTGGTCGGATCTTTGCCACTTTCTCTTGTATTTCGGCTGCCATGATCACCGGTGTTAGTGGCGAGCAGGGCATTGTGCTCGCCCGAGGGAGTCCTTTCGTTGCGGCCCGGTCGGCCTGTAAACCTTCGATTGCTTTTTGCATTTCTGTAAATTTCGTGGAACTGACAGACTTGGATCGAGGTTGTGTCCCATCATGAGGACCCAGGGGGTCATGCTCGTGACGGGCGATCCCCCTTCAAGTTCGTCCTTGACTACCCAATCGATGATGGATAGACAATTTAGTTCCGGCCGATTTTTTGTTCGGGATCGAGCGATCATGAGGATCCGGGAAGCGGTATGTTGTTCATTTGTTCCCTCACGGGATCTCGTCAGTTTATGATTGCCGATTCGGTCTTTAACGGAGAGCCTCAAACGCGTCAAACGCTGATGGTCCGGACCCTTGAGGCTGCTTTCGTTGTTCGACATGTCATCTGCGCTTTTTGTTGGCCGCTTAAAATGCGACTTTCAACTTAACTTGCTCGCTATTATCGGTGTATCGCGAGCGTCGATCATCATCATCTTGAACTTTCAACTTGGCCAACTCCTTTTCGGCCCTCTCTTTTTGTGCTCGCAACAAGAAAGTGATGGCCTTTATTGTCAACACCGATCGTTTGGCGCTATCTTCAAGATTGATGGTTTCATGATGCGATTTTTGTGAAGGCTGATGTTGAGCCTCTTTACGAAGCGTGAGGTCGGCTCTGTCGACCTCTCTCAAAATCGAAAGTATTCTAGATTGAGGCATTATATTTCTTTTTTACGCCTCATTTATCTACGGATTGTGTATGGGTTGGTTTTTTGCACCATCATTCTAGCGCCAATTGTTGCGAGTCGTTTTTTATGGAGAATATTATGTGGCTAATTTGATAACAACTCACAAACAAAATAATGCGTATGCGGTATCTGAAGAAATAACGAGAATTGTTGACCGGTTTCCACAATAAATGACTACTCTGGGGGCATTCCAAGCCAGGGATATCATATTGCGAGATTTACATATACAATACACGATACTTCTCATGGGAAAAACTTCCATGAAAGAAGATGATTTGGAGAGTAAGTGTGTGAGTGCTAGGGATTTTTTTGAACCTAACCCCTCTGGGAAATTTTTTATGAACTCTGGAATTTTTCTGAACCCCTCTCTTGTTCTTTTTTCTTCTATTTATAGTACTTTGACAATCATGAGCTGGTTTGACAAGCATGAGCTGGAGACTTCATTTCTTGCAAGAACTCATGTGATGCTGCCACGTTTCTAATTTCGTCTTCCTGGTTGATCTTTGCATTTACTTGTTTATAAGGCACTCTTTTGGTCGTACAAATCATCTTTTGCTCGACTGATTGCCCTGTTCGCCCCTTTGGCCATATCAATATTATACCGGAACACTGTCCTCATCGAGCATATCTGAGCCTTCAGGTTACGAGCCTTGAGGTTTATCGATTTCTTCTTTTTCGATCGATCGGCTCTACTGATCAGATCAACATATCTTCAGGATCATCTCAGGATAGCATCAGGTCATCATGCCAGATTTGGCAAGCTGCGAGCATATTTGCTTTGTCGGCAAGTGGTGAGCATACTTGTTTACTCGGCAAGCTAGCGGGCAATCTTGCTTGGTTGGCAAGTGGCGAACATACGTGTTTGCTCGGCAAGCTGGCGAACAAACTTGTTTGGTCGGCAAGCGGCGAGCTGGCGAACAAACTTGTTTGGTTGGAAAGCGGCGAGCACACTTGTCCATCGAGCATGGTTATTTTAATAATTGAATAATACACGTGTCCCTCTGACGTGTACGATTAATTTGAGTAATTTTATCGAACACAACATGGACATTTTGTGTGTTGCTTTATTGAAGATATAATCCGCGCTTCTCTAACGAACATTCCTCTCAATGTAAGTCAATTTATCGATTTATTTAAATTATTATTGATTGAATAAAAATTCATACTATATTGATTGATTCGTTGTTTGCAGTTTGTCTATGAACGTAAGCTCAAGTCTTACTCTAAGAAAAGACTGGAGAAATGGAAAAACGATTGGACGGGGTACCTTTACAATTGATTCTTATATGCATACGATATTGAGTGAACGTTGTTTGAAATATTGGTAGCATGTAATTAAATTATATATTTGTGATGATATATATTTCATGTTTTTGGTGTATTGGACGTATGTTTATGATTATATGTTTATTTATTTCATGATGTGTATGTTTATTAATATATTTGATGTTTTGGTATATATATATATATGCGGTATAAGTTTTGGTTTATGGTTTTATTATAGGATTTTTGGTTTATGGTATATGGTATTGGACGTATATATCAGTTTTGATTTATAGTTTTATTATAGGATTTTTAAAATATAAATTAATAATTAAAAAAAAGATATTGGACAGCGGTTAATAACCGCTGTCTATGTAACATAATAAACGAATTTTTTTTAAAAAAATTAACTTAGACAGCGGTTACAATCTTGCAAAGCGGTTGAAAACCGTTGTCCAAGTGGGATTTCTTGGACAACTGTTTTTTATCAGCTGTCCAAGCTTGGACAGCTGTTACTTGGAGAGCGGTTATAGGTCATTTTTCACAGTTGTCCAAGCCCAAATGTGTATTAGTGTTGTTTACACACGGTTACATCTGCATTGAACAAATATAAAGATATTAAATTCATGTTGTTATTAAAAGTGCACAAAATCAATAATTAAAATTGAAAGCTAATAACATCCCCATAATTCTGTATAAAATTAATTTATATGAGGCCCTCACAACTATTTCTTGTTTGAAAAGACTAGAACCAAAATGAAAAAATCAACAATTACAAAAAAATCTTGAAAGGAACTTAAGAATTGAATTAATTAGCATTAAAGAGTAAATACATTTTCAAGATATTAAATATAAAATTATATGAAATTTAAATAGAATGAACATCTAAGAAAATATACTTACTTGCGAGGAGGAATTAAACACAAGGGACACATAAAATAACCGAAAGCAAACATGATTAATTGCCGAAATAAGAAAAGAGGGAGACCAAGTATGTATGTATTATTGATAGGCGTAAGTGAGAACTATGAGGTGAATAAGTGGATCGATTGGTTATATAAGAGATTCTGACATGGTATGGAGACACGTGGCGTACCTTTCTTGTCACGTGTCAAGTATGGAGACACGTGTTCTATCTTCCTTGCCATCTGTCTAGTATGAAGACACGTGGCGTACTTTCCTTGCCACGTGCCAATTATGGAGACACGTGTTCTACCTTCCTTGCCACGTGTCCAGTATGGAGACTTGTGGCATACCTTCCTTACCACGTGTCCAATATGAAGACACGTGTTCTATCTTCCTTGCCACGTGTCCAGTATAAAGACACGTCTTCTACCTTTCTTGCCACCTGTCCAGTGTGGAGACACGTGGACCTTCTGAATTTTAGGGTTCAATGATGCCGAAGAAATGTAAAAAATGACAGACATGGAATGAGCAAACTTGTTTTTCCTATGTTTGTAAAATATTATTTTTTGCCCTTTTATGACACATTTTCCCTTATTAGAAAGAGCCGCACATGGGTGGATCACACATAAGTAGCGCATGATTCGCGTGACCCTGGAATTAGATGTAAAAAAATAGCTAAGTCTTGTATTTGTATGCATCCAAACGCAGTGCACTCATTGTACATTTTAGATATATGCAACTTGTTATACTGAAAGATGCAATTTGTTTATACTGAACTGTGTAACTATTCATATGAAAAAATAGTTGCACGATTCAATATAAATATGTTGTATATTTCAATATAACAAATTGCATGATTCTAAAAAACTTATGAAATAAGTCTTGTGAGACCGACCTGAATCTTATAACATCCGTAAAAAAAAAAAAAGGTTAAAAAACCTATTTGATCTATATTCAAAAGATTAGGAACTAGTAGTATATAATAATAGCTAGGAAACCGTAAATCCAATCAACTCCCAAATTTAAGAAAAGTTTGAACCGACTATTAAGTCCCCCAAATTGAGAGAAGTGTTAAATTAAAGAAAACAACATATACTAGAATTTAATATTTGTCAAGTGAGGAGAACCGTACACGTGACAAATGTGAATGATGTAGTCCCATAAAAAGGAACTGTACTTTGTTGAATTTCAACACATAATATCCACGGTGGGGCTTGGCTCAAGCCAATTTCAACGAATTTTAGGCACCGCAAAATATATCCACACGCAAGGACAAAAGTCTTGTTTCATTTCCTTTGTTATCAGAAACTAATTGCCTCTAGTCTACCTACCTACCTACCTACCAGTCTAGTTCTTAAATCTTTGTTATCAGAAACTAATTCCCTCTTACAATCTGATTTGGAAATTAATGGCGCAGTTATTTCATACTAAAATACTCTGCACACTTCTTTCCATTAACTTTCTGAGATTATCCTTTGGATTAGATACACTCCTACCAAACCAAACAATTTCTATTGGTCAAACTTTGATTTCTCACAACCATGATTTTGAGTTGGGATTTTTCTCCCCTGGAAAATCCCAAAACAGATATTTGGGGATATGGTACAAAAACACCCCAGATTTTGTAGTTTGGGTTGCTAATAGAAACAACCCCATCTCCAACTCAAATGGTGTCACTTTTTCTATTTCTGGAAATGGAACTCTTATGATAAGCAATTCTGGAAGCATAATCTGGTCTGCAAATCCATCAGGGCCCGCGTCAAATCCAATCTTACAGCTCCTGGATTCAGGGAACCTGGTTCTTGTAAACGAGACTACGGAAGAAGGTGGTTACATATGGCAGAGTTTCGATTACCCAACTGATACCATATTACCAGGAATGAAGGTGGTTGATGACCCTGATGCTGGTGTGTTGAAGAATTTGACATCATGGAAAAATTGGGATGATCCTTCTCCTGGAGATTTCGTTGTCAGGATCGAAAACCAGGGATTGCCCGACTTTGTGGTTTACAGAGGCAAAAAGAAAACTTTCCGAGTTGGAATGTGGAATGGGCTTTACTTCGGCGGATCTCTACGCCTTCCAAATGCAATCTCCAAACCAGAAATGGTTTTCAGAGGAGAGAGGTTGATATCTTTTACAGATAGTCCTCATGACAAATCAAGTTTGAGAAGAGCAACATTGGACACATCTGGTATAATCCACACTTATACCATGAATGCAAGAAAAGAAAAGTGGAATCTTCTCTACACAATTCCAGGAGACCAATGCGACGAATATGGTCTATGTGGTCCTAATGGTATTTGCACCTTTGAAAAGCCAGTTCGATGCCAATGTTTAAAACGAAATGCCCCAAAATTCGAAAAAGAGTGGGACCTTCAAGATTGGTCCGGCGGGTGCACTAGAATTGCGACGTTGAATTGCAAGAGTGGAGATGGTTTTCAAGAGGTTAGAGGGGTCAAGTATCCCAATATGTTGGAGTTTCGGATAAACATTAGTATGAGCCTCGACGAATGCAGAGCTGAGTGCCTAAGAAACTGTAGCTGCACCGCGTATGCTAATCCATACATAACAAATGGAGGCAGCGGCTGCGTGATGTGGTTTGGGGATCTCATTGATACCAGACACCTTCCTGGGGCAGATAGTAAGCAAAACATATATGTTCGGGTACCAATTTCAGAACTAGTGGAATGTAAGTGCTTCTGACAACTGCTTATATTAAATGAAATGCACATATACTCACTATTTGTATAGTATACTGCTTTCAAGATATAGATACCTGATTTTGAGGAAAAAACCTAGACACAAGTTTTTGTGATGAATTTATAAATAACCTTCTATAGAAATAATTTTTTATTTTTTTTGTCAAAGAGTCTGAAATCATTCTCTTTAACCAAAAAAATATATTTTTGGACCATTAATTGGTGGTATGGGCTTAAAATTAATGGGTACGGGTGAAATTAATAGTGATACGAGCTTAACAGATATTGGTACGAGCTTATTTACACGTTGGTATGTGCTAAATTTTACCCAATAATGAAATGAGTATAGTTAAAAAAGATTTATTTTGGCTAAAATAGAATGAAACTAAACACCTTGACAAATAAAATATTTTTAAGTAAGAATGGTTAAGGATGAGAGTTTCCAAGATTGTTTTTCTTAGGCTAGAACAGAATAAAGTCTTTTAAGTAAATTCCTGTATCAGCTGACGTTTCTCTTTACAGATTCCAGCCCTGACATGGGGAATGAGAAGAAAAGGCCTGCAAGTGTAACATTTATGTCAATTGCTTCTGGAGTTATTGTCTCAGGGCTCATTAATGGATGTATTTTTATGATTAGAAGTCCAAAGAGGCAAGGTAACAAATCTTAACCTTTGCAATTTACTATTCCACTTTTGCCAACAATCACTGAAGCCAAGCCTGAGGCATTATATTTTGTGTTTCCTTGTCACAGCCAAAAAAAAGAATAGTGAGGGTATTGAACTACCTTTATTAAAGTTTGAATCTATTGTGGCTGCAACAAACAACTTCTCCAGGGAAAATGTCATAGGAGAAGGTGGTTTTGGTCCCGTTTACAAGGTAACATACTGTATGAGAGCGCCTAATGTGGAAGATAAACGACAAATATTTTGACACTTAATTTACATGTGTAAGCAGGGTATTTTACCGTCACAAGAAGAAATAGCCATTAAGAGATTGTCGAGAACTTCGGGACAGGGTCTTGAAGAGTTCAAAAATGAAACCACCTTGATTGCCAAACTTCAACATACAAACATTGTAAAACTTTTGGGATGTTGCATTGAAGGGGAAGAAAGGATGCTAATCTATGAATACCTGCACAATAAAAGCTTGGATTATTATGTGTTTGGTACAACCTAAAATTATCTTGTATTGTTTTGTTTTGTTTGAGATTTTTTTTTTTTTTTAAATTGTTGTAATAAATTACATATGTGCAGATCAAAATCAAAGGAAATTTTTGACATGGTCTAAACGCTTCGATATTGCCATGGGAATTGCTAGAGGACTACTCTATCTCCATCGGGATTCCAGATTAAAGATTATCCATAGGGATCTCAAAACAAGCAACATTTTACTAGATGAAAATTATAATCCAAAAATTTCCGACCCGGGTTTGGCAAGAACTTTTGGAGAGGATCAACACCTGCAACAAGAACAAGGAGAGTTGTTGGGACATAGTAAGAAATTTATCTTTATATTTTCACAACTTTATTCTCTAAATGAAGAGTTTTGTTTTCTAATGGGACCTTACAAGTTATGACCAATAATATGCAGTGGTTATATGTCTCCCGAATATGCAATGGCTGGAAAATTTTAGGTTAAGTCGGACGTATTTAGCATGGGAGTGGTCTTGTTAGAGATAGTGAGCGGAAAAAGGAACGAGGATTTGAAGCGCATGGCGATCATTTTCATAGCCTCTTGGGATATGTATATTTTTTTCGACTTCAAATTCTCTGTCTTTGATAATTAATTGATAATCCAATTGGCAAATGTGTGGATAATTAACAAAGCTGTCTTTGTGGAAATTGTGACGAGCATGGGTGCTTTGGAAAGAAAACAAGAGTTTAGAGCTAATGGATGAATATTTGAAGGATACATTTGTGGAATCTGAAGTCAAAAGATGCATCCATGTGGGATTATTATGCGTTCAACAATTCCCCGAAGATAGGCCAATTATGTCATCTGTGATTTTCATGTTGGGTACTGATGGAGCTATACTGCCCGAACCGAAGGAGCCTGGTTTTTTCATTGGAAGAGAATCCACTCCTGTAAAAAGTAGCACATTACCAAGTTCGATTTCTGATAGAAACACCATCACAATTACGGATTTAGAGGCCCGATGAAGAGACAACTAAATGTACAGCAATATAATATCAGACATCAAAATGAATTGCTTTTTCTTTTTTGACAAGGGAATCTAAAACTATCCTGAAAATCTTACATGTATAGTTATTAATAGTCTGGCTTCTTAGAATGGTGGATATTTCTTCATTGTTCCCCTTTTTTTGACAAGGGAACTTGTTACCATTATCTTGTTTTTTGTTAAAACTGGATATGAGAAAACCAACGAAAAACAAAGCCTATCAGCATGCAACACGTGTTCAATCATTCGTTAATCAAACTTATAAAGTAAGCGCACAGTCATTATCTTACGATTTACTTGGGCTTTTTAAATATTGGCCAATTTATATTTTAATTGGGCTTTTCTCAAACTCATATTTGGGCGATTGTCATATCTCATGTTTTTCTGTAGGTTTAAATTGCGCTCTCTTTCAAAAATCTCTTTTCCTATTTCTATCTACAGTTACATTTATCGCAGGTCATTATCACAACAATTCTCTTCCCACTGCTTCTCTCCATTAAATTTCTGAAATTGTCCTTTCAAATGGATAATCTTATATCAAATCCATCAGTAAATGTGATCAATTCCATCGTGCTTTGTGCTTTCATAGCAACATTTCCTCTGATTGATTTGCGACCAAATAATGCGTCCAGTAAATTTGGATCTGATGCCATCGCTGATGGAACTCTAATCAGATCTGGAAGCATTAATCTGATCGGAAAATCCATCAGGGTAACATCGATTCCAAATTTACAATGGAAGATTCATCAAAGAGCTACCTATGGCAGAGTTTTCAAATCCAATCATCAAAGTGAGAAAAAAAGCATACGACAGTGTGTTGAATGTTCTATACACTAACTTCTGGATGATGCCAAATCAGGTTTCAAAATCTCTTTATATTTACTTATGTTTACTTTGGGGTTCATAAATCATTAAGTAATGCTCGAGTCAAGCACTTTGATAATTCATTTCACCTATAATGGAATGGAGTGGTTTCTGTGTAATCAATCATTTGGCATTTATAATCTGCTTTGAAAATGTCTCAGTTAGTTTCCACTACAATTATGTGCACACTGCTTATTTCCATTAAATTTCTGAAATTATCCTTTGCAGTAGACACACTCGTACCAAACCAAACGATTTCAATTGGCCAAACTTTGATTTCTCGTAACCAAGATTTTGAGATGGGGTTTTTCTCCCCTGGAAAGTCCCAAAATCATTTTTTGGGAATATGGTACAAAAAAACACCCCAGATGTTGTAGTTTGGTTTGCAAATAGAAATAATCACATCTCCGACTTGTACGGTGTGACTTTTTCTATTTCAGGAAATGGGACTTTTGTGATAAGTAGAAGTGGAAGCATAATCTGGTCAGCAAGTCTATCAGGGGTGCAATCAAATCCAATTTTACAGCTCCTGGATACTGGGAACCTGGTTATTGTAAACGAGACTACGGAATCAAAGGGGTACATATGGCAGAGTTTTGATAACCCAACTGACACCATGTTACCAGGAACGAAGTACGTTGATGACACTGATGCTGGTGTGGTGAAAAATTTGACGTCATGGAGAAATTCGAACGATCCTTCTCCTGGAGATTTTGTTGCCAGGATTGAAAACCATGGCTTGCCTTATTTGGTGATTTACAGAGGGAAAACAAAAACCTTCCGATTGGGAAGGTGGAATGGGCTTTACTTCAGTTCTTCTCCACACAATTCCAGGAGACCAATGCGACGAATATGGTCTATGTGGTCCTAATGGTATTTGCACCTTTGAAAAGCCAGTTCGATGCCAATGTTTAAAAGGAAATGCCCCAAAATTCGAAAAAGAGTGGGACCTTCAAGATTGGTCCGGCGGGTGCACTAGAATTGCGCCGTTGAATTGCAAGAGTGGAGATGGTTTTCAAGAGGTTAGAGGGGTCAAGTATCCCGATATGTTGGAGTTTCGGATAAACATTAGTATGAGCCTCGACGAATGCAGAGCTGAGTGCCTAAGAAACTGTAGCTGCACCGCGTATGCTAATCCATACATAACAAATGGAGGCAGCGGCTGCGTGATGTGGTTTGGGGATCTCATTGATACCAGACACCTTCCTGGGGCAGATAGTAAGCAAAACATATATGTTCGGGTACCAATTTCAGAACTAGTGGAATGTAAGTGCTTCTGACAACTGCTTATATTGTATGAAATGCACATATACTCACTATTTGTATAGTATACTGCTTTCAAGATATAGATACCTGATTTTGAGGAAAAAACCTAGACACGAGTTTTGTGATGAATTTATAAATAACCTTCTATAGAAATAATTTTTTTTTTTTTTTTGTGTCAAAGAGTCTGAAATCATTCTCTTTAACCAAAAAAAATATATTTTTTGGACCATTAATTGGTGGTATGGGCTTAAAATTAATGGGTACGGGTGAAATTAATAGTGATACGAGCTTAACAGGATATTGATACGAGCTTATTTACTGCGTTGGTATGTGCTAAATTTTACCCAATAATGAAATGAGTATAGTTAAAAAAGATTTATTTTGGCTAAAATAGAATGAAACTAAACACCTTGACAAATAAAATATTTTTAAGTAAGAATGGTTAAGAATGAGAGTTTCCAAGATTGTTTTTCTTAGGCTAGAACAGAATAAAGTCTTTTAAGTAAATTCCTGTATCAACTGACGTTTCTCTTTACAGATTCCAGCCCTGACATGGGGAATGAGAAGAAAAGGCCTGCAAGTGTAACATTTATGTCAATTGCTTCTGGAGTTATTGTCTCAGGGCTCATTAATGGATGTATTTTTATGATTAGAAGTCCAAAGAGGCAAGGTAACAAATCTTAACCTTTGCAATTTACTATTCCACTTTTGCCAACAATCACTGAAGCCAAGCCTGAGGCATTATATTTTGTGTTTCCTTGTCACAGCCAAAAAAAAAGAATAGTGAGGGTATTGAACTACCTTTATTAAAGTTTGAATCTATTGTGGCTGCAACAAACAACTTCTCCAGGGAAAATGTCATAGGAGAAGGTGGTTTTGGTCCCGTTTACAAGGTAACATACTGTATGAGAGCGCCTAATGTGGAACATAAACGACAAATATTTTGACACTTAATTTACATGTGTAAGCAGGGCATTTTACCGTCACAAGAAGAAATAGCCATTAAGAGATTGTCGAGAACTTCGGGACAGGGTCTTGAAGAGTTCAAAAATGAAACCACCTTGATTGCCAAACTTCAACATACAAACATTGTAAGACTTTTGCGATGTTGCATTGAAGGGGAAGAAAGGATGCTAATCTATGAATACCTGCACAATAAAAGCTTGGATTATTATGTGTTTGGTACAACCTAAAATTATCTTGTATTGTTTTGTTTTGTTTGAGATTTTTTTTTTTTTTAAATTGTTGTAATAAATTACATATGTGCAGATCAAAATCAAAGGAAATTTTTGACATGGTCTAAACGCTTCGATATTGCCATGGGAATTACTAGAGGACTACTCTATCTCCATCGGGATTCCAGATTAAAGATTATCCATAGGGATCTCAAAACAAGCAACATTTTACTAGATGAAAATTATAATCCAAAAATTTCCGACTTCGGTTTGGCAAGAACTTTTGGAGAGGATCAACCTGCAACAAGAACAAGGAGAGTTGTTGGGACATAGTAAGAAATTTATCTTTATATTTTCACAACTTTATTCTCTAAATGAAGAGTTTTGTTTTCTAATGGGACCTTACAAGTTATGACCAATAATATGCAGTGGTTATATGTCTCCAGAATATGCAATGGCTGGAAAATTTTCGGTTAAGTCGGACATATTTAGCATGGGAGTGGTACTGTTAGAGATAGTGAGCGGAAAAAGGAACAGGGGATTTGAACGCAGTAGCGATCATTTTCATAGCCTCTTGGGATATGTATATTTTTTCGGCTTCAAATTCTCTGTCTTTGATAATTAATTGATAATCCAGTGGCAAATGTGTGGATAATTAACAAAGCTGTGTTGTGGAAATTGTGACAGGCATGGGTGCTTTGGAAAGAAAACAAGAGTTTAGAGCTAATGGATGAATGTTTGAAGGATACATTTGTGGAATCTGAAGTCAAAAGATGCATCCATGTGGGATTATTATGCGTTCAACAATTCCCCGAAGATAGGCCAATTATGTCATCTGTGATTTTCATGTTGGGTACTGATGGAGCTATACTGCCCGAACCGAAGGAGCCTGGTTTTTTCATTGAAAGAGATTCCACTCCTTTAAAAAGTAGAACATTACCAAGTCCGATTTCTGATAGAAACACCATCACAATTACGGATTTAGAGGCCCGATGAAGAGACAACTAAATGTACAGCAATATAATATCAGACATCCAAATGAATTGCTTTTTCTTTTTTGACAAGGGAATCTAAAACTATCCTGAAAATCTTACATATATAGTTATTAATAGAGTCTGGCTTCTTAGAATGGTGGATATTTCTTCATTGTTCCCCTTTTTTTGACAAGGGAACTTGTTACCATTATCTTGTTTTTTGTTAAAACTGGATATGAGAAAACCAACGAAAAACAAAGCCTATCAGCATGCAACACGTGTTCAATCATTCGTTAATCAAACTTATAAAGTAAGCGCACAGTCATTATCTTACGATTTACTTGGGCTTTTTAAATATTGGCCAATTTATATTTTAATTGGGCTTTTCTCAAACTCTTTTATTTGGGCGATTGTCATATCTCATGTTTTTCTGTAGGTTTAAATTGCGCTCTCTTTCAAAAATCTCTTTTTCTATTTCTATCTACAGTTACATATATCGCAGATCATTATCACAACAATTCTCTTCCCACTGTTTCTCTCCATTAAATTTCTGAAATTGTCCTTTCAAATGGATAATCTTATATCAAATCCATCAGTAAATGTGATCAATTCCATCGTGCTTTGTGCTTCCATAGCAACATTTCCTCTGATTGATTTGCGACCAAATAATGCGTCCAGTAAATTTGGATCTGATGCCATCGCTGATGGAACTCTAATCAGATCTGGAAGCATTAATCTGATCGGAAAATCCATCAGGGTAACATCGATTCCAAATTTACAATGGAAGATTCATCAAAGAGCTACCTATGGCAGAGTTTTCAAATCCAATCATCAAAAGTGAGAAAAAAAGCATACAACAGTGTGTTGAATGTTCTATACACTAACTTCTGGATGATGCCAAATCAGGTTTCAAAGTCTCTTTATATTTACTTATGTTTACTTTGGGGTTCATAAATCATTAAGTAATGCTCGAGTCAAGCACTTTGATAATTCATTTCATCTATAATGGAATGGAGTGGTTTCTGTGTAATCAATCATTTGGCATTTATAATCTGCTTTGAAAATGTCTCAGTTAGTTTCCACTACAATTATGTGCACACTGCTTATTTCCATTAAATTTCTGAAATTATCCTTTGCAGTAGACACACTCGTACCAAACCAAACGATTTCAATTGGCCAAACTTTAATTTCTCGTAACCAAGATTTTGAGATGGGGTTTTTCTCCCCTGGAAAGTCCCAAAATCATTTTTTGGGGATATGGTACAAAAAACACCCCAGATGTTGTAGTTTGGTTTGCAAATAGAAATAATCACATCTCCGACTTGTACGGTGTGACTTTTTCTATTTCAGGAAATGGGACTTTTGTGATAAGTAGAAGTGGAAGCATAATCTGGTCAGCAAGTCTATCAGGGGTGCAATCAAATCCAATTTTACAGCTCCTGGATACTGGGAACCTGGTTATTGTAAACGAGACTACGGAATCAAAGGGGTACATATGGCAGAGTTTTGATAACCCAACTGACACCATGTTACCAGGAACGAAGTACGTTGATGACACTGATGCTGGTGTGGTGAAAATTTTGACGTCATGGAGAAATTCGAACGATCCTTCTCCTGGAGATTTTGTTGCCAGGGTTGAAAACCATGGCTTGCCTGATTTGGTGATTTACAGAGGGAAAACAAAAACCTTCCGACTGGGAAGGTGGAATGGGCTTTACTTCAGTGGATATCCACGCTTACCCAATCGAATCTTCAAACCAGAAATGGTTTTCAGAGGAGAGCGACTGATATCTATGACAATAGATCCGCAGGACAGATCAATTTTGAGAAGAGCAACGCTAGATACATCTGGTATACTCTACAGCTATACCACGAATGAAAGAAAAGATAAGTGGAGTCTTCTGTTTGCAGCTCCAGCAGACCTATGTGACGATTATGGTCTTTGTGGTCCTAATGGTATTTGCAGCATTGATAAGCCAGCACTATGCCAGTGTTTGAAAGGATTTGCCCCTAAATTCCAAAAGGAATGGGACCTTCAAGATTGGTATGGTGGGTGCACAAGAATCACGCCATTGAATTGCAAGAGTGGAGATGATTTTCAAGAGGTTAGAGGAGTAAAGTATCCCGATATATTGGAGTTTCGGTTAAATGTTAGCATGAGCCTTGACGAATGCAGAGACGAGTTCCTAAAAAGGTGCAACTGCACAGCATATGTCTTAGTGTATTAGTCAAGTCAAACATAGTCAAACTGAAGTAATTCAGTCTTTAGTGTAACTAATACCTTTATTCTTTGTAAGTGATACCTTTCCTAGTATATAAAGGAAAGATTCACCTTTCTTTCATTTCATTCGGTTATTTTGCAAACTTCTATAACAAACTCAGAGACTCTCAATCAATCTAAATTCATCTTCTCCTTTAATTGATTTGGAAGATGGAGTTTCTTTCATAGATTTCTACATGGTATCAGTTAGTCACGGTATTCAATTTGATTCTGATTGAATTCGCTTTCCGTTTCCCAATCGCTTTTCTTTTGCGATTTTTCATTTTTTGTTCTTCGTTTATCGAAGATTTCTTGCGTCTATCGCTTTCTTGTTGTGTTTATCACGTTTCTTGAGTATGGCTACCGATCCGAATTCCTTGAATCCACTTCTCAATCCGTTGTCGCCGCTGGCTCTACATCCGAACGACAATCCGGCAATTTCGATCGTTCAGGATCCCCTGGTTGGCCCTAATTTCGTTTCCTGGAGCCACGCTGTGAAGAGAGGGCTCAGTGTCAAAAATAAATTGCCACTGATTGATGGATCGTTAGTTCCTCCGAGCGAGACAGAGGATCGTGTGATACATGCCGCGTGGGTACGGGCAAATGATTTGGTGCTCACTTGGATTTTAAACTCCATTCACTCGGATATTAAGCGCACCCTAGACTATTTCACGGTTGCGAAAGAGGTATGGAACGAGCTCCATACTAGGTATGAATGTTCTGACCTTACTCGCGTTTTTCAGCTTGAAAAATCGCTTGGTGCTTTGTCGAAAGGGTCTCAATCGATGGTTACATACTATAATCATTTCAAGTCTATTTGGGATGAGTATTTGAGTCATAGACCTGCTCTTAAATGTGGTTGTGGGGCTATGAATACCTGTGTTTGTGAATTGCCTCAGAAATTGAGTAAAACTCAAGAAAATGATGCTTCTATGAAGTTTTTTGTGTGGTCTGGATGAGTCTTATGCATCCATTAGGAGTCAATTTTTGCTACAAGCCCCATTCCCCCCATTGTCCAAGATTTACTCTTTTTTATTGCAAGAAGAGTCTCAGAGGTCATTGAATTATGCTTCTAGTGATGGTGTTATAGCTGATTCTGTGGCAATGCTTGCCAAGAATGCTAAGTTTTACAAGAATGGAAAGAAACCATTGAAATGCTCTCATTGTGAGGGCCCTGGTCATACTGTAGATAGGTGTTTCCGGATTATTGGTTATCCCCCTGGATGGAGGGGTCCTAGAGAGCCTGTGTCTAAGCCTAAGAATGACACTTCTGTGAATGCAATGGTGAAGTCTCCTCCTGTTGAGGCTGTGTCCAATCCATTGTTTAATCAAGAGATGTTTGAGAGGTTTCTTGAGTTCACTAAGAAGACTGAGAATACACATTCTGCTGTTGATGCTATTGTTTATCCCTCTGCACAGAATGCTGTGAATCCTTCTGCACAGCCTTCAGGTATTCCTCTTTGTTGCAATTCTATCACTAACGGTATTTCTACATGGATAGTTGATACTGGTGCTACAGATCACATGATTTTTTATTATACTTTGTTTACATCTGCTCCATCTCCTTCAGATGTTAAAATCAAGCTTCCAAACAATGCTTTAGTGGTAGCTACTTTTTCTGGAGATGTGAAACTGAATGATGATTTGGTTTTACATAATGTTCTATATGTGCCTGGTTTTTGTTTCAATTTATTATCCATTTCTCAACTAACAAAGACTTCTAACTGTTTTGCAAGTTTCTTGTTCTCACATTGTATTTTTCAGGACAATATGAACAAGAAAGTGATTGGTTTTGCTGAGCAACAAGGTGGATTGTATTTCTTGAAAGCTGCAATACCTGTATCTCATTATAAGTCTGTGAATTTCAGTTCAAAATCTGTTAGTCTTGAGGATTGGCACACTAGGTTAGGCCATATTTCTTTTAAGAATTTGTCTCATATACAGAACATTGATGTTACTTCCAGAGAATTGAATAAAATTTGTCTTTAGCAAAGCAGAAGAGAACATCTTTTCCTATTAGCCAAAGCATTTCCTCTGCATGTTTTGATATGATTCATTGTGATATATGGGGCCCCTTTTCTATTGAATCTCATGGTGGTTTTAAATTTTTTTCTCACAATAGTAGATGATTATAGTAGATGTACATGGATCTATTTGTTGAAAAATAAGTCTGCTGTGAGGTCTTCTTTGGAGAATTTTTATAACATGGTGCTTACTCAGTTTAAAGTTAACATAAAGGTGATTAGAAGTGATAATGGTTGTGAGTTTTTGTTAACTGACTTTTATCATACTTTGGGAATTCTACATTAGACTTCTTGTGTAGAAACTCCCCAACAAAATGGCATTGTGGAAAGGAAACATCAACATCTTTTGCAAGTTGCTAGATCTTTATTGTTTCAATCTGGTTTGCCATTGAGATATTGGAATTATTGTGTGTTAACTGCTGCTCACCTTATAAATAGAACTCCTTCTACTGTTCTAAATCACAAAACCCCTTATGAGATGTTGTATAATAAGATACCTGATTATTCACATCTCAGAAATTTTGGAAGTTTGTGTTTTGCTTCTACTTTGTCTGCTCACAGGTAGAAATTTGATCCAAGGGCTATGAAGTGTGTTTTATTGGGATATCCCTTGGGTACTAAAGGTTATAGATTGTTGAGTCTCACTACTGGGAAAGTTTTTAACTCAAGGGATGTGAAATTTTATGAAAATGTTTATCCTCTCTCTGATAACTCTGGTATGAACAGTGTTATTGAGAGTCTTTGCAAGAATATTTTTGTTCGAAATGATAATCCTATTGATGATTTGTTGTTTATGAATGTACTACTATACAACACACTAACATTCACAATAATGAGGATTCAAATGATGATACTATTCATGAGACATCAAATGAACAAAATTCAGTTGAACTTCCTGTTCAAAGTCTTGTTCCAGATCCCATTGTGGAGAATGTTGAGCTGAGAAGATCTTCCAGATCTAAGACTTTGCCTGCATATTTGCAAGTGTACAAGACCACTCTTCCTGATTCTTTACAACACTCAACATCAGACACTGCACAATCAGACCCTGCCCAAGCAAATACAGGAAATTTATCAGTTGCTTCTGGTGTCAGGTATCCTATTTCTGATTTTTTATCCACTAAGCAATTATCTGGTTCTTATCAACATTTCATTGCATCTATTTCTCAACTTACTGAGCCTAAAAATATAAGCAAGCATGCATACATGAACATTGGCAGAAAGCTATGGCTTCTGAGATTAGTGCTCTTGAAAGAACAAATACATGGTCCCTTGTATCTTTACCCCCTAATAAACATTCAATTGGTTGTAAATGGGTTTACAAAATAAAATTTAAAGCTGATGGCACTATTGAAAGGTACAAGGCCAGATTAGTGGCTAAAGGGTACACACAACAAGAGGGTGTTGACTATTTTGATACATTCTCACCTGTTGCTAAAATTACTTTTGTGAGAATTTTATTAGTTGTTTCTGTTGCAAAACAATGGCATTTACATCAATGTGATGTTAATAATGCTTTTTTACATGGGGATTTATCTGAAAAAGTTTATATGACCCCACCCCCTGGTTATTGTGCTGAAAATGATACAAGAGTATGCAAGCTTAACAAGAGCTTATATGGTTTAAAGCAAGCATCCAAGCAATGGTTTACAAAACTGTCAGATACTCTTATTCAATATGGTTTCACTCAATCTGCAGCTGATACATCTTTGTTTACAAAAGAAACATCAGGTTCTTTCACTGTTTTACTTTGCTATGTTGATGATATCATTCTTGCTGGTGATAGTTTGATAGAAATCACCAATGTCAAGTCCATGTTACATGATAAATTCACTATTGAAGATCTTGGTGAGTTGAAATACATTCTTGGAATTGAATTAGCTAGAAGTAATCAAGGCATACAATTATGTCAAAGAAAGTATGCTCTTGATCTTCTACATGATAGTGGCTATTTGGGTAGTAGGCCATGCACAACACCTATGGACTCTAAACAAAGTTTTACACATACTGATGATCCTCCATTGGATGATCCTTCTGAGTATAGAAGGTTGGTGGGTAAGCTATTGTATCTTACTATAACCAGACCTGATTTATCTTATGCAATCCAAACACTTACTCAATATATGAGTAAGCCTAACAAGTCTCATCTAGCTGCAGTGCACAGGTTGTTGAGATACTTAAAGTCTACTGTTGGTCAAGGTATCTTGTACAAACAGCAGAACAACTTCAAACTCCAAGCCTTCACAGATGCAGATTGGGCTAGATGTGAAGACACTAGACGAAGCATCACAGGTTTTGCCCTGTATCTTGGAGATTCTTTAATCTCTTGGAAGTCCAAGAAACAACCCACTGTGAGCAAATCATCTGCAGAAAATGAGTATAGAGCAATGGGATCAACAGTTTCTGAAGTTCAATGGGTGATTTATATCTTGAAAGACCTCAAAATTCAGCATACACTACCAGCCATCATTTATACAGACAGCAGATCAGCATTCTGCATTGCTCATAATCCAGTCTTGCATGAGAAGACCAAACACATTCAAATTGATTACCATTACACAAGAGAAAAGATCAAGGATGGAACAATCAAGATTATATAAATTCCTACTGAAGAAAACCTTGCAGATGTCCTCACAAAGCCTCAAGGACCTGCTATGTTTCAAGTTTTCAAGTCCAAAATGGGGTTAATCAACATTCACTCCCTCCCATTTTGAGGGGGGTCTTAGAGTATTAGTCAAGTCAAACATAGTCAAACTGAAGTAATTCAGTCTTTAGTGTGACTAATACCTTTATTCTTTGTAAGTGATACCTTTCCTAGTATAGAAAGGAAAGATTCACCCTTCT
The DNA here is from genome assembly GCA_037126765.1 of Stenogyne calaminthoides. NCBI lineage: Eukaryota > Viridiplantae > Streptophyta > Magnoliopsida > Lamiales > Lamiaceae > Stenogyne > Stenogyne calaminthoides. The sequence continues at coordinate 24,497,810 of JBBCBC010000026.1, read as the reverse complement.
TTCATTTCATTCGGTTATTTTGCAAACTTCTGTAACAAACTCAGAGACTCTCAATCAATCTAAATTCATCTTCTTCTTCAATTGATTTGGAAGATGGAGTTTCTTTCATAGATTTCTACAATATGCTAATCCATACATAACCAATGGAGGCAGTGGCTGCTTTATGTGGTTTGGCGATCTCATTGATATCAGATACCAACCTGGGGCAGATAGTAAGCAAAACCTCCATGTTCGAGTACCGGTTCGGAACTAGTTGATTGTAAGTGCTAATAAGAACTGCTCATTTTGTAATAAGCTCACTCTGTGTCATAAATAAAAGTGAAAAGATGTAGATACCTGTTTTGAAAGGAAAAACACTAAGCACAAGAAGTAGAAAATACACTCAGTTTTGCCATTAACAGAATATAGTTTGTATGTTCTTTATTCACCACTAGTGTTCATCTGTATCAACTGGTTTTTCCTCTTGTAGATTCTAGCCCCGACTTAGAGAAAGTGAAGAAAAGGCCTACTAGCCTAAAAGTCATATCAATTGCTTCTGGATTTATTGTGTCAGTATTTATTAATGGAGTTATTTTTTTGGCAAGAAGACCAAAGAAACAAGGTAACAAAAATGATCTTTTTATATTGACTGTTCAACTTGTGCAAACATGTGATGAAGCTGACTTATATTTTGTTTTTGTTTTAACAGGCATAAAAAATAATAATGAGGATTTAGAATTACCTTTATTAAAGTTTGCAAATATTGTGGCTGCAACAAAAAACTTCTCCAGGGAAAATATTATTGGAGAAGGTGGTTTTGGTCCAGTTTACAAGGTAACATACTGCATTAAAGTGCCTTACATGAAACAAAAGACAAACATTCTGAGTCTTAATTTGACATGCATAAGCAGGGCATTTTACCATCAGAAGGAGAAGTAGCCATCAAAAGATTGTCAAGAACTTCGGGACAGGGTCTTGAAGAGTTCAAAAATGAAGCCACCTTGATTGCCAAACTTCAACATACAAACCTTGTTAGACTTTTGGGATGTTGCATTGAAGGAGAAGAAATGATTCTAATTTATGAATACCTGCCAAATAAAAGCCTGGATAATTTTGTGTTTGGTACACCCTAAGATTATCTTTCATTATTCTGTTTTGTTTGGAAATCTCTTTAATTTCACCTAATTTAAGAGTGTGTCATTGTTGTAACAAATCATGTATGTGCAGATCAAAATCAAAAGGAACTTTTGACATGGCCTAAGCGCTTCAACATGTCATGGGAACTGCTAGAGGACTACTCTATCTCCATCATGATTCAAGATTAAAAATTATCCATCAAGATCTCAAAACAAGCAACATTTTACTTGATGAAAATTTAAATCCAAAAATTTCAGACTTCGGCTTAGCAAGAATTTTTGGAGAGTAGAACTTGCAGAGTTGCTGGGACATAGTATGCTTTTTCCCCTTTTTTTTTGACAATTTTAATTCTCTAAAGTTCAGTTTGGAATTTACCGATTGCAACTTACAAGTTATGACCAATAATTAATGCAGTGGCTATATGGCTCAAGAATATGATATTGCTGAAAAATTTTCTGCAAAGTCTGACGTCTTTAGCATGGGAGTGGTAATTTTAGAAATTGCGAGTGGAGAAAAGAACCGGGAATTTGAACGCAAGGGCGATCATTTTCAAAGCCTCTTGGGACATGTATTTTTTCCCATCTCCAAATGCTCCGCACTATTCCTTTGATAAATAATTGATCATATTCAATTGACAACGTGTTCAGTTTATTTAAAATTTGTGGAATTACTAACAAACTGGTGTTGTGGCTATTGTGTCAGGCATGGCTGCTGTGGAAAGAAAACAAGTCTCTAGAGTTAATGGATGAATGTTTGAGGGGTACATTTGTGGAGTTTGAAGTAAAAAGATGCATCCATGTGGCATTATTATGTGTTCAAAAATTTGCGGACGGTAGGCCAGCCATGTCATCTGTGATTTTCATGTTAGGAAACGATGAAGCTAATCTGCCTGTACCCAAAGAGCCTGGTTTTTTCAGTGGGAGAGGTTCCATTCCTGAAAGAAGTGTCTCATCACCAAGTCCAATGTCTGAGAGGAACACTATCACAATAACTGATTTGGAGGCCAGATGAAGAAGAAGTAGGCACATTGTAATGCTGCATTATTTTTTACTAGTACTACCTTGCACTATCTTATCTTGTATTAAAGGGACATCCATATGTATTGCAACCTCACACCAAAGTCAATTTTGATTGCCTCAATTCAGAAGTTTGTTTTTATGGTGAGAAAGTCCAGGGACTTGCACTAAGTGACCTTCATTTATTTGCATAAGGTCTAAGGATTATCCTGAAAATCTCACACACTGTTTGCACATTAGTCAAACCACAATTTTGGAGCCTCAACAAACTGTATACAGCTTTTAACACATACAGTATGTTATCTCTTACTTAATGCTACCAAAAACACACTTATGCAATAAAAGAATCCAACAGCAAAAATACAAGCTCAACTTTGTATAGAAACCTTCTAAAGATTGACCGTTTAGTGACAAAGAACCTTATACAAAAGATAGTACTATAAGCATGCATAATATAAAGGTGAAACAGAGCATCAAAAGAACATAGTACATTGTACTATTAGTATAATTTAATCATCGTATCACATGGTCATGTGGATACTACTATATTATGTGTGAATCATCATCATTGTGAACAAGGGATTATACTTTTTCTATAATTCATGACATGGGATTAAGATGAATATGAGAACGAATACTTAATAATAAACTCTGACCAATATCGTTCCAGAGTTTTTAAGCCGAATCTCCTTGAATAAAAGACTCAACAGTTAACTTGGACAGCATACACGTTTGGGCGGGCGTCGCAATAGTTACGCACAACGACCCTTTTGTCCATTTTCTTCAACATGGAGCCATGTTCGAATCAACATAATACGGTAACATTGATTCATCTATTTTGATAGGCACAATTTGGTTGATTTGGAAGAGTAGAAATGAAAAACTCTTCGAAAATATAGAACTCACGGAAGAAATCAAAACAAGAACATGGTCTTGGATAGTGGCGAAAATTTAGAAAGCAAAAAATTCCCAATTCTTCAGCGGGAGGAATAAACTTACAACTGATATGAAATTGTTGGTTTAATAGGAGTCCTACAATCTTTTCCTTGTAAAAGTTGGAGTCGAACGTTTGGTGTCCAGATTTTCTGATCTTCTTTTCTAGTATTTGTAAGAGTGGGAGTACCCTTGTACTCCATTTTTTTCATTTGGTGAAATCTGTTTGGCCGTTAAAAAAAAAAAAAAAAACAGTTAACTTGGACATCAAATTCAAAATCAACGATATTATCGTGCAATATGTTTTCTTCCACATCTCAAATTTCTGAGAATCATTTCTGAGAATCCACATCAGGTTTCGAAATTCTACCATTGAAAAAGCCTATTTTGTATTTAGCTCCTAATGCTAACAACATAGATTTTTTTCGATTCATAATTGTTTCGCGGTAGCGGATCACACACCAAAATCATGCCTAACTGATCATTTAGGTCATGTTTAAAAATTAATTTTAAGTGACTTTTAAAAATTAATTTTTGAAAATTGTGGATTTTTGAAATCCCAATGGATAGTAATTTATGTTTCTTTTGGGTTTTTGAGTAGCAAGAGATTTAATTTTATGTCAAATAAATGTGAAAGAGGGAGTGATGCTGTATTATTATATAGTTGATTTATTATGTAAGAGTGAATAATGTTATATTATATTATTATTGAAAGAAATTGTAATGATTAAACGATTATGTCAATGTTTTTCAATGTAACCGGTTAAAAGTACCTATATAAGGATTTCGGAGTTGAACGGGGTTGAAGCAAGTCAAAACTTAGGGTTCAAAGGAAAAACCGGTTTTTTTCTTTTTTTTTATATTAAATTATTAATTTATATTAAATATTTAAAATTTTAAATCTATATTCCTCTCACATTTTTCTCTAACACTTTCGATGTGGGATAAATGTATGAGGTGAGACAAAATTTATAAAATATGATATGAAAAGTTATAAAATATATATTTAAATTTTTGTAGGTGTATACTTTTTTTTTTTTTTTTAACTAAACATAGAAAAGCAGTTGAACACGGGTTGAAGAAACTGGGTGGTGGTGGTTCCGTTCGATTCGATCACCGGTTGATTATGAAAATCGTACTTTTGTTTTTCAAAACCGGGTTGAAGCGCCGGTTCAACGGTTGAAAAACCGGCCGGTAACCGGTTAAAAAACACTATATAAACGGATTTCGGGTTGAACCGGTCAAAACCCGGTTCAAAGGAAATAACCGATTTTTTTTTAAAAAAAAAAAAAAAAATTAAATTATTAATTTATATTAAATATTTAAAATTTTAAATTTATATCCTCTCACATTTTTTCCAACACTTTATGTGGGATAAATGTATGAGGTGGGACAAAATTTATAAAATATGATATGAAAAGTTATAAAATATATATTTAAATTTTTGTACATTATCTTATTTTGTTTTTTTAACTAAACATTTTTTGTTGAACCTCTTAAATGTCGATCATGGGATTTTTGAAAAACATTGCATTCAACTTTTATAAAGGGTAAATCTTAATTTAAGTACACTTTAAAAATGTATAATTTATTTTAAAAGAATACTTAATTTATTTAAAATGTTTAAATTTTTCGATATGGAGTAAATGAAATGTTTCAGTATAAGAATTTCATAAATACACTTGAGTTGGTGCAAATAAAATTTTCCAATTTTCTATATGTGAGCAACACGTGACATTTTAGCTGAATTTATGGTATCTTTACAGTTTAATGATCAACGGGGTGACTCAACCAGGGGTGATATGGATGTTAAGTCTTTCATTCTATTTTATGTTGTTAAATTTCTTTTTCACCCTTAATGGACATCGAGTGAAATGCCCACTACACTTGTGCAGTTTGCATTAAAAGATCAAAATAAGATAGTTGCTGACATGCTGTTCGCTTGTTTTCGGAAATAAAATTAAAATCCAACAGCAGCGTTGACACAATTGACGGGTCCGTTGGGGAGCCTAAATATACAAGTTTTCTTCCACACTAATAATTGAAATCCCAGTTTTATTTTACTACTTGGTTAGAGGGGCCCACGATGGCGGCTCTACTGGTGTTAAAGAGAATATTTATGAAATGAAAACTACATTTATAAAGGGTAAATCTTAATTTAAGTACACTTAAAAAATGTATAATTTATTTTAAAAGAATACTTAATTTATTTAAAATGTTTAAATTTTTCGATATAGAGTAAATGAAATGTTTCAGTATAAGAATTTCATAAATACACTTGAGTTGGTGCAAATAAAATTTTCCAATTTTCTATAATTTTGAGCGGCAGTCAGATTCTTAAACTCATCAGTCATAATCAAATGAGAAACAAACTTGTTTTAAAAAGAAAAAATGACGAGGCATGATATATCACTTACCCGAATACAACTAAAACTTAAAATAATGAATAATCAATTACAGAAACCTTACTAAAAGCCCACACCCACAATATCTGCTTTAAAGATGGCACAATTCATTTATTCCACAATTCTGTGCACTCTGTTTCACACAATCGCCTCCCAGAAATTAACAGTTGGTGCAAGTACACTTTTCCCGAACCAAACAATTGCAATTGGTCAAACTTTGACTTCTCAAAATCAAGTTTTTGAGCTAGGGTTTTTCCGGCCTGGAAAATCCCCAAATCAATTTTTGGGGATATGGTACCAAAGCACCCCGGATGTTGTAGTTTGGGTTGCAAACAGAAACAATCCCTTAACCGACTCTCATGGAGTGAATTTCGCCGTCTCCGGAAATGGAAGTCTTGTTATCAGCCGCAGGGGCGGGAGCATAATCTGGTCTGCAGATTCACCATGGGCGATTTCAGATCCAGTTTTACACCTCCTGGATTCTGGAAACCTAGTTCTTGTAAACGAGACTGTTGAAGAAAGTTCATCAAAGAGGTACGTATGGCAGAGTTTTGATTACCCAACTGACACCATTATACCAGGAGTGAAGTTGGTTGATGACATTGATTCGGGTATGTTGACGTATTTAACATCATGGAGAAATTCGAACGATCCTTCTCCTGGAGATTTTGTTGTCAGGATTGAAAACCATGGCTTGCCTGATTTGGTGGTTTACAGAGGGAAAACAAAAACCTTTCGATTGGGAAGGTGGAATGGGCTTTACTTCAGTGGATATCCACGCTTTCCCAATCTAATCTTAAAACCCGAAATGGTTTTCAGAGGAGAGCGGTTGATATCTATGTCAATAGAACCTCAGGACAGATCAATTTTGAGAAGATCAACGCTAGATACATCTGGTATAACCTACAGCTATACCACGAATGCAAGAAAAGATAAGTGGAGTCTTGTGTTCGCAGCTCCAGCAGACCTATGTGACGATTATGGTCGATGTGGTCCTAATGGTATTTGCAGCATTGACAAGCCAGCGCTATGCCAGTGTTTGAAAGGATTTGCCCCTAAATTTCAAAATGAATGGGACCTTCAAGATTGGTCCGGTGGGTGCACTAGAATCACGCCATTGAATTGCAAGAGTGGAGATGATTTTATGGAGGTTAGAGGGGTAAAGTATCCTGATATATTGGAGTTTTGGTCAAACGTTAGCATGAGCCTTGATGAATGCAAAGGCGAGTGCCTAAAAAGGTGCAACTGCACAGCATATGCTAATCCATACATAACCAATGGAGGCAGTGGCTGCTTTATGTGGTTTGGCGATCTCATTGATATCAGATACCAACCTGGAGCAGATGGTAAGCAAAACATCTATGTTCGATTGCCAGTTTCAGAACAAGTTGACTGTAAGTGCTACTCAGAACTGCTCATTTTGTAATAAACTCACTATTTTTGTCATAAAAAAATAAAATGAAACAGATGTAGATACCTGTTTTTGAAAGGAAAAACACCAAGCACAAGAAAGTAAAAACTACACTCAGCTTTGCCGTTAAAAGAATATAGTTTGTATGTTCTTTATTCACCTCTAGTGTTAATCTGTGTCAACTGGTTTTTCTCCTTGTAGATTCTAGCCCCGACTTAGAGAAAGAGAAGAAAAGGGCTACTAGTCTAATAGTCATATCAATTGCTACTGGATTTATTGTCTCAGGATTTATTAATGGAGTTATTTTTATGGCAAGAAGACCAAAGAAGCAAGGTAACAAAAATGAACTTTTTAAATTGGACTGATCAACTTTTGCAAACATGCAGTGAAGCTGACCCTGAGGCATTTTTATATTTTGTTTTTGTTTTCACAGCCATAAAAAAGAATAATGAGGATTTAGAATTACCTTTATTAAAGTTTGCAAATATTGTGGCTGCAACAAAAAACTTCTCCAGGGAAAATATTATTGGAGAAGGTGGTTTTGGTCCAGTTTACAAGGTAACATACTGCATGAAAGTGCCTTGCGTGAAACAAAAGACAAACATTCTGACTCTTAATTTGACATGCATAAGCAGGGCATTTTACCCTCAGAAGGAGAAGTAGCCATTAAAAGATTGTCAAGAACTTCGAGACAGGGTCTTGAAGAGTTCAAAAATGAAGCCACCTTGATTGCCAAACTTCAACATACAAACCTTGTTAGACTTTTGGCATGCTGCATTGAAGGAGAAGAAATGATTCTAATTTATGAATACCTGCCAAACAAAAGCCTGGATTATTTTGTGTTTGGTACACCCTAAGATTATCTTTTATTGTTCCTTTTTGTTCAGAAATTTCTTTAATTTCACCTAATTTAAGAGTGTTATTTTCGTAAGAATTCACTTATGTGCAGATCAAAATAGGAGCAAAATTTTGACATGGTCTGACCGCTTCAACATTATCATGGGAATTGCTAGAGGACTAGTCTATCTTCATCATGATTCTAGATTAAAGATTATCCATCGGGATCTCAAAACAAGCAACATTTTACTAGATGGAAATTTAAATCCAAAAATTTCCGACTTCGGCTTAGCAAGAGCTTTTGGGGAGGATCAACCTGAGGCAAGAACAAAGAGAGTTGTTGGGACCTAGTAAGAAATTTTCATTATATATTTTCAATTTAATTCTTTAAAAGACGAGTTTGGGTTTTCGATGGGACCTTACAAGTTATGACAAAAAATGTTATGCAGTGGCTATATGGCTCCAGAATACGGAATGGCTGGGATATTTTCAGTAAAGTCTGACGTATTTAGCATGGGCGTGGTATTGTTAGAGATAGTGAGTGGAAAAAGGAACAGAGGATTTGAACGTAGCAACGTTCATCTTCATAGCCTCTTGGGACATGTAATTTTCCCAGCTACAAATAATCTGCTGTCTTTGATAATTAATCGATAATAACTAACAAATTTGTGTTGTGGGAATTGCCACAGGCTTGGCTGCAATGGAAACAAAACAAGACTCTAGAGCTAATGGATGAATGTTTGAAGGATACATTCATGGAATCTGAAGTGAAAAGATTCATCCATGTCGGATTATTATGTGTTCAACAATTCCCAGAAGACAGGCCAATAATGTCATCTGTGCTTTTCATGTTAGGAACTGATGGAGCTATCCTGCCTGATCCAAAGGAGCCTGGATTTTTCATTGGAAAAAACTCCACTCCTGAAAGAAGTAAAGCATCACCAAGTCCGATGTCTGAGAGAAACACCATCACAATAACTGATTTGGAGGCTAGATGAAGAGGTAGACGACACTGTAATGTTGCATAATTTTTTACCAGTACTATCTAGATGTTTTGGTTTTGAAAATCTCACACCAATTTCAATTTGATTGCCTCAATCCATAAGTTTGGTTTTCTGGTGAAGGAAGTCCATGGACTAGTACTAAGTATACTATTAATATCAATTGCTTCTGGAGTTACTGTATCAGGGTTCATTAATGGATGTATTTTTATAATTAGAAGTCCAAAGAGGCAAGGTAACAAATCTGATCTTTTGCAATTTACTCTTCCACTTTTGCCAACATTAGTGTAGCCAAGCATGAGGCATTATATTAATTCATGGAGCAATAAGAAAAGAATCCATATGCAATTATGCAAGCACAACTTCATTAAAAAGACCATCAAAAGATTCTCCTTTTAACAACAAAGATACCACAACAAAGGATGATATATAAACATAATAGAAGAGGAAAACAAAGCATCAAAAGAACACAACTTGTTTGATTATTAGTATCTCTTAATCAATCCATCACATGTTGTGGATACTACATTAACTACACTATAATGTGTGTCTCTGTGAATGGACATCATCATCATCACTGTGAAGTGTGAACTACAAGAAATGAAACTTTCTCTATAAGTCCGTGACTTGGAGATGGTATCAGTTGATTTAAATAAAACAATTCGGAAAAAAAGATAAAGAACACCCCACTCTAGAACTGGAGAGGTTTCAAATGATTAACTATAGTAAGATGGATATAACAAGGAAGGTTGTGACAACTCCTTAGGGCATGTTTGTTTTAGGCCGGGGAGATCGGGATGGGGAATGGGCTTCTCCCCATTCCAACCATTTTTCGAATTTTGACATCTCATCCTCCATCCAAATACACATCCGTCCCCCTATTGATCTAATTCCAAAAACAAGTTTAAATAGTCCATAAAGTCGCATCATCAATTTCAGGTCAAGATGGCCTAAATTTTAATATTATTTTCTGCCTATTGACAAAAATATTACACTTCATTCGTCCCAAAATTATTTACCCATTTGCTTTTGACACGAGTTTTAATGTGAGAGTTGTTTATCATTTACTTGTATAATTATAGTGTTTTCTGCTTTATTATTAAAGAGTTGGTCTCCCATGAATAAGTTTCATACTATGAACTTGGATTATAATTTGACCCATTTCACCAATTTCAATACATTTTTTTAACCCACTAAACTTGACCTATATCATACTCTGAATAGATTTACATGAAATTTTTTGTGGGTAAAAGATATTGACATTAGATGTAATTTTAAGATGTTGAGAGAGGATAATTACTTTATTATCTTTTGTGAAAAGAGATAAATAAATTTGGGATAGGAGAGTAATTTTTATATTATGGTCATTTTTCATCATTTTTTGTTTGAGGAATGATCAACGGGGTGACTCAACCAGGGGTGATATGGATGTTAAGTCTTTCATTCTATTTTATGTTGTTAAATTTCTTTTTCACCCTTAATGGACATCGAGTGAAATGCCCACTACACTTGTGCAGTTTGCATTAAAAGATCAAAATAAGATAGTTGCTGACATGCTGTTCGCTTGTTTTCGGAAATAAAATTAAAATCCAACAGCAGCGTTGACACAATTGACGGGTCCGTTGGGGAGCCTAAATATACAAGTTTTCTTCCACACTAATAATTGAAATCCCAGTTTTATTTTACTACTTGGTTAGAGGGGCCCACGATGGCGGCTCTACTGGTGTTAAAGAGAATATTTATGAAATGAAAACTACATTCAACTTTTATAAAGGGTAAATCTTAATTTAAGTACACTTTTTCTTAATTTATTTAAAATGTTTAAATTTTTCGATATGGAGTAAATGAAATGTTTCAGTATAAGAATTTCATAAATACACTTGAGTTGGTGCAAATAAAATTTTCCAATTTTCTATAATTTTGAGCGGCAGTCAGATTCTTAAACTCATCAGTCATAATCAAATGAGAAACAAACTTGTTTTAAAAAGAAAAAAATGACGAGGCATGATATATCACTTACCCGAATACAACTAAAACTTAAAATGATGAATAATCAATTACAGAAACCTTACTAAAAGCCCGTACCCACAATATCTGCTTTAAAGATGGCACAATTCATTTATTCCACAATTCTGTGCACTCTGTTTCACACAATCGCCTCCCAGAAATTAACAGTTGGTGCAAGTACACTTTTCCCGAACCAAACGATTGCAATTGGTCAAACTTTGACTTCTCAAAATCAAGTTTTTGAGCTAGGGTTTTTCCGGCCTGGAAAATCCCCAAATCAATTTTTGGGGATATGGTACCAAAGCACCCCGGATGTTGTAGTTTGGGTTGCAAACAGAAACAATCCCATAACCGACTCTCATGGAGTGAATTTCGCCGTCTCCGGAAATGGAAGTCTTGTTATCAGCCGCAGGGGCGGGAGCATAATCTGGTCTGCAGATTCACCATGGGCGATTTCAGATCCAGTTTTACACCTCCTGGATTCTGGAAACCTAGTTCTTGTAAACGAGACTGTTGATGAAAGTTCATCAAAGAGGTACGTATGGCAGAGTTTCGATTTTCCAACGGACACAAGGTTACCAGGAATGAAAATTGTAGATAACATTGATACTGGCGTGCAGGCGTATTTGACGTCGTGGAGAAATCGGGAAGACCCTTCGGATGGAGAATTTGTTAACAGGATTGAAAACCAGGGGTTGCCTGGGATTGCGATTTTCAGGGGGGAAAGGAAAATTAGTCGATCTGGAAAGTGGAATGGGAAATACTATTGTGGTTTTTTACCGTTTCCTAACTTGATGTTTAAGCCCATTTTGGTTTTCAATGAAGGGAGGTTGGTATCGATGGAAGATCCATATGACAGTTCAGTTATCACTAGAGATACACTGGAGGCTTCGGGGTTATTCCAGCGGTATAGATTGAATAGCAGGAAGGACAAGTGGAATCTGGTGTTTACAAGTCCAACAGACAGATGCGATGAATATGGTCTCTGTGGGCCTAATGGTATCTGCAGCATTGACAAGCCTATCAGATGTGAGTGTTTGAAGGGATTTGCTCCTAAATTCAAACAGGATTGGGATAATCAAGATTGGTCTGGTGGGTGCATTAGAATCACACCGTTGAGTTGCCCGAGTGGAGATGGTTTTCGAGCAGTTAAAGGGGTGAAATACCCGGATATGGTGAAGTATTGGTACTTGAATCATAGCATGGGGCTCGATGAATGTCGAGCTGAGTGTTTGAGAAACTGTAACTGCACTGCATATGCTAATCCTTTCATAACTGATGGAGGCAGTGGCTGTGTGATGTGGTTTGAAGATCTAATTGATATCAGAGAAGTTCCTACACCAGATACCAACCAAAACATTTATATTCGCTTACTGGTTTCAGAACTAGTTGAAGGTATGTAGTTTGTAGCTATTGTTCTTGTTAAATGATTGAACTGCATGTGTCGCTTAGACTTTTAGAAATGATGATTTACGTATTAACGTGTTAGATAACTTAATATGAACATCAGCAAAAGAAATTAGGGTAGTAGAAATGTGAATGTTGAGATGGATGTATGCGTGCAGCAAATCAGATAGGAGTAAATTATGGAAACACACTTAAGATGATTTGGATATGTGCACACGAGATCTTAAAATGCACCAGTTTGGCCGGTAGAAAGTAGAGTCTTTAACTAAAACCAGAACCAGAAGGGAAGACCTAGAACTATTTGGAAAGAAACTAGTAAATCAGGCATGGAATGAGGCATAAGTTTGGACTAGCTAGATATGATGCATGTTTACAAATTACAATACATAGGTAACCCCGCATAGTGGGATAAATGATTATTCAATTTATTCTGTTGTTGTTTGAGCAGCTTGAAATTAAAACAAACAGCCCCTTAAGAAATGCACATAAAACGGATTATTAGTACAAAAATAACTACCAGTGTGCATGTACTTTTGAAAAAATAAATAAATAACATAGTGCAAGAAGAGTGTAAAACAGACTGAAATGTTCTATTTTAGCCTTGGATAGAATCTAATATGTATGTTCCTTTACCACCTCTTGTATAGCTCCAGAACCACGTTAATTGTGCCAGCTGGTGTTTTTTCTTTGTAGATTCTAACATAGACCCAACGAAAGAGAAGAAAAGTCCAACAATGCTACTAGTAGTATCAATTGCTTCTGGAGTTGTTGTATCATGCATTATCAATGGAAGTATTTGTATGCTGACAAAACGAAAGAGGCGAGGTAATAATTCTGAACTTCTGCAGTTGACTGCTCAAAAAACTATGCTTTGGGGTTAAAAATGTGCACCTAAAGGCATTATTTTCTGCTTTTCCCATTCACAGCAGTAGAAAATATTAACGAAGATCTAGATTTACCTTCATTCAAGTTTGCAACAATCGTGGCGGCAACAAACAACTTCTCCAGTGAAAACATGATTGGGAAAGGTGGTTTTGGTCCTGTTTACAAGGTAACTACTTACTACATGAGAATGTCAATGGTGAAACAAAAGACAAACATTCTGACTCTTAATTTGACATGCTGATGCAGGGCACTTTACCATCAAAAGAACAAATAGCCATTAAAAGATTGTCAAGAGCTTCGGAACAAGGCCGTGAAGAGTTCAAAAATGAAGTCACCTTAATTGCCAAACTTCAACATAAAAATCTTGTTAGACTTTTGGGGTGTTGCATTGAAGGAGAAGAAAGGATGCTAATCTATGAATATCTGCACAACAAGAGCTTGGATTATTTTATTTTTGGTACAGACTAAGATTATCTTCCGCTGTTATTCTGTTAAAACTCATCCTAGCAAATTTAAGAAATCCTTTGTGCGCAGATCAAAATCAAAGGACACTTCTGACCTGGCCCAAGCGCTTTGACATAATCATGGGGGTTGCTAGAGGACTGCTTTATCTCCATCATGATTCCAGATTAAAGATTGTCCACCGCGATCTCAAAATGAGCAACATTCTACTAGATGAAAAATTAAATCCAAAAATCTCAGACTTTGGCTTAGCACGAACATTTGAAGAGGATCAACATTTTGCTAGAACAAGAAGAGTTATTGGGACATTGTAAGTTTTACTTTATGGTACAAAACACTTTTATATTTTCTTATGGTGCCTTATGACTATTAGTTTTATGCAGTGGCTATATGGCTCCAGAATATACTAGTGCCGGAAAGTTTTCTGTGAAATCTGACATCTTTAGCCTTGGAGTTGTATTGTTAGAGATTGTTAGTGGGAAAAAGATCACGAGCTTCAAATGCAGCAGCGATCATTGTCATAGCCTATTGGAACATGTATTATTCTTATATTATGTCTTTGTTGATGATAGTCTAGGAACAAAAGTCTCGTTTTAATATTGAGAAAACCTACTAACTTGTCTTGTCTCGACTGTGACAGGCATGGTGGTTATGGAAGGAAAACAAACTTCTGGAGCTGATGGATGGATGTTTGAACGATGCATATGTGGAATCTGAAGCGAAGAGATGCATACATATTGCATTATTATGCGTTCAGAGATTTGCAAAAGATCGACCAGTGATGTCATCAGTGATTTTCATGTTGGGAAATGATGGAGCAATCCTGCCTGATCCCAATGAACCTGGATTTTTCATCGGAAGAAGTTCCACCCCTGAAGGAAGTTTCACATCACCAAGTTCTGAGAGAAATACAATCACAATAACTGATTTGGAGGCCAGATGAAAAGGTCACACACAGTTTAACTGTTTTGAAATTATCTCTTTAGGCAAATTACAGTTTGCGTCCCTTGTTTTGTTTGGAATGTAAATGGAGGTGGTTCCTCCGAATGTGGGATGAATGTGGATGTCGACGCCCTGTGAATAGTAATGTCCGTGTGGTTTGTGTAAGATGTGGTAGCTAAAGGTGGATGTAATTGTATATCAAATTAATGTATTTTTAATAGTAACTGTGTATTACTTTAATTTTGTTAGTTGTAGAGAGAGCTTGGGAGTTGAAAAGTGGTTATGATTAGTCATAATTCGATAAATAGTGTGTATTCTTGGTACAAATTTATAATTTTGTGACAAGAAATTTGCATTATGATAATTTTTCGACTTATTAATGTTTTCGCCACATTTTACTTTGATATCTAGATTTGTTATTTTTTTAGGATTAATTTAGGCAATATTTTTGCACTGAATGTTCAATTTAATTTGTCAATCCTCGTGGAATTAACTCTTGCTGATCCTACTATTGAAACACACTATCTTTGCTTATAAGCATGAATGTATATTTTTTTTAGTAATTATGTATTACTATATTTTTATTAGTTGGTAGAGAGAGTTTGTGTGAGTTGAAAAGTGTTTATGATTACTTGATTACTCATAATTCGACGAATAGTGCATATTCCTAGTGTAAATTAATAGATTTATGGAAAAAAAATTGCTGTATAATAAGTTTTTGATTTATTAATATCTTTTCCCACGTTCTACTCTGATGTCTAGACATGTCATTTTTTTTCAAAAGATTAAATTGAAGCAATATTTATGCACGAAATATTCAATTTATTTGTTAATCCCTGTAGAACTAATCCTTGCTCATCCTACTACGGTTGAGTGGAAGGTTGAGGTTGAATTAGTTCTTGGTGTTGCCGGCGGGATCGTCACACAATATTTATATATAGGGATGAACTTATAATTGGATGTTAAATGCAGGGGCGGAGTAAATACTGAAAATATCGATAAATCGCACTTGCCGTATAAAAAAATATCAATTTTATCGAAATTTTTGGTATATCGAAAATTTCGGTATAGTATGGTATCGTATCGAAAATTTCGGTACAATAACGATATGAAAATATATAAAATTTCGATATTCGGTATATACCAAAATATTTCGTTATATCAAAATAATTTCGGTATACCGGAAAAATATCCTGTATACCGGTAATATTTCCGGTATACCGAAATGTCGGTACTGTATTGGTATGTAATATTGACATAACGAAAATTTCGGTATATTTCGAAATACCGAATTTTCGGTACGACAATGGTATGAATTTTTCGGTATCGAAAAATTCGGTACGGTATACAGTATGTCAAATTTTTTTGATATACCGTACCGATCCATCCCTAATCAAATGTGAACGAAAAAAGGGGTTGGAAGATATCCCATCTTTTTTCGTCTCTGATATAAAAAAAAGGCTAGGTCTTGAATGCATCTGGGTGCATCGTGCACCCGTAGTGCATTTTAAAAGCGTGCAACTTATTATGTTGAAAAATGCGATTTATTTACACAGAAAAGTGCAACTGTGAATATGGAAACATATTTGCGTGTTTCTGTTTGGAATAGTTGTTCGCTTCTATTTTGTATAATTGCATAATTTAAAAATCTTATGAATAAGTCTTGCGCACTGCGTAGGTGCGCACACGAAACCCACTCAGATTAAAAAATAAAAATTGTACGACACCGATTCATATATCAGGAGGCATTGATACTTTCAGGTTTTCAACTTTCAAGAACGCACAACTTTCTTCTTTAGCTTACAGATGAAAAGTACTTGACAATTATACTGCTTAGTGCGTGATTGACGAAACTAGACTTGATTTTGTAGTTATACAAAAAATATGATGAAAAAAGATCGGAGTTGCTTATATTATTCCAATGCCAGAAAAACAAAATTAGGTATTTCAGTCGTCAAATTCCAGCACAAGATGGGCAAAAACCTGTATAGGTTGCAAGTTTCAACGTAAAAAATTTATATATTTCAATACAATATGCATATTTCAAAAATACGTCATAAAGTGCACGATGCACTTAGTACACAGAAGACCCGCTCATAATGAAAACATATGAGCAGACATATATATACACACATACACCAAGTGGATATATTAATTTTTATTTTTTTATCAGGTAAATAATGATTTGAATTCATAACCTCCATGTAAATAGATTAATATAACAAATGGAGGGATATACAAACAATTTTGAACTATTTTATTGTCAAATAATATTCCACATCAAATAAATATGAAAGGATTTACAACAAGTGATGATATTTTAGGAGATGGAAAAAAAAATTGTCCATACTAATGTTAAAGATTTTCTCCTATAATCTTGCAAACTGATTCAAAGCAAACAAAGGAAAAAAAAAAAAAAAAAAAAGCACCAAGAAAATTAAAGGAAAATCTCTAGAAACTCCCCACACCTACTCTAATATATTATAATCATGCATTTTGGGCCGTTGGACTGGGAAAAAGACAACAAACTGCATAATTAAATTAATCTTGAATGTGACAAATATTTATGCATGTGAAGTGTAATTAAACCACCTCCACAAAATAGCCACCAAACACCCCCACACACAGATGAGTAAATATCATTCAATTCAACCCAACACAACCCCCCACCCCACCCCACCCCACCCCCCCCCCCTTACACAGCAACAATAAAATATTATTACATTGCACTTTTTTGTGTTTGCCCTTTTTTTCAACCAAAAAGTTGAAACTGGAATCGAACCGGCAAAAATAGTTTTAACGGTTCGGTTTGGTTCCATCCGGTTCCAACGGTTCCGGTTCCGGTTCACGGTTCCGAACCTTTTTTTTTTTTTTGGGTTTAATTTTTTTATCAAAATACAAATAAAAAAATAAATTGAAGTAAATTTAAAGAAGATGAAGCAAAATCTTATGTTATTAAACATACAAAATTACAAATAACAAATTACTCAAAAAATTTGCAACTTACAACTTAAAAGTTACAGCTTACAAGTAATTTACAATTTACAATTTAAACAATAAACATGCTAAATTGCTAATGTGGTAAATTACAACTTAATGCTAAACATGTTAAACATACAATTTATAAGTAATTTACAACTTAAACATTAAACAATAATTTAATACATTACAAAAATTACAATTTACAATTTACAACTTAAAAGTTACAACTTACAAGTAACTAAATTGCTAATGCTACAAATACAAGTGTACAACTTATAATTACAATTAAAAAAATTACAAATAATGAAAAGAGGATAAAAAAAAAGGGCTTTGGCATAATTTTAAATTTTAAACTTAGAAAATTCTAAGTTAGAAACTTAAAATTATGTTGCCTACGTATCCGATTAGAATCAAAGCCCACGTAGTTCTCTTACCTTGTTTCTTACCTCAATACTTAAATCTTAAGAAGATTTAAGCTTCACTTTCGCTTTCGGTTGTATCGTCGATCACACTATCTTCACTAGAATCCGCGCTAAGAGCTTCAATTTGTGTTCGATCTTCGGCTTTCACCCAATCATCAAGTAAACATTGGTTTTTCAATTGCTCAACTGTCAATCTTGAACGTCTTTCATTAAAGATATGTCCACCCAAGCTAAATGCTCGTTCGACGGCTACGGTTGAGACGGGACATGCATATACCTCTTTTGCAATCATACTCAACACCGGATAAGCATCTAATCTCCTCGACCACCATTTTAAAATATTAAAATTTTCTAATTCTCCCGGTTGATACTCAAAAGAAGGTGTATTTAGAAAATTTTCAATTTCTAAGAAAACATTTGATTGTGTCGTTGCACGTTGTTGATATCGTTCTTTAGAAAAATTATCTAAACGGGAAAATTTACCATAAAGACCACGACCAAGGGATTGAGTAGCACCACGTCCACTAGTAGTACTAGTAGCACCACGAACACTAGTAGAATCACCACTAGTAGGACCAAATTGAATTTTATATTCTCTAAAAACATACATAAGAACTTGTTTAGATTTTTGGACAACCACAATAGGAGAAGGGGTGTTATCATCTGTAATAGGAAATAAAACATCATATATATAGAAATTAATTCTTGCACTCCATCTATTCTTACTATAGGATCAAGTATTTTAGCAATTATAAACACATCGGGAATATATAAAAAATATTTCATCCATTTGACTTTCATTGAACTAATAACATTATATAATATTTTATTTGGATCACTACAATCTAGAGTAATTGCAACTCTAACACATTGATCTAAAGCAAGAATAGAAGTAGGATAATACGTACCGGATAATTGTGTAGTAGCTTCATTAAAAACTTGCAACATCTCACATAAAGTAGCACATGAATCCCATTGACTAGGAAATAAAGTAATACCACATTGTTCTTGTGCAAAAAAATTGCATAATGCATTTCTATACTCATAAGATGCACTTAACATTTTATAAGTTGAGTTCCATCTAGTAGCAACATCAAGTGAAAACTTTTTAGGAGTAAGTTTATTAACTACACAAAAACTTTTCCATCTTCTTAAAACTTTTGTCTAACCAAATAACCAAGTGCATGTTTAATAGGAGCAACATGTGTTTTTAAAGAAGATAAACCGTCTTGAACACACAAATTTAAAATATGACAAAAATATCTTACATGAAAAAATCTACCACCAATTGATGGTTGACAAATTGCAATAAGTTCATCTAAACTAGCCGTATTATCACTTGCATTATCAAATGAAATTGAAAATATTTTTGTAAGAATGTTGTACTCTTGCAAAACCGTACGAATTTTTAGAGCAATATTAGTGGTCGTATGCTCAGTATCAAACTCTCTATATGCAATTAACGTTTTTGAATTGTCCACGTATCATCAATCCAATGACAAGTAATGCCCATATAATTATGCTATTGAAAATGATCACTCCAAATATCGAACATATAGAAATTTTTTGAGTTAATTTAGAAAACATGCTAGTCATTTCATCTCTTATTTCTTTAGCCATTTTATTAATTTCACGAGTAATAGAAGACCGTGAAATTTTTTTGGCCGAAGGTTTATAAGCCGTAGTAACCCATTTTTCAAAACGAAGATCATTTGCAAAACAAAAAGGAAGATGTTTAGAACAAATAAGTTTAGCTAATTCTCTTCTAGCAACCTTAACATTATATCTAAATAAACTAGTAGGATTACTTACTTCAACACTTTCAGAAGACGCCGTGAATTCACGTAGTTGCGTTTGAGATGTAGTCATTCCCAAGACTTCTTTATGTTTTACTAACAAGTGTTTTTTAAATGTTCCATATCCACCACCTTTCTCAAAATGATAAACACTAGTGCAATAGTTACAATAAACTTTAAATATATTTACCTCATCGGTTGCCACTTTTTTGAAGTGAATGGTGAATATTTCGGATGCAAGAACTCTACATTTTCTTTCTCCGCCTTGAGGTGGAATGACCTCCTCCTCCTCCACATTTTCTTCGTTTCCATGAGGACCATGAGTACTTTCTTGAGTACCACCACGAGGTTGTTGAAATTCTTCATTTGAAAAAGTGGCATCCGCATAACCGGGACCAAGACTCGCTTCTATTTCCTCCACACTCCATGGAATATTGAATTGTGCAGTAGGAGGAGGAGGTGGAAGAAAATTGGTAGTCATCGGACTCTTTCATTTTCCTCCTCTAAAAGATGACGATCCTCCTCTTCTTGACATTTTATTTTATGTAATATAAAATATAAAGTAAAGTAAAGTGTATATAATAATAATATAAATTATATACTATAATGTATAAAATATATCAATATAGATAATATATGAAGTATGAATTATGACCTATAATGAAGCTTATAATTTATAAAGTTACAACTTAGAACTTAGAACAAGAGAATTAGAGAGATGAAGAAGAATTGATCAATTTGGATCAAGTTGGTGCAAGAAAATGAATAAAAATGAGGGGTATTTATAGAGTTTGAGAAAAAAAAAAAAACGGTAACTTTAATTTGAATTTCGACCATTGGATAAAAAAATGGTAACATTTGACTCAATCTCAACCATTGATTAAAAAAAAAAAAAAAGGTAGGAACCGGCGGAACCGGCGGTTCACGGTTTGGAACCGTGGAACCGGCGGTTCCAACGGCATTTTTTCGGTTCCAACGGTAGGCAGGAACCGGCGGTTCACGGTTCGGAACCGTGGAACTTCCGGTTCCAACGGTCATTTCGGTTCCTGCGGCCGGTTTCGGTTCGGAACCGCGGAACCGGCTGTTCGAACCGTGGAACCGACGGTTATGGTTTCCTATGAGTAGGAACCGGAACCGAACCGTGTAATACACGATTTCAGTTCCGGTTTTTCACGGTTCCGGTTTATCCGGCTCCGGTTCCTGTTCGAACCGCCGGTTCCGATTCCTTTGGGCAACTCTAATGGGTCCTTCTTTTTGGTTAATTAATCGAAGGACATATGATCCACCAGTCGTATGCTAGTTTTTTTTGCCCCAAATCATCTCAATCTACCTACCTGTCGTGAATATATTAGTTAAAGAAAATCTTTGTCAAATGAAGAAAACCTTGATGCTAAAGACCAATGAAGAACAGTAGATCTCCTGTAGATTTTTAAGCAGGGTTAGAAAAAGAATTCAAATTAAACACGGGTTCACAAAAGTTTTAAGAATACTGAAAAAAGCATCACTCTTGACCATTTCAAAGTAGGGCATTCTTCAACCTCAAATCCAATTTAAGGCCACATATATTTCTGATTGAGAAGAGAATTTATTGATACACAACGATCAAAGTCTTCCATCTTCTATATTTTTGGGGGTTTAGCTTTATCTCGCCAGAAAAAACTATTTCAAAAGCTTCATTGCTTCATATACTCATATTTCTGATTTAAAAATGGTGCAGTTCCTTTACACTAGATTTCTGTGCGTTCTGTTTCTCACAACCGCCTTTCAGAAATTAGCAGTTTCTGTAGACACACTTTTTCCAAACCAAACGATTGCAAATGGCCAAACACTGATTTCTCAAAATCAACTTTTTGAGCTGGGTTTTTTCACGCCCGGAAAATCCCCAAATCAATTCTTAGGAATATGGTACAAGAACACCCCAGATGTTGTAGTTTGGGTTGCAAATAGAAACAATCCCATCACTGACTCACAAGGTGTACTTGTTGCAGTTTCTAGAAATGGAACCCTTGCTATAAGCAGAGGTGAAAGCATCATCTGGTCTTCAAATTCATCATATGTGGCATCACATCCAGTTTTACAGCTCCTGGATAGTGGAAATCTTGTTCTTGCAAATGGGACGATGGAAGGTTCATCACGGAGTTACATATGGCAGAGTTTTGATAGCCCAACCAACACCAGGTTACCAGGAATGAAGTTGGTAGATGACAGTGATGCTGGCATGGAGGCATTTTTGACGTCGTGGAGAAGTTTGGATGATCCTTCGCCTGGAGAATTCGTTCTTAAGATTGAAAACCATGGGTTGCCTGAGCTAGTGATTCTCAGAGGGAAAAAGAAAATAACTAGAACTGGAAAGTGGAACGGCAAATACTTTTCTGGTGTTCTACCGTTTCCTAACC
This sequence comes from Stenogyne calaminthoides, assembly GCA_037126765.1. Lineage (NCBI taxonomy): Eukaryota > Viridiplantae > Streptophyta > Magnoliopsida > Lamiales > Lamiaceae > Stenogyne > Stenogyne calaminthoides. The sequence goes on along the minus strand of JBBCBC010000026.1, from coordinate 24,475,792 downwards.
ACCTGAGCCAGCCTAATTTGGTTTTCAGTGGCGGGAGGTTAATATCAATGGAAGACCCGTTCGGCAGCCCAGTTATCGGTAGAGAAACAGTAGATCCTTCAGGATTATACCACCACTATACGATGAATAGCAGAAGGGACAGGTGGAATCTTGCGTATACAAGTCCAGTAGACACATGCGACGAATATGGTCTCTGTGGCCCTAATGGTTTCTGCAGTATTGACAAGCCAAACCGATGCGAGTGTTTAAAGGGATTTGCTCCTAAATTCAAGAAAGACTGGGATCTTCAAGATTGGTCTGATGGATGCACTAGAATTACACCATTAAGTTGCGGAAGTGCAGATGGTTTCCGAGCAATTGGACAGGTAAAATACCCAGATATGCTGAAGTTTTGGTTAAATGATAGCATGGACCTTGCTGAATGTCAAACTGAGTGCTCAAGAAACTGTACCTGCACTGCATATGCTAATCCTTACATAACAAGCAGTGGTTGTGTGATGTGGTTTGATGATCTAATTGATATGAGAGAAGTTCCTACAGCAGATACCAACCAAATCATCTATATTCGCATGCCAGTTTCAGAACTAGTTGATGGTAACCGTTTTCTAACTATTGTTCTTATTAAATGTTTGAGCCGCATGAGTTACTTAGTCGCTTATAATTTATGCTTTATGTATCAGAGTCTTAGATAACTGGATATGAACACCGGCAAAAGAAGATAATATGCTGCAAATTAGATGGTGTAAGTATAATGAATGTATTATAAGTAGTGAATAGACCCAATGAACAAAAAAATTAGAAAAACACACATGAGGTGATTTGGACATGTACAAACAAGATTTTGAGATGCACCAGTTTGGCAGGTGAGTTTGCACTAGCTAGATATTGATATAGTATGGCATAATTACTCTAAGGTACAATGTGCAAAAATTATGTTGCACTTTAGTATCTAGTTTGAACTAAAGTGCAAAATTTTTTTGCACATTGTACTTTAGAGTAATTTTCCCATAAATTTTGTACCTTAGAGTAATTTTCCCTTGATATATGTATGTAATATATAGGCAACCATACATAGTTGGATAAATGATTATTTAGTTGCTGTTTCTGGTTGAAATTAAAACAAATAGCCACTTAAGAAATGTGCATAAAACTGACTATTAGTACAAAATAACTTACAAGTGTGCAAATACTTTTGAAAAAAAAAAGAAAAAGAAAACTTTGTGCATGACAGAGAATGTAAATAAGAAAGGTTCTCTTTTAGCCTTGGACATAAAATAATCTGTATGTTGCTTTTCCACATCTTGTATAGCTTTTGTACAGCTCCAGAACCACATTAATTATGCTAGCTGGTGTGTTTTCTTTGTAGATTCAAGCATTGACCTCACGAAAGAGAAGAAAAGCCAAACAAGGCTACTAGTGATATCGATTGCTTCTGGGGTTCTTGTATCAGGCTTTATCAATGGAAGTATTTTTATGCTGACAAAACGAAAAAGGCGAGGTACCAATTCTGAACTTATGCAATTGACTGCTCAAAAATGAAAAAAACTATGTTTCTGGGTTAAAAACGTGCGCCTAAAGGCTTTATTTTCTGCTTTTCCCCTTCACAGCAGCAGAAAGGATTTACAAAGATCTAGACTTACCTTCATTCAAGTTTGCAACAATAGTAGCAGCAACAAACAACTTCTCCAGTGAAAACATGATCGGAGAAGGTGGTTTTGGTCCTGTTTACAAGGTAACTTACTACATGAGAGTACCTATTGTGAAACAAAAGGTAAAGATTCTGACTCTTAATTTGACATGCATGAACAGGGCAATTTACCATCAAAAGAACTAATAGCCATTAAAAGATTGTCAAGAACTTCAGGACAGGGTCTTGAAGAGTTCAGAAATGAAGTCACATTGATTGCCAAACTTCAACATACAAACCTTGTTAGACTTTTGGGATGTTGCATGGAAGGAAACGAAAGGATGCTTATCTATGAATATCTGCACAACAAGAGCTTGGATTATTTTATTTTTGGTACAACCAACAATTATCTCCCGTTGTTATTCTGTTTAAAATCATTTAAAAAAATTTAAGAGCGCTTCATTGTTGTCGTAACAAATCTTTAATATGCAGATCAAAATCGAAGAACACTTTTGACCTGGCCAAAGCGCTTTGACATAATCATGGGATTTGCTAGAGGACTGCTCTATCTCCATCATGATTCCAGATTAAAGATTGTCCATCGGGATCTCAAAATGAGCAACATTCTACTAGATGAAAAATTAAATCCGAAAATCTCGGACTTTGGCATAGCAAGAACATTTGAAGAGGATCAACCTTTTGCTAGAACAAGAAGAATTATTGGAACATTGTAAGCTTTACTTTGTGATACAAAGTGCTTTCTCATTTTTTATGGGGCCTTCTGACCAATAACTTTATGCAGTGGCTATATGGCTCCAGAATACGCTAAAGACGGGAAGTTTTCTGTGAAATCTGATATCTTTAGCCTTGGAGTTGTATTGTTAGAGCTCGTTAGTGGGAAAAAGAACAGGGGCTTCAAATGCAGCAGTGATCATTGTCTTAGCCTCTTGGAACATGTATTATCTTTACATCAAGTCTTTGTTGATTATCTCGTCTAGGGACAAAAGTTTCGTTTAAATGTTGCAAAAACCACCTAACTTGTCTTGTCACGACTGTCACAGGCATGGTGGTTATGGAAGGAAAACAAATTTCTGGAGTTGTTGGATGGATGTTTGAACGATGCATATGTGGAATCAGAAGTGAAAAGATGCATACATGTTGCATTATTATGTGTTCAGAAATATGCAGAAGATCGACCAGAGATGACATCAGTTCTTTTCATGTTAGGAACTGATGGAGCAATCATGCCTGATCCCAAAGAACCTGGATTTTTCATTGGACGGAGTTCCACCCCTGAAGGAAGTTTCATATCACCAAGTTCCATTTCTGAGAGAAATACGATCACAATAACTGATTTGGAGGCCAGATGAAGAGGTCTTATGTAGTTAAATATCTGATTATTAAAAAGGTGGCTTAGCCCACCTGGCCATTGGGCTCCTCAATTGAGTGGGAGACCCAGGTTCGATTCCCTTTGGGAATGAATTGGAGTATGGGAGTTATAAGGTGGCTTGGTGAATATGTAGAGTGTTTGGGTGCTTGGTGTACTAACTACTAATAACTAATTTTGTCAGATCAAAAAAAAAAATATCTGATTATTTTTTAGTGATCATTCTACTAGATGAATTGAGAAGTATCTCGAGGAAAAAGTTGCAGCGAGAATGTTATGTTCCATACATATAAGGGAGTATAATAGATTTCGATATTGCCAATTTTCATGAACTGTGAATAATCATACAAAGTTCATTTTTTGACATGTTGGTCCAATATCTACTGCAGGAGGTGAAATATTCATTGACGTTGATGGAGTCTGATGGAGGAGTTTGATTAGCAAATTGGAAGTTTCACCTCTTACAACTGCTTACCAGACCAAAATATCAAAAACTTAAAAGTTATAAATTTATTTTCAATTCTTGAAAATCAACATTGCTAAAATTGAAATAGGGGTAGTTTACAATTACCAGAAGAAAAAAAAAAAAACAATTCCCTCCATATACAATTTATTATATTATTGCTCTGCTAGATCTTGCAATAGAATATCCTATATGGGTGTATATTTTTCATTTTTGTTGGTTATATATTTTAAAACATAAATTTTAGTGTGAAACAGTCTTATAAACGTGTGATGAACACGTTTACAGGATTTGTGAGATTTTGATTTCAAAAGTATTATTTAGACTTTTTCTTACAGAATTTTATGATATTTTGACTTCAAAAATATAGTCGACTCTTTAAATTATTCGTCTTACAGGAGTCTTTCATATCTCAAGTCATGCAAGACTTTTCAACAAATAGGTGAGTAAAGTTCATGGTTTCACATCCACTAAACTCAACCTGCTTGAATTCAGCCCATTTTGATGTTACATTTTTTCTCTTCATTCGTTTCAAAATGGTGCAGTTCCTTCTCACCACAATCCTGTGTGCATCCATGGCGTTTCTCAAGTTCTGTGCAGGAGTTGATACACTTTTTGCAAACCAAACGATTGGCAATACCCAAACGTTGGTTTCCCAGAGCCAAGTTTTTGAGATGGGGTTTTTCTCGCCTGGAAAATCTCCAAATCGATTCTTGGGCGTATGGTACAGAAGCACACCAGAGGTTGTATTTTGGGTTGCAAATAGAAATAATCCCATCACAGACTCACAAGGTGTGGCTTTTTCCATTGCCAGAAATGGAAATTTTGTTATCAGTAGAAATGGAAGCATTATATGGTCCACAAATTCATCAGGGGTGGCATCAAATCCAGCTCTACACCTCCTTAATACTGGAAACCTGGTTCTTGCAAACGAGACAATCCAGGATTCATCAGGGAGCTACTTATGGCAGAGTTTTGATTACCCAACTGATACTTATTTACCAGGAATGAAAATGGTGGATGATGTTGATACTGGGGTGCAGAGATATCTGACATCATGGAAAAGCTCTGATGATCCATCACCGGGAGATTTCGTCTTGAAAATCGAAAACCAAGGCATGCCTGAGCTGGTGGTTTACAGGGGGAAAACGAAAACATCTCGAACTCGATTGTCATATGGTTTTCAATGAAGACAAAAAACTGGTATCAGTAACAAAGCCCTTCCACTCTGAAATTATCTTCAGAATAACACTGGATAACTCTGGTTTGTACCACAGATCTACAATGAACGCCAGAAAGAAGAGATGGAATGGGGCCTTCACTAGTCCTCGTGACTCGTGCGACGAATATGCCCTCTGTGGTCCTAATGGTATCTGCAATATCGACAAGGCAATTAGATGCGAGTGCTTAAAGGGATTCGCTCCTAAATTTAAACAAGACTGGGATCAACAGGATTGGTCCGGTGGATGCACTAGGATTACACCATTGAGTTGCAAGAGTTCGGATGGTTTTCTAGCAGTTAAAGGGGTGAAATACCCAGATATGGTGAAGTTGTGGTACTTAAATTATAGCATGGGGCTCGATGAATGCCGAGCTGAGTGCTTAAGAAACTGTAATTGCACTGCATATGCTAATGCTTACATAACTAATGGAGGCAGTGGTTGTGTGATGTGGTTTGAAGATCTAATTGATACCAGAGAAGTTTCTACAGCAGATACCAACCAAAACATGTATATGCGCTTACCAGCTTCAGAACTAGATGATGGTAAGTGCTTAATAACTACTTTTCCTGTTAAATGTTTGAGCTGCATGAGCCCGTAAGATGCTTATAAATGATGCTTATTATGGATCAGAGTAATAGATGATTGAATATTAACATGAGTGAAACAAATTAATGTATTAGAAATGTGAATTTTTAGATGTATGTATGCTAAAAATTAGATGAACCAAGTATAATAGGTACTTTTTGAGACTTGCTAATATTATATATCCTACATGTAGCTATTTTTTGTGGTAAATGTTTTAGCTGATTGAACTTATAATCGGGCCCGCAGATATGAATGGAAACACACTTCTGTAGACTAGTATTAAAGACATGCTATTCTGTTTTTTGCCTTCCCTGATAAAGGACAAAGGAAACATTCTATCTCTTGTCTAATATTTATATATTTCCATTTTGATCCTACAGATGGAAGCCCAATATACTCGAGTGATGTTTTAAAGAAAGACAGGCCTACAAAGCTAATACTTATATCAATTGCTTTTGGATTTCTTATCTCAGCGATTATCAACACAAGTGTTAACGTCATGAGAGGACGAAAGAAGCGTGGTAACCACACTGATCCTTAAAAGTCTACATTTATGTTGAAAAGATGTAGTTAAACAGAACCTAAGGCATTATTTTCTGTTTTTCCCTTTACAGCAGCAGAAAGGATAAGTGATGATCTAGAATTACCTTTATTCAAATTTTCAACTATTGTGGCTGCAACAAACAACTTCTCCACAGAAAACAAGATTGGAGAAGGTGGTTTTGGTCCCGTTTACAAGGTAACTTACTGCATGTGAGTGACTAAGGCGTGGAAAGAAACACTTTATGACTCTTCAATTGACATGCATAAGCAGGGCTACTTGTCATTAGAAGGAGAAATAGCTATCAAAAGATTGTCAAGAACTTCAGGACAGGGTGTTGAAGAGTTCAAAAATGAAGTAATCTTGATTGCCAAACTTCAACATACAAACCTTGTTAGACTTTTGGGATGCTGCATTAAAGGAGAAGAAAGGATGCTGATCTATGAATACATGCAGAATAAAAGCCTAGATTGTTTTGTTTTTGGTACAGCCTAAGATTATCTTTCATCATTCTGTTTTATTTGTAACACCCTTTAAATTTCATTCTACCAAATTTATGTGTGCTTCAGTGTCGTAACATTTCGATTTTGTGCAGATCTAAATCGAAGGATACTTTTGACTTGGCCTAAGCGGTTTGACATCATCATGGGAATTGCTCGAGGACTGCTTTATCTCCATCACGATTGCAGATTAAAGATTATCCACCGTGATTTCAAAACAAGCAACATTTTATTAGACGCAAATTTAAATCCAAAAATTTCAGACTTCGGCATAGCAAGATCTTTTGAAGAGGATCAGCCTGTAGCCAGAACAAGGAGGGTTGTTGGGACTTAGTAAGCTTCCTTTTCTTTAATTTTACTTTAAATTTAAACAAAATAATTTTGGAAATTTCTAAAGGGACCTTATGACCAATAATTTTATGCAGTGGCTATATGGCTCCAGAATATGCAATTGCTGGGAAATATTCTGTAAAGTCTGATGTCTTTAGCTTGGGAGTGGTATTGTTGGAGATAGTGAGCGGAAAAAAGAACAGGGGATTTGAACGAAGCGACGGTCATTTTCACAGCCTCTTGGGACAGGTATTTTTCCCCACTACAAAAATTCTGCTATGACGTCTTTGTTAAAAATCAATAGTCAAGTGACAAATGTTGTGCAATTCATTCAAAAAATGAGTGGAACAGCTAACATACTTGTGTTCTGGAAATTGCCACAGGCATGGCTGCTATGGAAAGAAAACAAGACTCTAGAGCTAATGGATGAATGTTTGAAGGATACATTCATGGAATCTGAAGTGAAAAGATGCATCCATGTCGGATTATTATGCGTACAGAATTTCGCAGAAGATAGGGCACATATGTCATCTGTGCTTTTCATGTTTGGTAATGATGAAGCTATTTTGTCTGAACCCAAAGAGCCTGGTTTTTTCATTGGAAGAGGTTCGACTCCTGAAAGAAGTGCCACATTACCAAGTCCGATGTCTGATAGAAACACCATCACAATAACTGATTTGGAGGCCAGATAAAGGGTAGCAAACGTACTTTATATTTATCATATTATTTTGTAAGCATTCTAATAGATAGAAAGTTTGCAAGGAAAAAACTCATTTAACATTGTTATGTACATAGGGACTTGGTCCGATTGCTTTATGTGCTAGGAAGGAGGACAGCCCAAATAAACAGGGGTCGAAAGGGGGCAACACCAACTTAAAGGTAGTTTCGAAGGATGTTTCTAACGCTACGATGGCTATGAACATTGCAGCTACGTGTGAGTATACTAGGTTGGATTCGATGAAACCCCCTTGAGGGGCTGTTTTTGGGTACTCATTGTTTATAGTTGGACAGTCGCATACTTTCACCTCATTTTCTTCAGGGTTGTTTTGTAGTTCGAGAGGCGGGTTTTCTTTGGATTTCAATGGGGTTGACTTTTGAAGTTTTTTGGGTTAGGTTGACCGGGTCTTTGTGCTTCTGGTTGGGATTGTATATAAGGCCCAAGGCCCTGTTTGTGCTTTTGTTGGGGTTTGTGCTTTTTGTTGGGGTTTTTGTCCTGGTTTGCAGGCTGACCTATTGTCTGGGTTGGGGTTTGTTTGCAGATTTCGGCTTGGGCTATGGGCCTGCGTGCCAAGTGTTTTTGTTTGTGTGGGCCTTTTTGGGGTAGATTAGTTGTTGGGCCTTGTTTGGGCTGTATGTTTGTTGTTTTGTCTAATTTTGGGCTGGCCTTATGTTTGGGCTGCAGCCTCCTCAAGCTTAACCTTGGACCGGGTTGTGGTCTCTCCTGTTTTTTTATTTTTAAATAAGATCTTGATTTGAATTAATTTATGAGTAGGCTGTTCGTGAGGCCGTCTTAATTTTAAATCTTATTTTAAAGAGTATTCTCAGAATGGTGGAAATTTCTTCACAGTCACGACATAAAGTAACCTTTTTTTGTCTCATTTTTTGTGAGCATTCTAAATTTCTACTGATAGATGGAAAGTTGTTTTAGTCAAATTTGCCTTGCCTATATCATAATGTTCCATTATTATTATATAAGATCCTGGAAATTGCAATTGAACTCTTGTGTTAAGGAGAATTGGAGAAATCCAAATTTGTTACAAACTCAGACTTATTTTTCAAATTTATAATATCCCCATTTAAGCTTTGCTTATTTGCAATGTTCCATATATGTACTAGTAGTAACTATAACCTGTCAAAAAAAAAAAACCTAGTAGTATAACTTTTTGTTCTGTAAAAGAGATATCCAAATGTCTTGCAGTCAAATAGTAATTTTAAAGTGATTATTGGCCTCCAAAAAAAGTGATTATTCCCCACAATTTGAACTTGAATGTACAAACATGATATCCATGCATAGGAACTGTTATACTAACATGATATCCATGTATTTCTTAGAAGAGCAATGATAACTACATAACATTTAGAGTAGATCTTATGTGAAAATTTAATCTCCCGGATCCTATATGACCCGGTCAGATCTAAAGAAAGCTCGCGGGCCGCGCATAACCGCATGGATTCGAGAAATCTGAAAAATCTGCTACTTTCCTAACAAACCGCCTGGATCTGAGAAACCTGCTACTTTCCTAACAAAATAAGATAAAAAATCTCACAAGAAATAGCGCTCAAATTAAAACAAAAATCACGGTCAAATTCATACAAGAAGCAAAGAATCAAAGCCAAAAAATCCAGAATCAATCAACAATAGCATCAAAAAATAACCATGGATGACAACTCCAGTATATCAAATAAATCAATTGTTATTTATTAATTAAACTCGTCAATAATTTATTTATATTTTATAATAAATTACAATAAAATATGTGATTTTAGAGGGTATTACTCGCAAAATAAAAAAGTATTACACGCAAAATTTAAAAGTACTACAGAAAAAAACATAACAGTATTACCTTTAAAATAAAAAGAAAAAAGAGTAAAAACTTGAGGGAGAATAACAGTACAAGATGAAAGTATTACGAACAAACCATAGCAGTATTACTTATAAAAACATAACAATATTACAATAAAAAAATAAGAACAACGATAACAAAGAATTGACAAATACCCAAATTGACACGGAGAATATCTTTCTATAATCCTGCTCTGCTTCTAATCAACACCATTATCATCGCTCGAGTCTCTCTCTAACTATCCAAGTCAATTACCTCATTTTCGAAGCTGCAATCGCTGCCATTTTTGCAGTTGCCAGTGATAAAAATTCGCTACAGTAGCCGTCGGAAACAGTTGGATTCGCAGGGCTGCAAGCTTCAAATCGTGTATAGTTTTCTCCGCAAGTCGCCGGAGTTCCAACAAATTTCGCAACCGCAAGCTGGAGGAGGCGACCAGTGGATTTCAGACAATATTAGATCACAGCGGATCCGGGGCCATCTACAAGGAGATTCAGAATCAACGAATCTAACCGACGACATCACACCGGTAAAGGTGAAGCGGATCGAAGAAGAAAGAGTAAACTAAATTTTCAGATCTGAAATCCTAATTGGTTGTAGAGATGGTATAGAATACGGAGAGAGAAGAGAAAGAGGAAAGAGAAAAAAGGAGAAAAAAAAAGGAAAGTAAAAAAAAAAAATGCAAGATTGAGTCAACAAGGGTAAAGACAAAAAACTGGGGCAAAAACGAATAGTGGGAAGCAGGTAGAAGCAGAGCAGGAGCGGATCAAATCAAAATGGATCAGGGAAAATGGATTTTTTAACTTGTGAAAATTTTCACATAACACTTTGTATAACATTTAAACGTCTAATTTGAATTTTAAATATTGATATTTGTGTAATTTTCATGTATATCGGTATATCGTGCATTCCATATTATATTTTAGAACCATGCATCTTATTCACCAAAAAATATATGTAATTTAAAGAGGGTGTTAGAGAGGGTTTTAAAGAGGAATAACAGGTTAGAGAGGGTTTTAAAGAGGAAAAATATTCCTCTCCAAAATGGTCATCGGGAACTACTTAACGAGGGATATTTTAAACCCTTGTTAAATTAACGAGGGCTTTGGCGGGTTCGACGGCGTGTCGAGATTAGCGATTAGGCCCGCCGCCTCGCCAAATTGCCGATTAAAAAACGGTCGCCAATTTCAAGCCAAGCTTAAATTCCCTCGTTAATTTTGCACGCAAATTTGGCGAGGGTTAATTGCCCTCGTCCAATTAAACGAGCAGTTTAACAAGGGTTTTTAGCCCTCGTTATCTGGAAGAAAAAAAAGAACGCAAATTTGGCGAGGGTTAATTGCCCTCGTCCAATTAAACGAGCAGTTTAACGAGGGTTTTTAGCCCTAGTTATCTGGAAGAAAAAAAAAAGAAAAAATTAAAACTGTATCCGGTGGTAATCGAAACCGAGCTGCAAGCCCTCCAAGGCGCCCACACAACCACTGGGACACGCGAGCTTGGTACTGTAGCAGCATTAATTGGGCAATTTTTGCCCCCATGTGGTATCGAACACGCGACCTCCCAGTATGTGGAGGCCTTTGCGTGTTTTGCCAAACCGTTTGGTCACGGCTTGTTACTTGTCAACAATGCCTTTCTAATTGTATATATATATATTATATATGGATGTATTGTATATTTATGTAATATGTCTTATACATGTATGTGTTATGTTATGTATTATATATTATATATTATATATGTATCATTTCTTACATATTTATTATATATATTTGATTAAAATATTTATAATAAAATTTAAAATATATAATTTATATTCTTTTATATATTTGTTAACAAATAAAAAAAATTTAAAAAGATATTTTAATATTCTATATATATATATATATATATTGTACATTATATTTACTAACACTATATTCTTTTATATGTATACTCGTTTTACTATATATATCACTCGTTTAATAACATATATATCTTTTTGTTAATTATTATTAAAATATATATTGTTAATAAAATTATTTTAATAATCACTTTAATTTATATTCTCTTTCACTATATTAAATAACACGTGCACATGTATATACATTTGTATTGATCGTTTTCATTATAATATTTTTAAAAAATTTGTAAAATAGTTACTTTTATATTTTTTTTTCAATATTAATTAACCTACATGTGCAAATTAAATATATATATATATATATACTAAATCTCATAGACTAACACCTATTCTAATAAACTAATTGGAGAGAATATCCATCAACAATATTCATAAATGATCATAACAAACAAATGTGACAAATATTCAAAAATTAAAACAAGTGACATAAAGTATTCAAAAATACAAAATCATCAAGATAGCTATCCGTCATTCAAATCTAAATAAATCATCATCATCATCTTCATTGTTGGGATTGGTGATGAGAAGATCACTAAATGCAACATCTGAACGACGTCGAGCACGAGCCGCCGAACCACTGGGACCAGGAGCAGGAGGGGCGCCGGTAGGAAGAGGATTCACGAGAATAGTAGAATACCAACTGAGAGAGACATTCGGATATGATGGATAGGCGGGATAAGGGGGAAATAAGGCGCCGAATGACCCTAACCCCTGGGTACCAGGATTAACCTGGTGAGGACTACCGCTGGCCTGTTGCGGGCTACCACCGGTCTGCTGGGTAAAGAGTCCCGCCTGCTGATGAGGACTACCGCCAGTCTGTTGGGGAATAAATCTCGCCTGCTGCTGGGGAAAAAATCCCGCCTGCTGCTGCTGAGGGTAAATCCCACTGGATGGGTTGACCTGGAACCCCTAATAATATGCAAGCATTTCCTGGCGCATAAGTTGCTCCCGCCGCTCCATTTCCTGGCGCATAACCTGCTCTCGCCGCTCGAATTCCTCTTGAAACTTCCTAGCCATCTCCTCGCGTTGTTGTCGTTCTTGCGCCAACAAACGTTCCATATCAATCTGCGAGAAGCCGCCAATACTAATGCCACTTGAGATCCCACCTGGCCCAGACTGAATGTGCCTCATGTTCATCATTTGACCGAGTCCTTTATGCTTTCTGTGGGCGTATGGCACCTGTTCTGTATACAACTGGCTCAACTTTTTCTTTTTCTCCTTCTCGTTTGCTGGCTGCTCGGGTAACTGGCTGAGTGACTCCCTCACAGCTCTCTGAAATACAAATATTTTGACATTTAAAATTAAATATATTATTAACTCCTTACCTTAGTAGTACATATTCAAACACTTACAAGTGTGTCTTCCATGTCGGTGTACGTGATATCCTTTCCTTCTTTTTCGTGAAAATGTGTCACGAGGTCCCATATAGTTGGGAGGCTTCCATTTGTCTTAAACTGAATTTAGATGACGATTGTTAATAATTAATTATTATTGTAATCAAATAATTAAAATATCACAAAAATTACTTACCCATTCCTATGCAACTTCTGCAGCTCCCTTTGAACCGCCTCTATGCTTAGACCCTTTGGACAACCTATTTAGATGACACTGATCGCTCTTAGCTTTCACCTCCGGAAGGTCCCAGTATTGCTTCAGTGCATTCCATACACGTTCATCCCACGGGGGCTTTATAGTCTCATTATTAGCGTTCAACCGCTTCCAACGATTGAGAAAATCAGAATATCGCTTATTTGCCCTCGATTTCCACTTATCATGGATGACCTTCTTATCCTCAGCCCGCTCATCCCATACGACTTCCCTCTAACAAAAAAATATATGAACGACATTAAATTAGGATGTTACAAATATCACAAAAATATGAGATTAGTTAACATATATACCTGAAAGATTTCCCACCACTCGTCTTTCCTTTGCTTGGACACCTTGGCGAAAGTGAAGCCACCCAACTCCATGTGTCTGGACATGACATTTCTAATAATTCTTGATACTTTATTAGAGGGCATCAACCTGTAAAATTAAAAGATTGTTACACACACATAAATATAGTTAAATATTATTGAAATAAACTTGACTCAAGATGGTATATATAACATACACTCCCTGAAACGTCCAGATAACTAGTCGGGCGGATGGTGGAACATGGTTGGCCAATTCCCGTGCCTCTTGTTGGTCGTCGTCCTCTTCGTTCATCGATTCTTCATTTGTATCATCATCGCCCTCTTCGTTCATCGATTCATCATTATCAAGATTCGGGATTGGTATTCGAGTAGTCTCTTCATCTTCTTCATTGTCACGTGATGTGGAACTAGATCTATTTCTTCTAAATATACGATTGCCCAATCCTCGCAAACCTCTAGCCATCTGTAAAATTGGTTAAATAAATTAAATATTCAAAGATGGATAATATATAATGCATAATTAACAACAAGTGCACATCATCATATATAATTAAAATAACTCATATAATTAAAAACAAGTGCAAATAGTCATATAATTCATCAATCATCAATCATCAATCATCATCATCATCATCATCATCATCTTCTTCTTCCACTAATGATCTCGGGTTTGCACCACCAATCTCGCCCCTGCACAGATCCGGGGTACTTGCAATAATAAACTTGACTGGCTTGACTTGCTAACACGAATGGATCAAAACGACCGTATCGTCCTCTCGGATTAATGTCCACGAGTTTATAATCAGGATGTACTCTTGTTCCTTGTGACACAATTGGATCAAACAACTCACACTTAAACAACACGACTTTTCTTTCAGTAAGTCCTGGATATTCCAATACCACAACCTCCTCGAGTATCCCGTAGAAATCATTTTCATTTGAATCGTAGTTTGTTCCCTTAATGCAAACTCCACTGTTCATAGTTGCTTTTGAGGCGCCATAAGCTCGTGTGTGAAATTTGAAACCATTCACGTAATATCCTTGGTACGTGGTGACACTACTAAGAGGACCGCTAGAAAGATTACGTATAAATTGATTCTGAATATCATTGCTCCTCACCTATATATATATATATATACAATTGACGTATTATCAGATTAATGTATATAGTATTTTATATTATACAATTGATGTATTATCAGGTTAATTATCTTTTTCACTTACAAGTAGATTAAACCACGATGCGAATTCCCGTTGAAGATAATTATCTTTTTCAACATTCGATAGAGTCGGTTGAACAATCTGTAGCTGCTGGAAAAATAGACTACAATTGTTGCGATTAGAACTTGCAAAAATTAATTAATATCGTTGAAATTGTAAATTTCACATTAACTTACTTAATATATGGTTGCACCTCGTTGCAATTTAGTAACACATATGTATGAGCTACTCGCTTCTCCAAGTCAACAAACGATCTTTTACCCTTCTTTCCAAGTTTACTACCAGTAGGTACAAATTTCGAGAGAGTACCTGTCACTGATGAAGATACTTCACGAGGCACATTGTGAGGTACATTGTGTCGCCTCGTCAGCACATGGTCCTCAAAATAATGAGAACAGAACATTGATGCTTCTTTTGTTAAATAACCATTCGCAATTGAAGCTTCCACATGTGCTTTGTTACCCACACTTAACTTTAAGTTGTGAAAATACCTAATTCGATTCATTGGATGAGTTGAATTGTCTAACTAAAAAATTTATCAAATAGTTAAAATGAGTTAAATAGATTACCTCTCAAATGGATACATCAATCTATATTGTACTGGACCATCAATTTTTGCTTCATATGCAAGATGGACAGATAGATGCTCCATCAAATTAAAGAAGCTGGGTGGAAATATCCGTTCCAACTTGCACAAGATCACCGGGATCTCATTGTCCAACCGAGTCATGTTTTCTACAGTAATGGTCCTCGATGTCAACTCCTTGAAGAACAAACTGATTTCAGTGATGGATTGCCAAACCTTAGCCGATAGAATCTCACGGAAAGCAATTGGGAGTAGTCTCTGCATAAATATGTGACAATCATGACTCTTCATCCCAAACATCTTCAATTTTTTCCAGTCTGTGCATCGAGACAAATTGGACACATAGTTATCGAGGAAATTTCAACTCATCTACCCATTTGCAGACCATATCTTTGTGTTTTTTATCAAGGAAATAAGAAGCTTTGGAGTACTTTCCTGTACGTGGACATTTCTGCAACGACGGTCGATGACAATATTCATTAAGTTCATCCCTGGATTTAGTTGTGTCCTTTGTTTTTCCTTCGACATTCATCACCATGTAGAACAGATTATCAAACACATTTTTTTCGATGTGCATCACATCCAAATTGTGCCTGATCAATAGGGAGCTCCAATACGGCAAATCCCAGAAAATACTTTCATTCTTCCAACCACATTGTAAGCCTTTGTTGTGAACATCAACACCTAACTCTGTTACCTTCATCAATCCAATCCAATCAATTTGCTGAAGGATCTGATCACCTGTAAGAATGGGAGGTGGATCATCATGAACTGCTACATTCTTTCTGAATGCATTCTTGTTCCTTCGGTATGGATGACGACTATCTAAGAACTTACGATGGTTGTCAAACCACGACTGCTTACGATTGAGCCTCAGACTGAAAGCCTCAGTGTAATCTGCACAGTGTGGACAAGCAAGCCTTCCAGCTGTGCTCAATCCAGACAACATCGAGTAGGCTGGAAAGTCACTAATGGTCCAGATTAGTGTAGCTCGCATCGAAAAATTCTGCTTTGTAGCAACATCATACGTTACCACTCCATGTTCCAATAAAAATTGCAAATCACGGATCAATGGTTGAAAAAATATGTCCAATTTATCCTTTGAATTTGTTGGACCAGGCACCAGAATCGTAAGAAACATGAATTGATCCTTCATGCACAACCATGGGGGTAGATTGTACGGTGTCACTATCACTGGCCATGATGAATATTGTTTCTCGTGAGCCCCAAACAGTTGAAAACCATCAGTGCTCAAGCCCAACCTCACGTTTTGAATTTTAGAAGTAAATGCAGGATGCCACTGGTTCAAGTGTTTCCAAGCCTGTGAGTCTGCAGGGTGACGCATAACACCTGGGTGGTCATTAGAGCAACGTGCATGCCATGTCATATCCTTCGCAGTAGCATTTGACTGATACAATCTTTGCAATCGAGGAATGATAGGAAAATCATCTCCTGACGGTTCTTTTACAGTCGACCATTCACGTCACGTCTAGCAGGTTTGAATCGTGGCCATTGACAAAACTTACAATTTTCAAGTTCGCCGTCTGCACCCCAATATAACATGCAGTTATGTGAACAACAATGGATCCTCTCCACTGGAAGACCCATCTCATTCATAAGTTGTTTGCTATCAGAAAATTTCTTGGGCACCATACTATTCGGACAAAGAGCACGAATCGCATCAACATTGATTATAGCCCCTTTCAGACAGTCTGTTTTCAGTTTTAATTTTCAGCAACAGGGCATTGTATGACAACTGTGAGTGGGATTCGCAACCAGACATTATATCGTGATTCGCTGCACGAAACATGTTATAAAAATGTGCAGCATCCTCATTAGGAGGTTCTTCATTAAGGGGATCATCATCCACATTTAAGTTGGGACCAGAGGTTAAGTCCGTCATCATATCATGATACGAGGTACATCCAGATGTCTCGTTAACCGGCCCATGTGAAGTCGATGTAGATGGTTGATCTACGTGTTGACCCCAAATTTCCTCACCATGAAAAACCCAATTGCAATAATTGGGCATGAACCCATTTCTATACAAATGACCTTTCACGTCATCAGGTGAATGGAACATCTTATTTCGACATCTAAATTTATTGCAGGGACACCTAATCTTTCCCTGATTCATCCAATTCTGATTACTAGTGGCGAAATCTATAAATGATTCTAGTCCATTGTAAAATTCGGAAGATATCATGCCATTAATCGATCTTGGACCGTACATCCAACGTGAACGACCAGAATAATCCATATCAATCTGTTTCACGTTTACGAATTAATTAATATTCAAAAGTCTAAGTAATAATGAATATTTCCTAAAATTTTTGGCAGAATTTCGTTTTATTTTATCATATTCCCCAATTAATCATGATCCTACGTGCATCCATTTCCGACTTAATCAATTAAAATTAATTAAGTCAAAACGCACATCTTCTACAACAACCAATAATCAACATCTATCCCTCCACTCCAACGTAATTAACATATATTTAACACCAAAACTAGTTATATATATTAAATAAACTAAATTATGCTAATTATACTAAATTAATATACACATGTTAATTAAGCTAAATTACTAATAATAATTCTAAATAATGAACCAACTAATACTAAACAATTAATACTAATTAACAATAAAACAAACTAATACTAATTAACGATTAAAATACATACTAAACAATATAACAACTAATACTAATTAATTAATTAAACAATAAAAGAACTAATACTAAACTAAATAATATAATAACTAATACTAATTAATTAAACAACAAAACAACTAATTATACTAAATAATATAACAATAATTATAATACTAATTTATTTAACAACAAAACAACTAATATATAATTAATTAACAACTAATACTAAACAGTACTCCAACTAATACCAAACAATTATGCAACTAATACTAAACAATTAAGCAACTAATACTAAACAATTAAGCAACTAATACTTATAAACGATTAGATAACTCGAAAACATACCTTAAATCGGCCCGATATTCGTCTGGAATCAACTCTCCGTCTTCTCTAGTCCGCCCAAAATTCAAAACTGGACAAATGAACTGCTCGGTGGCTTATATAGAGGGGGGGCGAGGGTTTTGGAGAGAGTTTTGGCCCTCGTTAATTGACACGGGAAACCGCGTTGTTGACCGTTACAGGTCAACGAGGGCCTTTTGAAATTGGCGAGGGTTTAAAACCCTCGCTAAATGCGCGTCAGCCTCCGTGAGGGTTAAAACCCCTCGCTAAATGCGCGTCGAAATTTGGCGAGGGTTTTAACCCTCGCCAAATGCGCGTCGAAATTTGGCGAGGGTTTTAACCCTCGCAAATTTGAAATGGTCGTTAAAACACTCGCTGACTTGTACCCTCTTTAAAACCCTCGCCAATTTAAGAGGGTTCCGTTCCCCTCTTTAAATCCCCTCGTTAAATCCACAATATTTTGTAGTGATTGCACTGAAATATGTAATTTATTTACGCTGAATTGTGAAACGTGTTTCCCATATTAATAGTTGCACGGTTCAATGTAAATAAGTTATATATTTCAGTGTGACAAATTGAATAGTTCTAAAATATAATATGAAGTGCACGGTGCACTTGGTGCCTACAAGACGTAGCCTATTTCTTCAATATCATGCCTTTTAAACATATGTTTTGCAAAGAGAAAAAAAGTAGGAAAAATTGCTAAAAAATGCTATTTATCAACAATTATTTATTAGGTTCTAGTATTTTTTAGTAATACCCTTAAGTGCAAAATTAGATAATTGTACCTTCTACTCACAAAATATCAAATTAGTGACGAAGTCGTTCAAAAAATCATTTACTTTGCAAAATAACGCGACATCTTTTCCTTTTCATTTAACAGGTTAAAATTTATTACTAAAATAACTGCCATATCATTAAATTAGAGAATTAATCGGTCAAATAAATTATTTAAGGTAATGGTACTTGTTATTTTTCCTAAAAATATCCTCTCCAACCCATGATTTATGCAGCGAAATTTTTGGGAAAAAATATGTATCAGATATGAGAAAATTGACATTCAAATTATCAATTTCTTACCAAAAAAATATTCCACGTTTTCAGCATCTTTTTTGCATTTTTTTTGTTTGAGTTTTTCCTACGAATATTTCAAGCGGCATTTATGTTCCATTTTTCAGCCATTGCAGTTTCGGCGTGCATGGTTTTCGGACTGGCCAATTCCGGCGTACATGATTTTCTCGAGAAACAACAGTGTTTTCGGCGACAACGGCTTGGGCGTGCAAGGATTCTCGTACGTGTGCATTTTTGTTGGTGTGCATACAAATTTTTAGAATAGAAGTGTGCATAGTTTGGTGTGTGTGCAGATTTTATATTTTATTGATATAAGTGCAGATTTTTCTAGGTTCTGTGTGTTTTGTGTGTGTAGTTTATGTCTGACAGTTTACGTGTGTGTAAAGATTTAGTTTTGTGTGTACAAAATTATTTACGTGTGCAATTATACATGTAGTGTTTACAACTATCTCGTGTGCGTATAAATTATGTCGTGCGTCCAATTTACATTAACATAAACTTTGAAATCATAACTACCATTTACTTTAACATGACATTCAATAGGAAAACCTATAAGATGCCCACAACAATACATGAAAGTCTAGGAGTAACATTTCAACGTGCAACGGTTTTCGGCGTGCAGGATTTTCTCTAGAGAAACAACATTGTTTTCGGATTGCAGGGATATTCGGCGATAGAGGCTTCGGCGTGCAGGGTTTTCCGGCGACAGTGGCTTCGGCGTGCAGGCTGCTCCACGAAGGAGGGTTGCAAGGTTTTCGGCGGAGGGTTGCAGGGTTTTCTGCGTGAACAGTGTTTTAATTTGTATGCAGTGTTTTTCAAATTTTCGTTGAATATCAGAACAAATTAAAGAGGAGATAATTAAGGAGTTTTTCTAGGGAATAATTTGATTTATTGTAGACATTCCAAAATAAATTCAAAATCACTCAAATTTGGTATTTGTTTTTAAGTCTTTCACACATTTTTTTTTACCTAGGAGTAACATTTTAAAAGTGTAGCACTTAAGATAAGAACTTCTTATAAATTGTGCCTAATAATAACTACGCAAAAAAAGTATGGACTGACGATTTAATTCAGAGTCAAGTTAAGTGATATCATTAAATGTTTTAGTTCTAATAAACAAGTAATTTGAGAGAATAATATTGAAACTAAGGATTTGTTGGATGAAGAAATATCTGAACTTTTCTTCGATCAATGTCTCAAGATTGATTGAATTGATTTAGTATGATATCAATTGAGAAAGAATTTATGCGACAAGTTAATTATATAAATGTAATTAATATATTTTTTCCCTCAGAACTGTAAGACAAGTTGTACTAAGGGGCTTAAATTTTAAATCGACCCAGGTTCTAAAATTCTTGAGATCGGTCTTGCTTATGATTTAGCTAAAATTATGTCAAAAATTTGAGTTAAACAAAAGTAAATCACAAAAAAATCTTATATATATATTATAATAGGAGAAGTGCACTCCTAAAATGCTGCCAAGTGTCTCATCTACTATGCTGACAAGTGTCCCACTTCTCAAATCTAAAACAATTTTTTAGTCTAAATAATTCTTTTAATTTATCAAACCTGTTTTTTTAATTTTATATCAAATCTTAAACAAGTTTTTTTAATTATCCGCCTATTCACCATCCTTAGACAAACTTCACCTATTTTCTTCAGATAAGGGACCGCGATCGGTGGCGGTCGCGGTCTCTCGGTGGTGGTCACTCGGTGGCGTAGTTTTTTCATTTAGCATTTCTGTTTCAGTTTTTTTCATTTAGCAAACGAAGCGAAGATGATGATGCATCACCAGAATCCGAAAATGAGGCGAGTTGAAGCGACAAATTTGAACCACAATTGGAGGAGATAAGTTTCAACGGAATCTCATAAATTCAAGAAAAAATTCTGAAAATTCAGCACTATGGAAGAGTCGACAAAAATCACAATCGCGGAGCCGTTGATCCGCTGCGTATGGACGGGCAATTTCAAAGTGTAGCAGGAGCAATGCGAATTCAACCACAAAAGAAATTACCGCCTCAACGCTTTTCTATCGAGCAAGGCGTGCGACAGGGCGCGCCGTACTGCCAATCGGTTCAACTCAGATCTCGAATTCGTGGTTTCATTTAGCTACAAGGGGCCGCGATCGGTGCAGTGGCTATGGGCGCAGAATTAGACGGAGGGGCCGCGATCGGTGGCTATGAGCGCGGAATCAGACGGGGAAATGACGCATGCGACCAATCTGGAGCATCAGACGGGGAAATGACGCATGCGACCAATCTCGAGCATATTCTTCATCAGCAGAAAGATAGATGTAATCTTCTTTCTAGAGGATTATACATCGTTTCACATATATGTTGCAATCCTTGATTGATGAATTGTTGGCATTTGAAAGAAAGGGATGAGTTAAAAAAAATTTGCTACAACAAATAAATGATCTGATGTACGGCAGAGATATTCTCCCAAGAAATTAAGTCTCATGTTCCTCCAAAATTGGTGTTGATGGAGAGTAATTAGTGAATTTCCTGATAATTAGCAATTTGAATTAATTGATTTTTGAATTAATTGGTCTCTAAATTAGGAAGGTCTTACACTGAGTAAAATGAATTAGGGGAATTCTGGTGAATCACACCTACTTAGCCACTGAAATTTATTATTTGTAAGACCCTTGAAGTTGGATATGGATCAACATTGCATATTTTGACTATTTTCATAAAGAAGTGTCAATGAAGCATGCTGAATTCCTACATAGGTATGCAATATTGTTGTGGCATTATGTGGATTGAAAAGGCTAGATTTTGGCAATATCAAGTGTTGTCTTTTAGCTAATTAAGCATGTTAGGTTTTCTGTTGTGCCAGAATGCCAATGGTTTTTGGGGCATATCTATTTGTTAATCTGGCATTTTGGCTCTGGTTAAACTATAGCGGTAAAGCCATGTAAGGAGCGTTCTGAAGCAATCAATAGTTATTTAACAAACATATCTATATTAGATCATCTAGAATCTGCCACTTGATCCATTGCACTAAAATCCTAATTGATTCATTTACTTTGACTTGGCATAAGTTTAGCATATGAATTTTACTAAACTAATCACTTACAATTTATTTTTAATATATCATTTTTTACCATCTGCTCCATTCCATCTATTTCCTTCTCTGCGTAAAAAAAAAAATCTCTCACAAATGTCAGGCAGGGGGCCGCGCTGCCTCTTCACCTATTTTCGTCTCTGCGTCAAAAAAATCTCACAAAAGTCAGACAGGATGCCGCGCACGGTGGCGGTTTAATTCTGAACGACTCCCGATTCAAATGCCCAGATCGCCGATTCAGATGCACAGATTGCTACCATTACCGAATGTCCCCGTTGTACAGAGCTATGAGCAATACACGAAAACATAAGAAAAGAAAGAATGAGTCGTAGTCATTGTTGCCGCCATAGTGAGGATTCTGAGTTGGCGAGTGTTTGTGATTTTGGGTTCGTTGAAATATAGGAGTTTATACAAACTATGAGAAAATTGGCCACATAAATTGATTTCTTCATCTTGCGCTCTACGTGAGTTCTTAATATTGATTGTTGTATAAATATATTTGAGTTCTTCATCTTAATTATTGTAACCTGATTAATTGTTTATAGTTTGAATCAGGCAATTGATTTCATCTCAGTCCGTCTTTCCTTTGTCGTCGTCAATCGTCTAAAGGTAAGTTGATATATCTATGTGATTCTTCTTCTTCTCCCCAAATTTCAGATATCATTTTTTTATTATTGTCTGGTCTCTTTTCAAGCATTCTTCTGCTAAGGGACTCTCAAAGAGCTCAAAAGAGATCAGGGCAAATGAAAGAAGACCTTTTAGTTTATTTTTATCCCTTTCCACTTCCCTGATTAAGTTTAACGTGATGTATTTGCATCTATGTAGTATGAAATTTTACTGAAGAGTGAGGCTTCCAAGTTCCAAGAACTGAATGAAAAAGTTCAGTATGGAGAAATCTGAACGTCTTCAGGCCTTGACAGGTAAATTCCATACGTTTCTCTATTATCCTTTTGCTTCTGCTAGATATGCCTGTGAGGAAGTATTTGATTTTTTCAAGTCTTGGAAAATTGGGAGTGTATTCTTAAGCACTTCCGAGTAGTGGAAACAGGGGAAATCAAGTTCTTTTAGGGGTTAATTATTTAGCATCCAAAAGCTCTTTCAATTAGCTGAAAAATTAGAGGTTAGGACAACATCAAAAGCGCTTTCAAACAATATTCTGACAACTTATTGATTATCGACATTTATTTTCAGTTGTTTGAGTGCGAATATTCAGTCGAAGGCGAAATTATGATCCATGCTCAGGTAACTAAATGTATATCCTACAATTGATAGAGAGTATACATAGTTGTATGGTTTCTGATCTCAGAGTTTTCTTCTACGCTATGATGAACAAAAATTACATAAAGAACAACCTATCCTTTTGATGAGGTACTGATACAGTTTCATATTCACTAATATTAAATTGATAATTAACTTTTCGTTGCAGTTTAGCTTAGCTCATTGTCTTTGTAGATATAAAGAAAATGATATGATGTCCATGGTTATTAATTCTACATGTTTTTAGGTGCTTGCATTATGTGATCATCCTGCTCTCTTGGATAGAACTGACACCTGCTATTTGTTTAGGTAAAATGTTCTCTAGAATATAACACTATTTTGTTTATCTTGCTCCAATTTGGGGTGGAAAAACCCAAAAGCAAGCCTATAACTGTTCCTGATTTTCTTTACTAAATTCATCTTTTTGTCTCTTGCGTGCCTACCTTTCTCCGAGTTTATGGATAAATAGTATTTATGTTTCATGATTTTTCTATCCTGATTCTTTTTGTACTTCCTTCAATATTTCTTTGGTAGAGGTTGAAAGGAGAAATATGGAGAGACTAATTTTGGCACATGACTGAGAAGCTTGCACTCAGCTTTAAATTGTTTATTTTTGCAGGTTATGTCATTGGTGATTGTCAAAATCTGTTAGTGTTCTTCGGTTTTTGTCATCGAGAGAATACAAGAGATCTTCGATTTTAAGTTGAAATAACTCCAAAATTTCTTATGTTCTTAGCATTATTTCCCATGATTTACTTAATTGATGTGGGGTTTTTTATTCAACTTTTGACTAGGCTTCATATCTGACTGATTAAGGGCGGATTCAAAAAAGAAAAACCTGCAAGGAATTGTGAAGAATGATATCGGTTTTGTTTACTCTTTGTTATTCGAGTTATAGCTTCTGCCTATTCTTTGTTGAACTAAATGTTGATGAGACCGTTAAATTTCTCACTTTTATTCATCTGAAGTTATTGACATTGAAGTTTGGAGAGATTTGGATGCATGATCATACATTTTTATATACTTTGCACTATTTAATTACATGTTGGTGCTTCATGCCTTTTAATTGTTTTCACATTCATTAGTCTCTGTATGGTATTTGAATTTATACAAGAGGAAGCTTATACAACGTGCTTGAGACAAAGGTGATAAGATAATATTTTGAGGTCCATCATTTTTTCACACCTATAAATATGTAGATATGGATTTCTGTTGTACGATTAATTATATTATATGTTATGTGAAAATAAAAGTATTTTGATCTTCCAATAGTATTTTGAGCACTTGAAAAGATTGGAAAAAGAAAAGAAGGGGAGTGCAGATCAAAAGATCAATAACTCTTAAGTGCAGATCAAGAGCGACGCTAGCCGCCGCAAGTCGACTACCGGAAAAACTTCTAAACCACATAGAATTCGTAGGCCGCTTTTCGATATGTTTCCCTTTTCTTAAACCTTCATTTCTCTATTTTTCTGAATTTCTGATATAGAAACTGTCTCATTGTGAATTAAGTTGTTGGGAGTAAGGCTTAATATTTGTTTCATTGTTTCATTTATAGATACCGTGCTAAGAAATATTTCGAAATGGGTTTAAGATTGGATTGGCCGGAGGACGCTACTTCAAGGCAGAGTATGGTGGCTTTTTTGGAAGTTACCCCGACTTCAGGTATAGTCATTCTAAATAATTAGTAGTGTGTTCATGTAGCATGATGAGTCAATAGTTGTTTTTATTACTTTGACAACATTTTCAATATGATGCGACAAAGTAAATAATACGTGTAATAATTTTGTGAAAGCAAGATAGTTTTAATATTGTCTAAATGGCCAATGTTTCTACCTATCGGATTTGCACTACGTGGTTTGTGAGAGATTCAAAATTACTACGTATGTTCGTAAGTTAATTTCAATTTAGATCTCTACCAGAGTTTATGCCGTTGAGCCCTTCTACTACCGTGGTTTTAATTGATTTTTACCATTTGTCTGTTTGCAGGTTTTCTTGGCTATGCATTCTTACATAATTTCTCCTTTGAATTGTTATTCGTCTTTAAAAATTTTTTTTTTCCACTGTTCACAATGATGCTACAAATCTTGAGTAATTCTCTCATCATTTGTAAATTGACTCTACTTTCTCTCTATTTACAGGTTCTACTCAAAAACTCAACATCCAATTCGGTGACGTTCTCTCATTTTCGCTATTCTTCTCAATTAGGAAACAAACACATCATTGATGTTGGCCTGTTTTCTGGTGAGATTTTAGATTGGTTTGTTATTTGTTAATTCAATTTTCAGTTATTGTTTTATCTAATTCTTCTCAATGGAAGTCAACCACAAATCAGGTATTTCCAGTTCTTAATTCTCTTTTCTATTCAAAACTTCGGATATAATATAAGTTATTCTAGAACACTAATGTATATATGTTTTACGATATTCTGCAGTTGTTGTTTCTATGATATGTTTCATAATATGTTTAAGAGATGAGTGTACAATGATTAACACTAACCTGAGTGATGTATCTATTGCTCGAGGTTATTTGTGGTACATGATGGGGGCTACACTATTTGTTGATAGAACGAGTGATGCTATCCCCATAAGGTATCTAAAGGTGTTGGGTGATCTGAACGGAACTATCCCTAATTATGCATGGGGAGCCGCCGCGTTAGCGTGTTTATATCACTAGTTGATGCTATCCCCATAAGGTATCTAAAGGTGTTGGGTGATCTGAACGGAACTATCCCTAATTATGCATGGGGAGCCGCCGCGTTAGCGTATTTATATCACTAGTTTGGACAGGCATCCAGACGTGAGACGACACAGACGTCGGGGTGCTTAACACTACTTGAGGTCAAAATTCTATTTCAATAATATTTTCAATGATAATTAATACATTGTTATCAATATATTGTTATATAATACCAACTAATTACAATTTTTCAGTGTTGGATATACGAGTACTTCACCGAGTTGCACAAACGCAGCGAAGCTAATTATTATGATCCAAGTACCCCACGTGCATTGAAATGGAACAAATTGCATCGATTCGATACCAACACACAGGATCGGGATCTTGTACATTATCGCAAACTGTTCGATAATTACCCATCAACTCATGTATGTTTCTCATTCTCATTCTCAATACTTCTTAATAGAAAATACGCCATCTTAATTTTTTTTTCATACATTATAGATCAATTGGACTCTGTTTCGGCGTTCCATCTAATATCTCTCCCGCATCGTTATTCCACGGTTGCATTAGATTTATGGATTATGCAGAATGTTATATGCCTAAAAGGGTTACACGACAATTTGGGAGAGTTCAAGGTATCCCACCAGCACCGCTCGACTTTGATAAAAAAACCTTTCAAGATTGGGTGCTAATGCAAGAGGCTACAAGAAGGTGTATGGACCCCAAATTTCATACTGGCACGAGATGGACAATCACTACTATCCACTCGGGCGCCTTGGTCGCGAAGCTGTAATTGCGAATCAGACCACGCCAGAGTATATGGAATGGTATGAAAAAATTACACATCTCAGAGTGCACAACCCTGAATTCGGCGTAAACAATGATCACGTCAACCCTGGTTTAGCGCATCATAGGTTGGGACGTGTGATGCAAGACACATAGTTGTTCCTCCAGCAAGTTAACCAGTATCCACAAGTTCCAGATTTTGTCCATACTGGAATTAACCAAATTGGTCAACATGCTGATATTCAACAAGTGCCTAATCCTGGATATTGGGGACCGCAACAAGGATATGACCCTGAACAATTCACCTAACCGATACAGCCTGATTGGAGGGGCACGTATCCATACCCATATTTTCAAAACCCGCCCAACAACCCAGACGACGGCAATAACAACTAGTCCATTTATATAATTTTTTTAATTTTAATGTTTGATGGGTATTTGTAATAAATTGCTTAAGTTGATGAATTAGTATTCCATTTTTTTACCTCTTGTTAAATGTTTAATTGTTGACGTTTTTTATCTTCTTTTTATAGCAATAGTAATTTATTATAAATAAACTTATATAAAAATCAATAATAATAGACAATTTACTTATATAAATTTATAAAAACTAATCTATTTGTATATCTTATTAAAAGATGAGTGCAAAAAAAAGAACATCAGGGAATGACAACAATGTGGACAACTAGGAAAGACCCCCGCCATTGCTGTGGTTGGACAAAGACGGGAGGTAATCTAATTTTTTTAAATAATATAACGTTTAAATTTTTTATAAATAATATCGTTCTTAATATAGACAAACTACTTGAACACAACAGTTTTATTGCACGATTTGGATACTGTGTCAATAACGTGGTACAGGGTATATGCTGCAAGTACCTTGACACAAAATGGACAAACTGACCCATGGTTCCTTCCGAGTGCCGGGAACACATGTGGACAATATTCACAGTAGGTTTAATCATGTTTGCATTTTACACTTACTATTATTTTGTAAAACTATATATCTTAATAAAAATCTTTATTATTTTAATTACAGAGTAAATTCAGGATTAATGGAGATCCAACTGATTTCAGAATAGCATTTTTCAAAGTCTGTGCAACATTCATGCGTCAAGGATGGAGAAACCCACAATTAGATGTTGAAGGGTCACAGATAAAAAAGAGACCGTGCTTAGATTGAGAAAAATATATTTAAATTTCATTTATGTTTATTATTAATTAAAACTGTATTAAATTTATGTTTAATATTATTTGAACACATATTTTAAGACTGCTAAATATTTTTAGAGTGCTTAATATTATTTGTATCAATACTTTTTAATTAATGAACAAATACTTTATGACTATACAACTATAATACTTTTCAATGATAGAACTAATACTTTATAACTAAATAATTAATATTTTTAAATTAATTAAATAATATTAATTAATAAGTTTAATTAGTTAATTCTAAGTAATAAATTAATACGTTTAATTAATTAGTTAATTCTAATTAATAATTCTAATTCAATTTAATGAAATAAATAATTTATATTAAAAAAAATGAATTTTCTGTCGCGTGGGCGGCGCGACACGCGCCATCTATGTCGCGCTCGTCCCGCGACAGAATGCCTCTGTGTCGCCTGCTCCACGCGACAGGCCCAATTATTGGGCAGTCCTCTCACATGTCGAAAATGTGTATTTAGCAATTGTGGTCATATGTGCTTTTCATGTTAGGAAATGATGGAGCTGTTCTACTTAACCCCAAAGAGCCGAATTTTTTCATTGGAAGTGGTTCCACTCCTGAAAAAATTAGCACATCACCAAGTCCAATATATGAGAGAAATACTATCACAATAACTGATTTGGAGGCCAGATAAAAAGGTATAAGAAATACTTTAAATTTATTTATGTATATTATTTGTAAACATCTAATTGATAGAAAGATCTCAAGAAAAATCTCAAGTAACATTGTTGTGTTTTTTAGTTTATTATCAGTACTATTAAAATGTATTGCAATAGAATATACTGTCTTATAGAGACATCCCATATGCATTGCAATCTCACACTAATTTCAGTTTAGATGGCACAGGGAACTTGTACATGATAATCCTGCTAAACAAAGTAACTTGTGGGTGTGTGTGGCCCTAGGTTGTTTCGATTAGACTCTAAAAATTATCTTGAAGATCACCATAATTAATGTTTAATTGTAGAAGTCAAATTATAAACAAAAGTAGTATTTAATGAATAAATATGGTGATTATTATAAAATTATATATAATTTATATGAATAGTCACGAATAGTTTTTTGGTTACGATGCATTGGGAGAGGAATGAATTTTTTGAGGTAGGGGTAGAAATTTTTTGAAGTATCACACATATGTCGAGTTCTTACCTCTAAATTTCTCACTTGCATTGGTGATGCTCTAAGTCGTGACCAGGAGAAGGTAATGATCGATTTAAGTAAATTGATCCAAAAAAGAATATGTGGATCACCCCACTCCAGAATGGTATATATGACAAGGAAGACTGAGACTATGGTCACAAACTTTTTCAAACTTAATTGAGTCTATACTGAGTCTAAACAAACTTAATAATATCAATTTTAGAAAAGATAATTCATCAATTAATTATATTTTTAAAACCCATATATATATTTACTAAATTCTATAATTTCATTTAATAAAAAAGTTTAATTACATACTTTTATAATAATATACAAGCATTAAATGTGAAAAATATAACTTAAATTAAAATTAATTAATAGTCCTTCCGTCCCAACTCTTTGTTCACACCTACTTTTTTTCTCGTGTTTTAGGTAGCTAGTTGTTTATTAGTATTTGATATGATAAAGTGACTTTTAAGGGAGGTATGATATATCCACATCTCCCGTTCACTAAAACACGAGAAAACTGTAAATGTGAACAAAAAATTGGAATGAAGGTAGTATAATTTATATGAGCTTGCTCATGAGTTGGCGAATCAAATATTACTTTGAGTTTTGTTTGTTCATATTGGCGAGGTACAAATATTTTTCAAATCAAATTCCAAATAGTTTGGCATCGATTTGATTAAGTCGTAGTTTCATTCAGGTATATCCAAGCTTTTCCAATCAAATCATCAAAAGTGAAACAAAACATGCAGTGCACAATGTTGAATATACTATTCCACCCTCTCGAAGCACTTTTTTTCAAAAAAGGTGGAGTCTAACCAACTTTTGAAATAAATGCTTTTACACTATTCAAAGGAGTTAGCAAACACACTTTGGGGACTCAAGCAATTCATGTCATCTTTATGTATAACCAATCACTTGGATCAACACCACAAACTATTTTACAATCTGATTTAAAAAATGGTACAGTTTCTTTTCACTACAATTCTTTGCACGCTGCTTTTTTCTAATAAATTATTGAAAGTATCCTTTGCAGTAGATACACTCCTACCAAACCAAACTATTTCAATTGGCCAAACTTTGATTTCCCATTGTGAAGATGATTAGAATATCACCGTTGAATTGGTGATTGGAGAAATCTATTATTAATAGACCGATTACAGGAATACAACAACTTTCCCAAGATACAAGGAGATTTACATGGAAAGAATATAAAATAAATAAATACATTGGATAAAGACTAATTTCTATTCTTTATCTCTAATACCCATGACCAAGTTTTTGAGATGGGGTTTTTCTCTCCTGGAAATTCCCCAAACATATTTTTGGGGATATGGAACAAAATCACCCCACATGTTGTAGTTTGGGTTGCAAATAGAAACAATCCCATCTCCCACTACTCAAGTGGTGTTACTTTTTCTATTTCTGGAAATGGAAGTCTTGTTATCAACATAAATGGAAGCCTACTCTGGTCTGCAAATCCATCAGGGGCTGTATCAAATCCAATTTTACGGCTCCTGGATAATGGCAACCTGGTTCTTGTAAACGGGACTACGGAACAAAGTGGTTACATATGGCAGAGTCATGATTACCCGACTGACACCGCATTACCAAGAATGAAATTGGTTGATGACCCTGATTCTGGTGTGGTGATGAATTTGACATCATGGAAAAATTCGAACGATCCTTCTCCTGGAGATTTTGTTTTCAGGATTGAAAACCATGGACTGCCTGACTTGGTGACTTACAAAGGGAAAACGAAAACATTCCGAATGGGAAGGTGGAATTGGCTTTGCTTTGGTGGATATCCACGCATTCCCAATTCATTCATGTCCAAAGCAGAAATGGTGTTCAAAGGAGAGAGGTTGGTATCTATGGCACAAGTTCTTCACGACAGACCAATTTTGAGAAGATTAACACTGGAAACATCTGGTATAATCTTCAGCTATACCATGAATGCAAAAAATAATAAGTGGAATCATGTGCTCACTCTTCCAGCAGACCGCTGTGACGAATATGGTCTATGTGGCCCTAATGGTTTTTGCAGTTTTAACAACCCAACTATATCTCTATTCCAGTGTTTAAAGGGATTTTCCCCCAAGTTTCCGAAAGAGTGGGAGCTTCAAGATTGGTCCGTGGATGCACTAGAATCACGCCGTTGAATTGCAAGAGCGGAGATGGTTTTCAAGAGGTTAGAAGGGTAAAATATCCGGATATGTTGGAGTTTTGGTTGAACACTAGCATGAGCCTGGACGAATGCAAAGCTGAGTGCATAAAAAACTGCAGCTGCACCGCGTATGCTAATTCATACATAACCAATGGAGGCATTGGCTGCGTTATGTGGTTTGGGGATCTCATTGATACCAGAGACCTTCCTGGGGCACATAGTAAGCATAACGTCTATATTCGTGTACCAGCTTCAGAATTAGTTGATTGTAAGTGCTTCTAAGATCTGCTCATATTGTTAGAAATATACACACCTCTTTTTTAATTAGAAAATAGAAATAAGATTCTTTTTTTATTTATCACCTTTAATGTTAGCTCCAAAACCACATGTTATACATCTGCTGGTTTTTTCCTTGTAGATTCTGACCCTGACCCTGATTTGGAGAAGGAGAAGAAACGGCCTACAAGCCTAATAGTAGTGATATCAATTGCTACTGGAGTTATTGTCTCAGGGTTTATTAATGGAGGTATTTTCATGATGAGAAGACCAAGGGCACAAGGTGACAAATCTCGACTTCTTCAAACATGCAGTAAGAAATGCCTGAGAAATTATATTATGTTTTGGGAAACTCTTTTTTTCTCTTTTTTTACTTGCATTTCTCTTTTCTGTCTCCTTGATTTTTCAACTCACAAATATGTCATTTGGTGATCATTCTAACCCTCTCTTTAATCTTATTCTCATTCCATCACATATTACAACTTTCAAACACGACCCGGACTCGAACCCGAACCGGATCCTAAACCCTAAACCCTAAACCATGAACCCGAACCCTGAACCATGGACATATTTTTTTCGGGTCGGGCTTTGTTTGGAAGTTGGAATATGTGGTGTAATTGGGATGAGATTAAGGGATGGGATGGGATGAGATTAAGGGAAAATGGTAGAATAGTCACAAAATGACACATTTGTGAGTTGGAAAGTTAAGGGGACTGAAAGGAGAAATGTAAGTTGAAAAAGTGGAAATTTGCATATCAAGCCTTACGTTTTTCCTTGTCACAGCCACAATAAAGAATAATGAAGATCTAGAATTACCATTGTTAAAGTTTGCAACTATTGTAGCTGCTACAAACAACTTCTCCAGGGATAACAAGATTGGAGATGGTGGTTTTGGCCCCGTTTACAAGGTAACATATTGCATGAGAGTGTCTAAAGGGGAAACAAAAGACCTAGGCTGTGCTTGGATGTGAAAAGTTTTTCCATTTTCTTTTCATATTCTCCTTTCTTTGAAAAAATTCTCAATTTTGTGCACTATTCACTGAATGTGGCATTCTTCTCTCAACATAATTCCCTTATATCCTGTGCTTTTAAAAACCGGTTGAATCGCCCGGTTGAACCGGTCGAACCAAGAACCGCTCATGTCACCGGTCCAATTACTCCTTAAAAAATGGTTATTCCGGTTTTATTATTTTTTATTATTTATTAAATCATTTTTCTTTATTTTTTCATTATTTTATTCTCTCAATGTAATGTTATTATCTTTATCTCAGTATCATTTTATCTCTCATAAATTCATTCACAAGTCATCAACTTCATTTAATCTCTTTATCGCCGTCACACAGTGTGGAATTAATCCACAATACCATCATCTCTAGTCTCCAAACTCTATTGTATTTATTTTAATATAAGACTTATAAATTATAAATTAGTATAATTTTAATTTTTTATAAATAAATATTTATTTTTTTAATGTAACATACAAAATATAAAAGAAATATACATAAATCATTTTAGCGGTTGAACCGCCGGTTGAATCGGTACAACCGGTTGGTCCGACAACCGATGCCCATACTGGTTTGATCGCCGATTCGGTTATGAAAACACTTCTTATATCTACAGTGAAAGTTTCCGAATTTATTTTGGAAAACTTTAAAATTTTTTGGTTGCTGACAACGGCTGACAGCCTCACGTAGGACTCAAAAGTGGTTTTAAAAGCTGTGAGTTCTTTTCTTTTATTAACTTATTTATATTCAACAATTTCATTTTATAAGTCTTGATGAAGTGTCTTTAATTTATATATGTGTAAATTTATTTATATACTTATGTATATATTTGTAACATACTTTGTTTTATTCATTTATTTATATGTTTTTATTAATTTATGTATTTTTTTTTAATTAAACTAGTTTAATCATATACTCGTTTCATACTCAATTGAATATTTACTGGTTACATAATATTTAATGTAAGAGTTACTCCCTCTGTCCTGGGATTACGTGTATGTTTACTGTTTCTCGTGTTTTAGCGAGTCAAGTTTTTTATTAGTATTTGAAATGATAAAGTATTTTTTAAAAAGACATATAATATAGGAGAGATAGATCTATCATACACTTCCTTAAAGGTCACTTTATCATTTCAAATACTAATAAATAAATCGTTCGCTAAAACTCGATAATAAAAGTAGCGTGCACGTTATCTTGGGACCGAGGTAGTATTTATTAGTATTTGAGGTGTTAAAGTGAAGTTTTATCGAGGGTTTTTAGACAATTCTACTTTATTGATTCAATCGGTGTTTTCATAATCGAACCGGCGATCAAACCAGGCTGAGCAGCGGTTAGCGGTTCAACCGGTTGGATCGGTTGGACCGGCAGTTCAACCGTTAAAATGATCACTTTCGATTTTTTTTTAATATGTTTTATGTTTAAATATTTTTTGAATATGATCAATTTATCAATTCACTTATAATATTAATATTTAACATTAATTAATCAAACTTGAGGCATAAACATAATATACACGCGTTGGTTTTCTTGAGAAATGAAATATTATATTTAAAATAACTTGAAAAAAGCGAAAAACTAGAATATTTTTGTCCCACATCAAGTAAGTATTAGAGAAAATATGAGAGGAAGTAATATAAAAGGAGGAAGAGATTTTGTCCCATATCGAATAAGTATTAGATGAAATGTGAGAGGAAGTAATATAAAAAGGAGAAGAGGTTTTGTCCCACATCGAATAAGTATTAGAAGAAAGGTAAAAGTAAGTTATATAGAAGTGGAATACGTGGACTTCATATGACCCTCATATCCCACATCGAATAAGTATTAAAAAAAAAAAGTGAGATGAAATAGTATAAAAGGAGGTGGAGGTGGATAGATCTTTACTTGCCCTCATATCCCACATCCCACATTGAATAACTATAAAAAAAATGTGAGATTGAATAGTATAAAAGGGGTGGAGGTGGATAGATCTTTCCTTGCAAGAAAGATTAGTGAAAATTTGATAGAAGTAACAATTTTTTTTAAAGAATTAATAATTTAAATTAAGAAAAAAATTGCGCTAAAAAAAAATTAAAATTTAAAAAAAAATTGGGAAATCGATTTTCTCCTGTTCGACGGTTTGCAGGTTGAACCGTTTTTTCCGGTTCGAAGGTTTGCCGGTTGAACCAATTTCTTTTTTGTTTTGACCGGTTAAAACCGGTTCAACCTAAAAAGCGGTTTTTAGGGTGATTTTTGACCGGTTTACCGGCCGGTTCCCGGTTGAACCTGTTGAACTGGCCGGTTCGATCCGGTTATGAAATCATTGGATTAAATAGATTTCTCTTTATTAGTAGAATACGATTGTATTTTATGTGGGCCCACAGTGGTATGCGTGGCAAATAAATGACGTTTCAAGGGTGCGATTTAGAATCCTCTTTGTTAGGGGAATATGAATGTACTCCCTCCTATTCAAAATATAAGATGTTTTGGTCTTGTGCACGTTTATTAATAAAAAAAAATATCAAAATTAGTCTTATTTAATGATAAATTATCTTTAATGACATGATAGGGAGTAAAATAAGAAATTAAAGAAAGAGTATTAAATAAGGGCAGCGTAGGGAAATAGAAGCCAGAACATCAAATAAAAAGTAAATAATACAATAAGCCAAAACATCTTATATTTTGAATAGAAGGAGTATTTTATGTAGGACACAATGATATATCATATATATGGCAAATAAAAAACATTTGAAGAGCGTTAGTTATAAATATTACTCCCTCCGTCCCGGTATAAGTTTTTCGCTTCTTTTGGGTGTTTTAATTAAAAAATAATAATAAAAACCCCCAAGGGTTGGCTAAGTGGTGTAGGCTTGGGACTTAGGAGTATGCTCCTCTCTAAGTCTCAGGTTCGAAACCCCTTAGGTGCGAACAACTCTTGAGATGGGCCAGTCCATACAGAGCTCAACTCTGGCTTGAAGTGAGGCCCCCGCTAGTGGACGGTGGGTTCTGGTCCTCCGGATTAGTCGGTCTTCGGGCCGGATATCAGACTATCAAAAAAATAATACAATAATAAAAATGAAAGGTAGTTTTGGGTATTGGAAGAGAGGAAAATTTTATGGGGGTAGTGAGTGACATTTTTTGTAATATTGTATGAAAAGTGAGGATAAAAATTATAGATAGTGGAGTTACTTTTTCCATTTATGGAAGGGGAAATTTATTGTGGGACGAATAGAAAAAGAAAAGTGAAAAATTTATAGTGAGACGGATGGAGTATAATTTTATGCTATTTATGGAAAGAGAAAATAAGTATGAGACACATTAAAATAATATTAAAGTGTTTGAGGGGTATAGATAAAAAAGAAAAAAAAAATTATTACCATTTATAAAAAAGTTCAATTGAGTTTGAGACCTTTTTAGCAAATATTCAATTAAGTTTGAGACGGAGGGAGTATTATTTTGTTATAATATTAATAACATCAATAATATTATCTTTTAAATTTATTCTAATTAGTATTATTATTTAAATAATTAATATTAACGTTATAATGTTTAAAATATTAAAATATTTTTTTTTTCTCAAAATTTTTAATACAAAAATTATTAATATTATTTTACTAGAAATATTTAATACTATATTTTAATAAAAAATATTTTATTAAACAACACAATACAAATTAAATATTATCATATTAACTATTCGAAACAAAAATAAAAATCACATTCATTCACACTCTCATTTTCGACATACATATCCCATCAACTATAATCATTACACATTTTTTTCACATCCAATCACACTTTCATTTTTCACCATTATTCATCTAAAAAGATTTTTTTCCATAAAAATGAAAAATGAGAAAACAAATATACATCCAAGCACACCCCTATATTCTGAATCTTAATTTGACATGCATAAGCAGGGGATTTTACCATCACAAGAACAAATAGCCATTAAAAGACTGTCAAGAAATTCGGGACAAGGCCTTGAAGAATTCAAAAATGAAGTTACCTTGATTGCCAAACTTCAACATACAAACCTTGTTAGACTTTTGGGATGTTGCATTGAAGGGGAAGAAAGGATGCTAATCTATGAATATCTGCAGAATAAAAGCTTGGATTATTTTGTTTTTGGTACCGTCCATCTTCCGCCTTAGTCATTTTTATTCATTAATCTGCAAAATTTAATAGTTGTTCATTGCCAATTATGTGCAGATCAAAATCAAAGGACACTTTTGACATGGCCTAAGCGATTTGACATTATCATGGGAGCTGCTAGAGGACTGCTTTATCTCCATCATGATTCCAGGTTAAAGATTATCAATCGGGATCTCAAAATAAGCAACATTCTCCTAGATGAAAAATTAAATCCAAAAATCTCATACTTCGGCTTAGCAAGAAAATTTGAGGAGGATCACCTATTGCTAGAACAAGAAGAGTTGTTGGGACACTGTAAGCTTTAGTTTATGGAAAAAAGCACCTTCTGATCATCTTAGATATTTTTTTTTTTATGACTAATTATTTTATGCAGTGGCTATATGGCTCCAGAATACACCAGTGACGGGAAGTTTTCTGTGAAATCAGACATCTTTAGCATGGGAGTTGTGTTGTTAGAGATTGTAAGTGGGAAAAAGAACATGGGCTTCAAATGCAGCTGTGATCATTATCATAGCCTCTTGGAACATGTATTTCTCTTTTGGATACAGTTACTTTTACGTTATGTCTTTGTTGATTATCGTCTAGGGATAAAATGTTGTTTTAATGTTGGAAAAACTCGCTCATTTTTGTTGCAACTGTGACAGGCATGGTGGCTTTGGAAGGAAAACAAACTTCTGGAGTTAATGGATGAATGTTTAAAGGATACATTTGTGGAATCT
The DNA here is from genome assembly GCA_037126765.1 of Stenogyne calaminthoides. Classification (NCBI taxonomy): domain Eukaryota; kingdom Viridiplantae; phylum Streptophyta; class Magnoliopsida; order Lamiales; family Lamiaceae; genus Stenogyne; species Stenogyne calaminthoides. The sequence goes on along the minus strand of JBBCBC010000026.1, from coordinate 24,438,426 downwards.
GAAGTGAAAAGATGCATACAAGTTGCATTATTATGCGTTCAGAAATTTGCAAAAGATCGACCCTTGATGTCATCAGCGCTTTTCATGTTAGGAACTGATAGGGCAACCTTGCCTGATCCCAAAGAACCTGGATTTTTCATCGGAAGAAGTTCCACCACTGAAGGAAATAGCACATCACCATGTTTGAAGTCTGACAGAAATTCGGTCACAATAACTGATTTGGAAGGCAGATAAAAAGGTAATTAATTGGGAAATTTGTTATGTTGCATAATTTATTAGTAGTGCTAACCAAATGTATTACAATATAATAATATCGGACAAAAATTTGTATAGACCTGGTTCATGCTATGAACTTTATTTTTTAATTTATGGACATTTGAATCTATCTAGGTATGATACTGTCATACGAGTCATGTTTAGTGGGTTATAATAATGTGTAGTAATGGGTGAAATGAGTCAAATAATTCAAGTTCATAACATAAACCTAGTTCATGAGAAACCAACTCATCCGCAACGGTCGTTAACACATATTTTTAATACTAACCTTCTCTCTCGATGAATCTAAAAGATATACAGAAAATCATAGGGAGTATTCATTCAAAAGAGGCCTAGTCAACTAAAGTCTTACTTAAAAAGCCTCATTTTATATATTTTTTTTTTTTAAAAATAACCCTCTTCTTTAAAAATAGGTTTTTTTTGTGTAATAACAATATATTAATCTTTTAAAAATAAATACAAATTTAAGACAACTTTGTTAAAGATATTCCAAATTCATGATCAAAATTTACGCAAACTCTCTTGTGAAATTTATTCATATTATTAAATTAGAGGAATACTTGTATGAGACCGTCTCATGGTGAGACGGAGTATAAATTGGACATTGATGCTTTAACATTTTGGGAGGGACGGATGTGATTTGTGCTAGGTTGTACCCCGTTTCATGTATGAGACCGTCTCATATGAATTTTTGTCATTAAATTATCATTACACTTATAAACTGATATCGTTACTCTAATAAACTAATATTTATAGTATTTAATGCTCTGATATCAATTTATAAATGTAACAACATCAGTTGATAAGTGTTGTAATATTAATTTATAAGTGCAATGCTGTAAAATTAATACTATAAACAAGTTTCATCGGAGATTACCCTAAAATTTATGAAGGACTCAATAATTGTTGTTTTTCCTTACCTTTTCTTTTTTATGCAGGATCCGGTTTTCATTCCACCACCAAATAACCAAGACATACAAATTTTTTTTTTATGGATGAGATAGGTATCTTTTAGCTTCTTCCCCAATGTCATTTATTTACTTTTTACTGTATCAGTATCTTAATTTTGTTTTTCATTAATATAAGGATGGTTCCTAGCTACAAGTATTGATTGGGATTTCAAGGTTTAATTTCATCGTTGATTGTATCTAGTAGGTTGTCTTATTTTACACATCAACTAGAATTTTGCCAGTGCATTATAACTTTATTTTGTAGTTTGCTGGATTTTGTTAATCTTGTTTTTTTTTTTTGCATTATTTTACTTTTATGTTGATTATTAATAAAAAATTATAGATGAGATCATATTTAACTACTTTGACACTTCAATATCAAAGTTTGGATAACTCGAACCTTGTTACTCTTCTAATATTTTTAAATTAATTGTGGATACATGATATAATTGAATTTGTTAGTAGGTCGTCAGGACGAAAACTCAGTAAGTATGCATCTTTATCTTCTACAATCACATCTATAAACTTATTATCACATTTTCTAATGCAATCAATTCTCTCTTTTTACATGTAACTCATCATTCACATAATTTAATAACTACAATCACACTAAAAAATAATATAATAAATGTCACCATAAGCTATTTTCGAACATTAAAAAAAAAAGTATAACGTTGAACTTTCACTAAAGGATAACCATAGCAGCTATGATATAGTCGTCCATAAGGATCAATGACCAACAATTGTGCTTCTCAATATGTATAACGTGAAACTTTCACTAAAGGGTAACCATAGCAGCTATGATATAGTTGTCCATAAGGATCAATGACCAACAATTGTGCTTCTCAAAATGCCTTATTTCATACCAATCACACTCAGGTAAGAGGCTACTGACAACCTCTACACGCCTTGAATGAAACGTTGCAGGACAACCATCAGAATATATCAAGTTCCCATTCATCTTACAAAAACAACATTCATCACCGTCTCAATCAGCAGTTCCCTTGGCATCTTCTTCGATAATACAAAAAGTATTAGCAACATCCACTTCACTATTTCTTCTCTTGGTGCCATCATATTTGATATTACCTTCTAAATATATTTATCGATCTGATGCCAACATCCTTCTAATTGCTTGTGACCTGAAGGCTTTGATGTCGATTATATAATCACAAAGATGGTGAATGATCACATTGTATATAAAACATTGTGTGAATAACACGACGTTCAAGATAATATATATGCTTTAATTTTCAGGACTATACATGTCGTAAAGAGGGTTCAAAAACTTTCAAGTGATTATATTTGAGATAAAAAACTCAACCATAACGAATACTTCCAATGAGAATATATATCATAAAGTATCTTAACCATGTAATAAAAGCTAGATTACCATTACATGCTACAATATCGATTGGAACTGTATATATTAAACTTATGCATATGCAAGTAGAAGATTACAGAATATCATTTCTTTTTATTCACAGTTGTACCTTGCTCCAAGTAAACTCGTCTAGTACCATTATACAATACAATCTCGATTGAAACACACACATAAAAAGAACTTATTCTAACAAACAGTCATATGAAGATTATAATATTGATTGCAAAAGTGAATGAAAAAACTGTAATACCTAATTTACATCACTCAAGATACATATAAAGCAAAGAAAATTTGGCATAAATGATTTCCCAACAATTGGACGACCCAAAATGTAAAAAGCTATTAATTTTTCAAAATTGAGCAATGAAAACACTAATTCCTAGCTCATTCCACTAACATACACGTAAAATTTAAACATACAAATCGTATCATGAGTTCAAGGATTTTACACAAATTTCACCATCATAAGGAATCGGAATAGAAAATAATATATTAGGTTTTTCCCCACGTCTTCCACCACAATCAAACCACAAAAAAAAAATCAAATCCATTTTTTTCCGAGGGTATTTAGAAATTTCATCAAGGTCTCAGTTTTTTCCCATTGTTATTTAATGGACAACATTCTAGCAGAACTAAAATTCAAGAAAATAATGGAGTCAAACCTCAAACAATCTAGCTAGTCCTCCTCCAAAGCAATCTTCCAACTTCTTCCTAACATCTGAATTTCAATTCTAAGAATGTTTATACATATTCACTCGGTTATGAAATAACTCAATATATACCAAAATGAATGTTACATTAATCATCCTCGGATTATTTGTTATAAAATGATAAAAAGAATTTACCTTAATTAGTGGCAGATTACTATGTAAATTCTCAAACACCATTACTGAATTAAGTCATGGATGAGCGTCGAATGTAGGAGAGGAGAATATTATGAGGAAATATCAAGTGAAACGTGAAAAAAGAGTTTAAGGACACATTTGTAAATTGATAAATGTACTTTTAAATTATTAAATTTATTACAAAAGTACGACAATACGACACTGTTCAATAGTTAGTACGATGCAAAACGATGGTTAGTACGACGTATAGTACAACAGGTAGCAGATCACTAATTTTAAACCTTAGGATTTCAGATCTAATGGTTGAAATTAACTGACTATATGATTTGTTGCTTTTTCAGTTGCATTGTTTTATATACTAGAGTTAGTCCAACGAACTTCGCGGACTGAAAGATATTTTAAAATAAAATAAATATTTTAACATTTTTTTATTATTTAGTATTTTTCATGGTTAAATAATTTGTAACTCACAAAATATTCAAAATGAACATATAATTCATATATGCAAAATATAATTTTATATGTTATTATATTTGATGACTCTATAAAAATTAAATGAATTTACAAATAATATATATATATACACACACAATCTAAATTATAAATTTTGAAAAATTATTTGTAAACAACATTTGTTGTATACTTGCAACTTGCAAGGTCTCCCATCCAAACTGAGATACAAAATTTTCATACTCATTCCTTCAAAATAAAACGGTGGTTTTGTAATCCTGAGCACTTAATAGAGAAAATCAATACAAAGCATCTCTATGTTAGCTATAGACTAAAACTTCATTTTGCAAACATTATTAAATTTTGATCTCGAAAAACACAGATCTATGTTTTGTTATATTTTCTTTATTTAATTTATATTTCGTCTTTCGATAAGCCTTAAAGATATGAGTCTTCACATTAATCAAATTTTTCAAAATAGAATTTTGCCCGTGCAATGCACGGGTCCATTTTTTTTTTTTATATATTGTCAACTTTATTTTTTCTCCAGTATTTTTTTTTTGCTTATATGGGTTGATTGCTGGTTCCAATTTCTCATCTTATATAATTTTAATTTAAAAAAATTCTTGTTCGAACCTTGAATTATGATAAAATAATTTTAATTGAACTTTAAATTAAAGAAAAATAAAATATAAACATTGAATTAAGTACCTATATTGAATACTTTTCAATAAAACTCAAACTATAAACTTCAAGCATATTTAACTCGATCCAGTTTGACCGGCCCAATCATTAATATTTTTATTGAGACCCTGAATTTGAGAAGTCAACTCTCCTTTTGAAACCCTACCAACGTCATTCTTCTTGCTTGTTCTCTCTCAAGTCGCTTCTCTCAGGTGAGTGGTGCAACATCGATATTTAAGAATTATAAATATGCGTATGCATAACATATATATTAAGACAAAGTCTTGGGTACAAATTTGTATGTATACAAATCTTTAATTTTGACCAAAACTTTAATTTTGACCAAATTATATACAATTCGCGAAAAAATGTAGCTGTCATGTCGCGGGTAGGGTTCAAACTCGGTATCCCGAGAGCGAGACAGAGAAAGTCTGACCACTAACCTACACAACCATATGTTACAATATTGAATTTTTCGGTATATGTATCTGTATTTGTCTATTTTAATTAAAATTTATATTTAACAAAGAAAATTTTAAATTAATTAAAAATATATATTTAATATAAAAAAAAAAAGGTCAACCACTTTACCTACATTGGTCGAACCTTACCACTTCACTACAAATTATTAAATAATTTAAAATTGAGACATTTTAAATAATAAATTGTGTTTAACAATTTTAATTATGTATATATATTTTAATTATTTGTAGATTATATTTACAATTGATTGATGAATGAAAAATTGAGTTAACTCTAGTTGATTCAAGTATATAAGGAAATATTTTTTTTTATTATTATACATTTTACAAATTGTATCGTATAATACATTTAAAATTATATATTTTATTGTAATATTGTTATATTTTGCATCTAATACTGTTTCGTTTTGATTAGATACTCTTCATAAAATATTTTAATTTTCTTTATGTTTAGAATGTTAATTACGTTTTTTTTTTTGTAATACTAATATATTTTTGCATGTAATATTGTTATCCTTTGTTTGTAATACTGTTATGTTTTTACTTGTAATACTACTTCAATTTTCTATTTAAAATTAAAATAGAAGGCTGTTGATTATGAATTTTAATACTGCTTCAACTATGCATTTAATATATTTTAAAATTTTAATTTTCTCTTATTTTGGATGTAATACTTTATATTTTAAATTCATAATCAACAATCATCAATGTCTTCTTTTGATTTCAAATAAGAAATTGAAAAGATATACAAGCAAAAAATATAATAGTATTACAAACTAATAATAACAGAATTACATGCAAAAACATAACAGTATTAAAAAAAAAACATAACGATATTATAGTCTAAACATAAGAAAACAATAAGATAAGTTATGAAGGTTATCTAATAAAAATAGAACAATATTAAATGCAAAACAATATTAAGTTAGACCTTTGTAGTTTAGTGGTAAAGCTTCATGTTGGTGCCTTTGGAGTCCTGTGTTTGAGTCTGGTCACCGTGATTTTATGATTTTTTTTTTTTTTTTTGGAGATCCAGATTAAAACACGGTGGTCATGAATTTTTTTTCATTTTTTTTTTTTTTTTTATTAAATCAAATAAGAAACTTGGTCAAAATAAGGAATTTGGTCAAAATTAAAGATTTTTATGTATACAAATTTGCACATAAGACCTACTCATATATTAAATGTCTTAACTAAAATGAACTTCCATTAAATGTAATAAAATTTTATAATAAGATTACTTTTTAAATTAACATATTGTAAAAATTTATTAAATTAACTAACTATACAAAAAAAATCATAATATACGTAAATAATAACAAATAGTATTTGGATACTCGTGGAGGGTACAAAATTACAATGGTGTCGGTATAATATATATACAATAATATTTTAAATGTACATTTAATTTCAATCTATTCATGCATTTAAAAGATTATTTTATAAACAGTTAACTTGATTAACTAAACTAAACTGATTTTCAAGTGGAATACATATAAGCCCAAAATTTCCAAACACAAAAAAACACAAAATATCTTGGCAAAGTTTCGTATGAAATTGGTTTACCGTGCACCACTTATACTATTTTGTAGAAATTAATACTATAACAAGTATTAATTTCTACAAGCAATAGTATGAGTTTTGCTCGGTAAACCAGTTTCACATAAAACCTTCTCAAATATCTTTACAAACATAATTAAATCAATAAGTCCAAAATTTTAATTTAAGTTGTGAAAGCCCAACACGCACGCAAGTAGCTCATTAACACAAATTCTATGTTGAATCAAACCCAAGTATAAATAGCAAACACCAAACCTAGACTCTTCACCGTGAAATTATCTATATTGGTCGTTCCTTTTCTCCACCCATGGCAAACACCGGACGTCTTTCATATCTACAACTCCGTCTTCTTCATTTGCACACAACACCTCTTTTACACATAAAATAACTACTTTTGCTATGGAAACATGACCAATATACATCCCCCGTCATTAGAGATACATCGAGCACTACACTAAAACGGGAGAATCTAGAGATCTTGGACTTCTAAGAAACTCATACCAAATACAATAAACTTTAAAGGCATATTTCATGGCATCGTACCACCACTGTTTTGCGGATCCCATATAATGAAGGCGCAAAGCTGCCAAGCTTGTCATTTTCGGCAGCCACTTTCACTCACAGATCCCTGGACATAAAATTCCATACCTCTCTCTCTAACGTGCGAAACAAATAAAAGTGGTGCTTTGGTTTGTTGATGAAGTGTAGCATATATATTGTGAAATGGAGAGATGATGAGGTTTCGGAGAAGAATTGAAAGGACCATGAATTTATACTGAGAAAGTAAATGAGTTTTAAAGTTTTTTTTTTAACTGAAAAAAAAAATTTATATCAAATAAATGTACACATAATATTAATTAAGTAGTACATTAATTTGACACATGACAGAAGCTGGTGAGGAGCATTCTCCTTTTATATATAAAGATTGTTCTTTCTTAGACGAAAATTGTTGATGCTTTTTGTGCAGCAAACACGTGCTATCTGTGCTTATATTTTAGTTTTTTTGGAACATTTTAAATTTAATCTCTGAATTAATACAATGATAAAAAAAATTACGGCTCTTGTGTATTTTCTTCATGTCGAAATTTTCTGAGCCCCAGTGTTCTTTTAGTTATTTATATGCCAGAATGGCTCATTGACTGTCTTTGATTCCGAACATAAGTTATAACACCCGGTCAAGTAGTACAGTTACATGACATCGAACAAAGATATTTGAATATCACTCTTGATGATTGAGTGATTAAGGATTAGTACTATTAATTATATACAATTGATTACAAGTTATACAAGGAAGCTAATAAATGTCGGTCAACTATACATTAAATACCGGTCCACTAATTTATACGCTAATTATGCACAATCATTAATTAGTATTACAATGATTGAATAATCCTTAATATGTTGTAGTGTGGTTCTCTCCATCTCCACGCCTGACAATTAAAAAATCATTGGTAAGTTTGCTAAATCCAGGATTCATTGCTATGTTCCATTCAAAATTGTAAAAATGTGATAAACGTATAGGCAATGATAATTGAACACCAAATAATATTCTTCATTGATATATCCTGTCCCAAATGTATCCTGGCTGCTAAGTGCTAACATGTAAAAACAAAGATGAATTTGTGAGAGTATTGAACAGGAAAGCAGAGTAGACTCATAGTGCTTTTTTTTTTTTTTAAAGAACATAATAAAAACCGAATACTTTGTTTGCAGGTGCACTCAAAGATTGGAGTCATTCCATAGGTTGAAATCCTGTTGAAATAAAACGTTAATGTTAAGCATTAAAGAATAAAGAGTAGCTTAAAGAAGCTCTAACATAAAAGAGAGAGAAGAACCTTATGTCTTCAAGTGCAAGAATCGACATGAAAGCCATGAATAGAATGTGATGGAAGGCCATATGCATTTTTCGTTGGGCAATACTTCAAATTCAAATTCAAATCCTGTTGAGAAGCTCCTTGGATTTTGAGTAGCAGCAATCATGATATTCTAAGCACGCCTACAAAAATTCTGAATTCTAATAAATATATCTTGAAACAAATGAATTTGGATAATGGCTTGTAGACAATTTCTGACATCAACAGATCATTCACGATTTATGCGTGCTCTATCAATTGTAAAATAAAAAGTTCAATTATATAATGCAAAAAATATTATGCAATAGGATTAAGAAATAAACAAAATGGCTTCAGCAGTGTCACACGAAAAGCTGCGCGTGAATTGCTCTGTATGACAGTGTGGCGAGTTACTCTTCACTCGCCAGGATAGATTGCTTCATCTTGGACAGATACTTCTGGTTTTATATATTTATAGATTGCTATTCACACCCCCAAAATAGTCTAAAAACACACACACAATTAAATTTAAATTAACATGCATTACTAATTTCATCTCAATTCATTCCTATTGTATCCTTTCTCCTTCAAATTGTCTTTTCCTCTTTCCATGAACATTCATTTCAAAAAAATAAAAAATTATGTATATATATATTATGTGATGTAAAAGTCCCGACTAGTCCCCACCTAGTCGGCGTCTAGGCGCTAGGCGGTCGTCGGCCAACCCGATTTTTGCCTAGGCGCCGCCTAGGCGATCGAGTCGGGAGTTAGGTGTCCAACACTAAGGTATTATTTGATAATGAGAGACTTTATTTTTAGAATAAATTGATGATAAGACAAAAATTGATAATTTTCGCTACACTAAAATTTCAAAACACAAATTTTGTTTAGTTTTTTTATGTTAAATTAATTTTCTTGTACTCTATAATGGATAAAATATATAATGAAAAGATGTTTCAATTGTTATCTAGATTTAGGCGGTTGTATAATGAATTTGTTAATCAATTTTGAAGTGTAATTTTGTTATAATATATCGATAAGTAAATAAAACTCATTTAGATGAAAAAAAAAAAACGAACCGACTAGTCCCCACCTAGACGGCCTAGGCGCTAGGCGGTCCATATCCACCCGACTACCGATCTTCGACTTCTGCACCCTTGTATATATTATTCTCTTATTCTTTAACTTTTTTAATATTTATCTTTAATTGATTTATAAAATTTAATTATTTTGAGGAGGTTTTCTTTTTACTTTTTATTACTTTTCAGAATTAATACTTGAAAGTTTTTGTTTTTTAAATTTATTTATTTTTTAAAATTTAGTTGATTTTTCTATATATTTTTCAGATTTTTTTATTTTTCAGAATTCTCAATTATTTTTTCATGTATATATCTTTTTTTTTTTTTAAACACCAAAAAGTAAAGAATTAATTTTAAAGTGAAAAAATTTAAAGGACTAAAATCTAAGCAACAAAATTTATAAGACAAATAATATTCCATAATTTTATAGGGTATTTTAATCATTTATATCAATGTTTTAATAAAAGGACGAAAAAACCACCGATAAATGGGTTCAAAAAATTTACGGTTAAGACTATATTTAGTTAAAAAAATAAAATAATATACACCTACAAAAATTTAAATATATAAACTTTTCATATCATATTTTATAAATTTTGTCCAATCTTTTATTTATCATTTAGAAAAATAAGGAATATTTTTAAAATTTTAAATATTTAATATAAATAATTTGGGTGTGTTTATTTCGGTTGAATTTTTGGACGGCGGTTCGGTTCAAGGTTGAACGGATTCAACCCGGTTTTGAAAACATTGATTTATATATTTATTTTTGTTTTTGAAATTATGGGTGTGTTTATAGAATTTTGGACAGGAGCGGTGAAATTCTATTACAATTCTGTTTTTTTTATATTTTTGGAATGAGGAGATTCACATAAATTGGAATGACAAGCTATGAATAAACCGTGGGGGTGGATGACTCTAACGGGGATTCATATTAGGCTAAAGTTAGAGATTTTTTTTTTTTTTTTTTAGCTCAAAGTTAGAGATTCATAAAAAAAAAAAAGGTGGCTCGAGTACACGGGCAAAATTTAATTTACAGAGTGTAATAAAATTTTAATATATAAGGGTAAAATCGTATTTTTATTCCTCATCTCATAAATTATCTCAAAAAAAAAAAAAGACAAAACTCATATGAGACGATCTCATGACGAGACGGGGTACAACCTAGCAAAATCACACCAAACCCATCTCAAAGTGTTAAAACGTCAATGCTCAACTTATGCTCCATTTCATCGTGACTCGTGAGACGGTCTCACACAAGTGTCCCTCTTAAAAAATTACATCTTAGGGCCGATTTGTTTGGGTAATGAAAGTGGGTAATGAGAATTACTTCTATTGACGTTACTTGATAGTTTTGATACACAAGTAATGAGAATAGAAGTAAGCAATTGATTACTTTCACCTACTCAACCCACCTCACATGATACTCATTGTTGATGTTATAACCAATCAATAACAATGCAATCAATAACCTTTGGTGATTGACCCCTCAATCATACTCATTATCGTTATCATTCTCAAGTCATAACAAGTGAGCCCTCACTACATTCAACCAAACAATCATAAACAATACTCCCTCCGACTCAATCTTAAGGGAAGTCTTACTGTAGACACGGAAATTAAGAAATAAAGTGATAAAGTGTTGGGAGTAGAAAGAGTTATTTATTAGTATTTTATGTGATAAAGTGATAAAATGTTGAAGGTAAAAAAAGTTGTTTATTAGTATTTTATGTGATAAAGTGAGTATTTCCAATTTTAAAAATGTTACATCAAGATTGAAACAAATAAAATAAAAAAGTTACAACAAAATTGGGATGGAGGGAGTACATATCTCATATTTTAATAGTAAAATATTTTTACGTTATCTATACTCTATTATCAATCTTCCCTTGCCAAACGAACCCAAAATTTAACTACGCGAGACCTATTCATCTGGTCTCCAATTCGATTATTGTGAATGTATTTCTTTGAGACATGGAAATTTGTGATGTGAAACTTCTTTCAGGGGTGGAGCTTCTTCCAATGAAAAATCCAGGTTCACTGGGATCCGGCAGGATTGCACCATCAATTCCTAACATGAAAAGAACCGCAATGACATCAAAAGAAACTTCTTTCTGAACGCATAATAACGCAACATGTATGCATCTTTTCACTTCTGATTCCACATATATGTCGTTCAAATATCCATCCATCAGCTCCAGGAGTTTGTTTTCCTTCCACAGCCACCATGTCTGTCACAGTCATGAAAAGACAAATGGGTGAGTGAGTTTTTCCAACATTAAAACAATGCTTTTGTCTGTCCCTAGACAATAATTAATAAAGATATAATGTTACAAGTAATACATGTTCCAAGAGGCTATGACAATGATCACCGCTGCATTTGAAGCCCTTGTTCTTTTTCCCACTAATGAGCTCTAACAACACAACTCCAAGGCTGAAGATATCAGATTTCATAGAAAACTTCCCGTCTTTAGTGTATTCTGGAGTCATATAGTCACTGCATAATATTATTAGTCATAAGGCCCCGTGAAAATGAGAAAGCTCTTTGTATCATAAAGTAAAGCTTACAATGTCCCAATAACTCTTCTTGTTGTAGCAAAAGGTTGATCCTCTTCAAATTTTCTTGCTATGCCAAAGTCTGAGATTTTCGAATTTAATTTTTCATCTAGTAGAATTTTGCTCATTTTGAGATCTCGATGGACGATCTTTAATCTAGAATCATGATGGAGATAAAGCGCTTAGGCCATTTCGATCTGCACATAAAAGATTTGTTAGGATAATGATGCACTCTTCTATATTCTAAAATGAATTTAGAAAGAATACAAAACGGATGATAGTCTTAGGTTGTACCAAAAATAAAACAATTCAAGCTCTTGTTGGGCAGATATTCATAGATAAGCATTCTTTCTTCTCCTTCCATGCAACACCCCAAAAGTCTAACAAGGTTTGTATGTTGAAGTTTGGCAATCAAGGTGGTTTCATTTTTGAACTCTTCAAGACCATGTACAAAAATGACGGGTTTTAACGACGGATTTTAGCGACGGATATCACAATCGTCGCTATTGGCGACGAATTTAGCGACGGTATTAGTCAAATGGTCAAATTGACCATTATTTGCGATGGAAACCAGAACCGTCATAGTCAGCGACGGTTTTGCGACGGATTAGCGAAGATTAATTCGAACCGTCACTTTTAGGGACATAATTAGCGATGGATTTTAAAATCCGTCGCTAAATGTTGCAGAAAACGAAGAGATACACCCGTTGGGAACCACCGCATTTAATTGGTCCGTTTTAGCGACGAAATTAGTGACGGTTTTTCGAAATCCGTCGCTAATTTCAAGTCTATAAATACCAGCGCCGCAAGGCCATATATCACATCAATCAAATCAGAAAACAACACAAACGAGACAATTTCATCTATATTCTTTGATGGATGCTGAAGGTGTAAATAACGTCGCAGCTTCATCCCGGGCCCCTATTCCTCGTTTGCCTATCAATATCATCAATGGAGAGCAAGTGTTTTTTTTATTATATAATTAATTTAATATTAATTATTAATTATGTATTTATTTATTAATATGTCAGTATTGTACCTGGTTACGAAGCTTCCTCTATAGCAAAAAACGCCATCATGAGGATGAGAATTGCTGTCAACGCTTACAATTGGAAATATGTGCCAACTGACCAACGTCAATTGTATTTCGATGAATTTACGGTATAAAATTTACTTAATATTTTATTTCAATATATATTGATTATAATTAATTTAATTATCTTATATTCAAAATATAGAAACAAACAACGTGGAGTCCCGATCTCGAGACCAATGAAGTGTAAAAGACGTTTTGTAAAGTTGCTCGACAGCGTTACCATGACATGATGTACACGTGGCGTACACAGTGGAGGAAAGAAGGGTTGAACTTATCAGGAGAACTTGGGCAGGAAGTATGAGATTCAATTATGGCTGTTTGGAGGGCAGATCCCTTGTAGGGTCAATGTTTACTTTATTTACGTTATGAACAATTTATATTTCTGTTTAATTTTGTATGACTGAACAATTTATATTTCCGTTTTATTTTTATGTGTAATTGAACAATTTTAATTTCTGTTTTTTTTTTAATGAATGATTGAACAATTTTAGGATAATTAATTTTAATTGGATTGAACAATTTTAATGTTTTTTTTAAAAAAAAAATATGTTTTAGCGACGGAATCAGCGATGGAAATTTGAATTTAATCCGTCGCTAATAACGGCGAAAATATCCTCGCTGATTCCGTCGCTAAAAACTTAAAAAAACCAGCAGCTTCATTTTACACAAAACAGTCGAAACAACTCCATTTTTTTCCTTCACCCACACCAAATTTTGTATAGATAGAAGCAAAGATTGTTCTTGAAGTGCATATTGTGTAGCGGAAGCATTTCAACTCCTCGAGGATGATTTTACAGTACGTTTTTCCGATTTCTACCGTTTAAAAATATATATATAGTGTAATATATATAATTCATAAGTTTGTTTTGTATTTGGTGTTGATATATATTGTGTAGATAGTTTATGTTAAATGAATGTTGTGATCATAGAAAATTACAATGAATTTGGTGGATTAATTTGTTTATTTGATAGAAGAATATATTTGGATATTTACATATATACAGACGAAACTCTGTCCAATTTTATGTAGAATTAACATATTGATATGATTTGAAACAGATGGAATATCCGAATCGTCATTGGATGTATTCGACTCCTCGACTTATCAACGGACGTATAAATATGGAGTTTTTGAATGAAGTTAATAACTTCATACACTTTGCAATTAGTCATGGTGCAGCAAATTCAAAAGGTTGTATAAGATGTCCGTGTAATGCAAGAAAGTGTCAGAACAAGTCATACGGAGAGATTGTCGATGTTCAAACACATATCATCATGAATGGTTTTGTACCTTATTACTACAATTGGACACGTCATGGTGAAGATCGATGGAATGTTGATTTCAATGATCTTGAAGAGTATTATAATTTCTTTTGATGGTAAATTGCCCTGCTCATGACTGTCGAATATAGTGTCAGAATGTTTGTCTTTTGTTTCACCAATGGCACTCTCATGTAGTAAGTTACCTTGTAAACAGGACAAGAACCACCTTCTCCGATCATGTTTTCACTCGAGAAGTTGTTTGTTGCCGCCACAATTGCTGCAAACTTGAATGAAGGTAAATCTAGATCTTCGTTAATCATTTCTGCTGCTTTGAAGGTAAACAAAAAATAATGTGTCTAGCTGCACGTTTTTCAACCAAAAACATAGTTTATTTTCAGATTTGTTACCTCGCTTTCTTAGTCTTGTCAGCATAAATGCACCTCCATTGATAAAGCCTGATACAACAACTCCAGAAGCAATCGATATCAACAGTAGTCTTGTAGGGCTTTTCTTCTCCTTTGTTAGGTCTATGCCATAATCTACAAACAAAAACACCAGCTAACATTATTAATGTGGTTCTTGAGCTATACAACACCAACAAAATAGTCCGTTTCATGTACATTTATTAATTGGCTGTTTTTAATTCATTCTTTTCAAACAATAACTAGATAATAATTCATCCCACTGTATACGGCTGCCTATAAATTATATACATGATATCTATTAGCTTCCAAACTCATGCATCAAAGTTTCTGGTTTCAGTTAAAGACTCTCCACTTTCTACCTACCAAACTGATGCATTTAAAGATCTCATGTGCACATATCCAAATCACCTTAAGAGTGTTTCTCTTAACTTTTTCACAAAATTCACATTTCTGCTACCATAATTTCTTTTGCTTATGTCCATATTCACAAACATTTGAGTTTGAATCACAAATGGTCTCATAACTTTGGTCTCAAATAGATTTAGTCTCATAAGTTTTTTTATCGTCAATTTAGTCTCAGTAACTTTGACAATGTTCAATTTTAGTCCCAAATCGGTCGGAACAACGTCGTTTTTGCCATTTTATTTGGGGCTTTCAGACTGATGTTGTGATTGGATTGTCACGAATATTTTTTTTAGCAGCTAAATTTTTTAGGCATATGTAATTGAAAATTTTAAACTTAAAATTAAAACAGAATTGACGGTAAAAATTAGTTAAGCACACTTAAAAATACACGTGATAGTACACGTGGCAATCAAATCACAACCTGCTGAAAACCCCAAAAAAAAACGGCAAAACGATGTTGTTTCAGCCGATTTGGGACTAAAATTGGACATTCTCAAAGTTATTGAGACTAAATCGACGACAAAAAAGCTTATGAGACTAAATCTATTTGAGGCCAAAGTTATGGGATCATTTATGATTCAAACTCCATAATAAGAACAATGGTTATAAAAGCACTTACCAACATCTAATTCTGAAACTGGTAAGCGAATATAGATGTTTTGGTTGGTATCTGCTGCAGAAACTTATCTGGTATTGATTAGATCTTCAAACCACATCACACAACCACTGCCTCCATTAGTTATGTAAGCATTAGCATATGCAGTGCAATTACAGTTTCTTAAGCACTCAGCTCGACATTCATCGAGCCTCATGCTATGATTCAAGTACCAAAACTTCACCACATCTGGGTATTAATTTCACCCCTTTAACTGCTCGAAAACCATCCGAACTCTTGCAACTCAACGGTGCAACCCTAGTGCATCCACCGGACCAGTCTTGTTGATCCCAGTCTTGTTTAAATATTGTAATACTGGTAAATGATGTCTGCGTCTTTCGTATCATATATATGAAAGAAACTTTTACCGGAGATCTTTTTGTGATAATTATCGAAGGAATTAATTGAAGAGACGCAAGAGGCCAAAAGAATAAACTACTACATCAGCCTAGGAAGGTGGATCCAGGTTGTTCTATTGTGTATATACATTGACACAATGGTTGTTTCGAATTGTAACATTTTGCATTCATCTTATTTCTGTTGTAAATCTGATGTCCTGCAGAAGATTACTATATTAATCTTGTCATGAACCCTTTATATGTTAGGGAAGGATCTAGATTTAGTGGATTCAAAATTCACTAAAATTAATTAGAGAAACAACCAAAAAGGAGCTCAATTAAAAAAAAAAAACTATAAAATATTAAAAAAAAAACTATAAAATATAGTTCAATGAATTTATTTTACATATTTGCAAATTATGCTCCTTTTTATATTAGAATCTAAGGCTTAACTTCTTTTTTCACAAAGTTTCTTTGACTCAAGTGTGTCGTTATGTCCTGTCAAAAAAAAAAAAGTGTGTCATTATGATGTATAAGGCTTTTCTTGAGTTGGTCTATTCCCAATGTGTTGTTTTGGAGCTTTGTGTTTGTAACTTTTACACTATTTATCTCCATCATTTTATTTATTTTAGATTGCGGACATGGAACATGAATTTCAAGATTTAGAGAGAAATGTAAATTTCAAAAAGCTTCAAAATGTGGTCTGCCACTATTTCATTAATATTTTTTAAATAATATATTGAGATGGAATATATGATTGAAGTCAATTTATGTGAAACCTCCAGTGTTACTTATGGCATTTGACATTTTAATTTGCAAAATCTCTTGAGTTATTTTCTCACTATTTTACAACTGAAAATGAGCATTAAGTCTGAGGAAAATAAATCCCCATTTTATGAGACTAATGGCCCTAAGATGTTAGGTTCTATTTTACAGATTCAGTCATGTTCCGTCGAAGCAATGGAGCTTGCAAAAGGTTCAATCCGATGGTATCGATATTGTCATCTCAAACCAGGTGATTTTTTTCAGAATTTTCACCTCGCTTATCAGAGATTCAACCACTATAATAACTACTTCAAGACAGGTGTGTTTTTTTTTTTCCATAATTCTCACCTTTTGCATATGATTTATGTATATTGTTTTATGGTTTAAGTTTCACATTAGACTATAATTAACTATTATTTGTCACAATTCTCAATAAATGATCATTGTTGCATGTGTAGATCACCTGTATATAGGATGGTTGCAATATTGTTTCTATATGTGATGTATTCCAGTTATGTAAAGATAAAATGTTATTGAAAAGTTTTATTTATATATGTTTCTTGCAATCCATTCTATGAGTCCTAAACTATAGGCGGCTTACTGAGCAAGGAGTGAAAAGTTCATTTCAGTCTTATTGATGAAGCCAACAATCAATATTATTGATGCATAGACATCTCAATTAGCTCCTATTTGTTTGATAAATAGAGAAAAATAAGGAAGAAAATATATTTTCATACTCCATTATTTTTCTCTCATGTAAATGCAGGTGCATGGATGATAACGAGGCCCCATTAACAAAGCATAATCATTTTTGTGTGAATTTTAATCCCCGGTTATTGATACTTAAGCTTTTCTCATTCTGTCCGCTCTTCGGGTTTAATCAATTTTATAGTAGTATTGAAATTGGGTTTTTTTTTTCACTTTACCGATTGAAATTGGATTTGAATATTTCTTAATTGAATATGGCAGAAAGCGGAGACGGCTGCAAATGACAAAGAATATGACAACGTCGAGATTTGAAAAATTAGAGAGAAAAAGGGGAGCACTGCTTCAGAGGAAATATGGTTTGTGGTTGTGTGGTTATGATTAATTGTTATAAGGTTGATGATGTAGAAATGTGATGTGAGTGATCAAACTAATAATGTTATCTTATGCTTAAAGTTGGAAATTGGATTGGCTTTTGAACCAATAATCTAATTGATATCCAATTTTAAGTATTTTTGTAATTTGATTAAATATATTGTGTTTGTCAAATTCTTATATTAATTGCAAAAGACATTATAGCCTATAGGCAAATAATTTGATATATTCTTAAAATAAAACACACGACGAAAGCTATGAATGCTCTTAAGTTCTCAATCAAATTTATGAAATATACTTGAAATATTGCCGAAAGAGGCAATCAAGTCTGCGAGCAACCAAAATAGTCATTTCATATGTGCTTTCACTAAATTTTTTTTTTAACAAACTACAAAAATCACAATTACAATAGGCCCGTGCATTGCACAGGCAAAAATCTAGTATCTGAAAAATTTGGATGATTGTTTTTTGAATGCCTATATTGCTTATAAAATATTGTTGACAAGTGTAAAAAGAAATTTCTCAAAATTAAAGTTCATCAAAACTTTTCTTTTATCAACGTCTCAAGATTGATTGTATTGATTTAGTATGATATCAATTAAGAAAGAACTTATGCGACAAATTGATTGGATCGATCTTGCCTATGATTTAGCTAAAAACCATGTCAAAATTTTGGGTTAAACAAAAGTAAATCACAAAAGAATTTATGTGTAAAATAAGACAAGCCACTTGGATACAATGAACGATGAAATTAAACCTTGAATTTCCAATCAATACTCGTAGGAACCATTCTTATATTAATGAAAAACAAAATTAAACTACTGAGACAGTAAAAAGTAAATAAATGACATTTGGGAAGCTAAAAGATACATATCTCATCCATAACTCAACTAAAGGGCAGCACCACAACCTTTCTTTTGGACAAGGAAATAGATGCTCTATTTCTCGTGTATCATTTTACAAAACATGCTCAGATAGCATACACATACAAATAAATTAATTACCTTTTTATCTAGCTTCCAAATCAGTAATTGTGACCGAATTTCTGTCAGACGTCAAACATGGTGATGTGCAACTTCCTTCAGTGGTGGAACTTCTTCCGATGAAAAATCCAGGTTTTTTGGGATCAGGCAAGGTTGCCCCATCAGTTCCTAACATGAAAAGCACTAATGACATCAAGGGTCGATCTTTTGCAAATTTCTGAACGCATAATAATGCAACATGTATGCATCTTTTCACTTCAGATTCCACAAATGTATCCTTCAAACATTCATCCATCAGCTCCAGAAGTTTGTTGTCCTTCCAAAGCCACCATGCCTGTCACAGTCGCAACAAAAATGAGCGAGTTTTTCCAACATTAAAACAACATTTTGTCCCTAGACGATAATCAACAAAGACATAACGTAAAAGTAACTGTATCCAAAATAGAAATACATGTTCCAGGAGGCTATGATAATGATCACAGCTGCATTTGAAGCCCATGTTCTTTTTCCCACTAACAATCTCTAACAACACAACTCCCATGCTAAAGATGTCTGATTTCACAGAAAACTTTCCGGCACTAGTGTATTCTGGAGCCATATAGCCACTGCATAAAATAATTAGTCATAAAAAAATATCTAAGATGATCAGAAGGTGCTTTCTTCCATAAACTAAAGCTTACATTGTCCCAACAACTCTTTTTGTTCTAGCTATAGGTTGATCCTCCTCAAATTTTCTTGCTAAGCCGAAGTCTGAGATTTTTGGATTTAATTTTTCATCTAGGAGAATGTTGCTTATTTTGAGATCCCGATGGATAATCTTTAGCCTGGAATCATGATGGAGATAAAGCAGTCCTCTAGCAGCTCCCATGATAATGTCAAATCGCTTAGGCCATGTCAAAACTGTCCTTTGATTTTGATCTGCACATAATTGAAAATGAACAACTATTAAATTTTGCAGAATGAATAAAACTGAACTAAGGCGAAAGATAGACCGTACCAAAAACAAAATAATCCAAGCTTTTATTTTGCAGATATTCATAGACTAGCATCCTTTCTTCTCCTTCGATGCAACATCCCAAAAGTCTAACAAGGTTTGTATGTTGAAGTTTGGCAATCAAAGTAACTTCATTTTTGAATTCTTCAAGGCCTTGTCCCGAATTTCTTGAGAGTCTTTTAATGGCTATTTGTTCTTGTGATGGTAAAATCCCCTGGTTATGCATTTCAAATTAAGATTCAGAATATTGGTCTTTTGTTTCCCCTTTAGACACTCTCATGCAATATGTTACCTTGTAAACGGGGCCAAAACCACCTTCTCCAATCTTGTTATCCCTAGAGAAGTTTTTTGTAGCAGCTACAATAGTTGCAAACTTTAACAATGGTAATTCTAGATCTTCATTATTCTTTATTGTGGCTGTGACAAGGAAAAACATAAGGCTTGATATGCAAATTTGCCCTTTTTCAACTTACATTTCTCTATTCAGCCCCCTTGACTTTCCAACTCACAAATGTGTCATTTTGTGATCATTCTACCATTTTCCCTTAATCTCATCCCACCCCTTAATCTCATCCCAATTCCACCACATACTCCAACTTCCAAACAAGACCCCGACCCGAACCCAGCCCGAACCTGGCCCGGAAAAAATATGCCCATGGTTCATAGTTCAGGGTTCGGGTTCAGGGTTTAGGATCTGGCTCGGGTCCGGGTCGTGTTTGGAAGTTGTAATATATATGTGATGGAATGAGAATGAGATTAAAGGATGGAATGGGATAAGGATGGGATTAAAGAGAGGGGTAGAATGGTCACCAAATGGCTTATTTGTGAGTTGAAAAGTCAAGGAGGCAGAAAAGAGAAATGAAAGTTAAAAAGGGCAAAAAAGAGTTTGTCCCAAAACATAATATAATTTCTCAGGCATTTCTTACTGCATGTTTGAAGAAGTCGAGATTTGTTACCTTTCTTCTGTGGTCGTCTCATCATAAAAATACCTCCATTAATAAACCCTGAGACAATAACTCCAGTAGCAATTGATATCACTACTATTAAGCTTGTAGGCCTTTTCTTCTCCTCCTCCAAATCAAGGTCAGAATCTACAAGGAAAAACCAGCAGATGTGTATCATGTGGTTTTGGAGCTAACATTAAAGGTGAGAAATAAAAAAAGAATCTTATTTCTATTTTCTAATTAAAAAAGAGGTGTGTAGATGATTTCTAACAATATGAGCAGATCTTAGAAGCACTTACAATCAACTAGTTCTGAAGCTGGTACACGAACGTAGACGTTCTGCTTACTATGTGCCCCAGGAAGGTCTCTGGTATCCATAAGATCCCCAAACCACATAACGCAGCCGCTGCCTCCATTGGTTATGTATGAATTAGCATATGCGGTGCAGCTGCAGTTTTTTAGGCACTCTGCTTTGCATTCGTCGAGGCTCATGCTAGTGTTCAACCAAGACTCCAACATATCCGGATATTTTACCCTTCTAACCTCTTGAAAACCATCTCCAGTCCTGCAATTCAATGGTGTGATTCTAGTGCATCCACCGGACCAATCTTGAAGCTCCCACTGTTTTGGCAATTTAGGGGAAAATCCCTTTAAACACTGGCATAGAGATATAGTTGGGTCATTAAAACTGCAAAAACCATTAGGGCCACATAGACCATATTCGTCACACCGGTCTGCTGGAAGAGTGAGCACATGATTCCACTTATTGATTTTTGGGTTCATGGTATAGCTGAAGATTATACCAGATGATTCCAGTGTTGATCTTCTCAAAATTGGTCCGTCGTGAAGAACTTGTGCCATAGATACCAACCTTTCTCCTTTGAACACCATTTCTGCTTTGGACATTAATGAATTGGGAATGCGTGGATATCCACCGAAGTAAAGCCCATTCCACTTTCCCATTCGGAATATTTTCCTTTTCCCTTTGAAAGTCACCAAGTCAGGCAGTCCCTGGTTTTCAATCCTGAAAATAAATTCTCCAGGAGAAGGATCATTCAAATTTCTCCATGATGTCAAACAAGTCAAAACACCAGCATCAGGGTCATCAACCAACTTGATTCTTGGTAATGCGGTGTCAGTTGGGTAATCATAACTCTGCCATATGTACCTCTTTGATTCCGTAGTCTCGTTTACAATAACCAGGTTCCCATTATCCAGGAGCTGTAAAATTGGATTTGATACAGCTCCTGATGGATTTGCTGACCAGAGTAAGCTTCCATTTATGCTTATCACAAGAGTTCCATTTCCAGAAATAGAAAAAGTAACACCATTTGAGTGGGAGATGGGATTGTTTCTATTAGCAACCCAAACTACAACATCTGGGGTGATTTTGTTCCATATCCCCAAAAATCTGTTTGGGGAATTTCCAGGAGAGAAAAACCCCATCTCAAAAACTTGGTCATGGGAAATCAAAGTTTGGCCAATTGAAATCTCTTGGTTTGGTAAGAGTATATCTAATCCAAAGGATAATTTCATAAATTTACTGGAAAGGAGTGTGCACAGAATTGTAGTGAAAAGGAACTGTGCCATATCGAAAGCAGATTATAAAGGCAAAATGTGTTAATCCAAGTGATTGGTTATACAGAAACCTATACATAAAGATGATATGAATTGGTTGAGTCCCCAAAGTCAATGAAGAGTCTTTGACACGCAAACAAGACTTTTAAATCCTGGTTTTAGCGTGTTGAATATTCAACATGTACACTGTATGTTTTGTTTCAAACCTAGTCTGGCCAATCACACTAAAACAGAGCACCAGTTATGCAGCAAAGAGACAAAGACGCAGGGGTTCACACTGATAAAATTCTAAAAAGCATAATTTCATATGCATATCAAAGATGATTAAATTGTGTACGGGCAATGAAAACAATACGGTTAGTAAAACCCCCTTTACTCGCACAAGAGCATTCACTCCTCACTCTATATCAGTAAACACAACTCTAGATGTAATACCCCAAACTCAAGCCATTGCATCTGTGGTCGAATGAAACAAAAAATCAATTATCACCAAGAAGCAAAGCAAACACAATATTTCACAAATTAAACAACGAATTACAGTTTCTCAGTGAATCAAGAAAATATGTACTGTGATTTTCAAGATGATTTTTTGATTCCCATATAAACAAATGATGGCCACCAAATGTCTTGTCTAGCAGGAATATCATGCTTAAAATCTTGGAATCCCTGTGTAAGCCCCTGGACTTGCTCACCAGAAAATCAAACTTGTTAATGAGGCAATCGAAACTGAAATTAGTGTAAGATAGCAATAACTTTGGATGGCTCTTTAAGACAAGATTTTCTACTGCAAAATCTTGGATAGTACTATTATTAACTTATGAAAACATAACAGTGTTACATGGGTTTTTTCTCAAGAAAATTCTATCTATTAGAATGCTTACAAACAACTGGCCTCCAAATCAGAGTGTTTGATAACTCTTCATCTGGCCTCCAAATCAGTTATTGTAATGGTGTTTCCCTCAGACATTGGACTTGGTGATGTGCTACTTCTTTCAGAATCAAACCTCTTCCAATGAAAAAACCAGGCTCTTTTGGTTCAGGTAGAGCAGCTCCATCATTTCCTAACATGAATAGCACAGACGACATGAATGGCCTATCTTCTGCAAATTGTTGAACGCATAATAATCCAACATGGATGCATCTTTTGACTTCAGATTCCACAAATGTATCCTTCAAACTAGGGGTGGGCATTTTTTTTCGGGTTTCGGGTACCCGACCAGACCCGATTTGGTTTTACCCGATCGGATCGGGTACTTTTTAAGATTATCGGATTTCGGGTACCCGATCCGAAATTATGAAATCGGGTATCGGGTACCCGATTGGGTACCTGAACTTTTATATGTAATTATCATTTTTTACTATTTTTTCAATTTTATTTCTTAAAAAATCGGGTATTTCGGGTACCCGACACTTCGGGTACCCGATTTTTCGGATCCGACAAAACCCGATCGCTTCGGGTACCCGATTTTTGGTCGGGTTCGGGTTTTTTAAATTACCCGAACCCGACATACCTGACCCGAACCCACCCCTACTTCAAACATTCATCCATTAGCTCTAGAGTCTTGTTTTTTTCCATAGCACCCATGCCTGTTGCAATTCCCACAACACAAATTTGTTAGTTATTATCGATTAATTATGAAAAACACAGTGCAGAGTATTTGTAGCTGGGGAAAAATACATGTCCCAAGAGGCTATGAAAATGACTGTCGCTTCGTTCAAATCCCCTGTTCTTTTTTCCACTATCTCCAACAATACCACTCCCATGCTGAAGATGTCAGACTTTACAGAATATTTCCCAGCAATTGCATATTCTGGAGCCATATAGCCACTACATAAGATTATTGGTCATTAGGGCCCTTTTGGAATTTCCGGTGTTGTTCAGTTGGGGTATAAAGTACAACGGAAAAAAAAATGAAAAAAAAAAAAGCTTACTAAGTCCCAACAACTCTACTTGTTCTGGCAATAGGCTGATCCTCACCAAAAGTTCTCGCAATGCCAAAGTCTGAAATTTTTGGATTAAAATTTCCATCCAATAAAATGTTGCTTGTTTTGAGATCACGATGGATAATCTTTAATCTGGAATCATGATGGAGATAAAGCAGTCCTCTAGCAATTCCCATAATGATGTCAAACCGCTTAGGCCAGGTCAAAACTGTCCTTTGATTTTCATCTGCACATAATTGAAACATTACGTCACTGAGTCATTCTTAAAATTTGGTAGAATCAAATGAAAAGGGATTTTACAAACAAAACAGAATGATCATGAAAGATAATCTTAGGCTTACCATAAACAAAACGATCGAGGCTTTTATTCTGCATGTACTCATAGATGAGCATCCTTTCTTCTCCTTCAATACAACAACCCAGAAGTCTAACAAGGTTTGTATGTTGAAGTTTGGCAATCAAGATTACTTCATTTTTGAACTCTTCAATACCCTGTCCTGAAGTTCTTGACAATCTTTTGATGGCCATTTCTCCTTCGGATGACGTGTTTCCCTGCTTACGCATGTCAATGGAAGAGTCAGAAATGTACATTCTATGTTCACCATTGGCATTCTCATGTAGTAAGTTACCTTGTAAACAGGACCAAAACCACCTTCTCCAATAATGTTTTCACTGGAGAAGTTGTTTGTTGCAGCCACAATTTTTGCAAATTTGAATGAAGGGGAATCTAAATCTTCATTAACCCTTTCCGCTGCTGTGTAGGTGAAAAACAAAAAATAATGCCATTAGATGCACGTTTTTCAACTAAAACAAAGTTTTTTGGGCAGTCAATTGCGTATGTTCAGAACTGTTACCTCGCCTCTTTCGTCTTGTCAGCATAAAGATACTTCCATTGATAAAGCCTGATACAAGAACTCCAGAAGCAACCGATATCAACAGTAGCCTTGTAGGGCTTTTCTTCTCATTCATAAGGTCTATGCTAGAATCTACAAAGAAAAACACCAGCCAAAACAAATAATGTGGTTCTGCAGCTATACAAGACATGGAAAAGGAACAAACAGACAAGATTTTGTCCACACCTAAAACAGAACCTTTCTTTATTACACTCTCTGTCTTGAACTTAGTATTTTTATTTTTTAAAGTACATGCACACTTGTAGTTTTTTTTGTACTAATAGTTCGTTTTATGTATATTTATTAAATGCCTTTTTTTTTAATTTCCAGCTACTCAAGCAACAACAAAATAATCATTTATCCCACTATGTAAGGTTGCCTATATGTTATATACATGTATCATGTCTAGCTAATTCAAACTCATGCCTCACAAAATGTCAGTTTTAGTAATTGATTCTAAATTTATTTAGGTCTTCCCTTCCCGTGCTGATTTTAGTCAAGGACACCACTTTCTACCTGCCAAACTGATGCATTTATAGATATTTTGTGCACATATCCAAATCATCTCTCAATTTTTTTCATCTATTGGGGCTACTCTCACTGCTTTATAATAGATTAATTATTTTATCTAATTTGATCATACATCCATCCATCTCAACATTCATATTTCTAATACCTTAATTTCTTTCACTGATTTTCATATTCAGTTATCTAAGGCTTTGATACGTAAAGCATCAATTTTAAGACTCTAAGCGACTCATTCAACTAAAGCATTTAATAAGAACAATAGTCACAAAGCACTTACCATCAACTAGTTCTGAAACTGGTACACGTATATAGATGTTTTGGTTGGTATCTGCTGTAGGAACTTCTCTGGTATCAATTAGATCTTCAAACCACGTCACACAACCACTGCCTCCATTAGTTATGTAAGGATTAGCATATGCAGTGCAGTTACAGTTTCTTAAGCACTCAGATCGACAATCATCGATGCCCGTGCTATCATTTAACCAGAACTTCAGCGTATCTGGGTATTTTACCTGTCTAACTGCTTGAAAACCATCTCCACTTCCGCAACTTAACGGTGTAATTCTTGTGCATCCACCAGACCAATCTTGTTGATCCCAATCTTTCTTGAATTTAGGAGTGAAACCATCTAAACACTCGCATCTGATTGGCTTGTCAATATTGCAGATACCATTAGGACCACAGAGACCATATTCGTCGCATGTGTCTAATAGACTTGTAAAAACAAGATTCCACTTGTCCTGTCTACTATTCAATCTGTAGCGCTGGAATATTCCCGAAGTATCTAGTGTATCTCTGATGAGAATTGAGCTGTCATATGGATCTTCAAGTGATATCAACCTCCGATCAATGAAAAACAAATTAGGGTTGAACAGGACGTTAGGAAACGGTAGAAAGCCACAAAAGTATTTGCCATTCCACTTTCCACTTCGAGTTATTTTCTTTTTCCCTCTGAGAATCACTACCTCAGGCAAGCCATGGTTTTCAATCTTGAGAACAAACTCTCCAGGCGAAGGATCATCCCGATTTCTCCACGACGTCAAATATGCCTCCACGCCAGCATGGCTGTCATCTACCAACTTCATTCCAGGTAACCTGGTGTCAGTTGGATAATCAAAACTCTGCCATATGTAGCTTTGTGATATACCTTTCATCATCTCATTTACAAGGACCAGATTTCCTGTATCCAGAAGGTGTAAAACTGGATTTGATACCACCCCAGATGAATTTGCAGACCAGATATTGGCTCCGCATCTGCTGATAACAAGTGATCCTCTTCCTGAGATCGCAAAAGTCACTCCATGAGAGTCAGTGATGGGGTTGTTTCTATTAGCAACCCAAACTACAACATCTGGGGTGTTCTTGTACCATATCCCTAAGAACTGATTTGGGGATTTTCGGGGCGTGAAAAAACACAGCTCAAAAAGTTGATTTTGAGAAGTCAAAGTTTGGTGAATTGCAATCGTTTGGTTTGGAAAAAGTGTATCTACGGCAACTGTTAATTTCCGAAAGGCGATTGTGTGAAACAGGGCACATAAAAATATAGTATGAAGGAACTGCGCCATTTTAAAATCAGAAATATGAGTATGAACTTTTAGAAATAGTTTCTCCAAAAGTATATGAATATTAAGACCCTTTTGTATGAAAACATACTAATCTTAAACAGAGGCAAGAAAAACTAACTTTAAGTTGAATTAAAGTTGAAGAAGGCCCTTATTTGAATGGTCAAAAGTGATGATTTTCCGACTTTTTTCCCAGTATTCTTTACATGTCCTTGGAACCACGGCATTCTTCATTTGACAAATAGTTTTCTTTGACTAATACACTACAAGCGCGTGTTCGAGTCATTGGAAGATAGAGAGGATTTGGGGGGAAAAACTAACATACACAGGTGGATCATATGTCCTTCAACTAATTAACAAAAAAAGAAAAGGATTCATACGACAATTGTTATGTAAATTAACAGTTTCAGGTAGAGCATGTACCTCATAATCAATGAGCTGAACGTGTTCTCCTTCCCTCTATTTCTTGGCACAATCCATATGCTGTACCATTATCACTGCATAGGGTACAACATATAATATCCCTAATTCGAAAACCAGTCGCATTATGTGCACACAGAGATTCGATTTATGTATAAATGTAGAATATACCGAGCATACGGCGTCGTTTGGAAGCGGCTTGCAAATGCCGTCGGTGGAGGTGGTGTTTAACCAACGGCCGAGATTAATGGAGTCTGGATGTACGTTGATAGAGCGGCTCCGATTGGGTTTGAAGAATATCCGATCCCCTTCCATGGATTAAATACTGAATCAATTCGCAAATTTCAAAGAGCTATCAGAGATACACTTCAATGGCTTCTCTACTCCCTTCATCCCAATCCTTCTTTTGCCCAATACCACACCATGAACACCCCTTGAGAAAAGTTGAATAATGAACGAGGTTTTATAAGAGGTTTTTTTTAAAATCTTTATGTAATAAGTAATTGTATTGTGTGCATGTGTGGTGAAAAGTAATGATATTTTGCTAAGGGGTGCTGCTAAATGGTAGGAATCATCCCGGAGTGAATTAAAGTTAGTATTAGGGTTAGGATTAGAAACCCTTGAGTAGGGTTTAAACTTTCTTGTTAGTGCAGCAATAGCCTGATCTTGCTTTCTGCCCAATTTAATAGCATGTTGTAGAGTAACAGGTTCAAACACACACAGGTGGATCATATGTCCTTCAACTAATTAACAAAAAAAAAAAAAAGGATTCATACGACAATTGTTATGTAAAATTAACAGTTTCAGGTAGAGCATGTACCTCATAATCAATGAGCTGAACGTGTTCTCCTTCCCTCTATTTCTTGGCACAATCCATATGCTGTACCATTATCACTGCATAGGGTACAACATATAATATCCCTAATTCGAAAACCAGTCGCATTATGTGCACACAGAGATTCGATTTATGTATAAATGTAGGATATACCGAGCATACGGCGTCGTTTGGAAGCGGCTTGCAAATGCCGTCGGTGGAGGTGGTGTTTAACCAACGGCCGAGATTAATGGAGTCTGGATGTACGTTGATAGAGCGGCTCCGATTGGGTTTGAAGAATATCCGATCCCCTTCCATGGATTAAATACTGAATCAATTCGCAAATTTCAAAGAGCTATCAGAGATACACTTCAATGGCTTCTCTACTCCCCTTCATCCCAATCCTTCTTTTCCCCAATACCACACTATGAAGTATGAACACCCCTTGAGAAAAGTTGAATAATGAATGAGGTTTTAAGAGGTTTTTTTTTTTTAAGTCTTTATATAATAAGTAAAGAAATTGGTTGCATTGTGTGCATGTGTGGCTAAAAGTAGTGATATTTTGCTAATATTGTAAATATGATGAGGATGGAGAATTTTATTTTTTGATGAGGATGGAGAGTTTTATATTTTTTGGTTATGAAATTTATTATGGGAGACGAAAAATGAAAGTGCGAAGTTTATTATCGGGCTAAATAGTAGATATAAGAGAACACATAATAAATGATGTAATATTATATAACAAAAATTAAAAGAAATCTGCTAAGATTCTAGAATGACCATTTCTTCAAGGTCTCTTATTGCCTTTTGATTGTGTATTGATTTAAAGAAATCTGTTATTTATCTAATTTTGGTTATTTATTCATTCCAAAGACATACCAACATGACACACGATAGATGGTGCTGTGATTCGTATGTATTGGTTATTTCTGAATTTTGGTTTCCTCATACAAGTGTAAACACCCGTTTAAAAAGAAGAAAAAAAAGACATTTTCAATAGTCCACACTTTTTAAAATTTAAAAATGTAAAACACTAAACAACCATTTTATTTTCTTTTCCTCCATGATTTTTCAGTTACTTTTCTAATAATTGACAGGAGATGACAGTTACAAATAGAATTAAAGAGTTTTTTGGTTATTTTATCTCTTTCTCTCCCTCACACGGCCAATGCAGCCTTTTCTCCCCCTCTTCCCTTAGCAAATTCCAGTTTATCCCCACCTCTCAACAAATTCTAGCCTAGTCTGTTCAATACTCAGGAATATATCAGTTTGTAGCATCCTCTCTCAAGCAATCTCAATTCTGTGATTTCAGACTTTAGTGTATTTCTCACGTTTTTGCTGGAAAAGTAATCTATCCTTTCTATATCTTCCATTGTTGGTTTACTATAGTTTGATACTCTGTTGTTCTGATATATATACATGTGTAAGTGGTTTCAACTTGATCCTTTTCCAGGAACCATGCTTCTATTGGTCATATAATCAATTTTGTCTATTATTTACTAAATTAAGTTGTACAGAAAACTAATGGTCAGAAAGTTTGCTTCTTTTTCACTAGCTTTCCCCTGCTTTACCTATAATGCTAATTATTGTTTTAATTGGCATATCTATTCTGTCGATTAGCTATCTGTTTCACGAAGGACTAAAAGTTTGTGTTCATAGTTTATTCAGATTCATTTATGATTTGAAAGATGTTTAACCTTCCATTAAATTTTTTATTCTTATTTTCTTTTTGTTGGGTCTCTATTGATCAAGAGAATGCAAAGGTCTACATAAGATTTCTTTGTTGGGTGTACAATTTAGGAATTTATTTTTGGGATGCAGTTTTCTGGTTTTCTTTGCCCAAATTGAATTTTCATTATTTATAATTAGGTCCTTAATAACCCTTTTAAACCCTAGCCTTTTCGTCCTTGGAGTTTTGTTAATTTCAGTAGTTGGCTACATGTTAGATGTTATACTAATTAAGTATCTACGACTACTAATGCAAGGCAACGGCAATTTCGAGGGCTAATTCCTATGAGGCTTCTACTTAACACTCTTGCATCCTTTTCGAGGTGGGGTTTTATTGCTTTAATCTCTACAGTGGTTAGTAGAGCTCTTTTGCATGTGTTATTTGATATTATATGTTTTAAATAAATTGTTAAGTTACCTACTATGTGAATTATTTGTCAATGTTATGCAAGTGTTTATGTTGGCAAAGTTACTAATAGCCAGGAGCCCTTGATGTGGTCCGGGACCGACGGGTCTTCGGGTGTATCCCACCGTGCTCGGCAAAGTCTAATAGCCAGGGGCCCTAATTGAGGTCCGGGACCGACGGGTCTTCGGGTTTAACCTGCCGTGCTCACAAGTATCTATGACAAGTTTCTATGGCAAAGTTCAATGGCAAAGTATCTATGACAAGTTTCTATGGCAAAGTTCAATGGTATGGCAAAGTTCAATGGCAAAGTATCTATGACAATTTTCTATGGCAAAGTTCAATGGCAAAGTTCAATGACAAAGTATCTATGACAAGTATCAATGACAAGTTTCTATGGCAAAGTTTATGTAGCAAAGTGAATGTGATTTACAAAGTTTGCTTACTTGATTTTTTATTTTTAGCATAAATTCTTAATAATGTGGCTCCACTGAGTATGCTTGCATGCTCACCCCAAAATATTTTCCCCCTTTCAGGTTGAGAAGTTGGAGGGCGAGGAGTGGTGATTGGAGACGAATTCTAGTTGTTAACTATACCTAAATAAACGATCTAAGTTTATGTTTGACTGAATTTCTAGTATTTCCAATTTTTATCTATTGTGAACTTCTCTTCACACTTCTATATTAACGATATTTTCAGTTGTTAATTAAGATATTTCAAAATTTACTAGCCATTCTCTATCGTTAGGGTAATTTCAAATTACTAGCCATTATTTCTTACCGTTATGCATTTGAAATTTAAATGTTAGTTGCGTCCAAGTTAGTTACTTTAACTATTTGAAATGTCCGTTTTATGAAAATTGGGGCGTGACAACAAGTCTTCTGAAATCTTCTTGCAATTTTGGATTCTTGTATTTTTGGAAGAAGGATATTCACATAAAGTGCAATGTAGCTACGAAGAGACCATGGAGGTGGAAGATTCTAACAAATAATACATATTTCACCTCATCTCACAAATTTTATACTAAAATAATCTTACATTTCTATATTCTCTTTTCTCATCGCTCCTCCCGAACGAGACCTGAATATAACTATGTGAGACATGTTCATCTGGCCTCCAAATTGGTTATTGTGATCGTATTTCTCTCAGATATGGAACTGGGTAATGTGACCTTCAGAAGTGGAACTTCTTCCAATGAAAAATCCAGGTTCACTGGGATCAGGCAAGATTGCTCCGTCAGTTCCTAACATGAAAAGAACCGATGCCATCATTGGTCGATCTTCTGCAAATTTCTGAACACATAATAATGCAACATGTATGCATCTTTTCACTTCCGATTCCACATATGTATCGTCCAGACATCCATCCATCAGCTCCAGAAGTTTGTTTTCCTTCCATAACCACCATGCCTGTCACAGTCGGGTCAAGATAAGTGAGTGAGTTTTCTAACATTAAAACAATGCTTTTGTCATTAGACAATCATCAACAAAGATATAATGTTAAAAGTAATACATGTTCCAAGAGGCCATGGCAATGATCACCGCTGCATTTGAAGCCCCTGTTCTTTTTCCCACTAACGAGCTCTAACAATACAACTCCAAGGCTAAAGATTTCACAGAAAACTTCCCGTCTTTAGCGTATTCTGGAGCCATATAGCCGCTGCATAAAGTTATAGTCATAAGGCCCCATAAAAAATGAGAGAGCGCTTTGCATCATAAAGTAAAGCTTACAATGTCCCAATAATTCTTTTTGTTTTAGCATAAGGTTGATCCTCTTCAAATGTTCTTGCTATGCCAAAGTCTGAGATTTTCGGATTTAATTTTTCATCTAGCAGAATGTTGCTCATTTTGAGATCACGATGGACGATCTTTAATCTGGAATCGTGATGGAGATAAAGCAATCCTCTAGTAACTCCCATGATTATGTCAAAACGCTTAGGCCAGGTCAAAAGTGTCTTTCGATTTTGATCTGCACATAAAAGATTTGTTACGACATCGAAGCGCTCTTAAATATTCTAAAATTATTTTAGAAGGAATAACGAAATAGAAGATAATCTTAGGTTGTACCAAAAATAAAACAATCCAAGCTGTTGTTGTGTAAGTATTCATAGATAAGCATTCTTTCTTCTCCTTCTGTGCAACATCCCAAAAGTCTAACAAGGTTTGTATGTTGAAGTTTGGCAATCAAGGTGATTTCATTTTTGAACTCTTCAAGACCTTGTCCAGAAGTTCTTGACAATCTTTTAATGGCTATTATTTCTTTTGATGGTAGATTGCCCTGCTCATGAATGTCGAATTTAGAGTCAGAATGTTTGTCTTTTCTTTTACCAATGGCACTCTCATGTAGTACGTTACCTTGTAAACAGGACCAAAACCACCTTCTCCGATCATGTTTTCACTCGAGAAGTTGTTTGTTGCCGCCACAACTGTGGCAAACTTGAATGAAGGTAAGTCTAGATCATCGTTACTCTTTTCTGCTACTGCGAAGGTGAAAAACAAAAAATAATGCGTCTAGCTGCACATTTTTCAACCAAAATAATAGTTTTTTGAGCAGTCAATTGCATAAGTTCAGAATTGTTACCTCGACTTTTTCGTCTTGTCAGCATAAATATCCCTCCATTGATAAAGCCTGATACAAGAACTCCAGAAGCAATCGACAGTAGCCATGACACACTTTTCTTCTCTTTCGTTGGGTCAATGCTAGAATCTACAAAGAAAAAAACCAGCTAACACAATTAATGTGGTTCTGGAGCTATGCACGAGGTTATCAAACAACAAGACTAGATGAAATCACAACATAGTCTGTTTTATATACGTAATTGGCTACTCGTTATAATTTTAAGGTGTTCAAACAACAAGATAATAATTCATCCCACCATCTAGTGTTGTCCATATATTATAAACATATATCATGTCTAACTAGTCCAAACTCATGCCTCATAGTTTTATTCCCTTCCACCTCTGATTTCCTACCAAACTGATGCATTTAAAGATCTTAGCACACATATCCAAATCACCTTAAGAGTGTTTCTCTAACTATTTTCATGATACATTCATTATACTTACTCTATCTAATTTGCAGCATACATACATCAATATCAACATTCACATATCTACTACCATAATTTCTTTTGCCGATGTCCATATTCATAAACATTTAACAAGAACAGTAGTTATAAAGCACTTACCATCAACTAGCTCTGAACCTGGTACACGGATATAGATGATCTGGTTGGTATCTGCTGTAGGGATTTCTTTGATATCAATTAGATCTCCAAACCACATCACACAACCACTGCCTCCATTTGTTATGTAAGGATTTGCATATGCAGTGCAGTTGTTTCTCAAGCACTCAGCTCGACATTCATCGAGCCCCATGCTATCATTTAACCAGTACTTCAGCATATCTGGGTACTTCACCTGTCTAACCGCTTGAAAACCATCTCCACTTTGGCAATTCTATGGTGTGATTCTAGTGCATCCATCAGACCAATCTTGGTGATCCCAATCTTGCTTGAATTTAGGAGAAAATCCCTTTAAACACTCGCATCTGACTGCCTTATCCATACTGCAGATGCCATTAGGACCACAGAGACCATATTCGTCGCAAGCGTCTATTGGCGTTGTATACACAAGATTCCACTTGTCCTTTCTGCTATTCAATTTGTACCGCTGTAACAATCCCGAAGTAGATAGTGTGTCTCTAAGGATAACAGAGCTGTCGTACGGATCTTCCCGTGATATCAACCTCCTTCCACTGAAAGACAAAATAGGCTTGTATATGAGGTTGGGAAACTGCAGAATACCACAAAAGCATTTCCCATTCCACTTTCCAACTCGAGTTATTATCTTATTCCCTCTGAGAATTACGATATCAGGCAACCCCTCGTTTTCAATCTTTAAAACAAATTCTCCAGAAGAAGGATCTTCCCGATTTCTCCATGACCTCAAATAAATCTGCACGCCAGCATCAGGGTCATCCACCATTTTCATTCCTGGTAAACTGGTATCGGTTGGGAAATCAAAACTCTGCCATATGTACCTCTTTGATGAACCTTCTTCAATAGTCTCGTTTACAATAACCAGGTTTCCAGAATCCAGGAGGTGTAAAACTGGATTTGATATCACACCTGATAAATCTGCAGACCAGATATAACTTCCATTTCTGCTAATCACAAGAGTTCCATTTCCAGAAATAGAAAAAGTAACACCATTTGTGTCCGAGATGGGATTGTTTCTGTTTGCAACCCAAACTACAACATCTGGTGTGCTTTTGTACCATATCCCCAAAAATTTATTTAGGAATTTCCCAGGCCTGAAAACCCCCAGCTCAAAAAGTTGGTTTTGGGACGTCAAAGTTTGGCCAAATCCAAAAGTTTGGTTTGGAAAAAGTGTGTGTCCGCCAACCATTAATTTCGGGAAGGCGATTGTGTGAAAAACTGTGAACAGAATTGTAGTGTAAAGGAACTGCATCATTTTTGAAGTTTGACATAGTTTCTGAGGTGATTTTAAAGTTTTAAGCACCGACTGGCACGCAGAAATATCAAAGACTTTGACCCTTAGTCATAAATTTGGTCATAAATTTGACAAATTGACATTGACTTGCAAAAGAGATGATTTTTCGTTTTCTTTTTTCAGTATTCTATTTTAGAAATATTGTTCTTTATTATCTGGATCATTAGTTAGGTCTAGTAGAGGGCATGTACCTTCATTGAGAGTTGAGAATTTATGTCACCGAAATTTTTCTCTTGACAAATTTTTTGTCTTCATGATCCTATGGAAAACTAGTGTCCAACTTTGCTTGTGAATTCAAAGTTGACTGTTGAGAGTTTGAATTTACAAGTGTTGAAGTAACACAAGAAGATCCAAACAACTTGAAGATTATGCCATGATAATATTTAAATCATTCTGCAAAAGGAAAAAAGAAACAAAAAAACTTGGGAGAAATCCAATTCGATCATTGGCCCCTGCATACACAATTACCAGTATCAGCTAAAATCAACCCATTTTAAATCACTACTCCATAGCAAAAAAATAAAAATAAAAAAAATTCTAGAATTCAAAAGCTGTGAGAAAACAGTTTTGGGAAAAAAAAACTGATTCTAACCCCTGCTAGAGTTTGCAAACACCAAAGTTGAAACCGATGCAATAAACTATTATTAATTCATTTAACTCATTTTTGATACCATAAGGCATCACTCATTTTTGTACCGTTCTCTGTTTGGTAGTGTGATTGACGAAAACTAGAGTTGATTTCATAGTTACACAAAAAATATGATAAAAAGAGATCGGAGTTGCTTATATAATTTCAACGCCAGAAAAAAAAAATTAGGTATTTAAAAATTCAATTAAGTCGTCAAATTCCAGCAGACGATGGTGTAAAAGCGGAAAGCGAACCTGGCGTAGCCTTTGAACCGAAAAGGAGGGATTGAAGACGAAGAGAAGTAGCCATTGACGTGATGCAAGAGGCGACTGGAAATAAAAAAATGGCGAGAAAATGGCAGAGAAAGACGTTGAAGAGGAAATTAATTTAGAATCAGTTAAAAACGGAGCTCCAGTCGGGTTATATTGTACCCGGTTCTACCCAGCTTGACCCCAACTTCTAAGTCGTTTCGACGACTTTACAAGTGTCGCGTTTTTATTAGAAATACAAACTATATAACGGCATCGTTTCGTATATCAAAGGCGTGGAATTATTAATGCACGCGACTGCTCTTCTCAATTGACAACTCTTCCAACAACTCATTGATTATGAGGTATATGCTCTATCTGAAGCTGTTAATTTACATAAACAGTGACCCAGTAACACTTAGAAAAAGAATACTTGAAAAAGAATCTGAAAAAAGCATCACTCTTGACCATTTCGAATTAGGGCATTCTTCAACTTTAATCCAATTTAATGCCACTCTTTCATTTTTCTGATTAAGAATGTTATGTTTTTGGTATCTTTCTGTAATTTTGTAATTTGTTTTTTTGTATTTTCTGAAAAATATGCAGAAATGTAAATAGCTTGAACAACAAGTTGTGATGAATGAGGGGTGAGAGAATTAGAGAGAGAAAGTTAGGAAGAGAGAGATGAGACTAAGATATGATTCCCAATATGCCGAAGGCCACTGTTTGTAACATCCTGTGGGGTCATCACTTTAACAACCTGCAGATATTAAAAAGACTTTAACTAAATAAAGATAGTTGGGCCTGAACTATGTAAGCCCAATACTTCCCTAATTATTTAACCCATAAACTCATGCCCAATCTTGCAGCCCAAATCCAGCAACTCCCCCTTACTCTTGCCAGTTGTTTCACTTAACCTTTTCGGACAACAATTAGTTCCTGCAATCTCATTTGACTTTTCCTCTTCCCCCAATAATGCTACCAAAACCCTAGTTTCATCTGCTCTATCTTCACCAATCTTGCTCGTTCTCATGACAATACCGCTCCCATTGAAAGATCCTTGTCCCCAAGGATGGGCTAAAGGAAAGCAGCGAGCAAAGAAGGCGGTATCCTCCCAAGATTCTGAGTTTCAATCTTCTTTTCCCCAACAAACCTTGAGCTGGTCTGTTTCTCTTCCCTTTGACAGGCAAAAGTAATGTTCCAGGTCTCGGAGAGGCTGAATCGCGAAAAGCCTAGTAGCATCAAGATCAGGGAGCTCTTGCGAAGGTATGTATCGCTCTCCAATGTGTTTTTTAAGTAGTGAAACGTGGAATATGGGATGTATTTTGGATCCCATGGGTAAGTTTATAAGCAACCTCCCCCACCCTTTGCAGGACAGTGTAGGGACCAAAATATTTCGAGGACAGTTTCAAATTCTTTCGGTAGTGTACAGAATTCTGTCGAAAGGGTTGGAGCTTGAGGAATACTTGGTCTCCAACCACGAAAGACCTCTCTTGTCTTACTTTATCAGCATAAATTTACATTTTGTTCTGTGTTTTCATAAGATTCTTCTTTACTTGCTCAATGATTTGTTGCCTGTGTCTGAGTAGATCCTTAACCTCCTCATTAGTAGCATCCAAGTAAGTGTTGGGGAATGGGTTGCCCAGATCTATTCGAGATGAATATTTAAATACAAATTTAATTCTCACAATTATTACTAGCATGAATTAATCCTATATTAATTCAAATAATAATTATACAACAAATCATGCATACAAATTCGTCACATAAATCCTACGCATGCGGAATTGCTAGGAGTTTACGTGAACTAACCTCTCGGAGTGACAACCATTGAGAAGATGGATCTCGTTCACACGAACACACCAAAAGACCTTCTCAAGTATTCTCTCGTCCTTGTCCAACAATCCGGTGGTAGGATGCTCTCGAACAATTTAACAAAAGGAAAAATAAAATTATGTTGCACCACCTTTGTGGATTTCTAATTTTTCCAACACATGGAATTGCATTGGGGATGAAAAATTCATCCCCTATTTATAATACAAGGGGTGGCCGATTTTTGCCCTAGGAATAAGATGGGAAAATCTTTTTCTTGCTCTCCAAGAAATCTTTAATATATCCAATATATTCCTTTCTCCATATTTAAAATATTCCACAAAAATCCCAACTCCCTATATTAAGGGATTTTCGAAAATATCACATTAAATAGGGAAGAAATAGGATCTTTGACTTTTCTTGAATTTATGAGATAATCTTGTATTCCAAGAATACATATTCCATAATCAAGAAAATCTTTTCTCTTTCTTCCTTTAATGTTTTTCGAAAAATATGAAAAAATTAGCAACAATAATTTATTTTATTTTAAACACCTTTTTCAGTTATTGGACTTCATCTTTGGGCTACTTGAGGGGCCTTTAGGAGAATTAAGATTGGATCTTCCAATGGACCTTGAATTTCCAATATTGAGCCACAATATTATTCAAGCCCATAAATATTAATTAATCCCACTACATAATTAATATTGCACTATCCATCTTAACCCATATTACTGTTAATATGGCTCCCAGTTATTATTTCCCGTGTTTAAGATTATACAGTCCATTAATTAATTTAGGCCACTGAAATAGCTTCACATTAATTAACATCTTTTTCCTTGGTCAAGGAACGACTCAACATTATTATCCATACCGGAAACTAATTCCACTTGCAAGATTTGGTATGATAAAACTTTTGAGCCTCCCAAGGGGACAAATCAAACATGGCGCACTTGCACATGTTTCACCGTATTAAATCTTAGCAATCGTCGTGTAAGCAATAACATTGCCCAAGATACAAGGTATTCAATCTCACTGATTCTCTTCCCATCATAAGTCAAGGCAATGGTTAGTGATTCCACATGATCCTATTTAAGGGACGGAGATTAAGAAATAATGAACCACTGAGGTCTAATTCTTCTATATTCAGTACTGAAGAATTTATCCTCATGTAGGTCCCATTCAGTGCATCATAATACACTAGTGCAATCTCTTGGTCAAGACAAGCCAATCTGAGCCTTACACTTCAACCTTTCACGATGGTGTGTTCATTTCCATCTGGGTCGT
The DNA here is from genome assembly GCA_037126765.1 of Stenogyne calaminthoides. Classification (NCBI taxonomy): domain Eukaryota; kingdom Viridiplantae; phylum Streptophyta; class Magnoliopsida; order Lamiales; family Lamiaceae; genus Stenogyne; species Stenogyne calaminthoides. The sequence goes on along the minus strand of JBBCBC010000026.1, from coordinate 24,399,022 downwards.
GAATTTTGTACTTTTAGTTACAAGGGACTGTTAATTTAATCTTCTGTGATCTGGTATCACTAAATTAACTACAATGTAACACATACTATTTATTGAATAGTTATGGAGTAAATATATGTAACATTCAATGATATTTAAAGCATCAGTGATAAATAATTTATTTCAGCAAATAAGACAGAAATTCAGTCTAGTTATACAAAGTAAAAGCATACTTTCCAGTATAACCCCAACAATCTCCCACTTAAACTCAAAGTTTGCTTTTAAGTATACTACAGCACGCCTCGTGTAGAATCTACGTGACATCTAATGTCACCTACACGAACCTAATAATATCTCTCCCACTTATATTCAAAGCAGATTGACAACGGTCTTGACACCCATTCCTTCCATATGTCTCTCGAATGTATATTGAGGCAGACCCTTTGTGAATGGATCTGCTAGGTTGTCCTCTGACACGATCTTTGCCACCTCTATATCTCCTCTCTTAACGATTTCTAGTATAAGATGGTATTTCTTTTCAATGTGTTTGCTGACCTTGTGGGCTCTTGGTTCCCTTAAATTTGCAACTGCTCTGGCATTATCACAATAGACCGTGATGGTGCTGGGCAAATTCAGAATTACGTCCAAGTCCACTAGAAAGTTCTTGAGTCAAACCGCTTCCTTCGCTGCTTCACAAACAGCTACATACTCGACTTCCATGGTAGAATCTGCGATGCATTTTTGCTTAACGCTTCTCCATGTCATGGCTCCCCCCCCCATGCAAAACACACTACCCGAGGTAGATTTTCTAGAATTTAGGTCCGATTGGAAATCCGAGTCCGTGTATCCGATGGGAATCAGACTGTCTGACTGATAAACCAACATTCTATCGCGAGTTCTCTTCGATACTTCAGAATGTTTTTAACTGCAGTCCAATGTTCTTTCCCCGGATTACTCTGATATCTTGCTACCATGCCAATGACAAAGCAAATATCTGGCCTCGTGTACAACATATCATACATGAGGCTTCCGACAGCCGAAGCATAAGGAACGCCTTTCATGTCATCTATCTCCCTTTGAGTCTTCGGGCACATTTCTTTAGATAGATGTATTCCATGTCTGAAAGGCACAAAGCCCTTCTTGAAATCTTGCATGCTGAATCGCTTCAAGACAGTGTCTATGTATGAAGCTTGCGATAAGCCTATCATCTTTTTCTTACTATCTCGAGTGATCTTGATCCCAAGGATGTGACCGGCTTCCCCTAAGTCCTTCATATCAAACTATTTTGACAGCCATGCTCTTACGTCTGACAAAACCTTTACATCGTCTCCGATAAGCAGAATATCGTCTACGTATAGTACTAAGAATACCAATGCAGTTCCGACACGCTTTTTAACACACAACTTTCGAACTCATTTTGATCGAACCCGTAAGACTTTATAACCTGATCAAAACATTGGTTCCAAGCACGTGACGTTTGCTTTAGTCCGTAGATGAACTTCTTGAGCTTGTAAACTAGAAGTTCTTGGCCTTTTTCAATGAAGCCTTTGGGTTGTTGCATATTGATATCTTCTTATAGACTTCCATTTAGGAAAGCTGTCTTGACATCTATTTGCCAGATCTCAAAATCTAGATGCGCAGCTATCGACAGGAGAATACGGATGGACTTGAGCATAGCTACAGGCGAAAAAGTTTCCTCATAGTCGATCCCTTCTTTCTGAGTGTAACCTTTTGCCACAAGTCTAGCCTTGAAGGTCTCTACCTTCCCGTCCGATCCTCTTTTTCTCTTGTATACCCACTTGCAACCAATGAGTTTGATCCCATTAAGTGGTTCGACTAGCTCCCACACCTTATTATGATCCATAGAACCCATCTCGGCTTCCATTGCTGTTTGCCAAGAATTCGCATCCTTGTCATGGATTGCCTCATTGTATGTCCATGGGTCTGATTCATTCTCACCAGAGACCAAGTCTGATGACTCTCCTATCCCCATGAATCTCTCGGGATGTCTGACAACCCTCCCACTACGACGAGGTTCCTTTTGTGTAAGTGTGTTGTTTGGTATATAGACTTGTACAGTTGGCATTGAGGTAAGCCCTTTAGCTCATCCAAGGTAATCTCACTTCTGGGCTTTTTATCGTTCATATAGTCTTCTTCCAAAAATCTAAAGTGCGTACTAATTACCACCTTTTGATCTTCGGGACCATAGAACATGCACCCTTTCGTTCCCTCGGGGTACCCTATAAACAACCTTAATTCTGATCTTGGATCCAATTTACCGACTTCCTTGTCCAACACGTATGCCGGACATCCCCAGATTCTCATGTGTCTTAAACTGGGCTTGCGCCCAGTCCACAACTCTTTAGGGGTTTTGGGAACCGATTTGGATGGCACCAAGTTTAGAATGTAATCCGCTGTTTCCAAGGCGTGACCCCAAAATGACTTGGGTAGATCCACATAACTCATCATTGATCTGACCATTTCTAAAAGAGTCATGTTTCTTCGTTCTGCAACCCCGTTTTGTTGAGGGGTTCCGGGTGCAGTCAACTGGGATACAATCCCTTCATCCGATAAGTAGTTCAAAAAATCATCGCTGAGGTATTCGCCTCCACGATCAGATCGTAGAGACTTGATACGTTTTTCCCTATGATTCTCTGTTTGAGCCTTAAATTCTTTGAATTTATCAAAGGTCTCAGATTTATACTTCATAAGGTAAATGTATCCATATCTTGAGTAATCATCGATGAAAGTTACGAAATACTCATAGCCTCCTCTTGCTTTGATTGACATTGTACCACATATATCGGTGTGAACGATTTCTAACACTTCTTTAGCTCTATTCCCCTTGGCTCCGAATGCCCTCTTGGTCATTTGACCCTCCAAACATGATTCACAGGTTGAAAATGGTTCAACCCGGAGAGACTCCAATGAACCATCTTGAACCAACCTTTGGATCATCTTTGGATTAATATGACCTAGCCTTAGATGCCATATAAGTGTTTTGTTCACGTCTGATGAACGTTTTCTTTTATCCGAAACAGTCGATGTGTTATAGGATGCATTTCGTGAGTGGTGTGCACAATTAATTGTGTAGAGATTATTCGACAACGTTCCATGACCAATATACTCATTATTTAGAGCAATGGTAACAACTTTATTAAAAGTAACCGAATATCCATCAAGAAAAAGTTTAGAAACTGAAATCAAATTCTTTATAAAACTAGGAACGTAAAGAACATCTATCAAAATTAAAATTTTATATTCAAAAGACAACTGCACTTCTCCCACTGCTTCAGCTGCCACTCTCGTAGCATCGCCCAGTGTGATGAGGATCTCACTCCCACTAAGTTGTCGGGTCCGCTTGAACCCCTGTAAAGTAAAACAAACATGATCAGTGGATTCCGTATCCACTACCCACAAGTGGGAAGCATACGTCGCTAAACAAGTTTCAACAACTAGTGCATGAGAATTACCTTTCTTTCCATTCCTTTTGGGTTTGGAACAGCTAACCTCCAGTGTCCTTTCTCACCGCAGTTAAAACATTTCCCCTTAGGTGTTTTCTTAACTCCTCCATCCCCTTTCACCTTCTCTTTGCCCTTGGCAACGCTTGAGTTCACTTGCTTTTGGCCTTTTGCCTTCTTCTTATTCTTGCCTCCCCTTGGCGTAGAAGAAGAAGAGGGACCACTTGCCATCAAGACTTGGCTCTTTTGCCCCAATATCACCTCTGCTGAGACCAAAGCATGCAACATATCAGGCAACGTGAACTCTTGTTTGTTCATCTGATAGTTCAGCCTGAATTGTTCAAAACTTTTAGGCAGAGAATGGAGTATGAAATCGATCTGGGTCTCGATGTCATATTCAGTGCCAAGCATCTCAAGCTTATTTAGGTGAGCCATCATCTGGAGATCGTGCTCCCTCACGGGCGTTCCCTCCACCATCTTCATAGAGAGCAAGTCTCTCATGGTGATCTGACGAGCCACGCGGTTCTGATGTTGGGACATCACTTTAAGACTTGTCATAATGTCTGCAGTGGTCTCAAAATGTTGATGCTGATGTTGCAACACGTCTGACATAGAAGCCAACATAGTGCACTTAGCCATCTCATTTGACCGCTCCCAGTCAGCATAATCTTTCTTATCCGCTTTCGTGGACTCGTCAGTTGGCTTTTTGGATTTTGGGACAGTAAGAACCCAATTATGATGTTGTGCAGTAAGGATAATAGTAAGTTTTCGATTCCAATCAACGAAGTTTTTCACCAGTAAGTAAATTATCTTTAAGTATATTGAACAGTGGATTAAAAGGTTGCGACATGCTGAACTGAAATAAACAACGATATGCATAAGCACAAAATTATCACATAATTTGATCACATGTATCATATTAAAATCTCAAAAAAATATGAACATGCATCAGCCAACATCTCAAAACAGTTTAAATAAGCCACATGGGGTGGGTCATTATTTAAACACATTCAAGCAGGTTACAAACCTTTAATATCCAGATTAATAGTTGGCTCCCACTTGACCAATATAAGATTGACAATGACTTCGGGGAAGTATATGCATATCAATCTTATACTTAAGTAAATAACCATGATTAAATACAGAATTATTATTTCGCTTTAAACGAGCCTCGTGGGGAGGGTCATCGTCGCCACTAATAATAATCCACAATCATCCGTTTGGAATTTATTTATGTGAAAGCTATCTTTTGGCCGTCCCGTGGGGGAAATTTCTCCAAAAGAATTCACAAATAAATAAATCATGGAGGTCAAAATTAATTCAATTTTATTATCCGGAATAAAATTGTCAATTAATTATTTAAAACATACTTAGTAATTTTCGAAAGTGAGATTTTTCCAAAACAATTTCTCATGCATCGCATATTCAAACATAATTAAATACGCACGAAAAATAAAGCAAACATCAAAACAAAAAATTAAACACATTAGGCACATATATCCAATTGTCATGGTTAATTTTTGTCATGTCTTGATCTTGAGAAATCGTCTTCATAGCCTTCATCGTTCGTCTCGAAAGGTTCCCACTCGTCCGCAACAGTTTCTTTGGAATGTCCTTCGTCTATGTCCGAAATGATGTCCGGCATTGGGTAGCTCACGGTCCAAAACACGTATCCGCGCACGCCCGCATTTGGTCCGGCCATCCCCACCCATCGCTCGGCGGCTCTCGTGAGTCTATACAGATCTCTTACAGCATACCCGCGCCATCCCAGATCATCGCGAAAGCACTCGGTAAGGCTTCGGTAGTGCTCGGCGATCACTTTAGTAATCGCGTGGATCTCACAAGAATCTGCGCGACCATCGCTTTCGCTTCGCCACCTCGCCGGCTATTTCGGCATTTCGGCGAGCCGCGGATCTGCAAGGGTGCCCGCCGACCTCGCTGCGATGCCTCGGCCATATCGCACATGTATGCTTTGTATGAAGACTGCAGCGCCGTCTTGGCGTCGGCGCGGGCATCCGCCCGTCGCAGCGTGCCGCCCAGCGCGCCTATACTGCCTCCGCGCCGCCCGCCGGTCTAATTTTGCCCGGGCGCTCGGCCACTCCTGGGCTTGCGCGCGCGTCTTGCCGCCGGCGCCTTCGGCCCACCCGTGCGTGATCGCTAGCACCTCGTGCTTTGGTGATATCGTCCGAGCACTTGGTCGCCCGATTTTTAATTCTTCGTCTTCGTTCTCGATCCGGTTGCAATTTATTTACACAAAATAAATAAATCTAGATCTAGACTAGTCTATTATATTGATCAAATCAAACAAATCGTAATCTACTCGTGGATTTTTTCACGAGGCAAAACGAATTCGAACAAATCGAATTAAAAACCACAATTTATATGCATGCATAAACATTCATCAAATACCATGACAATTGGATACCTGCAAAAAAGATCTAGCAATTCTACTATCCAATTTCAAATTTAATGAACAACGAATTAAATTACAATTTAAAATTCAGAGCCCAAAACTGAGATACCAGTTGTTGGGGAATGGGTTACCCGGATCTATTCGAGATGAATATTTAAATACAAATTTAATTCTCACAATTATTACTAGCATGAATTAAACCTATATTAATTCAAATAATAATTCAACAACAAATCATGCATACAAATTTGTCACATAAATCCTACGCATGCGGAATTGCTAGGAGTTTACGTGAACTAACCTCTCGGAGTGACAACCGTTGAGAAGATGGATCCCGCTATCACGAACACACCAAAAGACCTTCTCAAGTATTCCCTCGTCCTTGTCCAACAATCCGGTGGTAGGATGCTCGCCAACAATTTAACAAAAGGAAAAATAAAATTATGTTGCACCACCTTTGTGGATTTCTAATTTTTCCAACACATGGAATTGCATTGGGGATGAAAAATTCATCCCCTATTTATAATACAAGGGGTGGCCGATTTTTACCCTAGGAATAAGATGGGAAAATCTTTTTCTTGCTCTCCAAGAAATCTTGAACATATCCAATATTTTTTTTTCTCCATATTTAAAATATTCCACAAAAATCCCAACTCCCTATATTAAGGGATTTTCGAAAATATCACATTAAATAGGGAAGAAATAAGATCTTTGATTTTTCTTGAATTTATGGGATAATCTTGTATTCCAAGAATACATATTCCATAAAATCTTTCCAAGAAAATCTTTTCTCTTTCTTCCTTTAATGTTTTTCGAATAATATGAAAAAATTAGCAACAATAGTTTATTTTATTTTCAACACATTTTCAGTTATTGGACTTCATCTTTGTCTACTTGGGGGCCTTTAGGAGAATTAAGATTGGACTTACCAATGGACCTTGAATTTTCAATATTGAGCCACTATATTATTCAAGCCCATAAATATTAATTAATCCCACTACATAATTAATATTGCACTATCCATCTTAACCCATATTACTGTTAATATGGCTCCCGGTTATTATTTCCCGTGTTTAAGATTATCCAGTCCATTAATTAATTTAGGCCACTGAAATAGCTTCACATTAATTAACATCTTTTTCCTTGGTCAAGGAACGACTCAACATTATTATCCATACCGGAAACTAATTCCACTTGCAAGATTTGGTATGATAAAACTTTTGAGCCTCCCAAGGGGACAAATCAAACAAGGCGCACTTGCACACGTTTCACCGTATTAAATCTTAGCAATCGTCGTGTAAGCAATAACATTGCCCAAGATACAAGGTATTGAATCTCACTGATTCTCTTCCCATCATAAGTCAAGGCAATGGTTAGTGATTCCACACGATCCTATTTAAGGGACGGAGATTAAGAAATAATGAACCACTGAGGTCTAATTCTTCTATATTCAGTAGTGAAGAATTTATCCTGCTGTAGGTCCCATTCAGTTCATCATAATGCACTAGTGCAATCTCTTGGTCAAGACAAGCCAATCTGAGCCTTACACTTCAACTTTTCACGATGGTTTGTTCATTTCCATGGGTCGTGAATTCTGTACTTTTAGTTACAAGGGACTGTTAATTTAATCTTCTGTGATCTGGTATCACTAAATTAACTACAATGTAACACGTAATATTTATTGAACAGTTATGCAGTAAATATATGTAACATTCAATGATATTTAAAGCATCAGTGATAAATAATTTATTTCAGCAAATAAGACATAAATTCAGTCTGGTTATACAAAGTAAAAGCATACTTTCCAGTATAACCCCAACAGTAAGGACCAAAAGGAAAACCCCTAGGAGAATACCCATAGAGAGCCTCAAAGGGTGTCATCTTCAAGCTAGTGTGATAGTTAGTATTGTACCAAAATTCAGCCAAAGAAAACCACTTTAACCACTGTTTAGGGTTATCACTGGTCATACACCTTAGATACTACTCTAGGCATTGGTTGACCCTCTCAGTTTGGCCATCAGACTGAGGGTGGTAGGAAGAACTTAGATGTAACTAGGGGTGAGCAGTATTCGATTATAACCGAAAACCGAACTGGAACCGAACCGAAATATTAATTCGGTTTGGTTAATTAGGTTTTCGGTTTGGTTTCGGTTTTAAATTTAAAAATTTCGGTATTCGATTTCAGTTTCGATTTCGGTTTTAAGGGTGAAAAAACCGAATAACCAAAAATCGAACTGAAATGAAATAATATAACATAATATATATAATATTACTTTATTACTTAAATATTAAGAGGCACGAAGTCAGATTTCAGCTGTAATTGTTGGCTATTTAATTCCAATTTTTTGGTCAGTTCAAAGTACTGAACATATTAAGTATTGGTTGGGTTATTATTTGGGTTGTATTGGAATTTATTTGGGCTATATTTGTTGGACTATTTAATTTTGGTTTTTCAGTTTTTAACCGAAACCGAACCGAAAAAATTCAGTTTGGTTTAGTTCGGTTTATACTCATTTCGGTTCGGATTCGGTTTTAAATTTTAAAATTTTCGATAATTCGGTTTTGTTAATTCGGTTCGGTTCGGTAACCCAAAAACCGAATGCTCACCCCTAAATGTAACTGAGTTCCCACCAACTTAAAAAGCTCCTTCCAAAATAACTAGTAAAGAACTTGTCCTTATCACTCACAATGCTAACTGGTAGCCCATGTAGTTTGCAAATGACATCCATAAACACCTTTGCAAGAGAGTTAGCAGTATAGGGGTGAGAGAGAGCTATAAAATGGGAATATTTTGTAAATCTGCCAACAATCACCCATATTACACTTTTACCCCATGATTTAGGCAGCCCCTCTATGAAATCCATAGAGATATGTGTTCAAGCTTGCTCTGGGATGGGCAAAGGCTGTAGTAGGCCAGGATATAACTCTGAGCTTGACTTACTCTTAGCAAAAACTTCACACTTTCTAACCCAATTCTGTATGTCATCCTTCATGTTAGGTCAGAAAAACATTCTCTTCAACCTTTGATAAGTCCCTGTGACCCCTGAATGTCCTCCATATGGGGTGAGGTGCATTTCAGAGAAAATTAAACTTCTGATCCCTTGATTGTTCCCAATAACCAACCTTTTTTTGTATCTTAAGATACCCCCTTTTAAATGAAACAATGGATAAGTGTTTGAGTCAGTACCTTTGGATCTGATGATTTCTTGAATGTGATCATCATTTTCATAGCTGAGTAGAACTTGATTTAACCATGTAGGAATTATTGTAGTAATGGTTGTACTACTTTCCTCTGTGTATTCTCTTCTGGACAGTGCATCAGTAGCACTGTTTTCACTTCCTCTCTTGTACTGGATGTCATAATCCAGTCTCAATAACTTAGTGATCCACTTATGTTGTAAGGGAGTCACCACATTTTGATCCAAAAGATGTCTAGACTTCTGATCAGTTTTGATAGTGAACCTTTGGCTTTGAAGATAGTGCCTCCACTTCTGAACAACCATAAGAACTGCTAGGAAATCCCTCTCATAGATAGATAGAGATTGGTTCCTAGGGCATAAGGACTTACTCATGTAAGCAATAGGCTTACCTTCTTGCATGAGTACAACTCCAATTCCCTTTCCACTGGCATTTGTTTCCACCACAAATTTCTTGGTGAAATCAGGCAATGCTAGTACAGAAACAGTAATCATAGCCTCCTTCAATTGTTTGAAAGCAAGGTCAGTTTCAAGACCCCACTTGAAATTGTCCTTCTTGATTAATGAAGTGAGTGGCTTTCTGATAAATCCATATCCCTTCACAAACTTCCTATAGTAGCCTATTAAACCCAGAAATCCCTTCAGTTGTTTGATGGTTTGTGGTTTTGGCCATTGAACCATGCATTCAGTCTTGGAAGGATCAGTAGCCACCCCCTCCTCAGATATTATATGGCCTAAGTACTCCACTTCAGGTTGGCCAAAACTACATTTGCTCCTCTTAGCAAAAAGTTTATTAGCCCTCAGCAGTTGCAAAACCAATTCTAGTTGATTCAAGTGTTGTTTCTTTCCCTGACTGTACACCAATATATCATCAAAGAAAACTAGAACTAACTTTCTCAAATACTCCATAAACACTTGATTCATAAGGGACTGAAATGTAGCTGGAGCATTACATAACCCAAATGGCATTACTGGAAATTCATAATGACCATTGTGGGTTCTGAAAGCTGTAAGATACTTGTGCTCCTCCTTCATCAAAATTTGAAAGTAACCTGACCTTAAATCAATGTTAGAGAAGACCTTAGCACCATTTAACTCATCAAGCAACTCATCAATGATAGGGATAGGGTAACTGTGCTTGATAGTCAGCTCATTAAGGTACCTGTAATCCTACACACATCCTCCAAAAACCATCCTTCTTTTTTACTAGGATCACATGAGAGGCAAAAAGACTCTTATTGTGTTGAGTAACACCAACTTCCAATAAATCTTTCACAATTTTCTCAATCTCACCCTTGTGTATGTGAGATGTCCTATATGGATACTGCTGCTTAGGGATGCTCCCAGGTTTAAGCAAAATATGGTGCTCTACCCCTCTACTAGGTGGCAACTCACTGGGTTCTTCAAAAACATCCTAATAGGTCAGCAGTAACTTCTGTAGTTTAGGATCCATCCCTTCAGAATCAGTTGGTACTGAAGTGACTAAGTACATTTCCTCAATGTCCTTAGAGGCCTCAATGTGTATCATTTGATGCAGTCCTACCTCAGTTAGGAACTTGCATCTAGCTGATGAAGTCAAGGCTTGGAGTTTCACCCTTTTCCCCAAGAGATTGACTGTAAAAGTCATCTTTTCATAGTCAAGTTCAATAGGTGTACAAGATTTGAGCCAATCACCCCCCAAAATCATATCACAACCCTCATTATCCAAGAGCCTCAAGGGGTAAGTGAATTTGTTACCCTGTATTTCCCAAGTGAAGGGGTTCACTTGTTGGGAGCTCACTAACCTCTGGGCATTAGCTACCTTTACTAAGATTGGCCTTGTAGCACTCAAGGGACAATTCAGTCTCTTAACAATATCGGTTTGTATAAAACTCAAGGTACTCCCTGAGACAATGAGTATGTGGAGTTTGTGATGACCAAACTCCCCAAATAGCCTCATTGTAGTAACACCATCCTCCCCACTCAAAGCATTGAGTGACATCTGTATTTCTTCCATGATATCAGCTCCATACACCACATTTTCCTCAATTTCAGTATTCTGAATAGTAGGAGATGGAATAACCTCTTCATCTTCTTCAGCCATGATCATATAAGAAATTTTTTGCTTACATCTATGACCATGAACAAATGGTTCATCACAGTTGTAACACAACCCTTTCTCTTGTTGGAGTTATACTGGAAAGTATGCTTTTACTTTGTATAACCAGACCGAATTTCTATCTTATTTGCTGAAATAAATTATTTATCACTGATGCTTTAAATATCATTGAATGTTACATATATTTACTGCATAACTGTTCAATAAATAAGTACGTGTTACATTGTAGTTAATTTAGTGATACCAGATCACAAAAGATTAAATTAACAGTCCTTTGTAACTAAAAGTACATAATTCACTACCCAGATGGAAATGAACAAACCATCGTGAAAGGTTGAAGTGCAAGGCTCAGATTGGCTTGTCTTGACCAAGAGATTGCACTAGTGCATTATGATGTACTGAACAGGACCTACAGGAGGACAAATTCTTCAGTACTGAATATAGAAGAGTTAGACCTTAGTGGTTCATTATTTCTTAATCCCCGTCCCTTAAATAAGATCGTGTGGAATCAATAGCCATTGCTTTGACTTATGATGGGAAGAGGATCATTGAGATTCAATACCTTGTATCTTGGGCAACGATATTGGTTACATGACGATTGCTAAGATTTAATACGGTGAAACGTGTGCAAGTACGTCTTGTTTGATTTGTTCCCTTGAGAGGCTCATAAGTTTTATCATACCAAATCTTGCAAGTGAAATTAATTTCCGGCATGGATAATAATGTTGAGTAATTCCTTAACAAAGGAAAAAGATGTTAATTAATATGAAGTTATTTCAGTGGCCTAAGATAATTAATGGACTGGATAATCTTAAACACGGGAAATAATAATCGGGAGCCATATTAACAGTAATATGGGTTAAGATGGATAGTGCAATATTAATTATGTAGTGGAATTAATTAATATTTATGGGCTTGAATAATATTGTGGCTCAATATTGAAAATTCAAAGTCCATTGGAAGATCCAATCTTAATTCTCCTAAAGGTCCCACAAGTAGCCCAAACATAAAGTCCAATAACTGAAAAAGGTGTTTAAAATAAAATAAATTATAGTTGCCTAATTTTTCATTTTTTTTCGAAAATTATGAATAAAAGAGGGAGAAAGATTTTCTTTGAATTTTGTTATGGAATGAGGATAAGTATTCTTGGAATACAAGATTATCTCATTAAATTCAAGAAATCTCCCACTTGGCTATTTATAATGAAATTTTCGAAAATTCCATAACATAAGGAGGAGGAGATTTTATTTGGGAGATATTTTGGGAAATAGAATATATTGGATATATTCAAGATTGTTTCTTGAAGAAGAAGCAAGAAAATTTCCCAATCACCCAAAAACCCTAATATTTTGCCCCCCCCCCCCTTAGTATTATAAATAGGGGATGAATTTTTCATCCCCAATGCAATTCCATGTGTTGAAAAAAAAATTAGAAATCAACAAATGTGGTGCAACATAATTTTATTTTTCTTTTTGTTAATTGTTCGCGAGCATCCTACCACCGGATTGTTGGACAAGGACGTGTGAATACTTGAGAAGGCTTTTTTGTGTGTTCGTGTGAACGGGATCCATCTTCTCAACGGTTGTCACTCCAAGAGGTTAGTTCACGTAAACTCCTAGCTATTCCACATGCGTAGTATTTATGTGACGAACTTGTATGCATGATTTGAAGTTGAATTATTATTTGAATTAATATAGGATTTATTCATGCTGGTAATAATTGTTAGGATTAAATTTGTATTTAAATATTCATCCCGAATAGATCCGGACAAATGAATTTTAAATTGTAATTTAATTCATTATTCATTAAATTTGGAATTGGATAGTAGAATTGCTAGATTTTTTTGCAGGTATCCAATTGTCATGGTATTTGATGAATGTTTTTATTTATGTATGCATATAAATTGTGGTTTTTAATTCGATTCATTTGAATTCGTTTTGCCTCGTGAGAAAATCCACGAGTAGATTAGGATTTGTTTGATTCATTCAATGTAATAGACTAGTCTAGATCTAGATTTATTTATTTTTTGTAAATAAATTGTAACTGGATCGGAAACGGAGGCGGAGATGAAGAATTAAAAGATGGATCCGGAACCGGGCGCAGGGTGGGTAGAGAAAAAGCGTCTTGGACGCGACGCCTTGGCGCCAAGAGACAGGCGTGGGCGAGGCCGAGGGCGGTGGATCGAGAAGACGATCGGATCGAGCCGACGAAAGCACGGGGTATGGTGGCATCGTCTTGGCGCGAATCGACGCGGGATCTATGGGCGGGCGTTGATGTAGCGGCGCTGCCGAAGGCCGCCGAGACATGTCGGCTGGCTGGGTGACGGCGGGCGCTTATGCGCTGGCGATGCCACGAGCACCGATCAACATGACCGGAGTGCAAAGGCGTGCACTCGACGAAATGGTCGGTCGATGGCGTGGCGACGCGTGGCGATTTTTTTTCAAGGCGGTCCGTGGGAGCTTTTCGAGATGAGCGATGAAGGCAATAAGGACGATTTCTCAAGATCAAGACATGACAAAATTAACCGTGACAATTGGATATATGTGCCCAATATGTTTAATTTTTATTTTGATATTTGCTTTATTTTTCGCGTATTTAATTGTGTTTTTGAATATGCGATGCATGAGAAATTGTTTTGGAAAAATCTCACTTTCAAAAATTACTAAGTATGTTTTAAATAATTAATTAACAATTTTATTCCGGATAATAAAATCGAATTAATTTTGGCCTCCATGATTTATTTATTTGTGAATTCTTTTGGAGAAATTCCCCCCACGGGACGGCCAAAAGATAGTTTTCACATGAATAAATTCAAACAGATGATTGTGGATTATTATTAGTGGCGACGATGACCCTCCCCACGAGGCTCGTTCAAAGTGAAATAATAATTATGTATTTAATCATGGTTATTACTTAGGTACAAAATTGATATGCATATACTTCCCCGAAGTCCCTGTCAATTTTATATTGGTCAAGTAGGAGCCAACTATTAATCTGGATATTAAAGGTTTGTAACTGTTTTCTTGTTTGTAACCTGCTTGAATGTGTTTAAATAATGACCCACCCCACGTGGCTTATTTAAACTGCTTTGAGATGTTGGCTAATGCATGTTCATATTTTTTTTGAGATTTTAATATGAAACATGTGATCGAATTTTGTGATAATTTTGTGCTTATGCAAATCGTTATTTATTTCAGTTCAGCATGTCGCAACCTTTTAATTCACTGTTATATACACTCAATGAACACCAACTTTCTGGTAAAAACTATGAGATTTGGAAACGAAACATGAAAATTGTCTTCACTGCACAACAAAAACACTATTGGGTTCTTGGCGTACCAAAGCCTGACAAGCCAACTAAAGGATCAACAAGTGCGGAGAGACTTCAGATTGATGACTGGGAGCGTTCAAATGAGCTTATGAAGTGTATAATCTTGACTTCTTTGTCTGATGATTTGAGATACATTCATAAAGGAATTGAATCTGCTGCGGAAATCATGGAAAGTCTTGAAGAAATGTTTTCAACAGAGAACCACATGATCAGTCAGCTAAGAAACAATGACATGGCTAGGCTAAAGATGACAGAGGGAACACCCGTAAGGGATCATGTTCTCAAAGTCAAACGCTATTTTGACAAACTTGATTATCTTGGCACTAAGTATTGTGATGGATCTAAAATTGATATCCTCCTCCTAACTCTCCCAAAATCTTTTGATGAGTTCTACTTTAGTTTTGTGATGAGCGATCGTATATTCACTATGGATACTCTGCAGGAGGTTTTGGAGACAGTAGAGAAGCATTTGGGAAAGGAGGATGAGGCATTGGTGACTAAAAGTCTCCTATCAAAATCTAGGTCAATGGTAGACAAGATTAATGAGGAGAAAAACTGTCAAGACCAATGCAATCTCATCATCAAGAAAAGTGAGATAGAAACAGTTAAATGTTTGGGTGTCAAGAAGGTCCCCAAAGGAAAGTGTTTTAACTGCGGTTAAAAAGGACATTGGAGGTCGGCCTATTCCAAACTCATGAGGAATGGAAAGAAAGGTAATTCTAACACACTAGTTGTTGAAACTTATTTGGCGGCGTATGCTTCCCATTCGTGGGTAGTGGATACGAGATCCACTGATCATGTTTGTTTCACTCTACAGGGGTTCAAGCGCACCCGACAACTAAGTGGAAGTGAGATCCTCATCACACTGGGCGATTGTCACATCCCAATTTTCAGAAAGCTTTTAAAGGAATCTTAAATAGGCAATTATCCAAATTTTCATAACAACTATAAATAATGCAATTTAAATTTTTCAAAATTTGCGGCTGAAGTAAATAAATTCAAAATATTTTTAAAGAAGATAATTTAGCCATAAAAATAATCTAATAAATTGTCTCAGTGCTAAACATAGCCCTTAGAAATAAAATAAAGTAATCCAATGCTACTGAAAATAACGTCATACTAAATCCTTAATATCCAAATAAAATAAAGTTATGCAATGAAATAATTTGCTTAAGTGGAATGATAAATGTCTCGAGGCAATCCACCGGCCCTCCACCGCACTCCGTAATTACTCTGCAAAATGTTAAGGATTGGGATGAGCAAAACAACTAGCTCAGTGGGATTCCCTCACAATGTTATAATCAAATATAGCACATAAATAAAATCATAAACTCACATAACATGCATCATAATCAATATAACGAGTCAAGGATCTTTTCCATCCTGAGTCGTATTGGCCAATCTGTATACGGTGGAGTTGCGTCCAAGGATCCTTTCCATTGTGGACTGAAGTCCCCGCAAGTTACAACGATCTTTTCCATCGAGTAACCAAATAATTCAATATAACATATCCACTTAAAACATGTAGCAAACAACAATTAAATTCACATGAATATTCAAAGATAACAAAGCAAGTAAAAATCCCACCTCAAGTCTTGATCTCGTAAACACGTAATTTGATTTAAAGCGTAAAATCCTCGTCACCTAAAATATTAAATAATAACGTCTTAGAAAAATTATTATAGTTTATAACCGAAGAATATTTAACATCTTATTAACAAATTAATGGCTAAATAGTATATACCATTAACAATATGTTATTGGACCCACTTTGAAAAATTGATCAGAACATTAGTATTAAAAAAAAAAGTCTGGTTTCGATCAAATAAGAAAAATAAACGTGTCCATGACATGGTTTATTAACATAATTATATGAATCCATAATTTAGGCAACCGCCGCATATACACGTTCTGGGACCTTTTTTTTTTTTTTTTGGTCGGAAAAAAGTGTAGTATTGCCAAAAAAAAGAGCCAAGAATATAAGACATATTCCGGCTCAAAGGTTCACCTTTACAAATGCAGCATCAGTAGCTCACAATATGAAGAAACACCTATTCCAAATGTATGCAGTATACTCCCCTATCTAACAAAAATCAAGATCAATTCAAGAGTTATGGAAGTCTAGGATTCATCAACCATTGTCTACAAGGAAGGTCTTTGAGATTACCGTCTTTTGTCGAAATCCAAGACCAGGTCCTTGCTTTGATCTCGTCCCAGATTTTCCCAGCATTCATCGTCACATTGTTGAAAATTCTCATTTCTTGAGTTCCAGAGTGTCCATAAAATTCCCGTCCAGATGGTATCCGCGATCCTCGTGTCCTTTCCTATTTTGAAGCTAGAGCCGAAGTGAAGAAAGTTCCGAATAGGGCAGCAATGCATTACTGTGTCGATCTGCAGCCACTTGAAGCAGTTGTACCAGATTTCACAAGAGACAGGACAGCACAAGAACAGGTGTGGGCTGTCCTCGTCATCGCGATTACAAAGTGCACAAGTCGGATTGCTCACAACCGAGTTCAAACCTCGCTTGATGAGGTTATCCTTGGTTTCAACGCGACCCTTCATAATATTCCAAACAATTGCTTGTACGCACCTCAGAGCATAGCATTTCCACAATTTCTTGTACGGCTTCATCTCGTCAGACCTGTTCGCCGAGTTGTGGCCTTGCCCATTGAGTTGCTTATAGGCTATCTTCGTTTGATAAATCCCGTTGTTGGAGCACGCCCATTCCCAAGTATCCGTCATGTCTTTGTGAATCCGAATCCCGCTGATTGACAATAAAAGTTGATTAACATAATCACTCTCTCTGGGAAGCAACGGTCTAGTCCAATTCAGATCCCAAGACCAGGCCGTCCCTTCCCATCTCCCCATCTCCCCCAACACACCCTCTTCTTGTGTACTCAACCTAAACAACCTGTTATATTTAACCCCCAAAGGCTCCCTCTCTACCCACACATCCCTCCAAAAAAAAGAGTATTCTTACCATCTCCTAGCACCCTCTTAATCTCCCCGCCCGCTCCCCCATTTCCCAATTCCCGATAAATGTTACAAATGTCACTCCACCATCCCGATATGTTTCTTCTCTCCCTCTCAAACGCCCCCACGACTCCCAGCCCCGCCCCCCATATTTTGATTTCACCACCCGGACCCACAATCTGCTCGGTTCATTAAGGAACCTCCACACCCATTTCCCCAACAACTCCCGATTAAAAAGCCCCAAGTTTTTTAACCCCAACCCCCCGAGTTGTTTCTCCTTACACATATCCTCCCAGCTCACCCACGGAATTTTGTGGGCATTTTCACTCCCCCCCAAAAAATTTCTTTGTAAACTAACTAATTCCTTAAGGGTTATTTTTGGCACACGATAAAATGATAGACAGTAGATCGGTATTGCCGAAAGAACAGATTGAACCAAAATAATTCTACCTCCAAACGAGAGTTGCTTATCTTCCCATTTTCCCAACCTCTTACGAATTTTCTCGACCAGGTCAGCCCAAGAAGCTGATTTCCTGTGTTCCACCCCAATATTAATGCCCAGATATGACATACATCCGCGTCCAATTTCACAGCCCAACAAAGCCGCCCTCTCTTCAAGAAAACAGCGCTGCATATTGTATCCCCAGAGGCTACATTTGCTGAAATTTACACATAATCCCGATAGAAGTTCGAAATTCCGGAGTAAATATTTTATGGCCTTCAGATTCTCAATCTTTCCCGGGCATAAGAAAATTGTGTCATCCGCGTATTGTAGATGGGACACCTTGATCTTCTCTCTCCCGACTTCCACTGCTTCAAGTAAGTTGGCACTAATAGCACGGTTGATGAGGATGCTCAACCCCTCTGCCGCGATCAAGTACAAAAAAGGAGAGAGTGGATCCCCTTGGCGAAGGCCCCTCTGAAGCTTGAACTCACCCGAAGGACTACCATTTACCAAAACCGACGCAGAAGCTGACGACACACATTCCATTATCCAAGAACGCCATTTTGGATGGAAATTCAGTCCCGTCATCATATTGTTGAGAAAACTCCAACTTACCGAATCGTAGGCCTTGGCGAAATCAACTTTGAAGACATTCCACTTCCTTTTTTCCTCTTGGTTTCATCAACGATCTCGTTGAGTGCTGCAATTGAGTCCATTATTTGCCTTCCCCCGATGAAGGCTGATTGGCTTTATGAGATAATCAAGTCGAGTACCTTGCTGAGACGAGAGGCCAGAATTTTGGCAATGATCTTGTAGAGGGACCCAATAAGCGAAATAGGTCGAAAGTCATTAAGGGAGGAACCCGAGTTCTTTTTTTTGGGATTAGAACGAGTCAAGGATCTTTTCCATCCTGAGTCGTATTGGCCAATCTGTATACGGTGGAGTTGCGTCCAAGGATCCTTTCCATTGTGGACTGAAGTCCCCGCAAGTTACAACGATCTTTTCCATCGAGTAACCAAATAATTCAATATAACATATCCACGTAAAACATGTAGTAAGCAACAATTAAATTCACATGAATATTCAAAGATAACAAAGCAAGTAAAAATCCCACCTCAAGTCTTGATTAACATGTAATAGTCTTGATTAACCTGTAATTTGATTTAAGATTTAAGACGTAAAATCCTCGTTACCTAAAATATTAAATAATAACGTCTTAGAAAAATTATTATAGTTTATAACCGAAGAATATTTGACATCTTATTATGGCTAAATAGTATATACCATTAACAATATGTTATTGGACCCACTTTGAAAATTTGATCAGAACATTAGTATTAAAAAAAAAAGTCTGGTTTCGATCAAATAAGAAAAATAAACGTGTCCATGACATGGTTTATTAACATAATTATATGAATCCATAATTTAGGCAACCGCCGCATATACACGTTCTGGGACTATTAACTTGGTTAATAAGATATACAACCAATTAATTGATTCTACAACCTGACTTTGACTATTAAAGATAAATTTATACTTTAAAAAAAAAATTATGGCTATTCTTTTTTAAAAAAATATGGCTCAAAGGAAAAAGTAATATAAGAATGCAATATGGATTTTGGTAATTGACACGGGAACGGAAAACTTTGAATACTTAGAATAGGCTGAAATAGCGAAGCAACCTAAGGATTTAACAAGCAAATAATTACGTAACCTATGACACAGGAAATTAGACCTTTAAAATTAGATGACAGTACCGTAAACTGTAAATAATGAGGAAGACAATTTATGAAAGGGAAAAGAGATTTATACAGTGTTTGAACCGAAAGGGTACTGCTTCAGTAAGGATTAAAATGGCTAGATAACTCAGATCCCCTGCTGCGAACAACAATAACTCGATGTGGAATGATGAATATATATAGACGAACAATATATATGTGTATAGTAGTGAGAGGAAAAGCTTTCTGTGTTTAAACAAGAGGAATGACCGTGTATATAATAGGCAGAGACTGAGAGAGAATTGGTTGAGATATTTGGGTTTAAAATTTAGATGAATCCAATAAAAATACTTTAGGGGGAGTTAAAGTTTATCCAAGCATTATATTATTTAATTAGAGAAAGGAAACTACATATATACATTATATCATAAGATTAGATTTTAGCGTGTTTAATTTATTAATATATATCTACATTTTATATATATATATATATTAATTAAACATACATAATTAATTATTTATTAATCTTTTTAATAATAAAAAAATTATTTATAAATTTCTTTTTAATAACTTATGGTGATTGAAAATTTTGGGTGTTACAGCGATGCTACGAGAGTGGCAACTGAAGCAGTGTGAGAAGTGCAGTTGTCTTTTAAAGACAAAGTTTTAATTTTGAGAGATGTTCTTTACGTTCCTTGTTTTAGAAAGAATTTAATTTCAGTTTCTAAACTTTTTCTTGATGGATATTCGGTTACTTTTAATAAAGTTGTTACCATTATTCTAAATAATGAGTTTATCTGTTATGGAACGTTGTCGAATAATCTCTACACAATTAACTGTGCACACCACTCACTATATGCATCCTATAACACATCGACTATTTCGGCTAAAAGAAAAAGTTCATCAAACGTGAACGAAACACTTCTATGGCATCTAAGACTAGGTCATATTAATCCAAAAAGGATCCAAAGGTTGGTCCAAGATGGTTCCTTGGAGTCTCTCCAGGTTGAACAATTTTCAACCTGCGAATCATGTTTGAAGGGTAAAATGACCAAGAGAGCATTTGGAGCCAAGGGGAATAGAGCCAAAGAAGTGTTAGAAATCTTTCACACCGATGTATGTGGTCCAATGTCAATCAAAGCGAGAGGAGGCTATGAGTATTTCGTTACTTTTATCGATGATTACTCAAGATATGGATACATTTACCTTATGAAGCATAAATCTGAGACCTTTGATAAATTCAAAGAATTTAAGGCTCAAGCAGAGAATCATAGGGAAAAACGTATCAACTCTCTACGATCTGATCGTGGAGGCGAATACCTCAGCGATGATTTTTTGAACTACTTATCAGATGAAGGGATTGTATCCCAGTTAACTGCACCCGGAACCCCTCAACAAAACGGGGTTGCAGAACGAAGAAACAAGACTCTTTTAGAAATGGTCAGGTCAATGATGAGTTATGCGGATCTACCCAAATCGTTTTGGGGTCACGCCTTGGAAACAACGGCTTACATTCTAAACTTGGTGTCATCCAAATCGGTTTCCAAAACCCCTAAAGAATTGTGGACCGGGCGCAAGCCCAGTCTAGGACATATGAGAATCTGGGGGTTCCCGGCATAAGTGTTGGACAAGAAAGCCGGTAAATTGGATCCAAGATCAGAATTAAGGTTGTTTATAGGATACCCCGAGGGAACGAAAGGGTGCATGTTCTATAGTCCCGAAGATCAAAAGGTGGTAATCAGTACATACTTTAGATTTTGGAAGAAGACTATATGAACGACAAGAAGCCCAGAAGTGAGATTACCTTGAATGAGCTAAAGAGGCTTACCTCAATGCCAACTGTACAAATCGATATACCAAACGACACATTTACACAACCGGAACCTCGTCGCAGTGGGAGGGTTATCCGACAGCCCGAGAGATTCATGGGGATAGGAGATGTTGGGGAATTAGGGTGCCCGGATCTATTCGAGATGATTTTTAAATACATATATATTTAAATTAAATAAATAATGACTAACATGAATTAATCCTAAATTAATTCAACATAATAATTAAACAACATGCGTACACATAATTCACGTAAATCCTAAACATGCGGAACTAGGAGTTACGGAATTACTAACCTATTGTAGAGACAAGCTTTGAGACGATGGATCAACCCAAGAGCCTTCCCAAATATATCCCCAAGTCCACGAACGTAATCCGGTGGGAGGATTCGCACGAACGATTTTAATGGGAGAGAAATTAAATATTTTGCTACCACCTTTGTGGATTTCTAATATTTCCAACACATGGAATTGCACTTGGGAATGAAAAGCTCATCCCCTATAAATAGGGAGGAGGGGTTCGAAATTTTAGGTCAAGAAAATAAGGAAGAAAATCTTTTCTTGATCTCCAAGAAATCTTGAATATATCTTCTATATTCTTTTCTCCTTAATTAAATTTTCCATAAAAATCTCTTCCCTTCGAAAATCACAAGATATTAGGAGTCAAGATTCGACTTCTTGAATTTATGGGATAATTATGTATTCCTACAATAATTATCTCTTTCCATAAAATATCTACAAGAAAATCAAGACAATCTTTTCTTCCTAATTAACTACAAATTTTCGAAAATATTAAGTGGAAATATAGCAAGAATATTTTTTTCTCTCTCTCATTAATTGGACTTTATTTTGGGCTATTTGGGGGGCCTTTAGGAGAATTAAGATTGGACCTTCAATGGACTATGAAGCTTTAATATTTTGAGCCAAATATTATTCAAGTCCATTAATATTAATTTATTCCACTATAAAATTAATATTGAACTATCCATCTTAACCCATATTACGATTTCACATAAAACATGACTCCCATTCATTATTTCTCGCGTTTAAGATTATATTAGTCCATTAATTAATTAAGCCACTGAACAAGCTTTATATTAATTAATATCTTTGTCCTTGGAGTAAAGACAACTCAACAATATTATCCATACCGGAAATAAATTTCCACTTGCAAGATTTGGTATGATAAAGGTTCTGAGCCCACCAAGGGGACAAATCAAGCAAGACGTACTTGCACGCGATTCTCCGTATTAAATGTCAGCAATCGTCATGTAATTAATAATATTGCCCAAGATATAAGGTATCGAATCACATTGACTCTCTTCCCATCATAAATCAAAGCAATAGTTATTAATTTCACACGATCCTATTTAAGGGACGGAGATTAAGAAATAACGCACCACTGAGGTCTAATTCTTGTATATTCAGTACCAAAGAATTTGTCCTCCTGTAGGTCCTCATTCAACGCACCTAAATGCGCTAGTGTGATCCCTTGGTCAAGACAAGCCAATATGGGTCTCACACTTCAACCGTTCATGATGGTTCGTTCATTTCCATCTGGGTTGTGAATTTGTACTTAATTACGAGGGCTGTTAATTTGATCTTCAGTGATCGGGTATCACCAAATTAACTACAACGTAATACGTACTGTCTTATTGAACGGGTTTGCAATAAACATATATAAAATTCATTCATATTTAATGCAACAGTGATTAAATAATTTATTTCAGTAAATAAATAAGAAACTTCAGTTTGGTTATACAAAGTAAAAGCATACTTTTCAGTATAACCCCAACAGGAGAGTCGTCAGACTTGATCCCTGGCGAAAATGAATCAGACCCATGGACTTACAACGAGGCAATCCATGACAAGGATGCGGATTCTTGGTAAACGACAATGAAAGCCAAAATGGGTTCTATGGATCAAAACAAGGTGTGGGAGCTAGTCGAACCACTTAATGGGGTCAAACTCATTGGATGCAAGTGGGTATACAAGAGGAAAAGATGATCGGACGGAAAGGTAGAAACCTTCAAAGCTAGACTTGTGGCAAAAGGTTACACTCAGAAAGAAGGGATCGACTATGAGGAAACCTTTTCGCCTGTAGCCATGCTAAAGTCCATCCGTATTCTCTTGTCGATAGCTGCGCATCTCGATTTCAAGATTTGGCAAATGGATGTCAAGACAACTTTCCTCAATGGAAGTCTTGAAGAAGAAATCTATATGCAACAACCCGAAGGCTTCATTGGAAAAGGCCAAGAACATCTTGTTTACAAGCTCAAAAAATCCATCTACGGACTGAAGCAAGCATCGCGTGCTTGGAACCAATGTTTTGATCAAGTTATAAAGTCTTACAGGTTCGATCAAAATGAGTTCGAAAGTTGTGTGTATAAAAAGCGTGTCGGAACTGCATTGGTATTCTTAGTACTATACGTAGACGATATTCTGCTCATCGGAGACGATGTAAAGGTTTTGTCAGACGTAAGGGCATGGCTGTCAAAACAGTTTGATATGAAGGACTTAGGGGAAGCCGGTCACATCCTTGGGACCAAGATCACTCGAGATCGTAAGAAAATAATGATAGGCTTATCGCAAGCCTCATACATAGACACTGTCTTGAAGCGATTCAACATGCAAGATTACAAGAAAGGCTTCGTACCTTTCAGGCATGGAATCCATCTATCCAAAGAAATGTGCCCTAAGACGCAAAGGGAGATAGATGACATGAAAGACATTCCTTATGCTTCGGCTGTTGGAAGCCTCATGTATGCTATGCTGTGCACGAGGCCAGATATCCGCTTTGCCGTTGGCATGGTAGCAAGATATCAGAGTAATCCAGGGAAAGAACATTGGACTGCAGTTAAAAGCATTCTGAAGTATCTGAAGAGAACTCGCGATAGAATGTTGGTTTATCAGTCAGACAGTCTGATTCCCATTGGATACACGGACTCGGATTTCCAATCAGACTTAGATTCCAGAAAATCTACCTCGGGTAGTGTGTTTTGCATGGGGGGAGCAGCCATGATATGGAGAAGCGTTAAGCAGAAATGCATCGCAGACTCTACCATGGAAGCCGAATACGTAGCTGCTTGCGAGGCAGCGAAGGAAGCAGTTTGGCTCAAAAACTTCCTAGTGGACTTGGACGTAGTTCCGAATTTTCCCAGCACCATCACGGTCTAATGTGATAATGTCGGAGCAGTTGAATTCAAGGGAACCGAGAGCCCACAAGGCCAGCAAACACATTGAAAGAAAATATCATCTTATACTAGAAATCGTTAAGAGAGGAGATATAGAGGTGGCAAAAATCGCGTCAGAAGACAACATAGCAGATCCATTCACAAAGGGTCTGCCTCAGAATACATTCGAGAGACACGTGGAAGGAATGGGTGTCAAGACCGTTGCCAATCTGCTTTGAGTATAAGTGGGAGAGATATTATTAGGTCCGTGTAGGTGACATTAGATGTCACGTAGATTCTACACGAGACGTGTTGTAGTATACTTAAAAGCAGACTTTGAGTATAAGTGGGAGATTGTTGGGGTTATACTGGAAAGTATGCTTTTACTTTGTATAATCAGACTTAATTTCTATCTTATTTGCTTAAATAAATTATTTATCACTGATGCTTTAAATATCATTGAATGTTACACATATTTACTACATAACTGTTCAATAAATAAGTACGTGTTACATTGTAGTTAATTTAGTGATACCAGATCACAGAAGATTAAATTAACAGTCCCTTGTAACTAAAATTACAGAATTCACGACCCAGATGGAAATGAACAAACCATCGTGAAAGGTTGAAGTGCAAGGCTCAGATTGGCTTGTCTTGACCAAGAGATTACACTAGTGCATTATGATGTACTGAACAGGACCTACAGGAGGACAAATTCTTCAGTACTGAATATAGAAGAATTAGACCTCAGTGGTTCATTATTTCTTAATCTTTGTCCCTTAAATAGGATCGTGTGGAATCAATAGCCATTGCTTTGACTTATGATGGGAAGAGGATCATTGAGATTCAATATCTTGTATCTTGGTCAATGATATTGGTTACACGACGATTGCTAAGATTTAATACGGTGAAACGTGTGCAAGTACGTCTTGTTTGATTTGTCCCCTTGGGAGGCTCATAAGTTTTATCATACCAAATCTTGCAAGTGGAATTAATTTTCGGTATGGATAATAATGTTGAGTCGTTCCTTAACCAAGAAAAAATATGTTAATTAATATGAAGCTATTTCAGTGGCCTAAATTAATTAATGGACTGGATAATCTTAAACACGGGAAATAATAACTGGGAGACATATTAACAGTAATATGGGTTAAGATGGATAGTGCAATATTAATTATGTAGTGGGATTAATTAATATTTATGGGCTTGAATAATATTGTGGCTCAATATTGAAAATTCAAAGTCCATTGGAAGGTCCAATCTTAATTCTCCTAAAGGCCCCTCAAGTAGCCCAAACATAAAGTCCAATAACTGAAAAAGGTGTTTAAAATAAAATAAATTATTGTTGCCTAATTTTTCATTTTTTTTTCAAAAATTATGAATAAAAGAGGGAGAAAGATTTTCTTTGAATTTTGTTATGGAATGAGGATAAGTATTCTTGGAATACAAGATTATCTCATTAAATTCAAGAAATCTCCCACTTGGCTATTTATAATGAAATTTTCGAAAATTCCATAACATAAGGAGGAGGAGATTTTATTTGGGAGATATTTTGGGAAATAGAATATATTGGATATATTCAAGATTGTTTCTTGAAGAAGAAGCAAGAAATTTTCCAATCACCCAAAAACCCTAATATTTTCGCCCCCCTAGTATTTCATCCCCAATGCAATTCCATGTGTTGGAAAAATTAGAAATCCACAAAGGTGGTGCAACATAATTTTATTTTTCCTTTTGTTAATTGTTCGCGAGCTTCCTACCACCGGATTGTTGGACAAGGACGTGAGCATACTTGAG
Source organism: Stenogyne calaminthoides (assembly GCA_037126765.1). NCBI lineage: Eukaryota > Viridiplantae > Streptophyta > Magnoliopsida > Lamiales > Lamiaceae > Stenogyne > Stenogyne calaminthoides. The sequence continues at coordinate 24,372,608 of JBBCBC010000026.1, read as the reverse complement.
AAGGCTTTTTGGTGTGTTCGTGTGAACGGGATCCATCTTCTCAACGGTTTTCACTCCAAGAGGTTAGTTCACGTAAACTCCTAGCTATTCCGCATGCGTAGGATTTATGTGACGAACTTGTATGCATGATTTGTTGTTGAATTATTATTTGAATTAATATAGGATTAATTCATGTTAGTAATAATTGTTAGAACTAAATTTATATTTAAATATTTATCCCGAATAGATCCGAACAAATAATTCCCCAATCTCCCTTCTAGCAGCCATTTCAGAAGGTGTTAAGACCTTGAAATGAGCCTTGGTTGGTGGTGGATTGCCCGTATTTGCAACACCCCCAGTGACATCTCCTTTTTTTCCCTGCCATGAGTTAGAATTAAAGTTAGTATTAGGGTTAGGATTAGAAACCCTTGAGTAGGGTTTAAACTTTCTTGTTAGTGCAGCAATAGCCTGATCTTGCTTTCTGCCCAATTTGATAGCATGTTGTAGAGTAACAGGTTCAAACACACACAGGTGGATCATATGTCCTTCAACTAATTAACAAAAAAAAAAGGATTCATACGACAATTGTTATGTAAAATTAACAGTTTCAGGTAGAGCATGTACCTCATAATCAATGAGCTGGACGTGTTCTCCTTCCCTCTATTTCTTGGCACAATCCATATGCTGTACCATTATCACTGCATAGGGTACAACATATAATATCCCTAATTCGAAAACCAGTCGCATTATGTGCACACAGAGATTCGATTTATGTATAAATGTAGGATATACCGAGCATACGGCGTCGTTTGGAAGCGGCTTGCAAATGCCGTCGGTGGAGGTGGTGTTTAACCAACGGCCGAGATTAATGGAGTCTGGATGTACGTTGATAGAGCGGCTCCGATTGGGTTTGAAGAATATCCGATCCCCTTCCATGGATTAAATACTGAATCAATTCGCAAATTTCAAAGAGCTATCAGAGATACACTTCAATGGCTTCTCTACTCCCCTTCATCCCAATCCTTCTTTTGCCCAATACCACACTATGAAGTATGAACACCCCTTGAGAAAAGTTGAATAATGAACGAGGTTTTATAAGAGGTTTTTTTTTAAATCTTTATGTAATAAGTAATTGTATTGTGTGCATGTGTGGTGAAAAGTAATGATATTTTGCTAAGGGGTGCTGCTAAATGGTAGGAATCATCCGGAGTGAAAAGGGTAAAATGACTTAACTACCCTTAATGAAATCGTGATAATTTCAATTTTGACGAACCAACTACACTCTAAACATTAAATAATGAACTCTAAATCATGACCTATTCGGACTGGGTTAACTATGAACCAGTCGGGCCGGGTATAAAATATTTCATTAAGGGTACTAAGGTAAATTTACACATCTAAAGGGTGTTCACCCCGGGGTAAATCATCCCATTTAGCATTACCGTTTTGCTTATATTGTGTGCTAATATTGTGAATATGATGAGGATGGAGAATAAGGAGTGAGTCGTGCACCGGGTGCACCGTACATTCATAGTGTATTTTAGAAGCGTGCAACTTTACAAAACAGAAACGTGCAACTATTCCAAATAGAAGCATGCAACTATGTTCCCATATTAACAGTTATACTTTTATGTGTAAATAAGTCGCACTTTTCAACATAACATATTCCACGCTTTTAAAATGCACTATGAGTTCACGGTGCACCCGGGTGCACACAAGACCTAGCCGAGAGTTATATTTTTTGGTTATGAAGTTTATTACGGGAGACGAAAAAATGAAAGTGCGAAGTTTATTGCGGAGCTAAATAGTACTCCCTCCGTCCCGCAATAACATGCACACCTATTCGGGCATAAAAACTAAGAAAACCTACTTTAGTGATATTATTTAAATAAATTATAATGATATTGTGAGGGTGTAAGTTTTGAGTGTTTTGTCATTTTAGAAAATGTGCACGTTATTATGGGACGGATCAAAAAGAAAATTGTGTACGTTATTGCAGGACGGAGGTAGTTTATAAGAAAAGTAGAAAACAAATAATAAGTGATGTAAATATAACAAAAATTAAAAGAAATCTGCTAAGATTCTAGAATGACTTTTTATTTTCAAGGTCTCTTATTGTCTTTTGATTGTGTATTGATTTAAAGAAATCTGTTATTAATTTAATTTTGAAAAATTTAAGTTCCACTTGGTTGGAGGTAATTGAGGAGGCTAATGAAAATTATTCATATTAATATTGTTTGACAATTTTAATGTGTTCATAATGAGAATAGAAATGAATAATTAATTACCCTACACTTTCACCACTCACTCATTCCCATAGTGTGCTTTGACCTCTCAATGATATTCATTATCATTACCATTCCCAAATCATTCCAAACTTACACTCAATATATTGTGCTGTGATTCGTATGTATTGGTTGATTTCTGAATTTTGGTTTCCTCATACAAGTCTTCTGAAATCTTCTTGCAATTTTGGATTCTTGTATTTTTGGAAGAAGGATTGTCACATAAAGTGCAATATAGCTACGAAGAGACCATGGAGGTGGAAGATTCTAACAGGGAATCATATCACCCCAATAAATAACCATATTAAAATAATACACATCTCACTACATCCTACCAAACACTCACAAATAATACACATTTCACCTCATCTCACAAATTTTATACTAAAATAATCTTACATTTCTATATTCTCTTATCTCATCTCTCCTCCCGAACGAGACCTGAGTATAACTATGTGAGACCTATTCATCTGGCCTCCAAATCGGTTATCGTGATCGTATTTCTCTCAGATATGGAACTGGGTAATGTAAAACTTCCTTCAGAAGTGGAACTTCTTCCAATGAAAAATCCAGGTTCACTGGGATCAGGCAAGATTGCTCCGTCAGTTCCTAACATGAAAAGAACCGATGCCATCATTGGTCGATCTTCTGCAAAATTCTGAACGCATAATAATGCAACATGTATGCATCTTTTCACTTCCGATTCCACATATGTATCGTCCAGACATCCATCCATCAGCTCCAGAAGTTTGTTTTCCTTCCATAGCCACCATGCCTGTCACAGTCGTGTCAAGACAAGTGAGTAAGTTTTTTAAACATTAAAACAATGCTTTTGTCAGTAGACAATCATCAACAAAGACATAATGTTAAAAGTAATACATGTTCCAAGAGGCCATGGCAATGATCACCGCTGCATTTGAAGCCCCTGTTCTTTTTCCCACTAACGAGCTCTAACAATACAACTCCGAGGCTAAAGATATCAGATTTCACAGAAAACTTCCCATCTTTAGTGTATTCTGGAGCCATATAGCCACTGCATAAAGTTATTAGTCACAAGGCCCCATAAAAACTGAGACGCTTTGTATCATAAAGTAAAGCTTACAATGTCCCAATAATTCTTCTTGTTCTTGCAAAAGGTTGATCCTCTTCAAATGTTCTTGCTATGCCAAAGTCTGAGATTTTCGGATTTAGTTTTCCATCCAGTAGAATGTTGCTCATTTTGAGATCACGATGGACGATCTTTAATCTGGAATCGTGATGGAGATAAAGCAATCCTCTAGTAACTCCCATGATTATGTCAAAGCGCTTAGGCCAGGTCAAAAGTGTCTATCGATTTTGATCTGCACATGAAAGACTTGTTACGACATCGAGGCGCTCTTAAATATTCTAAAATTAATTTAGAAAGAATAACGATAGAAGATAATCTTAGGCTGTACCAAAAATAAAACAGTCCAAGCTGTTGTTGTGCAAGTATTCATAGATAAGCATTCTTTCTTCTCCTTCAGTGCAACATCCCAAAAGTCTAACAAGCTTTGTATGTTGAAGTTCAGCAATCAAGGTGATTTCATTTTTGAACTCTTCAAGACCTTGTCCCGAAGTTTTTGACAATCTTTTAATGGCTATTATTTCATTTGATGGTAAATTTCCCTGCTCATGAATGTAGAATTTAGAGTCAGAATGTTTGTCTTTTGTTTCACCAATGGGGCTCTCATGTAGTAAGTTACCTTGTAAACAGGACCAAAACCACCTTCTCCGATCATGTTTTCACTCGAGAAGTTGTTTGTTGCCGCCACAATTGTGGCAAACTTGAATGAAGGTAAATCTAGATCATCGTTAATCTTTTCTGCTACTGTGAAGGTGAAAAACAAAAAATAATGCGTCTTGCTGCAAGTTTTTCAACCAAAAACATAGTTTTTTGAGCAGTCAATTGCATAAGTTCAGAATTGTTACCTCGACTTTTTCTTCTTGTCAGCATAAATATCCCTCCATTGATAAAGCCTTATACAAGAACTCCAGAAGCAATCGACAGTAGCCATGACACACTTTTCTTCTCTTTCGTTGGGTCAATGCTAGAATCTACAAAGAAAAAAACCAGCTAACAAAATTAATGTGGTTCTGGAGCTATACACGAGGTGGAAAACGAACATACAGACTAGATGAAATCACAACTTAGTCTGTTTTATATACGTAATTTGCTACTTGTTATAATTTCAAGGTGTTCAAACAACAAGATAATAATTCATCCCACTATCTAGTGTTGCATCTATCTAGTCCAAACTCATGCCTCATAGTTTTATTCCCTTCCATCTCTGGTTTCCTACAAAACTGATGCATTTAAAGATCTCATGCACGCATATCCAAATCACCTTAAGAGTGTTTCTCTAACTATTTTCATGATACATTCACTATACTTACTCTATCTAATTTGCAGCATACATACATCAATATCTACATTCACATATCTACTACCATAATTTCTTTTGCCGATGTCCATATTCACAAACATTTAACAAGAACAATAGTTATAAAGCACTTACCATCAACTAGCTCTGAACCTGGTACGCGGATATAGATGATCTGGTTGGTATCTGCTGTAGGGATTTCTTTGATATCAATTAGATCACCAAACCACATCACACAACCACTGCCTCCATTTGTTATGTAAGGATTTGCATATGCAGTGCAGTTACAGTTTCTTAAGCACTCAGCTCGACATTCATCGAGCCCCATGCTATCATTTAACCAGTACTTCAGCATATCTGGGTACTTCACCTGTCTAACCGCTTGAAAACCATCTCCACTTTGGCAATTCAATGGTGTGATTCTAGTGCATCCATCAGACCAATCTTGGTGATCCCAATCTTGCTTGAACTTAGGTGCAAATCCCTTTAAACACTCGCATCTGACTGCCTTATCCATACTGCAGATGCCATTAGGACCACAGAGACCATATTCGTCGCAAGCGTCTATTGGCGTTGTATACACAAGATTCCACTTGTCCTTTCTGCTATTCAATTTGTACCGCTGTAACAATCCCGAAGTAGAAAGTGTGTCTCTAAGGATAACAGAGCTGTCGTACGGATCTTCCCATGATATCAACCTCCTTCCACTGAAAGACAAAATAGGCTTGCATATGAGATTGGGAAACTGCAGAATACCACAAAAGCATTTCCCATTCCACTTTCCTAATCGAGTTATTATCTTATCCCATCTGAGAATTACCATATCAGGCAACCCCTGGTTTTCAATCTTTACAACAAAGTCTCCAGAAGAAGGATCTTCCTGATTTCTCCATGATCTCAAATAAATCTGCACACCAGCATCAGGGTCATCCACCATTTTCATTCATGGTAAACTGGTGTCGGTTGGGAAATCAAAACTCTGCCATATGTACCTCTTTGATGAACCTTCTTCAATAGTCTCGTTTACAATAACCAGGTTTCCAGAATCCAGGAGGTGTAAAACTGGATTTGATATCACACCTGTTGTACTTGCAGACCAGATATAACTTCCATTTCTGCTTATCACAAGAGTTCCATTTCCAGAAATAGAAAAAGTAACACCATTTGTGTCCGAGATGGGATTGTTTCTGTTTGCAACCCAAACTACAACATCTGGTGTGCTTTCGTACCATATCCCCAAAAACTGATTTAGGGATTTCCCAGGCCTGAAAAACCCCAGCTCAAAAAGTTGGTTTTGGGAAGTCAAAGTTTGGCCAAATACAAACGTTTGGTTTGGAAAAAGTGTATGTCCGCCAACCATTAATTTCGGGAAGGCGATTGTGTGAAAAACTGTGAACACAATTGTAGTGTAAAGGAACTGCATCATTTTTTAAGTTTGACATAGTTTCTGAGGTGATTTTAAAGTTTTAAGCACCGCCTGGCACGCAAAAATATCAAAGACTTTGACCCTTAGTATGGAAAACTAGTGTCCAACTTTGCTTGTGAATTCAAAGTTGACTGTTGAGAGTTTGAATTTACAAGTGTTGAGGTAACACAAGAAGATCCAAACAACTTGAAGATTATGTCATGATAATATTTAAATCATTCTGCAAAAGAAAAAAGAAACAGAAAAACTGCGGAGAAATCCAATTTAATAATTGGCCCCTGCATAGACAATTAGCACTATCAGCTATAAATCACCCCCATTTTAAATCACTACTCCATAGCAAAAAAAATACTTCTAGAATTCAAAAGCTGTGAGAAATCAGTTTTGAAAAAAAAGTGATTCTAACCAAAGTTGAAATCGATGCAATAAACTATTATTAATTCATTAACTCATTTTTGTACCATAAGGCATCACTCATTTTTGTACCATTGTTTAGTAGTGTGATTGACGAAAACCAGACTTGATTCCATAGTTACACAAAAAATATGATAAAAAGAGATCGAAGTTGCTTATACAATTCCAATGCCAGAAAAAAAATTAGGTATTTAAAAATTCAATTAAGTCGTCAAATTCCAGCAGACGATGGGGTAAAAGCGGAAAGCGAACCTGGCGTAGCCTCTGAACCAAAAAGGAGGGATTGAAGACGAAGAGAAGCAGAGAAGCCATTGAAGTGATGTAACAGGCGACTGGAAATAAGAAAATGGCGAGAAAATGGCAGAGAAAGACGTTGAAGAGGAAATTAATTTAGAAATCAGTTGAAAACGGAGCTCCAGTCGGGTTTATATCGTACCCGGTTCTACCCAGCTCGACCCCAACTTCTAAGTCGTGTTCGCGTTTTTAGAAATACAAACTATATAACGGCGTCGTTTCGTATATCAAACACAACTCTTCAAACAAATTGATTATGAGGTGCATCACTCTTGACCACTTCGAATTAGGGCCTTCTTCAACTTTAATCCAATTTAAGGCCAGTTTTCCATTTTTCTGATTAAGAATAGTAAGTATTGATACACTATAGTCAAAGTCTTTCATTTTCTATTTTAGGGGTTTAACTTTATCTCACCAGAAAAAACTAGTATATCAAAATGCTTCATTGCTTCATATATATGATCCTTTTTTTGGTTAATTAGCTGGACATATGATCCACCTTCTTATGTTTTTTTTTTTTAATCCACATTCTCCATCTACCAATGACTGAAAAATACACTTGTTGTATATTAGTTAAAGAAGAGTATATGTCAAATGAAGAAAATCATGATAAAAAGACTATATAAAGAATTCTTGACCATTTCATGTAAGGGCCTTCTTCAACTTTAATCCAACTTAAGGTAAAGTTTTCATACCTCTGTTTAAGAATAGTATTTTTTCATACACCTATACTTTTGGAGAAACTATTTCTAAAGCTTCATACTCATATTTCTGATTTTAAAATGGCGCAGTTCCTTTACACTATAGTTTCTGATTTACCCTTTCCAGTTTTAACCTGAAATTTGGCAGCATTACTTGTATGGTGGAAGGTTTTGAAATTTACACCAATCATAAAAGTCTAAAGTATTTTTTCACGCTAAAAGAAATGAGTTTGAGGCAAAAGGGTGATTGGAGTTCGCTAAAGATTATCAGAGAGATGCTGTTAGAAGAAGTTTGTTAGTTCTTGTTTCTTAAATATAACATCACCATATATACCTTATGATGCATCACTGCTGATAGTTATCAATCGATAAACTGTTTTGATAAACATAAAAAGTGTCGGGCTTAACATAGATATCTGCATGATGGAATATGTAGTAATATGTGGTTTATCGAGCCTCCAGCTGTGTAATGCTCAGTGCATTATTTGAACATGCTATCTGTAATATATCTGGATTTTCAGTGTTTACTAGATCTGTTGCTGTGAAAAAACCAGGATGTTTAGCTTCAGGCAAAACATTGTCATTGCCCAACATCTGTACTACAGCTGACATGCTTCAGGTTGCTCTTGAACGCATAAAAGGCCAATATGGATTGATCGCACTACTTCCGATAAATTGCACGAATCAATGAAACAAGCATCAACCAATTCTGACGACCTTCCTTCTCTGTAAAGCGTCCATGCCTGTTACATTGGAGCTCATATCAGGATCTTTTTTATCCACATTGCTTACTGTAATTTTTAAAACAAGATTAGCCAAATGGATTTTCATTATCTGTAAATTTATCAAAACTGAGCTGACTTCCAGCTTGACACATCCAATCTGGACTTCAGTTTCAATATCAATACTCAAGACAGAACACACATAAATAATTGCTTGTTTATTAGGTCAAACCACCCCACTTTGAACAATCACGTCACTCATCCAAAAAGACCAGCAACACACGATATAATGATTATATTTTCATAACATACTTATTCAAGTTTCTATAAGATGTAAATACTTACATGTGTAAGAAGGTCGAGGTGGCGATCATTATGAGAAAATATCTTGTTTCTCTTGCCAGTGACAATCTCAAGCACTATAACTCCAAAGCTGAAGACATCTGATTTCACTGAGTAAAGGCCGTACGTGGCGTATTCTGGAGACAAGTAACCGCTACAAGAATATGTTGGTGATAGGGTTAAATAGTTAGAGGAAGTATCTATGATGAATTGTGTTATAAAGAATGATAACATACTATGTTCCTACTACTCGCTCTTGTGTCAGCTCTAGTTTCGTTTCCTCCCAAAGTTCTAGCAAGACCGAAATCTGATATCTTTGGATTCATATTAGAGTCTAGTAATATATTGCTGGCTTTGAGGTCTCTGTGGATAACTCGGAGACGAGAATCTTGATGAAGATACATAAGACCCATAGCAATACCATTGATAATGTTAAGGCGCCTAGGCCAATCTAGTAATGTGCTCTTCACTTGATCTGTCAAATAAATGAGGGCATATTTATTTTATAGTCTGTCTTCTATGCACTAGTTGCACCTTGCAACTGGGCGTAAGGGTGAAACATGTAGGCTGGATTTGCATAAAAACGCGAAATGAAACTTGCAGACTGACAGTACATAACTGAAACATGCAAGTTAAATATAACTGAAATGTGGTGAGTGCATCAGATTAGTGCACCAAATGTATATGAGACTTGTGTTCATTTTAATGTTTTATGAAACTTAGAATCAAAGCTCCCAAAGCAGAAAATATTCCCAACACCCACGTTTTAACCGAAACTATTGCTTTTGCCCAACACTCATCATAACTGAGAAAAACTTTATTTGCTTATAACTTGTAAAATAATCATCTCCTGGTCATCTAACAATTTATTTGTGACCATGCTTATCATGTGTAACTTCTTATCTTTGAAAAAACGAGTAGTAATTGTGCAGGGTCGTTATGTGAGAAATCCTTACCGAAGAGTATTAAGTCTAGACTTTTGTTCGGCATGAATTCATAAACCAGCATCAGTTCTTCTCCATGAATGCACCATCCAAGAAGCTTCACTAGATTCCGATGCTGAAGTTTAGCAATACAGATTACTTCATTCTTGAACTCATCTACTCCTTGATGGGAAGTTCGTGACAGACATTTCACAGCAATTTCCTGCCCCTCTTCTAGCAGGCCCTAATATCAAAATGTACATTTTTTCACATTTTCATCACAAACATATTTGTATCTGATATTGAATACAGAATCAATATATTAATCCAACTCGAAGAATTGAAATTTCATATTTCGATATGGGTTTAATTACCTTATAAACAGGTCCAAATCCACCCTGTCCAAGTTTGTTGGTGATTGAAAAATTATGAGTTGCCTTAGTTATGGTGGATAACTCAAAAGGTGGTATCTCTAGATCCTTGTGGCTTTCCGCGTTGAATCCCATCTGACCTGCAGTGTGAGCAATATAGACAATACAGAGAAAATTATCCATATACACATTGATTCTTGTGTTGAAGAAACAAGGACTGTATCACACCCGCATAAGCATTGCACATGTACCTTTTTCTCCTTTCTTTCTTTTCTGAACGTATAGGAACAGGCTCATGATTACCAGAACAATTCAAATGACCAGCAACAACGTCGTCACGACAAGTATTTTTCTTTTCCTTCCTCCCGAGCCTGACGAATTAACCATTGAAAGAGTACATTATATTTCCATGTTATGCAGAACAAATACTCACTCTTCTTTCAAGAGAAAATGAATTCTTACCTAACTCAGAAGAAGCCAACCTTATATAGATATCCTGTCCTGGATTCGTCTCTGATCTGATGTCAACAAGGTCACCGAACCAAAGTAGACATCCATTTTCGCCTCTGCTTATATCTAGACTTGCATACGCCGTACATGAGCAATTGTTCAAACATACTACCTTGCATTCGTCAAGAGTCATAGTCGTGTTGTACCTCGAATTTTGAGTGGTTGGCAATTTAATCCCAGAATACTTGAGAAATCCATCCCCCTTTTCACAATTCAAGGGCGTGCTTCTTATGCAACCAACTCCACTTTCCAGAGTGTCAGGGTACTTCCGTTCGAATTTATTCAAGCATCCACAATTAGGACTATTTTCAGTATTACATATACCATGTGCACCGCAAATATTATACCCATCACAATTATCCGCTGGAAAATTCAGATACAAAATCCAACCTTGTTTTTGATGATCCCAATTCCACCTCTGTCCAACACCAGTATCACTTAGTGTTGTCCTCGAGTATACCGAGTCATTGAGGAGCTTGAAGTGATAGTACTCCTCCTCCTTGTTTAAGACCACTCCATACGTGAAAATGGGATTCTTCCTCAGGAAATTATGGCCCTGTGCTATACAACAAAACTTCGCCATGTTTTACAACATTCTGTGGATAACCAGTAGGAACACTATGATATGTATAATTTCCAGACGCTGGATTACCGCTGTTCTTCCGTGACGTGATATAGACTTCTAACCCCGTCCGAAAGTTCCTGCCGAGCTTCATCCCTGGTAGAAAATTATCAGTTGGATAGTCGAAACTCTGCCACACGAAATTCTCGGGGTAATCATCATTCGCATCTTTCACAACAAGATTCCCCGAGTCGAGCAGCTGTGCAACTGGAGTCTGCACAACTCTTGATGTATTAGTAGACCAGACAATAGTACCAGTACCATCCAAAAGAACCAGAATTCCTGGCTCTACTACTTTGAGCACACCTGATTCATCTTTGAGTGGATTATCTCTGTTGGAAATCCATACCACAGTTCTTACTGGTATTTTCTTGTACCAAACGCCCATGTACCGGTCCTGGGAATTCCCCTGGCTGAAAAACCCCAATTTGAAGCTCCCACCTGATGAAATCAACGTACTAGTACCCTTGTCTCTGAACATTTGAGAAGTATTTAAGGTGTCTGTTGAGAAAGATAGTTGGTGAGTGGAGAAGAAGGAGGTAATTGCAATGATGAGAAATAAAGGGAGATAGTATTTACTCATCAATGTGGTATTCATGCTTCTGGTTTATTGAACCATTAGCCCAAAAATGCAGAGATAGGCTTAATAATGTTAAGAGTCAACTTCGGAGATTAGGAATGTGGATGGAGGAAATGTGACGGAGGAGTTGCACTGACTTGGAATTGTATTTGTATGTAAGCCTCAAATTTCTTGCCCTGTTTTCACATGTTAAGTCACTCTACCCAGTTTTTTTCAAACACACATCATTTTTCAACAAAAATATTAACACGTGATGACTTAATCAAACAGTGGTAGCTCGAGCTCCTAGTTATGACTTAGACCACGATGATTATCCACGTTCTTCATCCTTGTCCTGCCTGCAACATATACAAATGATAAGTTATAGGAGATAAATTAAAGATGACAAAAACTTGTATAAACTTGGTTCATGCTATGAACCTTGTTTTTAATTCATGGCATTTGACCCTAAGGGTATAATACGGGTAAAGTTTAGTTGTTTAGAAAAATGTATTGGAAATGAATGAAATAGGTCAAATAATCCAAGTTCATAGCATACACCTGTTTCATGGGAGACCAACTCATTAAAAATTATGTAGCATTGTATTTCGACATATGCTTTAGCAATATTTTCTTGCTATATTATGTGGCTCGGGATTTCTCATTGCCGGTCTGAAGATGGAAATTCTTTCCAATATATGCATGTTCAATTTTTTTCTCAGATATAATGATAAAAATGAAATTTTGACTCATTTTGATTTTGGATTAATATATAAATTTCGAGACGATCACAAAAAGTGCTTAAAAATGTTGAATATTTCAAACTTTGAAACTGAGAAATGTATAAATTAAGATCTTATATACAATGAGTAGGACCTTCTGCCATCAGAAAAAGCTATAAGGATTCCGTTTCAAACGCATGGTTTCACATTCATCAATTTTAAGTGATACTGTTTGATATACAACTAATACGGTTTAGATAAAAACGTAATAGGGTATACCTTTTCTAGAGAAAATAACACGTTTAAAGTCAAATGACATATTTTTGAATCTTTTTTACAACAAGCATATTTGTTGTATGTTTGCAGGGTGTTGCAAGCATTTTGAGACAGACATATAATCCCTTATTAACTAAAGGTTCATTTGATTCCGCAGACTTCTAAAACCCATTCAGATATCGAAAGCAATGTACAGACTACCACGACAAGAACTCTTGGGGATTTTGAATTAGAAAGGTATCAGTTGGTTGTTTATTCGCTCACGCGATTCTATTAAAATAAGGAAACAACTTTGGCGCGTGTCTTCCGCCGCTTGGGGCGCGTCTCAACCTTGCAGAATCGTACGTGTGATGCTTTTAACGGATCGTTACAGGCTCGTGCTATGGAAGTGTGATGCGAGGTATTTCCTCACATGATTATTCCTTGCCGTGTTTTCATGTCGTCGTGAAGCTGCTTTTCACTGTTTTTCCATTGTTAATCGTTCACTGTCTATTGTTTTAATGTTTCATTGAGATAATTCCTTTCCTGGTGAATTTTGTGATCATTGAGGGTTTTTTTATATAATAGCACTCGTTTTATGGCCTTTAATCATATTCTGAGTGTCAAGGGCAATTATACTTGGAAACATTACTGATGTCATTAGCCATAGAAAAACTTTTTTATGATTAAAACAGATACAAAATATGGAGTATAAGCTAACTACCAGTGTTTTATCGAGCCTCGAACAAAGTAATGCTCATTGTATTTTTTGAACTTGTTGTGCTTTGGCTACCTGAAGTTGCAGTTTTAGGTACACCTCTTGCCGTGAAAAAACCAGGATGTTTGGGTTCAGGCAGGGGACCATCATTGCTCAGCATCTGCACCACTGAAGCCATGACTGGCCTGTCATCGGGCTGTTCTTGAACACATAAAAGACCGATATGGATTGTTCGCTCTATTTCTGATAAATAGCATGAATTTTTGAGACAAGAATCAAACATTTCTTGTGACCTTTCTTCTTTGTAAAGCATCCATGCCTGATATATTTACTCATATTTTTGAAGATTAGTTTCATATATATCAAATAAAGATTCAAGTTTCTACGGGATGTGATACTTACATGTCCAAGAAGGTTGAGGTGATGATCTTTATGAATAAATCCTCTGTTTTTCTCACCACTAACAATCTCAAGGACTAGAACTCCAAACCTAAAGACATCTGATTTCACTGAAAAGAGACCCTCTACTGAATATTTTGGGGGACATGTAGCCACTGCATAAAAATGAATGCTATGAAATTAAATTGCAAGAAAATTAAATGTATGTAATGTATCCAGACACGAAGATTCATACATACTATGTTCCTACTACTCGACTTGTGTTGGCTCCAGTTTCATTCCCTCCAAAAGCTCTAGCAAGACCAAAGTCTGATATCTTTGGGTTCATATCGGAATCTAGTAATATATTGCTGGCTTTGAGGTCTCTGTGAATAACCCGGAGACGGGAATCTTGATGAAGATACATAAGGCCCAGAGCAATACCATTGATAATGTTGAGGCGCCTAGGCCAATCTAGTAACATGCTTTTTGTTGGATCTGCCAAAAGGAAAGACGTACGTATATATATTTGATACTTTATTTCATTAAGTTGAGAATCATAGTTGCCATAATACCATTCTGTCCTGTAATAAATATCACTAAATATAATGTAAAACTTATTCTAGCAAACATATAGTTATCGAGAAGGATTGAGGAATCCTTACCAAAGAGTATAATGTCCAAACTTTTGTTGGTCATATATTCATAAACTAGCATCATTTCATCTCTTTGAAAGCACCATTCTAGAAGCTTCACTAAATTTCGATGCTGAAGTTTAGCTATACAGACTATTTCATTCTTGAACTCATGTACTCCTTGATGGGATGTTCTTGATAAACGTTTCACAGCAATTTCATGTCCGTCGTCTAGCACGCCCTAGTATTAAAACACACTAATATCACTGTCATGTTCTATTTTACTGAACCAACGTGATATTGAATCACTTTTAACTTGATTTTTCTAATCAACTTGAACACTTGAAGCAATAGAGATAGTTTTAATTTTACCTTGTAAACAGGTCCAAATCCACCCTCTCCAAGCTTATTGTTGATCAAAAAATTGTCAGTAGCTTTACTTATTGTGGATAAGTCAAACAGTGGTAGATCGAGTTCTTCGTTATGACTTAAACCAGGATGATTATCCACGTTGTTGTTCAATCTCGTCCTGCCTGAAACATGATAAAGTATACGAGATGAAATAAAGATATGGTAGCAATCTATATAAGCATTTTCATGTAACGCATAACTGGTGTCTTAGTTTCTACATAAGTGTATTTCAACATGTCTTAGTTTCATAACACAAAATAACTCATGTCTGATACCTGTTTCCAGAAGCTGATGATTCAGCTTCTTTCTTTTCTGGGAATACAACATCAGGCCCAGGCTTAGAAGCAGCATTCCGGTTATCAGGGAAAATGTCGCTATAAGTATTTTCTGTTTCCTTCCTCCTGAGTCTGTAAACAGACTAAATTAATCAAGGCCAATATTATACAACATTAAGGCCGCTTGGTATGAGCTTGACATGAGAATGATAATAAGTATCATTAAGGATCAATCACTAGGGGTTGGTGATTGAATTGATACTTGCATAAAAAAATTCCAAGCAGTATTAACGGGAATAACTCTTCGTTATTCTTAATTCATTCCCATTAGTCACCCTCATTTGCCCCAACCAAGCGGATCCTAATTTTACATGTGGACAAAAAACTTAATACATATTGCAGAAAGCCATTACTTGCATAATATTGAATAGATCTATAATAGTAAAATAGAATAGCAAACTTAGAATAGATAATTGAATCTGCAAAAAATCAATTAGATACTTTTGTTCTGAATGAGTCTTACCCAACTCAGAAGAACCAAACCTTATATAGATATCTTGTCCTGGAGTCATCCTTGTGATGTCAACAAGGTCGCCGAACCAAAGTAGACATCCATTTTCGCCTCTGCTTATATCTAGACTTGCATACGCCGTACACAAGTCATAGTTGTGTTGTACCAAGAATTTTGAGTACTTGGAAATTTAATATCAGAATACTACAGAAAATAACCATTTTTACAATTCAGTGTTATCCTTGTAATGCACCCAACCAATCTCCACCACTCCAACCGTCAGGGTCTTTTACTTGGAAATTATACAAGCATCCACAATTAGGCGTATTTTCAATATCACAAATACCATGTGAACCACAGCGGTTATAATATCACAATTATCTGATGGAAAAGCAAGATAAATAATCCAATTCTGTTCCCGATGCACCCAAATCCAACACCATCATCACTTAGCGTATACCTCGTGTATACTGAGTCGTTAAGTAGCTCATACTGATAGTACGCCTCATTCTCGTTTACGACCACTCCAAACGTGTAAATCGAATTCTTCCGATCAAGTTATTGCTCCCGCTAAAGGCTACACCATTCCTGATGCTGGATTACCTCTGTTCTTAGGTGATGTGAGATAGACTTCTGCGCCAGTGTGAAAGTTCACGCCGAGCTTCATCCCAGGTAATAAAGTATCGGTTGGATGGTCGAAACTCTGCCACACGTAATTCTCCGGGTTATCATCATTTGCATCTCTTACAACAAGATTCCCCGAGTCGAACAACTGCGCAACTGGAGTGTGCACAGTTGTTGATGCATTAGTAGACCAGATAGCATATCATTACCATTTAAAAGAGATAGAATACCTGGCTCTACGACTTTAAGCACACCGGATCTCTCTGTTAGTGGGTTGTCTCTGTTGGCAACCCATACAACAGTCCTTACTTTTATTTTCTTGTACCAAATCCCCACATACCGATTCGGGGAATTCTCGACCAGGACTGAAAACCGAATTCAAAAGTTCCAGCAGAAGAAATCAACGTACTTGTACCGTTGTCCCTGAATATGTGAGTATTATTTAAGGTGTCTGTTGAGTAAGCTACATCTTGATTTGAGAACAAGGGGATAATGATGAGAAATAAAAGGAGAGAGTATTTAATCATGAATGTGGTATTCATGCTTCTGGTTTAACGAACCATCCAAAAAAAGCAGAGGCTTAATAATGTTAGGAGTCAACTCAGGGTGAAGGAGACTTTGTTTCTTGACTAGGAATGTGGTCGATGACTTGCATTGACGTGGAATTGCATTTGAACCTCAATATTCTTACCCTCTGTTATATGAGCTAGGACTCTACCGCACCAGCTGTGCTTCGGTTAGAAATGGTGGACCAAGATGCAGAGTGACCCAAGTCGTTTTCTCCTAATTAATGATTTGGGAAATTATTGTTGGGGAAAACATATTATATACGCATTTCTTGTTCAAATCGATTTTAGCTGAGGTCAGATTGGCAATGAGCGCGATTAGGCTTGGCAATGGGGTGGGGCGGGGCCGGGGGACAACTCCCCATTCTCATCCCCGTGAAGTTCGGGGATGGGGCAGGGAATCCTCGTGAAGCATTAGGGGAAAAAAATCGTCCCTATTCCCTCCCCGCCGGGGGATTTCCATCACCGATTTGAGGAATCCTCACCCCGCCTCTTTTTTTTCCCCTATAATTTTTTCATATTTTTCCAAGTAAATTTGTCACATGTATAAATTAAATGTATGTTCCAAATTATTACAAATAAAAATATTCATAGTTCAATGATAATCATACCCCATGTAATTCTATAAATACACATACGTACAGTAGCCTAGTTTCCTTCACAATCAAATAAAATCACAACATAAACGAAGAGAAACATAAAAGTACATATTTGAATTTGAGATGCAAATTTAGGATTTATAATTTTAATTCATGTTATATATATATATATTAATTTAAATAATAAAAATCGGGGGCTCCAAGGGGAACAGGGCGGGGATCCCCGCCCCGGTCCCGCCTTCGGGGGGAAATTTTTCCCCATCCGCGCCCCGCGTGTAACGGGGATTCCCATTCCACTGCCAAGCCTAGGTGCGATACATAACATAGGTGGAACAGTTAAAATCAGATTAAACAAGGACTGGACTTTTTTACAAGGCTTTTTAACTTGGCAAAGTCTCATATACACTTGGTGCATGGATTCTAGATCCGTGCACTCACTTTGACCCTGTCCATTTTATTGTAGATCCTTCTTTTCACTAAAGACGAGGTCTCATTTTCTTAATGAGTCACTCCTATATCCGATTGCACGGTGCGCACTTGGTGCACATGAGACCCACTCTTCTAACTTTATTATCTAGCGTATCAAAGACCCTAAAAAACCCTGAAAAAGTGCTTATCTACCCTTATGCACCCCTATCAAATGACCCCTAAATGTTAAGTGTGTCCTACACAGTGCATCGGTAAATTCCATTAATAATTCTAGAGGTGTCTAGGCCAATCTAAAGTAAGATAAAACCTCATATGAGAATAAAGGGATGACAATTTGACCTGGCCTAATCTGACTCGTCCCGAACCCATGCTATTTGGGTCGCCCCGCCCCGTGACTCGAAGCGGGGCGGGTTTGGGTATCACTTTTGCCCCGATCTGACCTGACCGCCCCGTTTTGACCCGTTTATATATTAAAATTTTCATATATATAATATTTATATACATAATTTTATTTTTATTTATTATTATGTATAGCATAAATATGAATAATTTAATTTCAAAAATAATTTTAAAGCTAATATATATTGATAAAACATAATATAAAGTATAATATGACATTTAAATTATAAATTTATATTCGTATAAACATATTTTATAAGGTAAAAATAAAATGATAATTTGTTTTAATATTATATTATTTATTTATTTTAGAATGGATCGACCTGCCCCGTCCCGCGACCCGCAAAGGGTCGGCCCGCCCCGCCCTTTCCCGTACATAGAGTGTGACGGACTTGGGTCTTTTAGTACCCGCCCCGCCCCGATCCATTGCCATCCATCCCCTTCAAAAGTGTTAAAGCGTCGACAATGCCCAAATTATGCCGTGAGACAGTCTCACACAAGTATGTGTCATTTAGTAATATGCTAGCTCTTCGTAGGATCTGCCAAATAAGTAAAGGACATTTTGTCTCCAATTTCATTAAATTGTTAATCAGAGCATCAGAAATGCCAACAAATTTACAAAAAAATAAGGCCTCATTTGGATGGATGAATTTGAAATCCATGAATTTCACATACAAATTACCACTCTCCAATAAATTTACAAATACTTAGATTTGAGAGTCTAGTTTAAAATGTATAAATATATATTAATTACATAAATTTTATTAAATTAAATGTATTATGTATCTATCCATCTAGGGTTTTTTTGTGAATATTTTGAATTGTTTCTTTATTTGCTTTATCAGTTTCTTATATCGAACAAGTGTTTTAGTTTTAGATTGAGAAAAAATTAGAATGAGTAGATATCTAATGTACATAATTCAGAACGAATTTCAAATTCACCCAAATAATACAGATTCAAGTATTGATTGTATGAATTGGAGGAATGCAAAATAATTGTATGAATTGGAGGTAGAGATAAATTATTTTTCTTTTATTTATTTTCATTTTCATTTATTTTTCTAAAATACTAACATATATATCTTCTTTAAAATAGATGGAATTTGAAGAAGGAACTAGAGCTAAATTCAGTGACTGTCTCATTAAATAATTCTCTTTGATGTGGGATTGATTAAAACACTAATACACATTTGGGCTTGGACAGCTGTTAAAAAAGCCCTTAGAGAGCGGTTATAACAGTTGTCCAAGTAACAACTGTCCAAGCTTGGACAGCTATTAAAAACCGTTGTCCAAAAGTTGGGCTTGGGCAATTTATTTTCAACCGCATTGCAAGAGGGGGCTTGGACGGGCGGTTATTAATTTATCCCCTAACTTTTTTTTTTTATAATTTCGTTTTTTATTATGTTAGATAGCAGTGATTTATTAACAGCGGTTCAATATCTTTTTTTTTAATTATTAATTTATATTTTAAAATCCTATAATAAAACTATAAACCAAAACTTATATATACGTCAAATACCATAAACCATAAACCAAAAATCCTATAATAAAACCATAAACCAAAACTTATACCACATATTTATATATATATCAAAACATCAAATAAATAAACATACACATCATGAAATAAATAAACATACAATCATAAACATATGTCCAATACATCAAAAACATGAAATATATATCATCACAAATATATAATTTAATTACATGCTACCAAAATTTCAAACAACGATCAAAAATGAATATAAGAAATTGTAAAGGTACCCGAATCAATCGTTTTTTTCATTTCTCGATCTTTTCTTAGAGTAAGACTTGAGCTCACAATCATAGACAAACTGCAAACAACGAATAAATCAATATAGTATGAATTTTTATTCAATCAATAATAATTTAAATAAATCGATAAATTGACTTACATTGAGAGGAATTTGGTTTTAGAGTAAAGCGCGGATTATATCTTCAATAAAGCAACACACAAAATGTCCACAATGTTCATTATCGTTGCCCGGAACTTTTGTTGATTAACAATTATAATCACGTATTACAATTATGATTTTTTTTATTAATTTGATAATTTACTAAATTAAATTTACCTTAATGTTAATCGGTTCAATTTATTTAACTTAGATCTTGAACCTTGACTACTCCAATACATTGTCATCACACTATTATTATTATAATTAAAAAATAAAAATAGACTAAATATGCATAATTTTTAAAAGTAAAACAAATCATTGTATAAAATATTAAAAATGAACTTACGCTTCCATATATGAAACGAAATCAGGGCGATTTGAATAAACTCCATCCTGAGCGGGTTCCATAAAATACACACTTAATGTATTCATGTGTATGGCGAAAAGACCCAATGGTTCCTATATTATATTGAGAATATTAAAATTAGCGCAAATTTAGCATATATATGTGCAAATATTATAAACATGAATACAAATTTTAACGAAATGTTTATCACTCACCCCACATTTGTTCCAAAAAAGAGATGATCGCTCCAGTTTGATTTAGCATATGATTAACTAACCCATCCATGGTCTGTACCCTATCACCCAATATGCAAGACACATGGGGGGAGACGAAGGAATACATTCCACTTGCTCGAACATCTCTGGAGAGATATACCTCACCCAAATATCTTTAACCAAATATATATCGCTTAATTAATATTTAAAAAGAAAATTAAACTATCTGAAAGTGAATATTGGGAATTAGTAAACACATACCGGTAAAAAAGGGCTATGGTGGTTGCACTCAACCACTCGTCATTCAAGACTTAGCACATGTGTTCTCCTTGACGAATTCTTGGAAAGTATTACGATGAAAGTGAGCAAGCATGGGAACTGTGGCGATCTCGAAAAGCATTAGGCGATACCATATCCGGTGCACCCTAGGATCGTACATAATCATCGTGATCTAAGTCTCCAGTCATGGGATAACCATAAATTAGCGAAGTGGAGTCCCTCGTTCTCCCCCCCTGACTGTCTATGACACCCCTCGATTTCTCTTTAGCCTTTTGTGGTGATTTCTTCTAAGGCATTTGTGGTGTCGGCAGATTCTACAATTAATTTGCAATATTATTTAGAACCACAAATAAGATAATGAACTTTAATAACATATATTTTACCCTCATGGTACTAGAGAGCAAGTTGCTCGGCCATTCGATGAAGTGCCCGACCGCTGTTCCGACTATGTCGGCTTCATCGATTGGTTTTGGCACTGCTGAATCCTCTTGTCCGATTACGGGTACATCGAGTGTGACCCTCAGGAAACCAGGAGTGATGGGATGACCATGAATCATTCCATGGGAGATGTGCAACGTTCTTGTGTCCACCAACCGATCGGGATCCTCCAAATAAAGGTAGCAAAAGGTCGTTGGTTGTTCGAATAGGATATTTAGTTAGAAAATTTTAATACACTAGTCTTTAATTAAAATAAATGTGAGACATGCATATATCGATGCACGAGAGACGTTTTGAAGTGCCTCAATAAATTAGGTCCCTAGGGTTAGTGAAAACATAGCATTAGCGACACTATGTTCACAGCTTGCTCCACTCGACGACATTCTGTGGCTCGTTCTTCTCTCGGACCTCAAACATTCCACATCTTTAGATAACTTGGCAACCTGTTCCGTTAGTATACCCACCATATGTTGGGGAATGAGTTACACAGATCTATTCGGGGTGAATATTTAAATACAAATTTAATTCATTAATTATTACTAGCATGAATTAATCCTATATTAATTCAAATAATAATTGCAACAACATATCATGCATATAAAAAGCCACGTAAAACCTACGCATGCGGAATCTACGGGTTTACGTGAACGTACCTCTCGGGATGGCAGTGGCTTTGGTCGGACGGACTAACCAAAAGGACTTCCCAAGTATTCCCTTAGCCCTTGCTCGAAAATCCGGTGGAATGATACTCGCGAACAATTAACAAAAGGAAAAAATAAACTTTGTTGCACCACTTATGTGGATTTGCTAATATTTCCAGCACATGGAATTGTACTTGGGAATGAACTAATCATCCCCTATTTATAAGAGGGAGGGTGGTCGAAATTTTAGTGATATTTCAATGTGGGAAAAGACTTTTCTTGGTCACCAAGAAATCTTGAATATATCTTCTATATTCTTTTTCCCATAATTAAAATATTCCACAAAAATCCCACCTCCTCTATTATGGATTATTTTCGAAAATTTGTGTACAAGAATCCAAGATTTGGATCTTCTTGAATTTATGAGATATTCTTGTATTTCAAGAAATACATATCTTCCATAATATCTTTTCAAGAAAATCAAGAAAATCTTTCTTGCCCATTATATTTTCAAAATTTTGAAATCTTCTACATAGATAACCAAGTGGGAGATTTCTTGAATTTAATGAGATAATCTTGTATTCCAAGAATACATATCTTCATTCCATAACAAAATTCAAAGAAAATCTTTCTCCCTCTTTTATCCATATATTTTGAAAATTAGAGGAAATATTAAGCAACAATATTTATTTTATTTTAATCACCTTTTTCAGGTTATTGACTTTTTTTGTTGGGCTACTTAGGGGCCTTTAGGAGAATTAAGATTGGACCTTCTAATGGATCTTGAATATCTAATATTGAGCCACAATATAATTCAAGCCCATAAATATTAATTAATCCCACTACATAATTAATATTAGACTATCCATCTTAACCCATATTACGATCAATATGGCTCCGGTCATTATTTCCGTGTTTAAGATTATCTAGCCCATTAATTAATTCAAGCCCTTTGAAATAGCTTTCCGTTAATTAATATCTTTTGTCCTTGGTCGAGGAACGGTTCAACATTATTATCCATCTAGGAAACTAATTCCACTTGCAAGATTTGGTATGATAAAACTTATGAACCTCCCAAGGGGGCAAATCAAGCAAGCGTTGCACACGCGATTCTTAAGTATTAAATCTTAGCAATCACATGTGACCAATAATATTGCCCAAGATAAAAAGTATTGAATCTCTCCGATTCGCTACCCATGATAAGTCAAAGCAATAGTTACCAATCCCACGTGATCCTATTTAAGGGACGAAGGTTAAGAAACAACGAACCATCGAGGTCTATTTCTTCCTTGTTCGATTCAAGAATTTATCCTCCTATAGGTCCTATTCAAACAAGATCGGTCATGCACTAGTGTAATCTCTTGGTCAAGACAAACCAATCGAGCCTTACACCTCAACCTTTCGCGATGGTTGTTCATTTCCATCTAGGTCGTGAATGGCGTACTTTTTTAGTTACAAGGATTGTTAATTTAATCTTACGTGATCCGGTATCACTAAATTAACTCTGATGTAAACACATCTGAATTATTGAACAATTATGCAATAAATATATATAACATTCAATCATATTTAAAGCATCGATTGATAAACAATTTATTTCATAAATAGTCGAAAATTGGAGTTTTCGATTATACAAAGTAAAAAGCATACTTTTCAGTATAATCCCAACACCATATTCATGGCTTGAAGACCAGGTGTCATCGCTAACGATGTCTTCGTCACGCCATATCCGACACTCCGTAAGCGACCGGGATGCTCCTGGCGACCTATAACCCATCCAAATGTTGAGAAATTAATTGCCCGGATCTATTCGGGATGAATATTTAAATACAAATTTAATTATAACAATTATTACTAGCATGAATTAATCCTATATTAATTCAAATAATAATTCAACAACAAATCATGCATATACACAGTTCACGTAAATCCTACGCATGCGGAATTACTACGAGTTTACCTGAACTTACCTCTTGGAATGACAATGGTCTCGTCGATGAAAACACACCAAAAGACCTTCCCAAGTATTCCCTAGTCCTTGCTTTCGATAATCAAATTGGAAGGAAGCTTCATGAACAATTAACAAAAGAGAAAATAAAATTTGTTGCACACCTTTGTGGATTTACTAATTTTTCCAGCACATGGAATTGTACTTGGGAATGAAAGAATCATCCCCAATTTATAGAGGGGTTTGGACGATTTTTAGTGATAAAATAATATGGGAAAATCTTTTTCTTGATCTCCAAGAAATCTTGAATATATCTCATATATTCTTTTTCTCCATAATTAAAATATTCCATAAAAATCCCACTCACTCTTGTTATGGTGTTTTTTCGAAAAAGAGAGGATAAGGATTCCAAGATTTGGATCTTCTTGAATTTATGAGATATACTTGTATTTCAAGAAATACATATCTTCCATAATATCTTTTCAAGAAAATCAAGAAAATCTTTCTTTTCCTTCTTTTCCAAAGTTTCGAAATTTTCAATATAAATAACCAAGTGGGAGATTTCTTGAATTTAATGAGATAATCTTGTATTCCAAGAATACATATCTTCATTCCATAACAAAATTCAAAGAAAATCTTTCTCCCCCTTTTATTCATATTTTTCGAAAAAATGAGGAAAAATAGGCAACAAAATTTATTTTATTTTTAAACACCTTTTTCAGTTATTGGACTTTATGTTGGGCTACTTGGGGGGCCTTTAGGAGAATTAAGATTGGACCTTCCAATGGACCTTGAATTATCAATATGAGCCACAATATTCAAGCCCATAAATAATTAATCCCACTACATAATTAATATTGCACTATCCATCTTAACCCATATTACAGTTAATATGACTCCCGATTCTTATTTCCGGTGTTTAAGATTATCTAGCCCATTAATTAATTCAAGCAACTGAAATAGTTTTCCATTAACTAATATCTTTTATCCTTGGTAAAGGAACAGTTCAACATTATTATCCATACCGAAAACTAGTTCCACTTGCAAGATTTGGTATGATAAAACTTATGAACCTCCCAAGGGGGCAAATCGAACAAGCGTACTTGCACACGATTCTCCGTATTAAATCTTAGCAATCGCATGTGACCAATAATATTGCCCAAGATATAAAGTATTGAATCTCCTTGATTCTGTACCCGTAATAAGTCAAAGCAATAGTTACTAACCACACACAATCCTATTTAAGGGACGAAGATTAAGAAATAACTAACCACTGAGGTCTAATTCTTCCTAGTTACATTTCGAAGAATTTGTCCTCCTATAGGTCCTCTTGATTGCATCGGTCATGCACTAGTGTAATCTCTTGGTCAAGACAAACAAATCGAGCCTTACACTTCAACCTTTCACGATGGATTGTTCATTTCCATCTAGGTCGTGAATGGTGTACTTTTCGATTACAAGGGGATCATTAATTTAATCTTCGTGATCGGTATCACTAAATTAACTACAATGTAACACGCATCTTATTTATAGAACGGTTTAATGCGGTAAATATATGTAACATTCGATGATATTTAAAGCATCAATGATAAATAATTTATTTCAGTAAATAAGTCCAAAATTCAATCTGATTATACAAAGTAAAAGCATACTTTCCAGTATAATCCCAACAATCTCCCACTTATACTCAAAGTCTGCTTTTAAGTATACTACAGCATGTCTCGTGTAGTACGTGACAACTAATGTCACCTACACGAACCTAATAATGTCTCACACTTATACTCAAAACAGATTGGCAACGGTCTTGACACCCATTCCTTTCACATGTCTCTCGAATGTATTCTGAGGCAGACCCTTTGTGAATGGATCAGCTAGGTTATCTTCTGACGCGATCTTTGCCACCTCTATATCTCCTCTCTTAACGATATCTCGTATAAGATGGTATTTCCTTTCAATGTGTTTGCTGGCCTTGTGGGCTCTTGGTTCCCTTGAATTTGCAACTGCTCCGGCATTGTCACAATAAACAGTGATTGTGCTGGGCAAATTCGGAACTACATCCAAGTCCACTAGGAAGTTCTTGAGCCAAACCGCTTCTTTCGCTGCCTCGCAAGAAGCTACATATTCGGCTTCCATGGTAGAATCTGCGATGCATTTCTGCTTAACGCTTCTCCACGTCATGGCTCCTCCCCCCATGCAAAACACACTACCGGAGGTAGATTTTTTGGAATCTAAGTCTGATTGGAAATCCGAGTCCGTGTAGCCGATGGGGATTAGACTATCTGACTGATAAACCAACATTCTATCTCGAGTTCTTTTTAGATACTTCAGAATGTTTTTAACTGCCGTCCAATGTTCCTTCCCTGGGTTACTTTGATATCTTGCCACCATGCATGCCAAGAAAGCGGATATCGAGAGCGTACACAACATTGCATACATAAGGCTTCCGACAGCCGAAGCATAAGGAATGCCTTTCATGTCATCTATCTCCTTTTGTGTCTTAGGGCACATTTCCTTGGATAGATGGATTCCATGCCTAAAAGGTACGAAGCCTTTCTTGGAATCTGCATGCTGAATCGTTTCAAGAGCGGTGGTCTATGTATGAAGCTTTGCGATAAGTTCTATCATCATTTTCTTGCGATCTCGGTGATCTTGATCCCAAGGATGTGCCCTTGGCTTCCCCTAAGTCCTTCATATCAAAACTGTTTTGAAATCCATGTCCTTACGTCTGATAACACCTTTACATCGTTCCCGATGAGCAGAATGTCATCTACGTATAGTACTAAGAATATCAATGCAGTTCCGACACGCTTTTTGTACACACAACTTTCGAACTCGTTTTGATCAAACCCATAAGACTTTATAACATGATCAAAACATTGGTTCCAAGCTATGGATGCCTGTTTGAGTCCGTAAATGGACTTCATGAGCTTACAAACTAGGTGTTCTTGGCCCTTTTCAATGAAGCCTTGGGGTTGTTGCGTATAGATTTCCTCATCAAGACTTCCGTTAAGGAAAAGCGTCTTGACATCCATTTGTCGATTTCAAAATCGAGATCTTGTGACTATCGACAAGAGAATCCGGATGGACTTGAGCATTGCTACAGGTGAAAAGGTTTCCTCATAGTCGATCCCTTCTTTCTGAGTATAACCTTCACAAGCCTTGCCTTGAAGGTTTCCACCTTCCCGTCCGGTCCCCTCTTTCTCTTGTATAAAAATAGACTAAATATGCATAATTTTAAAAGTAAAACAAATCATTGTATAGAATATTAAAAATGAACTTACGCTTCCATATATGAAACGGGATCAGGGCGATTTGAATAAACTCCATCCTGAGCTGGGTCCATAAAATACACACTTAAAATAATTATCATCCATATACATAAAAACCATCACTATCACTATATGCTAAACTAAGTATCAGTGTTATTCACATAAATTATCACTGCTATGTTAAAAAAACTCTCACTGTAACGTTATTAATTTATCACTGATACGCAAAAAAAAAACTATCATCAATACACATAAAAACTATCACTGTTACTCATAAAAATTACTCCATCCGTCCCTGGATTATTGCAACACAAAAAATGGACCGAAAACTAAGTAAAATGGGTTTTAGTGGGTTTGAGTGGAATAAAACAAGGGTGTTGTGAGTGTATTAATATTATGTTTGTTTTCATTTTGAGAGTGTTGCAGTAATGTTGGGACGTTAAAATAAGGTAAGTGTTGCAGTAATCACGGGGCGGAGGGAGTATCATTCTTATTCATGAAGACTATTGTTGTCAATATAAGAGAAATTAAGTATTACTGTTATAAACATAAATATCACTGTTATGAAGAAAAAATAATATTGTTACGCAAAAAAACTATTACTGTCACTAGTGAAAGCACAATTTCTATCGGAAAAATCAGAATTGAAGCATCAACAACAGCAAGATCAATGGTGCGCGGTGCGAGAGTGAGAATGGAATGCGAGTTATCGCTTGACATGAACGGGTTGAAAATTCGAATCAACTCATTTCTCAAAATCTGTCATATTGAATTAGAGTTTATAGGGTGAATTTGGTTCACAGAAGTGTTACTGATCTTATATATGAACTCTGTTATATGCATAAATTCTATCATTATTATGTATACTACCACAGTTTTAAAAGTAAAGCTACAAGTTTAGGCTCGTTAATAACATAAATTAATAAATTAATGAATGTTAATACGTCTCTACTAAAAAAATATTTAGAAAAATCAGCATTCCAAGTTAAAGAGAGTGTTAGGAAACAATATAAACAAATTAATTTCACATGTATTTATCAATTCATACTTTTAAATGAGATGAAATTCTTTCAGTAATCGCAGAATGTGTTGTATTACATGAACGATTGTTGGTGCGGTGGTGTTTTCAAGGCGAATGCCCCCTATTTTGTGGGAAATTTCACGTAGGATAGGTCTATAACTCTCAGTACTTAACTTTTTGATTCGAGTACTTTTGGCACTCGATCCATTAATAACCTCACTCCTTTTTAAACATGGTTTAATTATATCCAAATTCTCAGCACATATTTCTCATTAATGTTTCAACTTCCCAAGCAAGGAAAAGCTGTCCAAGTTCCGACACGTTTCTCCACACAGGGAGTGTGTGGCAACTGGTATGGAAAAGCTGCGCAAGTTTGGACACATGACTCCTTACGTGTCTGCAAAGCAAGGGGCAGACTCTCCTATATAACCACCCTTCCACCATCAATCCTTTCACTCATCTCAAACTTACACCACTCCATAATACATACATACCCTTCCTTTTGTTTTACCGCAACTATGTTTGCTTTCGGCCTTGTCATTATTCTTCTCCTTTTCCCAAACAAGTAAATTTTTCTTCCTTTTTGGATGCGAATTCAATTAGTTTTTTGATTATTTATATAGTTGAATATTTGGTGTTTTAAAAAAGTATTTACTCTTTTATATATGTAAATTTTGTTGTTTTTTATTTGATTGATTGTGTGTTTCTAGTGTTTTTAGGAAATAAATTAATTGTTGGGAGATCAGCCATATGAATATATCAGAATATATAGAGAACTTTGTTGATTTTGTGTTTTTATAATAATTGAAAGAATTTAATGTATTTTTATACGTCTAATAATGCAGGGGGAGGCGTATGTAAAAACCATGACTCTAGTGGATAAGGTGGGTATCACATCGAACCAGCGGACATTGAGTTTTGCTACAAGGATGTCGTACAAGGATTCTGCCCTAATTACAGTATTCATTTCCATGAAATCCATCTCTCACCTTATCCATTGCGAGTCTCAGTGCATGTTGCTATATATCTTTTTAATGTAGTCGTCTGCATGTGTGTCTTGAGTCTTTATGTATGTTTTAAGCGTGTTTGTTCGTGTCATGTGAATAACAAGGACTCATATAAATTTGTTTTAGATGAGTTCTTGTGAATAATAATGAGTTGGGGTTTCACCCCCACAGAAATTTCCTTAATTATTTGTGTTTGTTCTCCTAATTTTCTCGGCACTAATTTTTGCGTTGTTCCCATTACAAAATTTTCTAATGATACATTTATTATATTACTAGTTCGTATACCCCAATACGCCGGGTTGAATGAAATTAATAATTATGATGATATAAAAGAAATTCTAATATTTTTATTTATTTATTTTAAAATATTTCACAATATTTTTATTTATTTATTATAAAAGATTTAGCAATTTGAAAAGACGAATTAATTTTTTTCTATTGTGAAGGATAAATATTTATTATTCAAAATATTTGAAAAATTAAATTGTTTGAAGAATTTTAAAGAGTTATAGTTTATCATATCTATGCAAAAATATTTTATATATATTTTTTTCAGACAATATTTATTATACAAAATTTTTGAAAATAAAATTTATTTGTTTGTATATTTTACAAAATCTCTAGATAATCTTATTTTTTGGACGATTTTAAAGAGTTGTAACTAATCATATCTGATATATAATTTTATCTTTGAAAATTCTAATTATTATACTAAGTAATTGGTATACACATAAAAATCATATCCTCGTGCAAAAATGATGTACTTGAGAATTTTAATTTATGATTTACTGATTATGAAGAAAATTGTAAAGTTATTTAAATATTATGATAGCCAAAAGATAAGTTAATATATATCACATATTTATTTTACGTTAATAAATACACACACATATATATGTACCCATTGCAAGAATTTATATAAATAAACAGTATATTAAAGTCATTCTATAGAAAGTATCAAGATAAATTTATCTTTATTTTCAAAAATTTTGGTTTAATTTATGTAAGTTGTAGAACGAAAATCAAGATTTAAAAGTCCATAGAAAAAAATTCGAAAGAGTGTAAGTTACAGGACAAAAATCAAAATTATAAATATAGGATCAAAATAAAAAAGTTACAAAGTTATCTTTATTTTCCTTAACATGTAGAGGAAGATGTAATTTTCATCAACTTGGAAATATTATGATATTTCGCTTGACGATTTGGACAAAAAAAAAGTGCATGAAATTCGGGACGAAAATCAAAACAAAAAAATCAATAGGACCCATATCAAAAGTGACAATGTCCTAGGGCGGAAAAAAAATATATTCCCTTAAATAAATAAAATATCGCGACCAGATAAACAACACAACAAATATTTTTAGCTGATATGATAATAATCGATGAGTTTGATGAGGAAAATGAAGCAAATAAAGACAAAACTCTAATACAGTCATCAAGTGGCGAGAGATTTGCAGTTGTTTGCTAGACTTTCTATGCTATCACCGATACAAAAATTATCCATATGAAGGTAAGTGTTTGTCACGTTCACTCAGAGCAATTTACGAATGAACATTCATGAAGAATTCATAACTCAAATTACATAACTCAATATTCCCTACAATATATATAAAACGTGAATATTAAACCCTATGAACATATTAGAAGAAACTCTTCCACAAGTACTAATTCAACACTCAAATTACTTACATCAATACTTCGTGAAATATTAAAAAAAAAAACACTGCAAACAAATTCATAACACAAATTACATAACTCAGTACTCCTTGCAATATATACAAAATGTAAATTTTAATAGCAATGAATAGACTAGAAGAAACTTATCCACAACTAATCCAACATTCAAATTATTTATCTCAATACTCCATGCAATATAAAAAACTCCCTACAATATACAAAATAATTGCACAATTGCAATAAATATTCATAACTCAAATTACTTCCTCAATATTCCCTGCAATATATACAAAACGTAAATATTTATCGCTATGAATAGATTAGAAGAAACTCGTCCACAACTAATTCAACACATAAATTACTTACCTCAATTATACTCCGTGCAATATAAAAAAACTCCCTGCAATATAGTCTGTCCCGCAATAACGTGCACAATTTTCTTTTTGGTCCGTCCAGCAATAACGTGCACATTTTCTAAAATGGCAAAACACTCAAAACTTACACCCTCACAATATCATTATAATTGATTTAAATAATACCAATAAAGCAAGTTTTCTTAGTTTTTGTGCCCAGATAGGAGTGCACGCTATCCCGAGACGGAGGGAGTACAAAATTATTACACAATTACAATAAACATTCATAACCGATTGGTATGTTGAAAATTATGCATATTTTTAATAGATTAGAGTGCAAATTATTGGACTCGTTTGCATTAAGATGGAATGATTAATTACTTATATGTGTTTTGATGATATTATTTCACGCTTGATCTATTCTCATATTTTTTTTACTGTATTTAGGTGTCTTTTATGGAGTATTGTTGGGCCGAGCCGTGTGTAAAATAAAGGCCCATTATTGAGCGTCTCAATGTCAAGCATTTTCATGATCAGTGAATCCAGCCCAAGCCCATGATTAAATAATTGTTGATCAAAGGATGCTGTCCACGTTTTGTGGATAGAGAAAAAGGGCTTAGACCAAAACCCATGATGATACTAATTGACCTAATACATATAAAGCCTTGGAAAGAAGAGTTGCACGATAGTGATGATTAAATTTACATATCTCATCACTAATTTATTTGAATAAATTTGATAAAATTCAATTCACCCTTTTACTGAAATACCCCTCCTCTCACCCTCCATTAATCTTCTCCACAAATTTCTCATTAATCCCTGAATTTTATATCAACATAAATTATTTTCCCGCCGAATTTCTCCACAAATTTCTCATTAATCCCTTGACTCAAAAATTACTTTAAAATTAGGAGTTATAAAATCACTTCAAATTACTTTAAACTGTTTCGATAAAGATAAAAAGTGTCAGGCTTAACATAGATATCTACTTGATGGAATATAAAGTAATATATGGTTTATTTATCGAGCCTCGAGCTGTGTAATGCTCAGTGCATTTTTTGAACACGCTATGTGTAATGTATTTGGATTTTCAGCATTTACTATATTTGTTGCTTTGAAAAAACCAGGATGTTCAGCTTCAGGCAAAACATTGTCATTGCCGAGCATCTGTACTACAGCTGACATGCTTGGCCTATCTTCAGGTTGCTCTTGAACGCATAGAAGACCGATATGGATTGATCGCACTACTTCTGATAAGGTGCACGGATTAATGAAACAAGCATCAACCAATTCCAACGACCTTCCTTCTCTATAAAGCGTCCATGCCTGTTACATTGGAGCTCATATCAAAATATTTTTTATCCACATTGTTTACTGTAATTTTTAAAACACGATTAGCCAATTGGACTTTCATTCTCTCTGTAAATTTATTAAGACCAAGCTGACTTCTAGCTTGGCACATCCAATCTGGACTTCAGGTTCAACATCAATACTCAAAACAGAACACATATATAATTGCTTGTTGATTAAGGTCCAACCACCTCACCAAGAATAGTCACGTGTATTTTCATAATATACTAATTCAAGTTTCTACAGGATGTAAATACTTACATGTGTAAGAAGGTCTAGGTGGTGATCATTATGAGAAAATACTCTGTTTCTTTTACCAGTGACAATCTCAAGCACTATAACTCCGAAGCTAAAGACATCTGATTTCACCGAGTAAAGGCCATATGTAGCGTATTCTGGGGACATGTAGCCGCTACAAGAATATGTTGGTGATAGGGTTTAATAGCTAACAGAGAAAGTATCTGTGATGAATTGTGTTATAAAGATTGATAACATACTATGTTCCTACTACTCGTCTTGTGTTGGCACCATTTTCGTTTCCTTCGAAGGTTCTAGCAAGACCGAAATCTGATATCTTTGGGTTCATATCAGAGTCTAGTAGTATGTTGCTGGCTTTGAGATCTCTGTGGATAACTCGGAGACGAGAATCTTGATGAAGGTACATAAGACCTCGAGCAATACTAGTAATAATGTTGAAGCGCCTAGACCAATCTAGTGTTGTGCTTCTCACCTGATCTGTCAAATAAATGAGGGCATATTTATTTTTGAGTCAGTCTTCGGCGCATTAGTTGCACCATGGAACTAGGCAAAAGGGTGAAACACGCAGACTAGATTTGAATAAAAACGCAAAATGATATGTGCAAACTAACAATACATAACTGAAACATGCAAGCTCAATATAACTGAAATGTGGTGAGTGCAAGGATCAGATTCATGCACTAGGTGCATATGTGACTTGTGTTCATTTTATTGTTTTATGAAACCTAGAATCAAAGCTATCAAAGCAGAAAATATTCCCAACACCCGTGTTGTTTTTGCCTAACACTTATCATAACTGAGAAAAACTTTATCTGCTTTTAACATGTAAACAAATTATCTCCTGGTCATCTAACAATTTATTTGTGGCCATGCTTATCATGTTTAACTTCTTATGCTTGAAAAAGTGAGTAGTAATTGTGCAGGCTGTTTAAGTGAGAAATCCTTACCAAACAGTATCAAGTCTAGACTTTTGTTGGGCATGTATTCATAAACGAGCATCAGTTCTTCTCCTTTAATGCACCATCCAAGAAGCTTCACTAGATTTCGATGCTGAAGTTTAGCAATACAGATTACTTCATTCTTGAACTCATCTACTCCTTGATGGGAAGTTCGTGACAGACATTTCACAGCAATTTCCTGCCCCTCTTCTAGCTGACCCTAATATCAAAATGTACCTTTTTCACATTTTCATCACAAACATATTTGTATCTGATACTAGATGTTGCACACAGAAACAATATGTAAATCGAACTTGACGTGAAATTTCACATTTTGATATGGCTTTAATTACCTTATAAACAGGTCCAAATCCACCCTGTCCAAGCTTATTGGTAATTGCAAAATTATCGGTTGCCTTAGTTATGGTGGATATCTCAAACAACGGTAGCTCTAGATCCTTGTGGCTTTCCGCGTTGAATCCAATCTGACCTGCAGTATGAGCAAAATAGAGAATGTATAAGAATATAGAGAAGATTATCCGTTTACACATTAACCTAATTAAATCAATCAATTGAATTGACCCTCGTTAAAAAATTGTATTTTTAAATGGATACTCGAGTTGAAAAATCTGTGTGTAACACACTATAATTTGTTTATACACACCCACATAAGCATTGTACAGGTACCTTTTTCTCGCTTCTTTCTTTTCTGAAAGTACAGGAACAGGCTGATGATTACCAGAACCGTTCCAATAACCAGTGACAACATCACAATAATTATTTCTCTTTTCCTTCCCCCCGAGTCTGTCGAATTATATATTGAAAGACTACATTATATTTCCATGTTATGCAGAACAAAATTCACTCTTCTTTCGAGAGAAAATGGATAAATGATTTGAAGGAATTCTTACCTAACTCAGAAGACGCCATCCTTATATAGATATCTTGTCCTGGAGCCATCTCTCTGATGTCATGCAGCTCCCCGGACCAAATCAGACATCCATTTTCACCTCTGCTTATATCTAGGCTTGCGTAGGCCGTACAGGAGCAATTGTTCAAGCATTGTACCTTGCATTCTTCAAGAGTCATACTCATGTTGTACCACGAACGATGAGTATTTGGCAACTTTACACCGGAATACTTCAAAAGTGCATCTCCATTTTCACAATCCAAGGGCGTGTTTCTAATGCACCCATTCGACCAATTTCCACTGCCCCAACTGTCAGGGTCTTTTGGTCTGAACGTACTCAAGCATCCACAAAAAGGCTTTGTTCCAATAATACAATTACCATACGGACCGCAAAGATTATAAATATCACAATTATCTGATGGTATAGCACCATACATAATCCAACTTTGTTGCTGATGCTCCCAAATCCACCTCTGTACAACACCAGCATCACTTAGTGTAAGCCTCGTGTATACTGAGTCGTTTAGGAGCTCGTAGTGAAAGTAGGCCTCCTTCTTGTTTATGACCACTGCAAACGTGAAAACATGATTCTTCCTCAAGCTATAGCTCCCACTAAAGCTTACACCATTCCAAGGCCCTGAGCTGAACCGCAAAGCTCCAACATCTTTTAAGACATTTTGTGGATAGCCAGTAGGGTCACAATGAAATGAATAATCTCCTGATGCTGGATTACCACTGTTCTTCAGTGACGTGAGATAGACTTCCACGCCGGTCTGAAAGTTCACACCAAGCTTCATCCCTGCTAAAAGAGTATCAGTTGGATGGTCGAAACTCTGCCACACGAAATTCTCGGGGTCATCATCATTTGCATCTTTCACTACAAGATTCCCCGAGTCGAGCAACTGGGCAACTGGAGTCCGCAGCACCTGCACGGCTGTTGATGTATTAGTAGACCAGATAATACCACCATTACCATTTAAAAGAGCTAGAATTCCTGGCTCCACGATTTTGAGCAAACCTGATTCATCATTGAGTGGATTATCTCTGTTGGCAACCCATACCACAGTCATTGCTGTTACTTTCTTGAACCATATGCCCACGTACCGGTAGTTGGAATTCTCAGGGCTAAAAAAACCCAATTCAAAGATTCCAGCAGATGAAAACAACGTACTAGCACTGTTATCTCTGAATATATGAGAAGTATCTATGTTATCTGTTGGTGTTGGATAAGATAGTTGGTTAGTGGAGAAGAAGAAGGTAAATGTAATGATGAGAAATAAAGGAAGATAGCAGCATTTCCTCAATGTGGTATTCATGCTTCTGGTTAATCACCGCTTAGTGTAAAATCGAAGTCTTAATAATGTTAGAGGTCAACTCAGTGTGAGCTAGACGGTAAAGGAACCTTTGTTTCTTGACTACGAATGTGGTGGAGGACTTGCACTGATGTGGAATTCTATGTGACACTCAAATTTCTTACCTTCTGCCACAGATTAGTCGCCCGTTTCTATCATTTGAAGAAAATGTTTCATCTTATTCACATCACCGTTTCATTCCGTCTACAGTCTAATTTTATCCTATGGTGAGTGTGCCTAGCGAGCT
The DNA here is from genome assembly GCA_037126765.1 of Stenogyne calaminthoides. NCBI lineage: Eukaryota > Viridiplantae > Streptophyta > Magnoliopsida > Lamiales > Lamiaceae > Stenogyne > Stenogyne calaminthoides. The sequence goes on along the minus strand of JBBCBC010000026.1, from coordinate 24,336,368 downwards.
GCATAAGCATTGTATTTGTATACTAGAAAATTTCTGTCAGACATTTCATCAAACATCTTCCATGCACCACTAATCTCCCCTGAATTTGGCACACATACGTTCTACCAACTAGCAAGGCCAGGTGAATGTTCCTACTTCCTAGCCAGCTGCATATGCAGCAAAATTCAGTGAAGCATTTCATCAAACAACTTCCTTGCACCACTAGTCTCCCCTGAATTTGGCTAACAGACGTTCTAGCAAGAACAAGTCTGATAACTCGGAAATGGGAGTCTTGATTAAAAATACACATGGCCTCACGAAATGCCATTAATAATGTTGAAGCGTCTACGCCAATTATGCTCTTAGTATGATCTTGCCTAATAAGAAAGGACATTTGATCTCCAGTTTCATTAAATTGTAAATCAGAGTTATCATAGCAAACCATTGGAAAATGATATTGATAAGGAGGCATTGATCATTTATCATCAAACAAAATTGACAAATTAATTTATTCACTGCTAGCATCTTTTAACTTAGGATCCCTCCTAAGGAATCATTACTAAAAAAAATTCTCAAGCCCAGACTTTTGTTGAACATGTTTTCATCCATTGAAGAAGCGCAACTTGAAAAGCCCGGAAATACAGAAGAAATTTCCATCCCTCTGAAAAGTCCCATGCGGTGAATTATCAATAAATTTGGGTGCTTTTCAAGATAATTCGGGTTGTGGGTTGACTTGCTCGTCGGCTCGCATTGGGCCTGCTAATAAATGCCAAAATGGGCTTCCATTTTATTATGAAATAAAGTAGGGCCCGGTTATTCGCACCCCCTTAATTTGGAGATACTCCCTTGATTAATTCACTCACCTATTTTTTTAGACATTAATAGATACACACCCTATAAAATATCAATCTTACCCTTATTCAATATAATTATTCTCTTATTGTTTTACTTTTGTTGTGCCCGAAAAATGCTCCTGCCAACAAGTATTTAAAAGTAATAAAGATTAAACGGAAATAATAAAAAAGGCAATATTTATTAACCCAATTAACCTGAAAGATAACATCAAGGGGCAATATCAAGCCAATAATATATTGTATGTGCCTAAAGTTCTAAAATTTCAACCTTTTACAATGAAGACGTAAGGGTCTATTTATAACATTACGTTTCGTCCTGCAAAACCCTAACGGGCCTGCCAGGCTATAATCGCGCGATCGTTACCGCGTGCAAGTGATCTGTTGTTGACTTCCGAGATCCGAGCCTCGGATCTCTCTTGGAAGTTAGTGTGTCAATCTCTTTGGCTGGAATTGCGGGAGTTTGTTCTCCTGAGGCCTATTCAATCCCTCCTGATATGCTCGAGGATAGATCAGACGCTTCTGCCAATGGCGAGCTCGGGCGACTTCCAGAGTAGGTCGCCTTGTCGGGTGTCTTATCAAGTCGCTCTTCTGACTTCGACTTCGATCTCTTATACACTTGTGTGGTCAAGTTCCGACTGCCACGTCAACTATATTTGCCACGTGGTCGGTAGCGGACTACATGGATCCAACAATTTTCAAACCTAGGCAAAAAATACACATGTTGGGGAATGAGTTGCACAGATCTATTCGGGGTGAATATTTAAATACAAATTTAATTCATTAATTATTACTAGCATGAATTAATCCTATATTAATTCAAATAATAATTGCAACAACATATCATGCATATAAAAAGCCACGTAAAACTTACGCATGCGGAATCTACGGGTTTACGTGAATGTACCTCTCGGGATGGCAGTGACTTCGGTCGGACGGACTAACCAAAAGGACTTCCCAAGTATTCCCTTAGCCCTTGCTCAACTATCCGGTGGAAGGACACTCGTCGAACAATTAACAAAAGGAAAAAATAAACTTTGTTGCACCACCTTTGTGGATTTGCTAATATTTCCAGCACATGAAATTGTACTTGAGAATGAAACAATCATCCCCTATTTATAAGAGGGAGGTGGTCGAAATTTCCAGTGGAAAAACAATGTGGGAAAAGACTTTTCTTGATCACCAAGAAATCTTGAATATATCTCATATATTTTTTTTCCCATAATTATAATATTCCACAAAATCTCACCTTCTCTATTTGCTATGGTAATTTTCAAAAATATGGTCAAGATTCCAAGATTTGGATCTTCTTGAATTTATGAGATATTCTTGTATTTCAAGAAATACATATCTTCCATAATATCTTTTCAAGAAAATCAAGAAAATCTTTCTTGCCCACTATATTTCAAAAATTTCAAATTTTCCCTTATAGATAACCAATTGGGAGATTTCTTGAATTTAATGAGATAATCTTGTATTCCAAGAATACATATCTTCATTCCATAACAAAATTCAAAGAAAATCTTTCTCCCTTTTTTATCCATAAATTCAAAAATTGCAAGGAAAAATAAGCAACAATATTTATTTTATTTTAGTCACCTTTTTCAGTTATTGGACTATTAGTTGGGCTACTCAGGGGGTCTTTAGGAGAATTAAGATTGGACCTTCTAATGGATCTTGAATATCTAATATTGAGCCACAATATAATTCAAGCCCATAAGTATTAATTAATCCCACTACATAATTAATATTGCACTATCCATCTTAACCCATATTACAGTCAATATGGCTCCCGGTCATTATTTCTCGTGTTTAAGATTATCTAGCCCATTAATTAATTCAAGCCACTGAAATAGCTTTCCGTTAATTAATATCTTTTGTCCTTGGTCGAGGAACGGTTCAACATTATTATCCATACCGGAAACTAATTCCACTTGCAAGATTTGGTATGATAAAACTTATGAACCTCCCAAGGGGGCAAATCAAGCAAGCGTACTTGCACACGATTCTTCGTATTAAATCTTAGCAATCACATGTGACCAATAATATTGCCCAAGATAAAAAGTATTGAATCTCTCTGATTCGCTACCCATGATAAGTCAAAGCAATAGTTACCAATCCCACGTGATCCTATTTAAGGGACGAAGATTAAGAAACAACGAACCACTGAGGTCTAATTCTTCCCTGTTCAGTTCTGAAGAATTTATCCTCTTGTAGGTCCTATTCAGTGCATCAGTCATGCACTAGTGTAATCTCTTGGTCAAGACAAACCAATCTGAGCCTTACACCTCAACCTTTCGCGATGGTTGTTCATTTCCATCTAGGTCGTGAATAGCGTACTTTTAGTTACAAGGGACTGTTAATTTAATCTTCTGTGATCTGGTATCACTAAATTAACTACAATGTAACACGTACGAATTATTGAACAGTCATGCAGTAAATATATGTAACATTCAATCATATTTAAAACATCAGTGATAAACAATTTATTTCAGTAAATAAGTCTGGAAATTCAGTTTCGATTATACAAAGTAAAAAGCATACTTTTCAGTATAATCTCAACAACACCTCCATTCCATCTCTCCAAACTATGACGACTAAACATTTCATTTTGCGGTGGTGACCGGTGACTGTGAGAACGGTGACTATAGAGTCATTGTGTGTTAAGGTTTTTATCTAAAAATGACGTGTGTTTGAGAAAAAAAAAAGAAACTGGGTCGAGTGATTTTCGAACCTGGTTTTTTGAAATTCCACCAAATTTTCGACAAATTTTTTTGAAATTATTAGAGATTTTCAAAAGAATTTTTCCGAAATTTATTATTTTTCACATATTCTATGTATTCAGCATATAGTTTTCGAAAATAATAATAAATTTTGGCATATCTTTTCTGAAAACGATGACATATTTCAATAAACCAGTACGAAAAAATTTGAAAAATAAGTGCATGAATGAAAATTATATTATTTTCATCGTATATCTAGGTATAAAACCCAACATTTCATAAACAACACCCTAAATATTAAATAAATAATAACATAAAACATTTAACATTCCAAACTTCATAGGTTTCCCACCCACCATAGTTGCTACACAAGACACAAATTAAGCTATGGTGGTGGGGTGGATTATTGGAAGATAAAAACAACGGACCGATCGTGTGGAATGGAGAAGTATGGATCGTTACTTTTTAATTTCTAATATTGTGGAAAGTGATGTAGTATTAATTGTTTAAATTTTTTATAATTATTCAGGGATAGAAAAGTCATTTTTTAGTTACAATTAAATAATAAAAAAATCGATAAGGGTGAATTTCCTAATTAAGGGGGTGTGAATAACAGAACCCATGGAACTAGAAAATAAAATGTGGACCAGAATTCGACCATTGTCTTATAATGAGACGAAAATTTAAAAGCTAAATTTTTTGGGACGATAATAGATAAGTTATGAGATTAACCAGTGGCTTAGCCCACCTGACCATTGGACTCCTCATTTGAGTGGGAGACCTAGGTTCAATTTGTTTTGAGAACGAATTGGAGTTATGAGAGTTATAAGGTGGATTTGCGATTTCGTGGAGTATTTGGGTGCTTGGTGTACTAACTACTAACAACTAACTTTTCCCGATAAAAAAAAAAAATTTATGAGATCAACAAAAAGAAGGCTAAGTCCTGTAAGCATTTCGATGCACCGTGCACTCATAGTGCATTTTAGAACCGTGCAACTTACTATACTGAAAGATGCAATTTGTTTACACTGAACTGATTCAGTGTAACAAATATATTGCACCTTTCAGTGTAAATAAATTGCATTTTTCAGTATAATAAGTTGTACAATTCTAAAATGCATTATGAGTGAACGGTTCACCTAAATGCACATGAGAACCACCCCAAAGAATATCTCGATTTTAATCGGTGGGTTTGATTTTGATTTCCATTATTGAGTTTTTGGTTTAAAAAAAAATCAGTTATTAGATTTTGTGATGCAATTTCAATTCAATCCATATGGACTTCTTTTGCAAGTAGAACAAGGTAAAATTTTAGTGTATTTATGCCTTATTGTTAAATTGGAGATCAAGAATAATTGCGGAGAAACAATTCAGTTTTTAGTAAGAACGTATCACTTTTAATGGAGGTATATTTGTGTGTGAGGGTTTTACGATGAGACAAAACATAATTTAGGCAAGATAATTTAAAATGATGAGTGTCGATTGTGTTAATTTATATCCCTCCTTAGGTAAGAGACAGTATTATACAAATTTTTGTCTTTTTTACAATAAGGGGGTGTTTGGTTCACGGGATTGGATTGATTAGGTGTGATAGAAATGAGTGGGATTGAGTAAGATTGAATTGATTTGACTGGATTTGTTGAATCAAGATATGCGTTTGGATTGTAGGATTAGATTGAGAATGGTATACCTATTGAAATGTCATAAACACCCTTAAATTGATTTGAAACAATCATAGTTCATTATTGTGAATCTATTCAAATAATAGAAGGACAATTTGTAATATTGCATTTGGGATATGCTCTATCTCATCTTTCACATGAGATTGACATATCCCTCCATGGAGGGATTTTGTATATTTTTTACCCGAACTTGAAGTATATCATGGGCACTCATCCCGCCAACCAAACGGGGCCTAAGATAAGTTAACTGATTAGAGCTGAGTTGTTTAGACTTTGAGAAGGACTTGGATTTGTTGTTGAATACCACCTCCAATTAATGCGTTTCTTTGAACTATTGAATTTAATTGAGATTGCTTGCAGCCATTGGATTTTTTCTTTATAATCATAGGACTTCATTCAATTCAATCTAATGGTTCAAAAAATTGCAGGGTGCTATATATACCGCCCCAATTCAATACCCCTTGAGCACTTAGACACATTTTAAGAAAAAAGGATCACTTAATTAAAATTAGTATGTCTTTAATTTTTATATCACTTTCAGCATCAGTTTTCATTCTCTAATCAAACATAAAAAATGCTTATTTTTTTAAAAAAGTTGAATCACACCAACTTCTTAAAAAGACCTCCAAAAATATTTATTAGTGTTGAAAACAGACGCTTAATTTTAAAAAAAATTATATTTTTCGTGTAAAATTAATGCCACTAAACATATTAACAAATTCATATTATTTTTTTCGACCACAATAAAATTAGGAAGCGACTGATTATTAGATAACTCAATTTTGATTAATATGTGACACATAATTATAAGTAGATTAATTATTGATTTTAAGTTAAATAATAATTAATTATGTCTTATGTCAAAATTTTCACATGTGAAAATAGCTTAAAATAGATAGGATTAATTCACTGCGATAAACGGCATCATCTTGCGGCCAGCCTATTTCGTTGCCTATTGGTAAATTTTAAAGGATATTAAAATCACAACGAAATTGTTATATATGAGGGAATATCGATAACCCTATTCAAACAAAACCGTAAAAATTAAGCATACCAACAAAAAAAATTTACAGAACATAACAATAAAAATGCACACGATGTTGAATGTATTATACGTACAATTTGAAAATAAAAGTACTAATAAAATGTTTCTTTATATATTTGAATCAAGTAGATAACTAGAATTAGCTTTGTTTTTCATTCATCAATTGATTGTGTGAATTTTAATCTATAAATAATTAAATACACATCTAATTTTGCCATACATGGTATGCAGATGCATAAATTCACTAAAAATCATTATACAATGATAAATTATCAAATCGATGAATTAGCGAAGTCTATCATGAAAATTGAGAAATTGAAAAATATTACCTGAAGAACCCAGTGATAACACAAGAGAAGATGAGGGCGATAAAAAAAAAAAAAAAAAAAAGAGAAAACGAACGATAAATTTATAAAAAAAAAACATATATTCACTAAACTTTTAACGGTTATACTTTTAACGATTATATCGAGAATGTTACAAAAAATAGCACACTACATCGTTGAGCTTCAACGGTTAACGGTATCAGTAAATTTGTATGACCAAATTGAGAGTGTGCGAAACTTAAAAAAAAATTCTCTAAGTATTTAAACTGATATTTTCCCCCACCCATCATTTTCATTCTAAACATATAAATATAAAAGTAAACGATTTGTTTGAATTTAATGTTTTGAACTTTTCCGCACAATCATTAGGGCATCTCCAACAAGAATCTCTATTTTGGAGTACTCTATTCTCCATTTTGGAGTATGGAGTACTCTATATCAAAAATCTTCTCCAATAATAATACTCTATATTATTATATTTTTTTTTTTTTTTCTTTCTTTCAATTAAATTAAAACAATGATTTATGCAATGTATTATTAAATTATAAAATTACTTTTTTTCAATTAAATTAAATATAGGATTCATTGTGTAAACAAGATCGGGACGGAGAGACTAATATCTATAGAGTGTCATTCATCAGAATCAATTTATACATGGACAAAAATTTGTATAGACTTAATTCATGTTATAAACCCGGGTCAAACTTGACCCCACACACTATTTACAAATGGGTTACATATGTATACCATTTGAGTTTATTTTCTATTTCGCACTTCTCTCTCTTCTCCCCTCAATCGTCGTTGCGAAAACTTCCCTCCCCGTCTTCCAAATCGAGTCTCAAGCGGTTGGACTTCCTTCAGACGAATCGCGTCTCAAGCGACCGAAAATGCTTCGCACTCAACGCCACTGAAAATCATCATCGCAGGTTCGTTTTTTTCACTGTTGTTCGTCTTTTTTCTCTTTGAATTTGTTGGAGGAATTTGCGATTTCATTTCCGGCGACCTCACTGGTATGAAAAAATAATTATCATCCATATACATAAAAACCATCACTATCACTATATGCTAAACTAAGTATCAGTGTTATTCACATAAATTATCACTGCTATGTTAAAAAAACTCTCACTGTAACGTTATTAATTTATCACTGATACGCAAAAAAAAACTATCATCAATACACATAAAAACTATCACTGTTACTCATAAAAATTACTCCATCCGTCCCTGGATTATTGCAACACAAAAAATGGACCGAAAACTAAGTAAAATGGGTTTTAGTGGGTTTGAGTGGAATAAAATAAGGGTGTTGTGAGTGTATTAATATTATGTTTGTTTTCATTTTGAGAGTGTTGATAAATAATGTTGGGACGTTCAAATAAGGTAAGTGTTGCAAAGAATCACGGGCGGAGGGAGTATATTCTTATTCATGAAGACTATTGTTGTCAATATAAGAGAAATTAAGTATTCTTGTTATAAACATAAATATCATTATATGAAAAAAAAAATAATATTGTTAAAAAAAACTATTACTGTCACTAGTGAAAGCACAATTTCTATCGGAAAAATCAGAATTGAAGCATCAACAACAGGAAGATCAATGGTGCGCGGTGCGAGAGTGAGAATGGAATGCGAGTTATCGCTTGACATGAACGGGTTGAAAATTCGAATCAACTCATTTCTCAAAATCTGTCATATTGAATTAGAGTTTATAGGGTGAATTTGGTTCACAGAAGTGTTACTGATCTTATATATGAACTCTGTTATATGCATAAATTCTATCATTATTATGTATACTACCACAGTTTTAAAAGTAAAGCTACAAGTTTAGGCTCGTTAATAACATAAATTAATAAATTAATGAATGTTAATACGTCTCTACTAAAAAAATATTTAGAAAAATCAGCATTCCAAGTTAAAGAGAGTGTTAGGAAACAATATAAACAAATTAATTTCACATAGATTTACCAATTCATACTTTTAAATGAGATGAAATTCTTTCAGTAATCGCAGAATGTGTTGTATTACATGAACGATTGTTGGTGCGGTGGTGTTTTCAAGGCGAATGCCCCCTGTTTTGTGGGAAATTTCACGTAGGATAGGTCTATAACTCTCAGTACGTAACTTTTTGATTCGAGTACTTTTGGCACTCGATCCATTAATAACCTTCACTCTTTTTTAAACATGGTTTAATTATATCCAAATTCTCAGCACATATTTCTCATTAATGTTTCAACTTCCCAAGCAAGGAAAAGCTGTCCAAGTTCCGACACGTTTCTCCACACAGGGAGTGTGTGGCAACTGGTATGGAAAAGCTGCGCAAGTTTGGACACATGACTCCTTACGTGTCTGCAAAGCAAGGGGCAGACTCTCCTATATAACCACCCTTCCACCATCAATCCTTTCACTCATCTCAAACTTACACCACTCCATAATACATACATACCCTTCCTTTTGTTTTACCGCAACTATGTTTGCTTTCGGCCTTGTCATTATTCTTCTCCTTTCCCAAACAAGTAAATTTTTCTTCCTTTTTGGATGCGAATTCAATTAGTTTTTTGATTATTTATATAGTTGAATATTTGGTGTTTTAAAAAAGTATTTACTCTTTTATATATGTTAATTAATGCTATTATTTTGTTGTTTTTTATTTGATTGATTGTGTGTTTCTAGTGTTTTTAGGAAATAAATTAATTGTTGGGAGATCAGCCATATGAATATATCAGAATATATAGAGAACTTTGTTGATTTTGTGTTTTTATAATAATTGAAAGAATTTAATGTATTTTTATACGTCTAATAATGCAGGGGGAGGCGTATGTAAAAACCATGACTCTAGTGGATAAGGTGGGTATCACATCGAACCAGCGGACATTGAGTTTTGCTACAAGGATGTCGTACAAGGATTCTGCCCTAATTACAGTATTCATTTCCATGAAATCCATCTCTCACCTTATCCATTGCGAGTCTCAGTGCATGTTGCTATATATCTTTTTAGTGTAGTCGTCTGCATGTGTGTCTTGAGTCTTTATGTATGTTTTAAGCGTGTTTGTTCGTGTCATGTGAATAACAAGGACTCATATAAATTTGTTTTAGATGAGTTCTTGTGAATAATAATGAGTTGGGGTTTCACCCCCACAGAAATTTCCTTAATTATTTGTGTTTGTTCTCCTAATTTTCTCGGCACTAATTTTTGCGTTGTTCCCATTGCAAAATTTTCTAATGATACATTTATTATATTACTAGTTCGTATACCCCAATACGCGGGGTTGAATGAAATTAATAATTATGATGATATAAAAGAAATTCTAATATTTTTATTTATTTATTTTTAAAGATTTCACATTATTTTTATTTATTTATTATAAAAGATTTAGCAATTTGAAAAGACGAATTATTTTTTTTCTATTGTGAAGGATAAATATTTATTATTCAAAATATTTGAAAAATTAAATTGTTTGAAGAATTTTAAAGAGTTATAGTTTATCATATCTATGCAAAAATATTTTATATATTTTTTTTTCAGACAATATTTATTATATAAAATTTTTGAAAATAAAATTTAATTGTTTGTATATTTTACAAAATCTCTAGATAATCTTATTTTTTGGACGATTTTAAAGAGTTGTAACTAATCATATCTGATATATAATTTTATCTTTGAAAATTTTAATTATTATACTAAGTAATTGGTATACACATAAAAATCATATCCTCGTGCAAAAATGATGTACTTGAGAATTTTAATTTATGATTTACTGATTATGAAGAAAATTGTAAAGTTATTTAAATATTATGATAGCCAAAAGATAAGTTAATATATATCACATATTTATTTTACGTTAATAAATACACACACACATATATATGTACCCCTTGCAAGAATTTATATAAATAAACAGTATATTAAAGTCATTCTATAGAAAGTATCAAGATAAATTTATCTTTATTTTCAAAAAATTTTGGTTTAATTTATGTATGTTGTAGAACGAAAATCAAGATTTAAAAGTCCATAGAAAAAAATTCGAAAGAGTGTAAGTTACAAGACAAAAATCAAAATTATAAATATAGGATCAAAATAAAAAAGTTACAAAGTTATCTTTATTTTCCTTAACATGTAGAGGAAGATGTAATTTTCATCAACTTGGAAATATTATGATATTTCGCTTGACGATTTGGACAAAAAAAGTCTGCAAGTTACAGGACGAAAATCAAAACAAAAAAATCAATAGGACCCATATCAAAAGTGACAATGTCCTAGGGCGGAAAAAAAATATAATCCCTTAAATAAATAAAATATCGCGACCAGATAAACAACACAACAAATATTTTTAGCTGATATGATAATAATCGATGAGTTTGATGAGGAAAATGAAGCAAATAAAGACAAAACTCTAATACAGACATCAAGTGGCGAGAGATTTGCAGTTGTTTGCTAGACTTTCTATGCTATCACCGATACAAAAATTATCCATATGAAGGTAAGTGTTTGTCACGTTCACTCAGAGCAATTTACGAATGAACATTCATGACGAATTCATAACTCAAATTACATAACTCAATATTCCCTACAATATATATAAAACGTGAATATTAAACCCTATGAACAGATTAGAAGAAACTCTTCCACAAGTACTAATTCAACACTCAAATTACTTACATCAATACTTCGTGAAATATTTAAAAAAAAAACACTGCAAACAAATTCATAACACAAATTACTTACCTCAGTATTCCTTGCAATATATACAAAATTTAAATTTTAATAGCAATGAATAGACTAGAAGAAACTTATCCACAACTAATCCAACATTCAAATTATTTATCTCAATACTCCATGCAATATAAAAAACTCCCTACAATATACAAAATAATTGCACAATTGCAATAAATATTCATAACTCAAATTACTTCCTCAATATTCCCTGCAATATATACAAAACGTAAATATTTATCGCTATGAATAGATTAGAAGAAACTCGTCCAGAACTAATTCAACACATAAATTACTTACCTCAATTATACTCCGTGCAATATAAAAAAACTCCCCGCAATATAGTCTGTCCCGTAATAACGTGCACAATTTTCTTTTTGGTCCGTCCATCAATAACGTGCACATTTTCTAAAATGGCAAAACACTCAAAACTTACACCCTCACAATATCATTGTAATTGATTTAAATAATACCAGTAAAGCAAGTTTTTTTAGTTTTTGTGCCCAGATAGGAGTGCACGCTATCCCGAGACGGAGGGAGTACAAAATAATTACACAATTACAATAAACATTCATAACCAATTGGTATGTTGAAAATTATACATATTTTTAATAGATTAGAGTGCAAATTATTGGACTCGTTTGCATTAAGATGGAATGATTAATTACTTATATGTGTTTTGATGATATTATTTCACGCTTGATCTATTCTCTTATTTTTTACTGTATTTAGGTGTCTTTTATGGAGTATTGTTGGGTCGAGCCGTGTGTAAAATAAAGGCCCAATATTGAGCGTCTCAATGTCAAGCATTTTCATGATCAGTGAATCCAGCCCAAGCCCATGATTAAATAATTGTTGATCAAAGGATGCTGTCCACGTTTTGTGGATAGAGAAAAAAGGCTTAGACCAAAACCCATGATGATACTAATTGACCTAATACATATAAAGCCTTGGAAAGAAGAGTTGCAAGATAGTGATGATTAAATTTACATATCTCATCACTAATTTACTTGAATAAATTTGATAAAATTCAATTCACCCTTTTACTGAAATACCCCTCCTCTCACCCTCCATTAATCTTCTCCACAAATTTCTCATTAATCCCTGAATTTTATATCAACAGAAATTATTTTCCCGCAGAATTTCTCCACAAATTTCTCATTAATCCCTTGACTCAAAAATTACTTTAAAATTAGGAGTTATAAAATCACTTAAAATTACTTTAAACTGTTTCGATAAAGATAAAAAGTGTCAGGCTTAACATAGATATCTACTTGATGGAATATAAAGTAATATATGGTTTATTTATCGAGCCTCGAGCTGTGTAATGCTCAGTGCATTATTTGAACACGCTATGTGTAATGTATTTGGATTTTCAGCGTTTACTATATTTGTTGCTTTGAAAAAACCAGGATGTTCAGCTTCAGGCAAAACATTGTCATTGCCGAGCATCTGTACTACAGCTGACATGCTTGGCCTATCTTCAGGTTGCTCTTGAACGCATAGAAGACCGATATGGATTGATCGCACTACTTCTGATAAGGTGCACTGATTAATGAAACAAGCATCAACCAATTCCAACGACCTTCCTTCTCTATAAAGCGTCCATGCCTGTTACATTGGAGCTCATATCAAAATATTTTTTATCCACATTGTTTACTGTAATTTTTAAAACACGATTAGCCAATTGGACTTTCATTCTCTCTGTAAATTTATTAAGACCAAGCTGACTTCTAGCTTGGCACATCCAATCTGGACTTCAGGTTCAACATCAATACTCAAAACAGAACACAAATATAATTGCTTGTTGATTAAGGTCCAACCACCTCACCAAGAATAGTCACGTGTATTTTCATAATATACTAATTCAAGTTTCTACAGGATGTAAATACTTACATGTGTAAGAAGGTCTAGGTGGTGATCATTATGAGAAAATACTCTGTTTCTTTTACCAGTGACAATCTCAAGCACTATAACTCCGAAGCTAAAGACATCTGATTTCACCGAGTAAAGGCCATATGTAGCGTATTCTGGGGACATGTAGCCGCTACAAGAATATGTTGGTGATAGGGTTAAATAGCTAACAGAGAAAGTATCTGTGATGAATTGTGTAATAAAGATTGATAACATACTATGTTCCTACTACTCGTCTTGTGTTGGCACCAGTTTCGTTTCCTTCGAAGGTTCTAGCAAGACCGAAATCTGATATCTTTGGGTTCATATCAGAGTCTAGTAGTATGTTGCTGGCTTTGAGATCTCTGTGGATAACTCGGAGACGAGAATCTTGATGAAGGTACATAAGACCTCGAGCAATACTAGTAATAATGTTGAAGCGCCTAGACCAATCTAGTATTGTGCTTCTCACCTGATCTGTCAAATAAATGAGGGCATATTTATTTTTGAGTCAGTCTTCTGCGCATTAGTTGCACCATGGAACTAGGCATAAGGGTGAAACACGCAGACTAGATTTGAATAAAAACGCGAAATGATATGTGCAAACTAACAATACATAACTGAAACATGCAAGCTCAATATAACTGAAATGTGGTGAGTGCAAGGATCAGATTCGTGCACTAGGTGCATATGTGACTTGTGTTCATTTTATTGTTTTATGAAACCTAGAATCAAAGCTATCAAAGCAGAAAATATTCCCAACACCCGTGTTGTTTTTGCCTAACACTTATCATAACTGAGAAAAACTTTATCTGCTTTTAACATGTAAACAAATTATCTCCTGGTCATCTAACAATTTATTTGTGGCCATGCTTATCATGTTTAACTTCTTATGCTTGAAAAAGTGAGTAGTAATTGTGCAGGCTGTTTAAGTGAGTAATCCTTACCAAACAGTATCAAGTCTAGACTTTTGTTGGGCATGTATTCATAAACGAGCATCAGTTCTTCTCCTTTAATGCACCATCCAAGAAGCTTCACTAGATTTCGATGCTGAAGTTTAGCAAAACAGATAACTTCATTCTTGAACTCATCTACTCCTTGATGGGAAGTTCGTGACAGACATTTCACAGCAATTTCCTGCCCCTCTTCTAGCTGACCCTAATATCAAAATGTACCTTTTTCACATTTTCATCACAAACATATTTGTATCTGATACTAGATGTTGCACACAGAAACAATATGTAAATCGAACTTGACGTAAAATTTCACATTTTGATATGGCTTTAATTACCTTATAAACAGGTCCAAATCCACCCTGTCCAAGCTTATTGGTAATTGCAAAATTATCGGTTGCCTTAGTTATGGTGGATATCTCAAACAACGGTAGCTCTAGATCCTTGTGGCTTTCCGTGTTGAATCCAATCTGACCTGCAGTATGAGCAAAATAGAGAATGTATAAGAATATAGAGAAGATTATCCGTTTACACATTAACCTAATTAAATCAATCAATTGAATTGACCCTCGTTAAAAAATTATATTTTTAAATGGATACTCGAGTTGAAAAATCTGTGTGTAACACACTACAATTTCTTTATACACACCCACATAAGCATTGTACAGGTACCTTTTTCTCGCTTCTTTCTTTTCTGAAAGTACAGGAACAGGCTGATGATTACCAGAACCGTTCCAATAACCAGTGACAACATCACAATAATTATTTCTCTTTTCCTTCCCCCCGAGTCTGTCGAATTATATATTGAAAGACTACATTATATTTCCATGTTATGCAGAACAAAATTCACTCTTCTTTCGAGAGAAAATGGATAAATGATTTGAAGGAATTCTTACCTAACTCAGAAGACGCCATCCTTATATAGATATCTTGTCCTGGAGCCATCTCTCTGATGTCATGCAGCTCCCCGGACCAAATCAGACATCCATTTTCACCTCTGCTTATATCTAGGCTTGCGTAGGCCGTACAGGAGCAATTGTTCAAGCATTGTACCTTGCATTCTTCAAGAGTCATACTCATGTTGTACCACGAACGATGAGTATTTGGCAACTTTACACCGGAATACTTCAAAAATGCATCTCCATTTTCACAATCCAAGGGCGTGTTTCTAATGCACCCATTCGACCAATTTCCACTGCCCCAACTGTCAGGGTCTTTTGGTCTGAACTTACTCAAGCATCCACAAAAAGGCTTTGTTCCAATAATACAATTACCATACGGACCGCAAAGATTATAAATATCACAATTATCTGATGGTATAGCACCATACATAATCCAACTTTGTTGCTGATGCTCCCAAATCCACCTCTGTACAACACCAGCATCACTTAGTGTAAGCCTCGTGTATACTGAGTCGTTTAGGAGCTCGTAGTGAAAGTAGGCCTCCTTCTTGTTTATGACCACTGCAAACGTGAAAACCTGATTCTTCCTCAAGCTATAGCTCCCACTAAAGCTTACACCATTCCAAGGCCCTGAGCTGAACCGCAAAGCTCCAACATCTTTTAAGACATTTTGTGGATAACCAGTAGGGTCACAATGAAATGAATAATCTCCTGATGCTGGATTACCACTGTTCTTCAGTGACGTGAGATAGACTTCCACGCCGGTCTGAAAGTTCACACCAAGCTTCATCCCTGCTAAAAGAGTATCAGTTGGATGGTCGAAACTCTGCCACACGAAATTCTCGGGGTCATCATCATTTGCATCTTTCACTACAAGATTCCCCGAGTCAAGCAACTGTGCAACTGGAGTCTGCACAGTTGCTGAAGTATTAGTAGACCATATAATAGTACCAGCACCATTTACAAGAGTTAGTATACCTGGTTTTACTACTTTGAGCACACCTGATGTCTCTGTTAGTGGATTATCTCTGTTGGCAACCCATACAACAGTCGTTACTGGTATTTTTTTATACCAAATACCGATGTAACGGTTGTTGGAATTCTCCGGGCTGAAAAAACCCAATTCAAAGCTTCCACCAGATGAAATCAACGTACTAGTACTAGTTCCGCTATCTGTGAGTATGTGAGAATTATTTAAGGTGTCTGTTGGTGTTGGATTAGATACTTGGTGTGTGAATAACAACGATGTAATGATTAGGAATAAAGAGAGAGAGTATTTTCTGAATGTGGCATCCATTGTTGGTTTAACGAATGGTTAGTGCAACATGAGAAAGCAGAGGTTTAATTATGTAAAGGAGTCAACATCAGCGTGAGCTACACGGCGGAAGGAAACTATTTTTCTTTAGTAGGAATGCGGTCGTAGACTTGCATTGATGTGGAATTCTATGCGGGCCTCCAGTTTAGTCGTGATATGAGGACCCTAACCATATATGTTAATTTTCCATAAAAAAAAAACAATTTCTATCAATCTGAATACTGGCTATGATGTGAATCTGTTTGTGGAAAGTTCTGTCGTGGATATGTATGTAAGCCAAATGCGGGAGTTTAGGTGATGCGAGGAACATGTTTGATGAAGCTGCTCAGGGCATGTTCCTTTCGGAATTATAGTGGGCAAAGGTAAAAACTGGACTTTGAAGATTTAAGATTTCAAAATACTGATGAATAGTTTTTTTTTTAGATTTTATAGAATAGGATACTGAAAAGGTTGATTGATGTTGTATTATTAATTTATTATAGTATATTCGGAGAATAAAAAGGCAAATAATGTGAATGTACAAAAAAAAAAAAGTACTGGTATGTGATAAAGTAAAGTAAGATCAATATAATTTCAAAATTATTTCTTTAAGTTTGGGGTTTTAAGATTGTAAATCTAAAGTCATTTTTGCATAAGTTAGACCAAAATTTTGATGGGGTTTGGTGTATATAGCGCACGTGGATGTGACACTGCGTGTTGAAGTTGATGAGCATGAAATGGAAGATTGAAGAATCCAAATCAGTACTAAAAAAATTCTCAAAATTATCTTGAAATTTATACAAATATATTGACTTTTCAAAGTGCTGGAAATTTCGTTTTGCCCAGAAAGCATTAATTATATGATGGAAGGGATAACAATTATACGGACCATAAAAGTTTAAAGTACTTTCTTACACGTAAAGACGAGGAAAAGGAGATGGGGTAGACTAATATGATTGGCTAATAAACTAATTAGACGGAAGGACAGAGTTGAATTTTCAAACCTAATGACAAATTAGAGCAGTTGTTGAGACATTTTTTTCAAATTAAGGATATAAAATTTGAAGCCGCCGAGAAATTAATCCTATTAGGAAGAAGTTTCTAAGTTGTTGTTTCTTAAATATATGAGGTTGTTGCCAATTCAAAATAGATTGAATAAATTTATGGATATTTTAGTCACTGATTCTCATATCAACCAGAGTTTATGCTGCTTTTGCGCTAAGGGTTGATTAAACAAGAACTATGAATATCACATTAAGAAAATATTACCTCCCTTTATTTCTCATCATTACCTCCTTCTTCTCCACTCACCAACAATCTTACCCCATAGACACCTTAAATAATTCTCAGATATTCAGAGATAACAGTACTAGTACATTAATTTCATCTGGTGGAACCTTTGAATTGGGTTTTTTCAGTCCACCGAATTCCAAGAATTGGTACGTTGGCATTTGGTATAAGACTTCGATCTCTTATACACTTGTGTGGTCAAGTTCCGACTGCCACGTCAACTATATTTGCCACGTGGTTGGTGGCGGACTACATGGATCCAACAATTTCAAACCTAGGCAAAAAATACACCTCCATTCCATCTCTCCAGACTATGACGACTAAACATTTCATTTTGCGGTGGTGACCGGTGACTGTGAGAACGGTGACTATAGAGTCATCGTGTGTTAAGGTTTTTATCTAAAAATGACGTGTGTTTGAGAAAAAAAAAAGAAACTGGGTCGAGTGATTTTCGAACCTGGTTTTTTGAAATTCCACCAAATTTTCGATAAATTTTTTTGAAATTATTAGAGATTTTCAAAAGAATTTTTCCGAAATTTATTATTTTTCACATATTTTATGTATTCAGCATATAGTTTTCGAAAATAATAATAAATTTTGGCATATCTTTTCTGAAAACGATGACATATTTCAATAAACCAGTACGAAAAAATTTGAAAAATAAGTGCATGAATGAAAATTATATTATTTTCATCGTATATCTAGGTATAAAACCCAACATTTCATAAACAACACCCTAAATATTAAATAAATAATAACATAAAACATTTAACATTCCAAACTTCATAGGTTTCCCACCCACCATAGTTGCTACACAAAACACAAATTAAGCTATGGTGGTGGACGACGCTGGAAGATAAAAACAACGGACCGATCGTGTGGAATGGAGAAGTATGGATCGTTACTTTTTAATTTCTAATATTGTGGAAAGTGATGTAGTATTAATTGTTTAAATTTTTTATAATTATTCAGGGATAGAAAAGTCATTTTTTAGTTACAATTAAATAATAAAAAAATCGATAAGGGTGAATTTCCTAATTAAGGGGGTGTGAATAACAGAACCCATGGAACTAGAAAATAAAATGTGGACCAGAATTCGACCATTGTCTTATTATGAGACGAAAATTTAAAAGCTAATTTTTTTGGGACGATAATAGATAAGTTATGAGATTAACCAGTGGCTTAGCCCACCTGGCCATTGGACTCCTCATTTGAGTGGGAGATCTAGGTTCAATTTGTTTTGAGAACGAATTGGAGTTATGAGAGTTATAAGGTGGATTTGCGATTTCGTGGAGTATTTGGGTGCTTGGTGTACTAACTACTAACAACTAAATTTGCCCGATAAAAAAAAAAAAAGTTATGAGATCAACAAAAAGAAGGCTAAGTCCTGTATGCATTTCGATGCACCGTGCACTCATAGTGCATTTTAGAACCGTGCAACTTACTATACTGAAAGATGCAATTTGTTTACACTGAACTGATTAAATGTAACAAATATGTTGCACCTTTCAGTGTAAATAAATTGCATTTTTCAGTATAATAAGTTGTACAATTCTAAAATGCATTATGAGTGAACGGTTCACCTAAATGCACATGAGAACCACCCCAAAGAATATCTCGATTTTGAATTTAATGTTTTGAACTTTTCCGCACTATCATTAGGGCATCTCCAACAAGAATCTCTATTTTGGAGTACTCTATTCTCCATTTTGGAGTATGGAGTACTCTATATCAATAATCTTCTTCAATAATAATACTCTATATTATTATATATTTTTTTTCTTTCTTTCAATTAAATTAATACAATGATTTATGCAATGTATTATTAAATTATAAAATTATTTTTTTCAATTAAATTAAATATAGGATTCATTGTGTAAACAAGATCGGGACGGAGAGAGTAATATCTATAGAGTGTCATTCATCAGAATCAATTTATACATGGACAAAAATTTGTATAGACTTAATTCATGTTATAAACCCGGGTCAAACTTGACCCCACACACTACGTACAAATGGGTTACATATGTATACCATTTGAGTTTATTTTCTATTTCGCACTTCTCTCTCTTCTCCCCTCAATCGTCGTTGCAAAAACTTCCCTCCCCGTCTTCCAAATCGAGTCTCAAGCGGTTGGACTTCCTTCAGACGAATCGCGTCTCAAGCGACCGAAAATGCTTCGCACTCAACGCCACTGAAAATCGTCATCGTAGGTTCGTTTTTTTCACTGTTGTTCGTCTTTTTTCTCTTTGAATTTGTTGGAGGAATTTGCGATTTCATTTCCGGCGACCTCACTGGTATGAAAAAATAATTATCACCCATATACATAAAAACCATCACTATCACTATATGCTAAACTAAGTATCAGTGTTATTCACATAAATTATCACTGCTATGTTAAAAAAACTC
Organism: Stenogyne calaminthoides; assembly: GCA_037126765.1. NCBI lineage: Eukaryota > Viridiplantae > Streptophyta > Magnoliopsida > Lamiales > Lamiaceae > Stenogyne > Stenogyne calaminthoides. The sequence continues at coordinate 24,316,310 of JBBCBC010000026.1, read as the reverse complement.
TCACTGTAACGTTATTAATTTATCACTGATACGCAAAAAAAAAAAAAAACTATCATCAATACACATAAAAATATCACTGTTACTCATAAAAATTACTCCCTCCGTCCCTGGATTATTGCAACACAAAAAATGGACCGAAAACTAAGTAAAATGGGTTTTAGTGGGTTTGAGTGGAATAAAATAAGGGTGTTGTGAGTGTATTAATATTATGTTTGTTTTCATTTTGAGAGTGTTGCAGTAATGTTGGGACGTTCAAATAAGGTAAGTGTTGCAGTAATCACGGGGCGGAGGGAGTATATTCTTATTCATGAAGACTATTGTTGTCAATATAAGAGAAATTAAGTATTACTGTTATAAACATAAATATCACTGTTATGAAGAAAAAAGTAATATTGTTACGCAAAAAAACTATTACTGTCACTAGTGAAAGCACAATTTCTATCGGAAAAATCAGAATTGAAGCATCAACAACAGGAAGATCAATGGTGCGCGGTGCGAGAGTGAGAATGGAATGCGAGTTATCGCTTGACATGAACGGGTTGAAAATTCGAATCAACTCATTTCTCAAAATCTGTCATATTGAATTAGAGTTTATTGGGTGAATTTGGTTCACAGAAGTGTTACTGATCTTATATATGAACTCTGTTATATGCATAAATTCTATCATTATTATGTATACTACCACAGTTTTAAAAGTAAAGCTACAAGTTTAGGCTCGTTAATAACATAAATTAATAAATTAATAAATTAATGAATGTTAATACGTCTCTACTAAAAAAATATTTAGAAAAATCAGCATTCCAAGTTAAAGAGAGTGTTAGGAAACAATATAAACAAATTAATTTCACATAGATTTACCAATTCATACTTTTAAATGAGATGAAATTCTTTCAGTAATCGCAGAATGTGTTGTATTACATGAACGATTGTTGGTGCGGTGGTGTTTTCAAGGCGAATGCCCCCTATTTTGTTGGAAATTTCACGTAGGATAGGTCTATAACTCTCAGTACGTAACTTTTTGATTCGAGTACTTTTGGCACTCGATCCATTAATAACCTTCACTCTTTTTTAAACATGGTTTAATTATATCCAAATTCTCAGCACATATTTCTCATTAATGTTTCAACTTCCCAAGCAAGGAAAAGCTGTCCAAGTTCCGACACGTTTCTCCACACAGGGAGTGTGTGGCAACTGGTATGGAAAAGCTGCGCAAGTTTGGACACATGACTCCTTACGTGTCTGCAAAGCAAGGGGCAGACTCTCCTATATAACCACCCTTCCACCATCAATCCTTTCACTCATCTCAAACTTACACCACTCCATAATACATACATACCCTTCCTTTTGTTTTACCGCAACTATGTTTGCTTTCGGCCTTGTCATTATTCTTCTCCTTTTCCCAAACAAGTAAATTTTTCTTCCTTTTTGGATGCGAATTCAATTAGTTTTTTGATTATTTATATAGTTGAATATTTGGTGTTTTAAAAAAGTATTTACTCTTTTATATATGTAAATTTTGTTGTTTTTTATTTGATTGATTGTGTGTTTCTAGTGTTTTTAGGAAATAAATTAATTGTTGGGAGATCAGCCATATGAATATATCAGAATATATAGAGAACTTTGTTGATTTTGTGTTTTTATAATAATTGAAAGAATTTAATGTATTTTTATACGTCTAATAATGCAGGGGGAGGCGTATGTAAAAACCATGACTCTAGTGGATAAGGTGGGTATCACATCGAACCAGCGGACATTGAGTTTTGCTACAAGGATGTCGTACAAGGATTCTGCCCTAATTACAGTATTCATTTCCATGAAATCCATCTCTCACCTTATCCATTGCGAGTCTCAGTGCATGTTGCTATATATCTTTTTAGTGTAGTCGTCTGCATGTGTGTCTTGAGTCTTTATGTATGTTTTAAGCGTGTTTGTTCGTGTCATGTGAATAACAAGGACTCATATAAATTTGTTTTAGATGAGTTCTTGTGAATAATAATGAGTTGGGGTTTCACCCCCACAGAAATTTCCTTAATTATTTGTGTTTGTTCTTCTAATTTTCTCGGCACTAATTATTTGTGTTTGTTCTTCTAATTTTCTCGGCACTAAGGAATCATTACTAAAAAAAATTCTCAAGCCCAGACTTTTGTTGAACATGTTTTCATCCATTGAAGAAGCGCAACTTGAAAAGCCCGGAAATACAGAAGAAATTTCCATCCCTCTGAAAAGTCCCATGCGGTGAATTATCAATAAATTTGGGTGCTTTTCAAGATAATTCGGGTTGTGGGTTGACTTGCTCGTCGGCTCGCATTGGGCCTGCTAATAAATGCCAAAATGGGCTTCCATTTTATTATGAAATAAAGTAGCGCCCGGTTATTCGCACCCCCTTAATTTGGAGATACTCCCTTGATTAATTCTCTCACCTATTTTTTTAGACATTAATAGATACACACCCTATAAAATATCAATCATACCCTTATTCAATATAATTATTCTCCTATTGTTTTATTTTTGTTGTGCCCGAAAATGCTTCTGCCAACAAGTATTTAAAAGTAATAAAGATTAAACGAAAATAATAAAAAAGGCAATATTTATTGACCCAATTAACCGGAAAGATAACATCTAGGGGCAATATCAAGCCAATAATATATTGTATGTGCCTAAAGTTCTAAAATTTCAACCTTTTACAATGAAGACGTAAGGGTCTATTTATAACATTACATTTCGTCCTGCAAAACCCTAACGGGCCTGTCAGGATATAATCGCGCGATCGTTTCCGCGTGCAAGTGATCTGTTGTTGACTTCCGAGATCCGAACCTCGGATCTCTCTTAGAGGTTAGTGTGTCAATCTCTTTGGCTGGAATTGCGGGAGTTTGTTCTCCTGAGGCCTATTCAATCCCTCCTGATATGCTCGAGGATAGATCAGACGCTTCTGCCAATGGCGAGCTCGGGCGACTTCCAGAGGAGGTCGCCTTGTCGGGTGTCTTATCAAGTCGCTCTTCTGACTTCGACTTCGATCTCTTATACACTTGTGTGGTTTAGTTCCGACTGCCACGTCAACTATATTTGCCACGTGGTAGGTGGCGGACTACATGGATCCAACAATTTTCAAACCTAGGCAAAAAATACACCTGTTGGGGAATGAGTTGCACAGATCTATTCGGGGTGAATATTTAAATACAAATTTAATTCATTAATTATTACTAGCATGAATTAATCCTATATTAATTCAAATAATAATTGCAACAACATATCATGCATATAAAAAGCCACGTAAAACCTACGCATGCGGAATCTATTGGTTTACGTGAAGCGCATTCTCTGGACGGGATGGCGGTGACTTCGGTTGGACGGACTAACCAAAAGGACTTCCCAAGTATTCCCTTAGCCCTTGCTCAACTATCCGGTGGAAGGACACTCGTCGAACAATTAACAAAAGGAAAAAATAAACTTTGTTGCACCACCTTTGTGGATTTGCTAATATTTCCAGCACATGGAATTGTACTTGGGAATGAAACAATCATCCCCTATTTATAAGAGGGAGGTGGTCGAAATTTCCAGTGGAAAAACAATGTGGGAAAAGACTTTTCTTGATCACCAAGAAATCTTGAATATATCTCATATATTCTTTTTCCCATAATTATAATATTCCACAAAATCCCACCTTCTCTATTTGCTATGGTAATTTTCGAAAATATGGTCAAGATTCCAAGATTTGGATCTTCTTGAATTTATGAGATATTCTTGTATTTCAAGAAATACATATCTTCCATAATATCTTTTCAAGAAAATTAAGAAAATCTTTCTTGCCCGCTATATTTCAAAAATTTCGAATTTTCCCTTATAGATAACCAATTGGGAGATTTCTTGAATTTAATGAGATAATCTTGTATTCCAAGAATACATATCTTCATTCCATAACAAAATTCAAAGAAAATCTTTCTCCCTTTTTTATCCATAAAATTCGAAAATTGCAAGGAAAAATAAGCAACAATATTTATTTTATTTTAATCACCTTTTTCAGTTATTGGACTATTTGTTGGGCTACTCAGGGGGCCTTTAGGAGAATTAAGATTGGACCTTCTAATGGATCTTGAATATCTAATATTGAGCCACAATATAATTCAAGCCCATAAATATTAATTAATCCCACTACATAATTAATATTGCACTATCCATCTTAACCCATATTACGGTCAATATGGCTCCGGTCATTATTTCCGTGTTTAAGATTATCTAGCCCATTAATTAATTCAAGCCTTTGAAATAGCTTTCCGTTAATTAATATCTTTTGTCCTTGGTCGAGAACGGTTCAACATTATTATCCATACCGGAAACTAATTCCACTTGCAAGATTTGGTATGATAAAACTTATGAACCTCCGAGGGGGCAAATCAAACAAGCGTGCTTGCACACGATTCTTAAGTATTAAATCTTAGCAATCACATGTGACCAATAATATTGCCCAAGATAAAAAGTATTGAATCTCTCCGATTCGCTACCCATGATAAGTCAAAGCAATAGTTACCAATCCCACGTGATCCTATTTAAGGGGCGAAGATTAAACAACGAACCACCGAGGTCTAATTCTTCCTTGTTCGATTTCAAGAATTTATCCTCCTCAGAGGTCCTATTCAACAAGATCGATTATGCACTAGTGTAATCTCTTGGTCAAGACAAACCAATCGAGCCTTACACCTCAACCTTTCGCGATGGTTGTTCATTTCCATCTAGGTCGTGAATGGCGTACTTTTTAGTTACAAGGATTTGTTAATTTAATTTTACGTTATCGGTATCACTAAATTAACTACAATGTAACACGCGTTTAATTATTGAAGCAGTCATGCAAAGAAATATATGTAACATTCAATCATATTTAAAGCATCGATGATAAACAATTTATTTCAAATAAATAAGTCGGAAATTAGGTTTCGATTATACAAAGTAAAAAGCATACTTTCAATTATAATCCCAACAATCTCCCACTTATACTCAAAGTGCGCTTTTAAGTATACTACAACACGTCTCGCGTAGTCCGTGACATCTAATGTCACCTACAAGAACCTAATAATTTCTCCCACTTATACTCAAAGCAGATTGGCAAACGGTCTTGACACCCATTCCACTCACATGTCTCTCGAATGTATTCAGATATACAGACGCTTTTGTGAATGGATCGCTAGGGTTTTCGTCCTCGGGCAGTATCTTTGCCACATCTATATCTCCTCTCTTAACGATTTTCGTATAAGATGTCTTTTCCTTTAATGTGTTTGTTTGACTCGTGGACTCTTGGTTCTCTTGAATTTGCAATCGCCCCTAGCCGATATTGCTAGACAAATTGAGAACACCATCCAAGTCCACTAAGAAGATCTAGAGCCCAATCGGTTTTTTTCACCGCTTCACAAGCACTACTTACCCGAGTCCCATTGTTGAGTCAGTGATGCATTTCTGCTTCACACTCATCCATTTGATGGCTACACTTCCCAAATGGAAACACACTAACCGAGGCAGATAATTTCTGGAATCTAAGTCTGATTGGAAATCCGAGTCGGTGTGGCCGATGGGGATTGGAGTATCGATCGATAAATCAACATTCTATCCCGAAGTTCTTTTCGGACACTTCGAATGTTTTTTAATCGTCCGTCAATGCGCTTTCCCCGGGCTACTTTGATATCTTTCTACCATGCCTATGGCAAAGCGGATATCGGTCTCGCATACCAAGATTGCATACATAAGGTTTCCTACTGGTAGAAACCTGGGGAATGCCTTTCATGTCATCTATCTCCTCTTGCGTCTTAGGGGACATTTTCTTGGATAGATGGATTCCAAGTCTGAAAGGTACGAATCCTTTCTTGGAATCATGCATGCTGAAGCGTTTCAAGACATCGTCTATGTATGAAACTTGCGATAACCCGATCATCCTTTTCTTGCGATCTCGAGTGATCTTGATCCCAAGGATGTGTCCGGTTTTCCCTAAGTCTTTCATATCGAATCTGTTTTGAAAGCCATGCCTTTACGTCGATAACACCTTCACATCGTTCCGATGATCATAATGTTATCTACGTATAGTACTAAGAATACCAATGCAGTTCCGATACGCTTCTTATACACACAACTTTAAAACTCGTTATGATAAAACCCATAAGACTTTATTACATGATAAAAACTTTGGTTCCAAGCTCTGGATGCCTGTTTGAGTCCGTAAATGGACCTTTTGAGCTTACAAACAAGATGTTCTTGGCCTGTTTCAATGAAACCTTGGGGTTGTTGCATATAGATCTCTTCATCAAGACTTAGATTAAGGAAAAGCCGTCTTGACATCCATTTGCCGATTTCAAAGTTGAAATGCGTGACAATCGATAAGAGAATCTGAGATGGACTTAAGCATGGCTACTGGCGAAAAAAGTTTCTCATAATCGACCCCTTCTTTCTGAGTATAACCTTTCACCACTAGTCTTGCTTTGAAGGTTTCAACCTTCCCGTCCAGTCCTCTTTTCCTCTTATATGCCCACTTGCATCTAATGGGTTTGACCCCATTAAGTGGTTCGACTAGCTCCCACACTCTATTATGAAACATAGAACCCATTTAGCTTTCATTCTTCATTTTGCCAAGAAGAATCAGATCCTTATCTTGGAGTGCCTCGTCATATGTCCATGGGTCGATTAGGGAATCAAGTCCAAGGACTCTCCTATTCCCATGAATCTCTCGGGCCGTCTAACAACCCTCCCACTATGACGAGGCTCCAGCCAGAAAAACGATCGTTTGGTATATCATCTAAGACTGATTTGAAACCGAGGTTTGCCCTCCAAGCTCATTTAAGGTAATCTCACTACGGGTTTTCTTTGGTTCATATAGTTTTCTTAGAAAAAATCTAAAGTGGGTGCGGATGTCCACCTTTTGATCTTCGGGACTATAGAACATACACCCTTTTTGTTCTCTCGGGGTATCCTACAAACAAATGACCTTTAAATCGATCGAGGATCCAATTTTCTGGCTTCCTTGTCCAACACGAGGGCGGACACCCCCAAATTCTCATGTGTCTCATACTAGGCTGCGCTTGGGTCCACAATTCTTTGGGAGTTTTGGGAACCGATTTGGATAACACCAAGTTCAGAATGTAAGTCACTGTTACCAAGGTATGACCCTAAAACGACTCGGGAAGATCCGCATAACTCATCATTGATCTAACCATTTCCAAAAGAATTGTGTTTCTTTGCTCTGCAACCCCGTTTTGGTGAGGGATTCCGGGTGCAGTGAGCTGGGATACAATCCCTTTATCAGATAAGCAGTTCAAAAACTCATCATTTGAGGTTTTTCGCCTCCACGATCGGATCGTAGAGACTTGATCGTTTTTTCCCTATGATTTCTCTGTTTGAGCCTTAAATTCTTAGAATTTTCAAAGGTCTCATATTCATGCTTCATAAGGAAAATGTAACTTGAGTAATCATCAATAAAATTACTCATAACCTCCTCTTTCTTTGGTTGACATTTGACTGCATACATCTATGTGAACGATCTCTAACACTTCTTTAGCCCCATTCCCTTGGCTCCAAATGCCATCTTGGTCATATTACCCTCCAAACATGATTCGCGTGGTTGGAATTTGTTCAACTTGGAGACGCGCTCCAAAGGTGAACCATCTTTCACCAACCTCTGGATCCTCTTTGGATTTATATGACCTAATCTTAGATCTTAGAAGAAGTGTCTCGTTCACGATTTTTTTTGTCGGAAATAGTTGATGTGTTATAGGATGCATTTAAGTGAGTGGGTGTGCACGATTAATTGTATAGAGATTTTCCATCAATGTCGTAAGAAGATACACTCATCATTTCAAAAATGATATCATTCTTATTAGAAGAACCTTAGTGTCCTTTAATCGAATTTTAGAAACCGAAATTGAATTCTTTCTAAAACTGGGAACATAAAGATAATCTAAAAAAAAACTTTATCTTCAAAAGATAGGTGCACTTCTCCCATCGCTTTTAATCGCTACTCATGTAGCATTGCAATGTCTGCTACTTGCGTAGTATTGCAATAATCATTACCATCGTAGCATTGCAATATCCGCCACTTTACGTAGCATTGCAATGTCTTCTACTTTTAACGTTGCCCGGTGTGATGAGGATCTCACTCCCACTAAGTTCTTGGGATCATTTAGAACCCGTGAAGCCAACATGATTAGTGGATCTCGTATCAACCACCCACGAATGAGAAGTATCGCCGCTAAACAAGTTTCAACAACTAGTGCGTGAGAATTACCTTTCTTTTCCGTCCCTTTTGGGGTTGGAAGCAAACCAAAACCTCCATTGCCCTCTCTCACCATGACTTAAGCACTTCCTCTTTGGATTTTCCTTGACACAACAAGCATTTCCTCATCTTACCATTGCCGCTTGGCAACCGTTTGAGTTTTATTGCTTATGGCCTTTGGTCCTCTTCTTTATCTTGCCTACCCTTGGCCTAGAAGATGAAGGCGGACCACTTGCAAAATCAAAGCTTGAGTTTGGTGCCTCTTCATCATTTCGCCGAGACCAAAAGCTTGCAATAAATTAGCTAGCGAGGCAAAACGCTCAAAAACTTTTTTGGGCAGAGAGTGAAGTATCAAATTCATCCGAGTCTCGGATCATAATCTGCTTTCGAGAATCTCAAGTTTGTTTAGATGGGCCATCTATTTTGAGGGCGTAATCCCTTATGGGTTTGCCCTCCACCATTTTTCGGCGACGACATCTCTCAGAAAGGTGGTGACGAGTCCCGCATGTTTTGACTCGTCGGTTGGCTCATCGATTTTTTTGTGTGTCAAAATCCACTTGTGCTTTTGTGCGATTAGGACAATTATAATTTTCCAATCAATATAGTTTCCATATAGTATTGACTTTAAGTATAATAACAATTGGATTAAAAAAGTAACGACATCTTTGAACTGAAATAAACAACTATATGCAATAGCACAAGTATATCACAAGGTTCGATCACATGCATCATATTAAAATCTCAAAAAAAATATGAACATGCATCACCCAACATCTCAAAAAGCAGTTTAAATAAGCCACGTGGGGTGGGTCATTATTTAAACACATTCAAAAGTTACAAACAAAACGATTTACAAACCTTTAATATCCAGATTAATAGTTGGCTCTACTTGACCAATATAAAATCGACGGGGACTTTGGGAAGTATATGCATATCAATTTTATACCTAAGTAATAACCATGATTAAATCTGGGATTACTATTTCGTTTTGATCGAGCCTCGTGGGGGGGGGTCATCGCCACTAGTAATAACCCACAATCATCCGTTTGGAATTCATTCATGTGAAAGCTATCTTTTGACCGTCCAGGTAGGGGGAATTTCTCCAAAAGAATTCACAAATAAATAAATCATGGAGGTCAAAATTAATTCAATTTTATTATCCGGAATAAAATTGTTAATTAATTATTTAAACATACTTAGTAATTTTGAAGGTGAGATTTTCCATTTGGCAACCCTCATGCAAACACATTTAAACAAATTAAATAAAGCATAAGATAACACAAATAAATCAAGCAAAAGCAGAAAAATAAACATATTGGACACAAATTATCCAATTGTCATGGTTTGATTTTTCTTGGCTTGATCTTGAAGAAACACGTCTCGGATTTTCTCCCACTCGTTCGTCTCCAAAAAATACCCGTCTCAAACGCCACGCCAAGCGCGCAATGATGACGCCGATCCGTACCGCCACTTGGCCTAGAGACCGCCGGCCTCGGCTTTCGGCATGCGCTTTCGGCGAGGCTGCGCCCACGATGCCTCGGCATGCCTCGGCTGTGGTGTCGGCGGCGTTAGAGATCTCGGCGAGTGACGCATCAAGATCCGCAGCCTTCGCCGTCGTCAGCGGCCTTAGCGTATCGCTTTGGCGCCCGCGCGTGCATCCGCCCGTCATTCGGCTTTGAACGGCGCCTTATCTTGACTGACCCTTCTCCTCGTCTTGGCGCTTAACGCCCGGCGTCCAATGCCCATGCGTGCCAGTAGCGCCCCAAGCGCCGCTTTACCGTTACGGATTTCGTCCATTAATTCTTCGTCTCTTCGTTCCGATCCGGTTACAATTTATTTACAAAAAATAAATAAACCTAGATCTAGACTAGTCTATTACATTGATCAAATCAAACAAATCCTAGTCTACTCGTGGATTTTCTCACGAGGCAAAACAAATCCGAACAAATCGAATTAAAAACCACAGTTTATATGCATGCAAAAATAAACATTAAAATCCATGACAATTGGATACCGCAAAAGCAGATCTAACAGTTCTACTATCAATTTCAAATTTAATGTCTACTTAATTAAATTACAATTTAAAAATTGAGCTCAAAACCGTAGGGCTCGATGCGCTTGTTGGGGAATGAGTTGCACAAATCTATTCGGGTGAATATTTAAATACAAATTTAATTCATTAATTATTACTAGCATGAATTAATCCTATATTAATTCAAATAATAATTGCAACAACATATCATGCATATAAAAAGCCACGTAAAACCTACGCATGAGGAATCTACGGGTTTTACGTGAACGCATTCTCGGGATAAAAGTTGACTTTGATCGGACGGACTAACCAAAAGGACTTCTCAAGTATTCCCTTTAGCCCTTGCTCAACTATCCGGTGGAAGGACACTCGTCGAACAATTAACAAAAAGAAAAAATAAACTTTGTTGCACCACCTTTGTGGATTTGCTAATATTTCAAAGACATGGAATTGTACTTGGGAATGAAACAATCATCCCTATTTATAAAGAGAGAGGTGGTCGAAATTTCCAGTGGAAAAACAATGTGGGAAAAGACTTTTCTTGATCACCAAGATTCCAAGATTTGGATCTTCTTGAATTTATGAGATATTCTTGTATTTCAAGAAATACATATCTTCCATAATATCTTTTCAAGAAAATCAAGAAAATCTTTCTTGCCCACTATATTTCAAAAATTTGAATTTTTCCTTTATAGATAACCAATTGGGAGATTTCTTGAATTTAATGAGATAATCTTGTATTCCAAGAATACATATCTTCATTCCATAACAAAATTCAAAAAGAAAATCTTTTTCCTTTTTTATCCATAAAATTCGAAAATTGCAAGGAAAAATAAGCAACAATATTTATTTTATTTTAATCACCTTTTTTCAGGTTATTGGACTATTTGTTGGGCTACTTAGGGGCCTTTAGGAGAATTAAGATTGGACCTTCTAATGGATCTTGAATATCTAATATTGAGCCACAATATAATTCAAGCCCATAAATATTAATTAATCCCACTACATAATTAATATTGACTATCCATCTTAACCCATATTACGGTCAATATGGCTCGGTCATTATTTCCCAAGTTTAAGATTATCTAGCCCATTAATTAATTCAAGCCTTTCAAATAGCTTTCCGTTAATTAATATCTTTTGTCCTTGGTCGAGGAACGGTTCAACATTATTATCCATACCTAGGAAACTAATTCCACTTGCAAGATTTGGTATGATAAAACTTATGAACCTCCCAAGGGGGCAAATCAAGCAAAAAGCAGACTTGCATACGATTCTTCAGTATTAAATCTTAGCAATCACATGTGACCAATAATATTGCCCAAGATAAAAAGTATTGAATCTCCGATTCGCTACCCATGATAAGTCAAAGCAATAGTTACCAATCCCACGTGATCCTATTTAAGGGGCGAAGATTAAGAAACAACGAACCACCGAGGTCTAATTCTTCCTTGTCGATTCTCAAGAATTTATCCTCCTCAGAGGGTCCTATTCAAATAAGATCGGTCATGCACTAGTGTAATCTCTTGGTCAAGACAAACCAATATGAGCCTTATACCTCAACCTTTCGCGATGGTTGTTCATTTCCATCTAGGTCGTGAATGGCGTACTTTTAGTTACAAGGGACTGTTAATTTAATCTTCTGTGATCTGGTATCACTAAATTAACTACAATGTAACACGTACGAATTATTGAACAGTCATGCAGTAAATATATGTAACATTCAATCATATTTAAAGCATCAGTGATAAACAATTTATTTCAGTAAATAAGTCTGGAAATTCAGTTTCGATTATACAAAGTAAAAAGCATACTTTTCAGTATAATCCCAACAACACCTCCATTCCATCTCTCCAAACTATGACGACTAAACATTTTATTTTGCGGTGGTGACCGGTGACTCTGAGAACGGTGACTATAGTGTCATTGTGTGTTAAGGTTTTTATCTAAAAATGACGTGTGTTTGAGAAAAAAAAAAGAAACTAGGTCGTGTGATTTTCGAACCTGATTTTTTGAAATTCCACCAAATTTTCGATAAATTGTTTTGAAATTATTAGAGATTTTCAAAAGAATTTTTCCGAAATTTATTATTTTTCACATATTCTATGTATTCAGCATATAGTTTTCGAAAATAATAATAAATTTTGGCATATCTTTTCTGAAAACGATGACATATTTCAATAAACCAGTACGAAAAAATCTGAAAAATAAGTGCATGAATGAAAATTATATTATTTTCATCGTATATCTAGGTATAAAACCCAACATTTCATAAACAACACCCTAAATATTAAATAAATAATAACATAAAACATTTAACATTCCAAACTTCATAGGTTTCCCACCCACCATAGTTGCTACACAAAACACAAATTAAGCTATGGTGGTGGACGACGCTGGAAGATAAAAACAACGGACCGATCGTGTGGAATGGAGAAGTATGAATCGTTACTTTTTAATTTCTAATATTGTGGAAAGTGATGTAGTATTAATTGTTTAAATTTTTTATAATTATTCAGGGATAGAAAAGTCATTTTTTAGTTACAATTAAATAATAAAAAAATCGATAAGGGTGAATTTCCTAATTAAGGGGGTGTGAATAACAGAACCCATGGAACTAGAAAATAAAATGTGGACAAGAATTCGACCATTGTCTTATTATGAGACGAAAATTTAAAAGCTAAATTTTTTGGGACGATAATAGATAAGTTATGAGATTAACCAGTGGCTTAGCCCACCTGGTCATTGGACTCCTCATTTGAGTGGGAGACCTAGGTTCAATTTGTTTTGAGAACGAATTGGAGTTATGAGAGTTATAAGGTGGATTGACGATTTCGTGGAGTATTTGGGTGCTTGGTGTACTAACTACTAACAACTAACTTTGCCCGATAAAAAAAAAAAAGTTATGAGATCAACAAAAAGAAGGCTAAGTCCTGTATGCATTTCGATACACCGTGCACTCATAGTGCATTTTAGAACCGTGCAACTTACTATACTGAAAGATGCAATTTATTTACACTGAACTGATTCAGTGTAACAAATATATTGCACCTTTCAGTGTAAATAAATTGCATTTTTCAGTATAATAAGTTGTACAATTCTAAAATGCATTATGAGTGAACGGTTCACTTAAATGCACATGATAACCACCCCAAAGAATATCTCGATTTTAATCGGTGGGTTTGATTTTGATTTCCATTATTGAGTTTTTGGTTTAAAAAAAATCAGTTATTAGATTTTGTGATGCAATTTCAATTCAATCCATATGGACTTCTTTTGCAAGTAGAACAAGGTAAAATTTTAGTGTATTTATGCCTTATTGTTAAATTGGAGATCAAGAATAATTGCGGAGAAACATTTCAGTTTTTAGTAAGAACATATCACTTTTAATGGAGGTATATTTGTGTGGGGGTTTTACGATGAGACAAAATATAATTTAGGCATGATAATTTAAAATGATGAGTGTCGATTGTGTTAATTTATATCCCTCCTTAGGTAAGAGACAGTATTATACGAATTTTTGTCTTTTTTACAATAAGGAGGTGTTTGGTTCACGAGATTGGATTGATTAAGTGTGATAGAATTGAGTGGGATTGAGTAAGATTGAATTGATTTGACTGGATTTGTTGAATCAAGATATGCGTTTGGATTGTAGGATTAGATTGAGAATGGTATACCTATTGAAATGTCATAAACACCCTTAAATTGATTTGAAACAATCACAGTTCATTCTTGTGAATCTATTCAAATAATAGAAGGACAATTTGTAATATTGCATTTGAGATATGCTCTATCTCATCTTTCACATGGGATTGACATATCCCTCCATGGAGGGATTTTGTATATTTTTTACCCGAACTTGAAGTATATCATGGGCACTCATCCCGCAAACCAAACGGGGCCTAAGATAAGTTGACTGATTAGAGCAGAGTTGTTTAGACTTTAGGAAGGACTTGGATTTGTTGTTGAATACCACCTCCAATTAATGCGTTTCTTTTAACTATTGAATTTAATTGAGATTGCTTGCAGCCATTGGATTTTTTCTTTATAATCATAGGACTTCATTCAATTCAATCTAATGGTTCAAAAAATTGCAGGGTGCTATATATACCGCCCCAATTCAATACCCCTTGAGCACTTAGACACATTTTAAGAAAAAAGGATCACTTAATTAAAATTAGTATGTCTTTAATTTTTATATCACTTTCAGCATCAGTTTTCATTCTCTAATCAAACATAAAAAATGCTTATTTTTAAAAAAAAGTTGAATCACAACAACTTCTTAAAAAGACCTCCAAAAATATTTATTAGTGTTGAAAACAGACGCTTAATTTTTAAAAAAACAATATTTTTCGTGTAAAATTAATGCCACTAAACATATTAACAAATTCATATTATTTTTTTCGACCACAATAAAATTAGGAAGTGACTGATTATTAGATAACTCAATTTTGATTAATATGTGACACATAATTATAAGTAGATTAATTATTGATTTTAAGTTAAATAATAATTAATTATGTCTTATGTCAAAATTTTAACATGTGAAAATAGCTTAAAATAGATAGCATTAATTCACTGCGATAAACGGCATCATCTTGCGGCCAGCCTATTTCGTTGCCTGTTATGAGTTATGACAACAACCAATTGCAAACAATTCAATTTAACTTTAAAATTTGTTGAGGCTTAGTGGAAGTGGATTTGGACCATTTGGTCAACTAGCACAGAGTCACGTGTTCAAATCTTTTCTGGAGTATTTTTTTTATTTTTTATTTTATTTCTTTATATTTCTAATTTCCACCCCCGTTTATCTTTGTCAAAACATATCTCTTTATTTCTAATTTTCTCCCCTCTTTTCATCCTCATAAAGTTATAATAAAATATCTAAGGTAAAAAAAAATCGTCAAACCTATTTTATTTTACTTCTTTCTATTTAAGAAAAAAGATAATTTTTAAAGGGTATTAAATTAAAATGAAAGCACTACTACATGCAAAATATAATAGTATTACATGCAAAACATAATAAAAAAAAAGTAAAATTTGAAGGGTATTAAATAAAAAAGGAAGCAGTATTACAGGCAACATATAATAGTATTACATGTAAAAACGTAACAGTATTACATTAAAAATATAAGAAAAAGGTAAATTATAAAGGGTATTAAATCAAAACGGAAATAATATTACAAACAAATCATAACAATTTATATTAAAAAAATAGGTAAATTTTAAAGGATATTAAAATCAAAACGAAATTGTTATATATGAGGAAATATCGATAACCCTATTCAAACAAAATCATAAAAATTAAGCATACCAACAAAAAAAATCTACAGAACATAACAATAAAAATGCACACGATGTTGAATGTATTATACGTACAATTTGAAAATAAAAGTACTAATAAAATGTTTCTTTATATATTTGAATCAAGTAGATAACTAGAATTAGCTTTGTTTTTCATTCATCAATTGATTGTGTGAATTTTAATCTATAAATAATTAAATACACATCTAATTTTGTCATACATGGTATGCAGATGCATAAATTCACTAAAAATCATTATACAATGATAAATTATCGAATCGATGAATTAGCGAAGTCTATCATGAAAATTGAGAAATCGAAAAATATTACCTGAAGAACCCAGTGATAACACAAGAGAAGATGAGGCGATAAAAAAAAAAGAAAAAAAGAGAAAATGAACGATAAATTTATCAAAAACAAAACATATATTCACTAAACTTTTAACGGTTCACTACTACACATTTGAGCTTGCACAACTGCACTTGGACAACCTTTTTTTCAAACAGCTCTCCAAGCTATAGCTTGGATAGCGGTTTTAATTAAAAAAAAGAAAAGAATAGACACCGGTTCGAAACCGCTGTCCAAGTTTAACACTTAGACAACGGTTGAGAAACGTTGTGCAAGTGTTTAGACAGCGGTTTTGAACCGCTGTCCAAGGGAATAGTTTGGACAGCGGTTCCAAACTGCTGTCCAAGTGTTCAGATAATTTAAATACGACCCAAATCGCGAACCAGACTTATATTTTTCCCCAAAATTAAATCGCGCGTCCTCATTCCTCTACCCTAAATCGAACTCCGTCGCGCGTCCTCCCCTTCCGCCGTCGTCGTCGTCTTCCCATTAGCTCTTATTTCCCCAAATTGCGAACCAGAAGCCCTAGCCTCCTCCTCCCTCTCCCCCAAATCGAACCATCCGCCACGCGTCCTCCCCTACCGCCGCTACCGTCGCCTTGCCACCAACCTCCCCTTCTTCCGCCGCCGTCGCCTTGCCGCCAACCTCCTTCCATAGGTAATTATTCTTTATATATATATATATATATATGTTAGCTAGTATATATATATATATATATATATATATATATATATATTGAATTAATGTGTATATGTATATATATGTTGAATTAATGTGTATATATATATATATATTGAATTAATGTGTATATATATATATATATTGAATTAAGTGTATATATATGTATATTGGTGTATATATATTGGTGTTTGATGCACTCAAGGTGTTTGATAGCATGCTTGTGTGAGGATTTAAGCATAAATTAGTGTTAATTTATTAGGATTAATGTTGTTAGTGTTAGAGATGAACAACTTGTTAGAGATGAATATATATTGTGTGGCTTGACTTGATTTTTTATGCTAACTTAGATATGAACAATTGATGCACTCAAGGTGTTTGATAATATGCTTGTGAGAGGATTTAAGCATAAATTATGATTAATACATTAGGATATATTTTGGTTATATTAATTTGATGATTTGGTGAATGGATAGTAGTGTGTTGCTTTAGATGATTAATGATGGTACATTAATTAGGTTATATACATTGTTTTGAGATGCAACAAATCCTTAGATACATGCAATCTACAAACCTTAGGTACTACCACATTCTATATGCAAGTTTTATACATTAGGATTGTAATACTTTTAGGTTTAATACATTAGGATACATTATCTTGAGAAACACTTCATATTGCCTTTTCTATAGGCATCTCTAGTTCTATATGGATCGAAAAGTGGGTTCGAAAGCGGATCGATTATCGATGAGTATAGTAATGGGGTGAAAGAATTTTGTAATCATGCAATTAGACATTGCACAGACCCTCGGTACATTCCATGTCCGTGTTGGAAATGTATGAATGGAAAAACCGTTAGTGGTCGAGAAAGTCTGTTTGACCACTTGATGATTCACGGTATTGATAAAACATATACCGTTTGGACATATCATGGTGAGAGAAGAGATGGATGTAGCTCAAGCAACCTAGAAACCGACTTTAGGTTTGAAGATACGGTGGATCGGATATTTTCGATGATGTACCCAATTGTTGATACATCGAGTGGGGATGACGATGATCTGCGAGATCACCCTTATATATGTCGGAGAAGTTAAGGGATTCTGCTGGATTACCACTGTGGCTCGGGTGTAAGAAGGCAACAAAACTGTCAGCTGTGTTGATATTGTTCAACCTAAAAACAGCTCACCAGTTGTCCGATGAGTGCTTCACAAGTATGCCGAAAAAAGCGATTTAGTGGTGTATTGCACGATGGAAATGTCTTTGCCCTAAGAGAGCATATGATCTTAAACAAATGCTCAAGTCCATCGGGTTAACACATCGTAAAAATTCATGCTTGTGGGGTGATTGTATCTTATTTGGAAGTAGTATGTAGACCTCGATGAATGTCCCAAGTGTGGGGAGAAGCGATATAAGAAAAATAAATCTCTCATGAAGGTGTTGTGGTACTTTCCAATAATATCAAGATCAGGAGAATGTATAGTAAAATTTGTGGATGCTAGAAATTTAACTTGGCATCATGATGATAGGATCAAAGATGGAATGCTAAGACACTGCTTGGCGATTCACCCTTGATGGAAGACATTCGATGTCAGGCATCCAGAATTTGGAAACGAGCCACGACACTTGCGTTTTGCACTCTCAACTGACGGAATGAATCCGTTCGGTATCCAAAGTACCAACCATAGTACATGGCCAGTGATTCTGTTAGTTTATAACCTTTCACCCGAGTTGTGCATGAAGCGCACTTACATGATGTTGTCTATGTTGATATCAGGACCTAAACAACCTGGTAACGACATAGATGTATATCTGGCTCCTTTGATAGAAGACTTGAAGCTCATGTGGGATGAGGGTGTCGATGTGTATGATGCTTGTAGAAAGGAGAATTTCAAGTTGAAGGTCATGCTGTTTGGAACTATCAATGACTTTCCCGCTTACGGGAATCTATCTGGATATAGTGTGAAAGGGGCCGATGCATGTCCTTGTTGTACCAAGAAGACACATCACATTCGCTTGAGTCATTATAGGAAGACCGTTTATATGGGACATAGGAGGTGGTTGGACTCAACCCATAAGTACAGAACAATGGCCGATGCATTCGATGGCACAATTGAGATAGGTGAAGCACCACGTTTATTTTCAGGTTCGGATGTATTGAATGAGATGAAGAATATCGACACACAGTACAGAAAGATCTTCGCAAAGAGTGTCCCCACTAGCGGTTGGAAGAAGGAATCAATTTTCTTTCAATTGCCCTATTGGAAAGAGTTGTATGTTAGACACTTCATTGATCTAATGCACGTTGAGAAGAACGTTTGTGTCAGCTTGCTCAACACTCTCCTAGCTGATAAGAAGTCCAAGGATGGTTACAATGCAAGAATGGATATGATTGATATGGGAATAAGAGCAGAATTAAAACATGTGCCTAGAGAAAGGGTCAACCGTTTTACTTCTCTTTGCACACACCTTGTCCAAGAATGAGAGAAAAGAGTTACTTCAAACCGCTAAAGGATGTGAAAGTACCAGAGGGTTATTCCTCCAACATATCTGAGACTTGTATCGAGATGATGGCGTGAGATCGATGAATCAAATCGCATGACTATCATGTCATCATGGAGATTTTCTTGCCCATTGCAACACGTTCTATCTTGCGAAAATGTGCGCATAACCATAACAAAGTTATGTTGGTTCTTCAAGGCAATGAGTAGCAAGGTCATAGATCCTAGAAAATTGCTTGGTTTTCGAGAGAGGCAGATTGTGGGGACTCTCTGTGAGCTTGAGATGTATTTCCCTCCATCATTTTTTGATATAATGGTTCACCTAATCAGTTCATTTGGTACACGAGACAAGGATGTGTGGTCCCCGCCAGATATCGATGGATGTATGGTGTAGAGAGATATATGAAAGTTCTCAAAGGATGTGATGAATAAGTCCAGTAGGAGGGATGCATTGCGTAACGCTATTTAGTAGAAGAAGCGTTAATGAAAGTAATTGGTGCGAATTTATTCCGAATGTCGATGCAATTGGACTTCCAGTTATCCGGTACACCAATAGGATGGATGGTGAAGGTATTACCGGTGGTCAACCTGTAAGTGTTAGCATGGAGGAACTAACACAGATGCACTTCATGCGTATTTCACAACACGGTCGACGTGCTTCCTTTTATTGACCAAGACATGCGATCACTTCTTCGAGAGAAATCCCACCGAGATAGATCATAGATTGAAGTTGAGAACAATCACACGTTTGTTGAGTGGTTCAATGGTTATGTAGCAAATATGTTGTCACGGGAAACAGAACCAGTGAATGAAAGAGTTAAGTGGTTATCCAGAGTGCCTGATAGACATGTGTATTCATACAAGTGTTATCTTAGCAACGGATACACATTTTATACCAGAGATCATGATGCCACAAGTACTATGCAGAATAGTGGAGTGTCCATTACTGCAACTGCAGTGGATCAATCAAATACTACTTACTTTGGACAGATTTTCAACATTTGGGAACTCGACTATATTGTTCACCGTCAATCAATCTTCGAGTGTAGTTGGGTGAGGATCCCTAACGGGGTCCAAGTTGAAAGTTCCGGGTTCGTGACGCGTTGATTTGAAGAATGTGGGATCTGAGAGATGACCCTTACATAATGGCGGTCAAGCTCAACAAGTTTTCTATGTCCCCACCCGTTAATAAGAAATGGTCAATTGTGGTTCTGTCAAACAAATTTAACAATAGTTTCCAGATTAGCGACCATGTCGATGAAGATGTTGACACAATTGATGACCCTTTTCAGAACTTCACTCATTCTGTACCATCTTTCGATGATTCTGCAAATCCACACCCATACCAGAGAATAATTAGAGATGAGGATGAATATGGCAATCCGGATCTTGTTAACATTTATGGTCATGAACGAGAAAGGTCAACCAAAAAATGAAAAAGAAAAACAAGTGCTAAAAAGAAATGTACGACTTTATTGAATGTCGTTTCTTCTGCTATATTAAATGTTGTTTCTTTTGCTTTATTAAATAAAGTGAACTGGATCAACAGGTTCCGAGGCAACGAGATAATGAACATTGTGGACATTTTGTGTGTTGCTCTATTGAAGATATAATCCGCGCTTCTCTAACGAACATTCCTCTCAATGTAAGTCAATTTATCGATTTATTTAAATTATTATTGATTGAATAAAAATTCATACTATATTGATTGATTCGTTGTTTGCAGTTTGTCTATGAACGTGAGCTCAATTCTTACTCTAAGAAAAGACTGGAGAAATGGAAAAACGATTGGACTGGGTACCTTTACAACCGATTCTTATATTCATACGATATTGAGTGAACGTTGTTTGAAATTTTGGTAGCATGTAATTAAATTATATATTTGTGATGATATATATTTCATGTTTTTGGTGTATTGGACTTATGTTTATGATTGTATGTTTATTTATTTCATGATGTGTATGTTTATTAATTTATTTGATGTTTTGGTATATATATGTGGTATAAGTTTTGGTTTATGGTTTTATTATAGGATTTTTGGTTTATGGTTTATGGTATTGGACGTATATATAAGTTTTGGTTTATAGTTTTATTATAGTATTTTTAAAATATAAATTAATAATTAAAAAAAAAAAGAAGATATTGGACAACTGTTAATAACCGCTGTCTATGTAACATATAAACGAAATTAAAAAAAAATATATTAACTTAGACAACGGTTGATAACCGATGTCCAAGCAAAATCTAGCAAAGCGGTTGAAAACCGCTGTCCAAGTGCGATTTCTTGGACAACGGTTTTTTATCAGCTGTCCAAGCTTGGACAGCTGTTACTTGGAGAGCGGTTATAATCGCTCTCCAAGGTCATTTTTCACAGCTGTTCAAGCCCAAATGTGTATTAGTGGTTATACTTTTAACGGATATATCGAGAATGTTACAAAAAATAGCACACTACATCGTTGAGCTTCAACGGTTAACAGTATCAGTACATCATCTGTTGGCTCGGGTTTGAGACCCATCAATGAATAAATTTTCACATAAGACTTTGTGTAATTAATTTTATGTTAATACGATCATGCTTAATGACTATCATATAAAGTTATATATTTTTTGGGTTAATAAATATAATTGTTAAAGAACTGCAATTAAATGTAATTAATTAAAAGTTTTTTAATTTATTTTTTAATTTCAGCCAGTCAATATAGAGTTAATTGCCGTCGAGTAACACTTGTGTGCACCAATTGTCCAAGATGTAATTGGTGTAATTGAATTCAATTTTAATTTGAATGAATCATCTACACCCTAAACACTAAATTATGAACTATAAATCATGACATATTCAGGCCTGGTGAACTATGAACCACTCGGGCCGAGTTCGGATCGGGCCCGAAAAAAAACGAACTGATAAAATATTTAAAAGGAAAAAAGAATTGAATTAAAATTCATTTACACCAAAAAAAATAAATTAATGCAAATAGTGCCCAGAGAATTCGCCATTACCGACATGACCAAAAGCAAGTGTAGAAGTAAATTTGTATGACCAAATTGAGAGTGTGCGAAACTTAAAAAAAAAAATTCTCTTAAGTATTCAAACTGATATTTTCCCCCACCCATCATTTTCATTCTAAACATATAAATATACATGCAAACGATTTGTTTGAATTTAATGTTTTGAACTTTTCCGCACTAACATTAGGGCATCTCCAACAAGAATCTCTATTTTGGAGTACTCTATTCTCCATTTTGGAGTATGGAGTACTCTATATCAAAAATCTTCTTCAATAATAATACTCTATATTATTATATTTTTTATTTATTTTTCTTTCTTTCAACTAAATTAATACAATGATTTATGCAATGTATTATTAAATTATAAAATTATTTTTTTCAATTAAATTAAATATAGGATTCATTGTGTAAATAAGATCGGGACGGAGAGAGTAATATCTATAGAGTGTCATTCATCAGAATCAATTTATACATGAACAAAAATTTGTATAGACTTAATTCATGTTATAAACCCGGATCAAACTTGACCCCACACACTACGTACAAATGGGTTACATATATATACCATTTGAGTTTGTTTTCTATTTCGCACTTCTCTCTCTTCTCCCCTCAATCGTCGTTGCGAAAACTTCCCTCCCCGTCTTCCAAATCGAGTCTCAAGCGGTTGGACTTCCTTCAGACGAATCGCGTCTCAAGCGACCGAAAATGCTTCGCACTCAACGCCACTGAAAATCGTCATCGTAGGTTCATTTTTTTCACTGTTGTGCGTCTTTTTTCTCTTTGAATTTGTTGGAGGAATTTGCGATTTCATTTCCGGCGACCTCACTAGTATGAAAAAATAATTATCACCCATATACATAAAAACCATCACTATCACTATATGCTAAACTAAGTATCAGTGTTATTCACATAAATTATCACTGCTATGTTAAAAAAAATATCACTGTAACGTTATTAATTTATCACTGATACGCAAAAAAAAAAACTATCATCAATACACATAAAAACTATCACTGTTACTCATAAAAATTACTCCCTCCGCCGGATTATTGCAACACAAAAAATGGACCGAAAACTAAGTAAAATGGGTTTTAGTGGGTTTGAGTGGAATAAAATAAGGGTGTTGTGAGTGTATTAATATTATGTTTGTTTTCATTTTGAGAGTGTTGCAGTAATGTTGGGACATCCAAATAAGGTAAGTGTTGTAGTAATCACGGGGCGGAGGGAGTATCATTCTTATTCATGAAGACTATTGTTGTCAATATAAGAGAAATTAAGTATTACTGTTATAAACATAAATATCACTGTTATGAAGAAAAAATAATATTGTTACGCAAAAAAACTATTACTGTCACTAGTGAAAGCACAATTTCTATCGGAAAAATCAGAATTGAAGCATCAACAACAACAAGATCAATGGTGCGCGGTGCGAGCTCCAGTGAGAATGGAATGCGAGTTATCGCTTGACATGAACGGGTTGAAAATTCGAATCAACTCATTCCTCAAAATCTGTTATATTGAATTAGAGTTTATAGGGTGAATTTGGTTCACAGAAGTGTTACTGATCTTACATATGAACTCTGTTATATGCATAAATTCTATCATTATTATGTATACTACCACAGTTTTAAAAGTAAAGCTACAAGTTTAGGCTCGTTAATAACATAAATTAATAAATTAATGAATGTTAATACGTCTCTACTAAAAAAATATTTAGAAAAATCAGCATTCCAAGTTATGGAGAGTGTTAGGAAACAATATAAACAAATTAATTTCACATGTATTTACCAATTCATACTTTTAAATGAGATGAAATTCTTTCAGTAGTCGCATAATGTGTTGTATTACATGAACGATTGTTGGTGCGGTGGTGTTTTCAAGGCGAATGCCCCCTATTTTGTGGGAAATTTCACGTAGGATAGGTCTATAACTCTCAGTACGTAACTTTTTGATTCGAGTACTTTTGGCACTCGATCCTTTAATAACCTTCACTCTTTTTTAAACATGGTTTAATTATATCCAAATTCTCAGCACATATTTCTCATTAATGTTTCAACTTCCCAAGCAAGGAAAAGCTGTCCAAGTTCCGACACGTTTCTCCACACAGGGAGTGTGTGGCAACTGGTATGGAAAAGCTGCGCAAGTTTGGACACATGACTCCTTACGTGTCTGCAAAGCAAGGGGCAGACTCTCCTATATAACCACCCTTCCACCATCAATCCTTTCACTCATCTCAAACTTACACCACTCCATAATACATACATACCCTTCCTTTTGTTTTACCGCAACTATGTTTGCTTTCGGCCTTCTCATTATTCTTCTCCTTTTCCCAAACAAGTAAATTTTTCTTCCTTTTTTGGATGCGAATTCAATTAGTTTTTTGATTATTTATATAGTTGAATATTTGGTGTTTTAAAAAAGTATTTACTCTTTTATATATGTTAATTAATGCTATTATTTTGTTGTTTTTTATTTGATTGATTGTGTGTTTCTAGTGTTTTTAGAAAATAAATTAATTGTTGGGAGATCAGCCATATGAATATATCAGAATATATATATAGAGAACTTTGTTGATGTTATTAGTTAGCTTTCAGTTTTGTTGATTTTGTGCTTTTATGATTAAATGAAAGAATTTAATGTATTTTATATGTGTAATAATGCAGGGGGAGACGTATGTAAAAATCATGACTCTAGTGGATAAGGTGGGTATCACATCGAATAAGCGGACGTTGTGTTCTGCCCTCATTTCCATGAAATCCATATCTCCCACCCAATCCATTTGAGTCTCAGTGATGGTGCTACCTTTATAATGTAGTCGTCTATGTGTCTTCAGTTGTTACTTGAGTCTTTATGTATGTCTTAATTAGCGTACGTGTTTGTTGGTGTCATGTGAATAAGAATAAGGACTCGTATTAATTTGTTTTTAGCTGAGTTCTTATGGTGCTGTATGAATAAGAATAATTTGGGTTTCACCCCAAAGAAATTTCCTAATTATTTGTGTTTGTTCTCCTAATTTTCTTGGCCATAATTTTTGTTGTTTCCAAATTATAATGTTCTTTTCGAGAAAAAGTAAAAATGTATTATGTGTGGGAGCATCAGAAATGCCAACAAATTTACAAAAAAATAAGGCCTCATTTGGATGGATGAATTTGAAATCCATGAATTTCACATACAAATTACCACTCTCCAATAAATTTATAAATACTTAGATTTGAGAGTCTAGTTTAAAATGTATAAATATATATTAATTACATAAATTTTATTAAATTAAATGTATTATGTATCTATCCATCTAGGGTTTTTTTGTGAATATTTTGAATTGTTTCTTTATTTGCTTTATCAGTTTCTTATATCGAACAAGTGTTTTAGTTTTAGATTGAGAAAAAATTAGAATGAGTAGATATCTAATGTACATAATTCATAACGAATTTCAAATTCACCCAAATAATACAGATTCAAGTATTAATTGTATGAATTGGAGGAATGAAAAATAATTGTATGAATTGGAGATAGAGATAAATTATTTTTCTTTTATTTATTTTCATCTTTATTTATTTTTCTAAAATACTAACATATCTATCTTCTTTAAAATAGATGGAATTTGAAGAAGGAACTAGAGCTAATTCAGTGACTGTCTCATTAAATAATTCTCTTTGATGTGGGATTGATTAAAACACTAATACACATTTGGGCTTGGACAGCTGTTAAAAAAGCCCTTAGAGAGCGGTTATAACAGTTGTCCAAGTAACAGCTGTCCAAGCTTGGACAGCTATTAAAAAACCGTTGTCCAAAAGTTGGGCTTGGACAGCGGTTTTCAACCGCATTGCAAGAGGGGGGCTTGGACAGCGGTTATTAACCGCTGTCTAACTTTTTTTATTATATAATTTCGTTTATTATGTTAGATAGACAGCGGTTATTAACCGCTGTCCAATATCTTTTTTTTTAATTATTAATTTATATTTTAAAAATCCTATAATAAAACTATAAACCAAAACTTATATATACGTCCAATACCATAAACCATAAACCAAAAATCCTATAATAAAACCATAAACCAAAACTTATACCACATATATATATACCAAAACATCAAATAAATAAACATACACATCATGAAATAAATAAACATACAATCATAAACATACGTCCAATACACCAAAAACATGAAATA
Organism: Stenogyne calaminthoides; assembly: GCA_037126765.1. Classification (NCBI taxonomy): domain Eukaryota; kingdom Viridiplantae; phylum Streptophyta; class Magnoliopsida; order Lamiales; family Lamiaceae; genus Stenogyne; species Stenogyne calaminthoides. The sequence continues at coordinate 24,290,030 of JBBCBC010000026.1, read as the reverse complement.
TATATTATCACAAATATATAATTTAATTACATGCTACCAAAATTTCAAACAACGATCACTCAATATCGTATGAATATAAGAATCGATTGTAAAGTAACCCCGTCCAATCGTTTTTCCATTTCTCCAGTCTTTTCTTAGAGTAAGACTTGAGCTCACAATCATAGACAAACTGCAAACAACGAATCAATCAATATAGTATGAATTTTTATTCAATCAATAATAATTTAAATAAATTGATAAATTGACTTACATTGAGAGGAATTTTCGTTTGAGAAACGCGGATTATATCTTCAATAAAGCAACACACAAAATGTCCACAATGTTCATTATCTCGTTGCCTCGGAACTTGTTGATTAACAATTATAATCACGTATTACAATTATGATTTCTTTCTATTAATTTGATAATTTACTAAATTAAATTTACCTTAATGTTAATCTAGTTCACTTTATTTAACTTAGATCTTGAACCTTGACTCTGAAGGCTACTCCGATACATCGTCATCACACTATTATTATTATAATTAAAAAATAAAAATAGACTAAATATGCATAATTTTAAAAGTAAAACAAATCATTGTATAGAATATTAAAAATGAACTTACGCTTCCATATATGAAACGAGATCAGGGCGATTTGAATAAACTCCATCCTGAGCTGGGTCCATAAAATACACACTTAATGTATTCATGTGTATGGCGATCAGCACCCAATGGTTCCTATATTATATTGAGAATATTAAAATTAACTGCAAATTTAGCATATATATGTGCAAATATTATAAACATGAATACAAATTTTAACGAAATGTTTATCACTCACCCCACATTTGTTGGCCAAAAAATGAGATGATCGCTCCCAGTTTGATTTAGCATATGATTAACTAACTCATCCATGGTCTGTACCCTATCACCCAATATGCAAGACACCTGGGGGGAGACGAAGGAATACATTCCACTTGCTCGGACATCTCTGGAGAGATATACCTCACCCAAATATCTTTAACCAACATATATACGCTAATTAATATTTAAAAAGAAAATTAAACTATACAGAAAGTGAATATTGAGAATTAGTAAACACATACCTGAGGTAAAGGGCTATGGTGGTTGCAATCAACCACTCATCATTCAAGACTTCGTGCACATGTTCCTCACTGACGAATTCTTGGAAAGTATTCTGATGAAAGTGAACAAGCATGGGAACTGTGACGATCTCGAAAGCATTAGACGATACCATCCGGTGCACCCTAGACTGTACATAATCATCGTGATTTAAGTCTCCAGTCATGGGATAACCAGAAATTAGCGTAGTGGAGTCCCTCGTTCTCCCCCTCTGACTGTCTACGACACCCCTCGATTTCTCTTTAGCCTTTTGTGGTGATTTCTTCTAAGGCATTTGTGGTGTCGGCAGATTCTACAATTAATTTACAATATTATTTAGAACCACAAATAAGATAATGAACTTTAATAACATATATTTTACCCTCATGGTGCTAGAGACCAAGTTGCTCGGCCATTCGATGAAGTGCCCGACCGCTGTTCCGACTATGACTACTTCATCGATTGGTTTTGGCACCGCTGAATCCTCTTGTTCGATTACGGGTACATCGAGTGTGACCCTCACGAAACCAGGAGTGATGGGATGACCATGAATCATTCCATGGGAGCTGTGCAATGTTCTGTGGCCAACCACCGATCGGGATCCTCCAAAATAAAGGTAGCAAAAGGTCGTTGGCTGTTCGAATAAGATATTTAGTTAGAAAATTTTAATACACTAGTCTTTAATTAAAACAAATGTGAGACATGCATCTCTGATACCTGAGAGACGTTTTGAAGTGCCTCAATAAAGTCGTCCCTAGGGTTAGCTGAAAACATAGCATTAGCGACACTATGTTCCTGACTTGCTCCACTTTCGGCGACATTACGTGTCTCGTTCTTCTCTCGGACCTCAAATGTCCCACATCTTTAGACAATTTGGCAACTTTGTTCGTTAGTATACCCACCATATTCATGGCTTGAAGACCAGGTGCCATCATTAACGATGTTAAAATCACGCCATATCCGACACTCAGAAGCGGCGAGATGCTCTGGCGACCTATAATCTGGCCCAAAGCGGATCATCGGGGCCAATAATATGGATGTCGTCAGGCGTCATGGTCTGAGATAGACGCTCCTGAATCACAAAAACAAAAGATTATTATTTAATTATTTATTTATAAATAATAGTTTGTAATTGAAAGATAAATTAATGGATAAATTACCACTTCTTCGATGATGCGTTGTGCACTGGGATCGTGAATAATCCTGTCTCGACCCTTTCTGGTAGTCTGAAATAAGTCGAAATGGGTAACAATAGGCTCACTCTCTCCGCTTTTTCTTCTTTCTTCTTTCTCTGACGATAGTGATGAACGTGTCCCTTTATTAGATATATTAAAAGTGAATATATAAAAAAAAATTAAAAGTTAGGATTTTGATCTCGCCATATTTTCTCTTATTCGTGCATAACCTTTGTTCAAGCCCGATATATCGCCTCCATCGACTTGGCTTGATCACGATTTTTATTACTTGATTCTACAAAGATAATAGAAATATGATAAACACCTTTGAAAAAACTATATGCATTAGAGATTGAGGAAATGACATTGATCAATTTTACCGAAATCATCCTCCATTGCTCGCTTTCACAAACTCCTCCCAAAGATGGAGCCACCATAGGGCTATTTCGTCATGGGATAATGACTAGTCTAGTAAAGACCGGTTCACGGATCTCGTGTGTTACTTCTCAACCAAGTTCGAAAATTCTTGGCCATTACTCAACTTGCGACAATATTTACTTCTTCTTTGTGTGGTCAAGACCTCCTCGAATGTAGTCTATCGCATATAACATAACAATTTAGTAAATTTAAGGGTCATACTACAACTTTCAATAAATATATAATTAACATACCGTAAGTTCGTCCCATATTCTTTCCTTCAAAGGAGTCAGTTTGGGCTACGCGATCCTTGGTCGGCAAAGACGATAGGAATCACGCTCTCATTGATGACTCCAATGTAGAAGGACAACGACTCACTCTCTTTTCCTATTGCCTGTCCAAACTCATTGAACGATAACTGCAATAACATAGTATTTAATTATGTTCAACGATCAATCAATATATTTATCGATTTCAAACTGTTAAATTGTAATAAAATTACCTGAAGTGTTTTCTCCTTGCTACGAGCTCTCTTAATAGATGACATGGTGACTATACCCCGAGTGCGCTTCTCCCCGGAGCTACTAGTGGTGGTGGGAGCATCAGTGTCACACTCTCTCAAGTCATCAGGATGCTGTCGATCATATGCACCATGATCATATGCGTCATGATCTCCATCAGAATATCCATCATCATCTCCATCATCTCAGGGATATGGCAAACGAGACATGATCCCGTAAAGCAGAAGAAACAACATTTAATAAACAAAAAACAAACAATATTCAAAACTATGCTTAAATCCTCACACAAGCATATTATCAAACACCTTGAGTGCATCAATTGTTCATATCTAAATTAGCATAAAAAATCAAGCCAAGCCACACAATATATATTCATCTCTCACAAGTTGTTCATCTCTAACACTAACAACATTAATCCTAATAAATTAACACTAATTTATGTTTAAATCCTCACACAAGCATATTATCAAACACCTTGAGTGCATCAAACACCAATATATATACAACAATATACATACACCAATACATACAACATGATATATATACACCAATATACATATATACACCAATATACATGATATACATATATACACCAATATACATACACCATACATACAATTAAACAAAGCCACTAACAACAATTAAACAAAGCCACACAATATATATATATATATAAACAATTAACAATATATAAACCAAGCATCAATTGTTCATCTAACAACAATTAATTCTAACAAATTAGCTAATTAATCAAACCAAACACAATTATATAAACATTTAATCCTAATATATATATACATACTAACATATATATACATATACACAATATTAATTCAATATATATATACTAACATATATATACATACATATATATATATATAGAAAAGAAAAATTACCTATGGAAGGAGAAAGCTAGGCGGCGGCGGTAGGGGAGCTTGGCAACAAGGCGATGGCGGTAGGGGAGGACGCGCGGCGGATGGTTCGATTTGGGGGAGAGGGAGGAGGAGGCTAGGGCTTCTGGTTCGCGATTTGAAGCTAATGAGAAGGCGACGACGGCGGTGGAAGGGGAGAACGCGCGGCGGAGTTCGATTTAGGGTAGAGGAAGGAGGCCGGGCTTCGATATCAGCTGCAGGTTTAATTCACGATTTGGAGAAAATTTCCTTTGGTTCGTGATTTGGGTGTATATATATTAATTATCTGACCTCTTGGACAGCGGTTCCGAATCGCTGTCCAAACTATGCCCTTGGACAGCGGTTCAAAACCGCTGTCTAAAACATTTGCACAACGGTTCTAAACTGCTTTCTAAGTGTTGTACTTGGACAGAGGTTTTGAACCGCTGTCTATTTTTTTTTTATTAAAACCGCTCTCCAAGCTGTAGCTTGGAGAGCTGTTTGAAAAAAAGGCTGTCCAAGTGCAGCTGTGCAAGCTTAAATGTGTAGTAGTGAAACTTTTCAATTTTGTGCTCTCTATGATATGAGATTGATTATGAAATTAGGTATTTTATTTGTTGTAATTTGAAAGATTCTAGTTAATGTGTTATTTTGTAGGAATGATATGTATGAAGTTAGAAGTATTAGTTAAAAAATATAGAAAAAAATGAAATTGAACATGCGGAGCGGGTTACGGGTTGGCAAAAAATCTGGCGGAGCGGGTTTAGCCAAACCCGCCCCATTGTCACCCCTATCGGTTACTGTTGGTCCAGGTGCAAACGAGTCTTACACGTGTATGGGGGGGGGAATACACGTGTTCAATGATTTTTTTAAACTTATTCTTACTGAGGTCAGTTTGGGTCAGATAATCCTGAAGATTAGGTTCTGAGAAGCACAGATCTCTCTGAGTCAAAGTCTACTGAGACAGTGATCCTGAGCTGCTTTCAGATACCTCAGATAATATCAACTGAGTCCTGAGTGTCAGAGATCCTGAGTTGCTTGGATCAGATAACTAACTTACTGAATCCTCAGAAGAGAGTTCAGTTTGGTAACTATTTGTTCTAGCTACTCAGTCGTGCGGAATGGTTGGCCCTTTAGTTTATACTCGTTTTAAGCTTTGCTGAAAACCTTCCCTTTATGAAATAGTGATTAAGCTGTGATTCAATTTACATGCAACTTCAGTGGATTGATTCCAACTGAATATCAGTGAAAAGTATGCTTTCAAAATCAAGTCAATGAAACAGTTAAGCACAGATAAGGAAAGCAATAAAGAACACAGCAATTTTAGTGGTTCAGAGACTCAAGCTCCTACATCCACTCTCTCTGATCCTCAGAGAAATTCACTAATCACTTCTGAGCTTTCTGACTACCTCGCGTAGTTTACTTACTCAACTCGGCCCTGAGTTTTCTGACTACCTCCGTAGTTTACTTACTCAAACACAAACAAGCTTTCAGACTACCCCTGTAGCTTACTAACTTCTCCTCTAGAGTTTTCTGACTACTCCGCGTAGTTTACTAACTCTTTAGCAGTATTACAGTGAAAGATCATTCCCATCACAAAACATAAGTTCTTAGAGAACTCAACATTAAAACCCTTATCACAGAATTGGCTAATTGAAAGCAAGTTATTCTTCAATCCAGATACATATGAAACACCATGGATATGAACTGAGTCGATTTCCAAAGTTCCATATCCTTCAGTCTGTCCCTTGGAGTTATCTCCAAAAGTGATCTGTGGGCCTCTTTGTTCAAGACATATGACAGGATACAAGAAGAAACTCTATAGGTAAAAGATATATATCCAATTTCACTTAGGCCACGTTTGGTTCACGTGATTGATCGGGATAAGCCAGGATTAGAATTTTAATCCCAACTAATTTACCGTTTGGTTTGTGGGGTGAGGGTCCATGATATGCTTCAACCCAGAAAGAAAATGTACCAAATGATCCCTCCATGTAGGGATATGACAATCTCATGTGAAAGGTGGGATAGAACATATCCAAAATGCAATATTACAAATTGCCCTTCTGTTGTTTGAATAAATTTATAAGAATGAAGCGTGTTGTTTCAATTCAATTTCAGGGTGTTTATGACATTTCAATAGGTATCTCATCTAATCCTTCACTTAATCCTACAACCAAAACACATATCTTGATTCAAACAAATTCAGTCAAATCAATCCAATATTACTCAATCCCACTCAATCTTATCACACCTAGTCAATCCAATTCCGTGAATCAAACATTCCTTTAAAGATACGTGGCGTATTCAAGGAACATGTAGCAGCTACAATTAAGAAAAGGTCGTAACGGCGATTTAACTACAAATCGAGGATGCACATGTATAAATCGTGTCGTAATGAAGAAGTTCTAGTTAAAAAGGTTTTTTAGATATTCCGTAACTTGTCTATTGCATGTTTAACAAATTATTTTTTTCGACTTAGTTTTTCATTTTTAAAAATTTATTCCCTTTTGATCTCAAAATGGTTGAAAAATCGAAAATTTAGGGTAAATTTTGGACAAATTTTTAATACTGAGACAAGATTAAAAAGGTTAATTATCTTGTGACCGAATTTGGAGAGTAAACAAGTTGCAAGACCCAAAAACTTTTTTAACTAATGAAAAACCATACATACGTTACCGAAAACCATCGGCAACCCAACAGCAGGAGATTATTCCCTTAATTCCCTTCATATTCCGACAAGGTTAATTCTAACGTGCATGCAAAACAAAAAAGGAAAATTCAGGTCAATTTGTGTTCTGCTAAAATATCTGCTCCATATCAATACTATTTTTTATTCCTTTACATTTTGCACTGTCAGCATTATATGATGGAAGTCGGCATCCATGTAAACCGCACTTTGCCAAAATATAAAAGATATGTGCTAGAACGATAAAAATTGAAAAGTAAATGCTAATTAAGATTCCTTATTAATTTGGTCAATTTACATATATATATATATAGGCAAAATGCATCTCTAAATCTCTAAACTATTATTTTTTATTTTGAAATATTTTTAAACTATTTTTTTTGTTTTAAAAAGCTCATAAACTATTAATTTTTGTTTCGAAAGGTATTTAAACTATTTTTTTATTTAATGAAGTCCCTAAACTTTTGATTTTTGTTTCACGCAGTCATTCTTGACTTTTGTTTTTAATCATCTAACGGAACCATTAAATAAAAAATGATCTATATTGACAATTTTGAAAATGATGATGTGCACATTTAATTAATGGTTCCGTTAGATTATTTAGAAAATTCGGTCAAGAAGGATTGCTTGAAATAAAAATCAAAAGTTTAGGGACTTCATTAAACAAAAAAATAGTTTAGGGACCTTTTGAAATAAAATTTAATAATTCAGGGATATTTTAAAACAGAAAAATAGTTTAGGGACCTTTTAAAATAAAAAATAATAATTTATAGATCTGGAGATTCACTTTCCTATGTATATATATAAATTTAGGAGAAACTTAATGAGAGAAAAACATTCCACTACAAAGTCACCCAAAAAACTTACAACTAGATATAAGGTGCATAAAATTTCTGCACTTTAATTTAAATTTTTACACTTTATATCGATTGTAATAGTTTATTCAATCTTGTATTTAGTTGTAATTTTCTCAAACTGAATTTGAAGCCCCCGAATTGAGACAACTGTTAAATTAGTACTTGTTAAGTGACGAAACCACAAAAGTAGGATTTTCAAATGAAATTCTCCCAATAATAAATTAATAAAGCAAAAATAGGATGATAGTTGAGTAAAATTCAAATTTAGTTACACATGACACGGGATCTTACGATTTTGATCCCAACACTTTCCACTTTGATCCCATAAAAAAAAATCATGCAGTTTTGTTTATTCCGTTAAGTTCAACTGCACTTTTGATCTCAAACCTTGTCCTGTGGAATAAAAAATGTAGCAGGTTTTAACAGAAGACGTAACGGTGAGACCAAAACTGAATGAAAAATAGACTTTAGGATCAAAGTGCGTGGTGGGTGTTGGGACCAAAATCGTGAGAAACTGTGTCCAGATGGGACAAAAATGAATTAAACTCGATGGTAGAAATATAGGGGGTGTTTGTAAAAACTTATAAGTGATTATAATCACCTAGAATTGTGTGCAGAAACAATTTTAAATGTTTTATTTATCTTTTGGTAGCTTAAATAAGCTTTAATAAGCTATAAGCTAAAAGCTTTAAAAAATATGTTTTTAGTAGCTTATTAGTATTTTTAAAAAACTTTTAACTTTTTTTTGCAAACACTATCAATATTTTTAGATTATTTTACAAATACTATCAACTTCTACTATTAATCACATATTTAAAACCATAACTTTTAGCAAACACCCCATAAATGAGGAGAACCGTACACGATGACGTGGTACATGATTCAATCTAAGCAAACCAGCGAAACTGACAGTTTATTACTGCGTTGACTATTCAACGCGTAAATTCAATATGAGGTTCAGTTCAAGCCAAGCTTCAAAGAATTTTAAGCACAATATTACCACACGCATGGTGAGCCAGACACTTTTTTCATCATTTTCTTTAAGTTTGCTTACCACTCTGCTTCTTAAACACTTTGATAGCACAAACTTATTCCCCTTTATAATCTGGTTCGAAAATGGAGCAGTTCCTATTCACTACAATTCTGTACGCATTACTTCTTTCCATTAAATTTCTGAGATTATCCTTTGGATTACATGATACACTCGTACCAAACAAAACGATTTCAATTGGCCAAACTTTGGTTTCTCGTAACCAAGATTTCAAGATGGGCTTTTTCTCCCCTGGAAAGTCCCAAAATAATTTTTGGGGGATATGGTATAAAAACACCCCAGATGTTGTAGTTTGGGTTGATAACAGAAACAATCTCATCTCCGATTCCAACGGTCTTACCTTTTCTATTTCAGGAAATGGAAGTCTTGTGATCAGCAGAAATGGAAGCGTACTCTGGTCCGCAAATCCATCATTGGCCGCATTAAATCCAAAATTCTGCAGCTCCTGGATAATTGGAACCTGGTTCTTGTAAACGAGACTATGGAATCAAAGAGGTACATATGGCGGAGTTTTGATAAACCAGAACTTGTTTTCAGAGAAGGAAAAAGAGAAGAAAAGGCCTTCAAGCCTAATATTGGTATCAATTGTTGTTGGAGTAATTGTCTCCGTGTTTATTAATGGAGGTATTTTTATGATGAGAAGACCAAAGAAGCAAGATAAACAATATCAACTTTTTGCAAACATGCTGTAAAGAAGAGACTGAGATATTATACTTTGTTTTTCCTTTTCACAGGTATTCAAACGAATAATGAAGATCTAGCTAGAATTACCATTATTAAAGTTTGCAACTATTTTGGCTGCAACAAACAACTTATCCAGGGAAAACATCATTGGAGATGGAGGTTTTGGTCCCGTATACAAGGTAACATACTGCATGATACTGCCTAAGGAGAAAACGTTACAGACATTCTGACTTAATTTGAGTTGCTTAAGCAGGGCATTTTACCATCGGAAGGAGAAGTAGCTATTAAAAGATTGGCAAGAACTTAAGTGCAGGGTCTTGAAGAGTTCAAAAATGAAGCCATCTTGATTGCCAAACTTCAACATACAAATCTTGTTAGACTTTTGGGTTGTTGCATTGAAGGGGAAGAAAGGATGCTAATCTATGAATACCTGCAAAATAAAAGCTTGGATTATTTTGTTTTTGGTACAACCTAAGATTGTCTTTTGATTTTGCCAATTTTAAGAGTGCTTTAGTGTTGTAACAAATCCTTAATGTGTAGATCGAAATCGAAGGAAACTTCTGACGTGGCCTACCCGCTTCAACATTGTCATGGGAATCGCTAGAGGACTACTCTATCTCCATCGTGATTCAAGATTAAAAATTATCCATCGTGATCTCAAAACAAGCAACATCTTATTAGATGGAAAGTTGAATCCAAAAATTTCAGACTTCGGGTTAGCAAGAACTTTTGGAGACGATCAACTTTTACTAATAACGAGGAGAGTTGTTGGGACTTAGTAAGCTTTTTCCCGTGTCCTTGACTATTTAATTCTCTAACAAATTATTTTGGGTATGTTTTTTTCGGGACTCACCCGGATGAACTTAAGACTTCAAAATCATCTCCTATAAGGTACACATACACCCCTATTTTTCATAAAATTTAATACAATCACATCACTATTTTTCACACTCTCAACACAATATAATCATACTATATCAATCATTATTAAACATTGATTTGACATAAAGTAAAATCCCACCCTATCAAAATTTCAAAACAAACATATATTTTATACTATTAAGACTTTCAAATCCCTATTCGAAGTCATAACTTTCCCCCGTACACCTAAATCCCGTGACAAACATACCCTTTAGGATTTCGGATTGGACCTGACACGTTATGAACAATAATTTTATCCAGCGGCTATATGGCTCCAGAATATGCAATTACTGGAAAATATTTTGTAAAATCAGATATCTTTAGCATGGGAGTGGTATTGTTAGAGATAGTAAGTGGAGAAAAGAACAAGGGATTGAACGCAACGAAGATCCTTTACTTAGCCTCTTGGGACATGTATTATTTTTCCATTTTGCAAAGATTTTGATAATAATTGGTGTTGTCCAGATATATCTTTGAATAACTAACAAACTTGTGTTGTGGCTATTGTGACAGGCATAGCTGCTATGGAAAGAAAACAAGAGCGTAGAGCTAATGGATGAATGTTTGAAGGACACATTTGTGGAGTCTGAAGTGAAGAGATGTATCCATGTCGGATTATTATGTGTTCAGAATTTTGCAGAAGATCGGCCAGTCATGTCATCAGTGCTTTTCATGTTAGAAAATGACGGAGCTATTTTGCCTGAACCCAAAGAGCCTGGTTTTTTCATTGGAAGAGATTCCACTCCCGAAGAAATGTGGCATCGCCAAGTCCGATGTCTGAGAGAAATACAATCATAATAACTGATTTGGAGGCCAGATAAAGGTAAGTCTATCCAAACCCGTGACAGAGTTCAACCAAGATAGTGTAAGGTTTAAAAGTGTTTAAACTCTTGACATTGTATTTGGAGAAAGATGCTGCTTTTGAGAGACGATTTCAGCAGGTTTATGTAACAGAGCGTAGTGTGCCTGATAACGATCCACATTTTAAGGGGATTGAAGGAGAATCATGTTGCCAAGATTCAGGATAGAGCTCTTGTAGTTGCTACTGAATGTTATCAAGATGCACATTCTCACCATCCATGCACATCTTGAGGGGTATCAAGGATAGAATTCAAATAATGCTTTTATTTGAATGGTGAACTAATACTTTTCCTTTAGGAAACTGATACTCCTAAGGGGGCCAGGTTGTTATCCCAACAGCTAGTTTAGCTGAAGTTCTGTTTTCTCTCTTTTCGGTTGTAACTTCTCTTAGCCGACTTTTCCTCTCTTCTTTTCTATATAGATAGTTTAGACTTGAGAATGATTGTGATTAATAATTTGTTCATAAAATGTTCTATTTACTCATTTTCTTCTTAGGGCATCTTGGTATGACTTGGAAATGGTAATGGTAATAGGTATCATTCAGGGATCAACCACTAAGAATTATTGATAGCATTGTTATTGCTTGATTAGATTATTAACAATGAATATCATGTAAAGTGAGTTGTGTGAGTGGGTTAATCAATTGCTTACTTCTATTTTCATTACTTGTGTATCAAAACTATCAAGCAACATCAATAGAAATAATTTTCATTACTCGCTTACATCACCCCCAACAAGCAGCCTTCAAAGTTTCAGTTCATATATTTCACAACAATCACTAACGACAATATCCATAAAACTATAAAAGGATAACAGTTTTTTTAGGGGGAGCAACCAATATATCCGAAACACACGTTGGCCACGCCGTGTTTGTTTTCAGTCTGGGGGATCCGAGTGGGGGATGGGCCGCCCCGTCCTGACCATTTTTCAGATATGCACATTCAATGCTTCATTAAAATATACATTTACTCCTATTATATACTTATATTTTAAAACTATCACATTATTACTTTTCTTGCATCAATTCATTCATTTTCATACTTTTCTTATAATAATTTATTATCTCTCATAGTTTTCTTATATTTTTCTTCATATAATCGTTAACTTTTATTAACAATAATATAATAATACATCATCATCTTAAAAAATATTGATTTGACATAAATATCCATCCACCCTACCACATCCAACCCAAAACAAATCATGGTTGACACTGCTATGCATAATCAGGGTTGGTTTAATAATATTTTGGCATGAATTGTATTTTAAAGTATGGCTATCATTCTTTGTCATTTCTTGTTCCGTACAAATTAAAAGATTAAAGATAACATAAAACACTTATTTGAAAAATTAACAAGGTATAGTGTACAACATATTTTGTTGTAGTTAAAATAATTCAATTATTATGTTACAACTAATTACATAAATACAACTCGTACAGTAATTTTAGGAACAAAATATTAATTGAATAAGTATAATTAAGTTGCTCAATAACTCATTTTTCAATTGATAGCACAGCTAATCCGCTTCTGAATATTGTCAACAATAGAGTTCAAACTTGAAAGAGCGGCACACATTAAGAGGGTGTTTTTAAACACTACTAGTATTTTTCCAGCCCGTGCGTTGCACGGAAGTTATTAATTTTTACATATTTAATTAATTTAATACTTCATCCATTTCAAAGTTGTTTTATCCATTTTTTTCAAAAGGTTCATCCCAAACTTACTTACCAATTTTTATAAAATGCATGAAGTAATTACCCAATTTTCAATTATCCCCTCTCAACATCTTCAAATTACATCTCATGCTATTATTTTTACACACAAAAAGTTATCTACTTTAATAATAAAGTAAAATAGACTTTATACCCTCGATCAAAAATCACTTTATCACTTTAAAAACTAATAAATGGCTCCCACATTAAAACTCGTGATAAAAGCAAAGGGGTAAACGACTTTGGGACGGAGGGATTATTATATACTTTTAGTATCACTTTAATTTGTAGATTATAATTAATCTTTTAGATATTAATTGATAACATAACCATGATAAAATCTTTTTTTAGTCAAAAATATATTAGTAAAAATAAATTTTAATATTTATTGTTATCCTCAAAGTTCAACTGCAAAATATCCTAAAACTTAGAGTATCACATTACCATTTCACAAATTATATTTTTTAAACACTACTTATTAAGTATAAGTGGTTCCCATTTTCTAATTTTTAAACACGAATATAGCAGCTTGTTTTATTTTTTAAAATAAATGTAAAACGACAATAACCGTTTGTTAAATAAAATAGCATTCAAACTTTTAAACAAAAACAATGTAGGAAAAAAAAAAAACAAATCATAAAATAATTCAAAAAATCAAAATATTTCGGAACACTTCTTGAAATACAACATTCTTTGTTGTATTATGTTCAGAACTGTCATTAGTACACAACATAATCCTCAAACCACGTCGACTATCAACCCTAAAGCTGTGGCGGAAAAATTTGGTCATGGCTAAACAAATGGGTTCTTAAGAAATACTCAACATGAAAAAAAATGATTGTCCTTGACTTGTATTTATTGACATAGCATACTTAAACAATCAACGACAATTGTTCCGCTTGTAAACTTGAAAGCGGAAACCTAGTATCGGAAGGAGTCAGTGAAAATTAAGGTATCAATGCTAGTTCACCAGCACTGCTGCCAGTAGGAACTTTATCTTCGATCAATCCATCACTCAACCTAGTGACCACCAACCTACAATAAAAAAATAAATTATAAAATTAATCTTAAAAGAAATGGTAAATATTTGTAAAAAATAAATTTAATTAAAAACTAAAAAGTTTACCTGGTTTTATTACATAATCCCCTTGAATGATCTATATTTCTGAACAACATAACAGGCGTTCCAACTTTGAGATTAAGTTCATGGTCGGGCACACCGGAAAATTTCAAAGTGTTGAGGAACTCAGGAGTATGAACATCAGCAAGAGAATCAAAATTGGAATCAGACCTGCAAAGACTATCAGAACTGAGATACTTGCGATACTCCTTTTGATTTAACTGAACCATGTAATCATTAATAGATTTAATGACGTCACAAGTGTCCACAAGTATAGCTCTGTCCTGTAAAAATTCATGATCGTACATCCTCGATTTAAATCTGAATAAATACAATCAACTATAGAAGCAATTGGATCATCACCACATTTCAACAAAATATCATCAGGAATGATAATATCTGAACCATAATCAGTTTTTGTCCCTATACTTCTATCAACAACTGATTCGATCCATTCGGAAAATAATTTCATTTCGTTCATCCCCTAAACAAATTGAATTGCATCAACCTCATGTTTCTTCTCAACTTCAAAACAATGCATGCATTCTACAAATCAGATGAATTGATAATGGCATGTACAATGTCTTTTCTCCTTCCTTTTGGAATGACAGACAATATCTATCGAAAATCTCCCCCAAAAACAATTGTTTTTCCACCAAATGGTATTTCACAGCGCAATGGATCAGACAACTGCATGATATCTCTCAATGATGTTTTTAATGCTTCAATACAATGTCTGTGACCATTGGAGATTCATCCCATATTATGAGCATGCACTTAATCAAAATTTCAGCAAGATGACTATCTTGTTTGATGTTACACGTAGAATCTTCCAGACAATTGATTGGAATGCAAAATCTAGAATGCGATGTACGTCCACCAAGAAGTAAAAATGATGCAATGCCACTCGATGTTACATTCAATACAATCTCACCTTCAGATCGTAATCTAGAAGATAGTGTCCTCCGAAAAAATATTTTCCCGGTACCTCCATTGTTGGGATTATACTAAAAAGTATGCTTTTTACTTTGTATAATCGAAACTGAATTTTCAGACTTATTTACTGAAATAAATTGTTTATCACTGATGCTTTAAATATGATTGAATGTTACATATATTTTCTTTGATAAGCTGTTCAATAATTAGACGTGTTACATCAGTAGTTAATTTAGTGATACCGGATCACGGAAGATTAAATTAACGGTCCCATGTAACTAAAAAGTACGCCATTCACTTACCTAGATGGAAATGAACAACCATCGCGAAAGGTTGAGGTGTAAGGCTCAGATTGGTTTGTCTTGACCAAGAGATTACACTAGTGCATGGTGATCTTATTTGAATAGGACCTCTGAGGAGGATAAATTCTTGAATCGAACAAGGAAGAATTAGACCTCGGTGGTTCGTTGTTTCTTAACCTTCGTCCCTTAAATAGGATCACGTGGGATTGGTAACTATTGCTTTGACTTATCATGGGTGCTTAATCGAGTGAGATTCAATACTTTTTATCTTGGGCAATATTATTGGTCACATGTGATTGCTAAGATTTAATACAAAGAATCGTGTGCAAGTACGCTTGCTTGATTTGCCCCCTTGGGAGGTTCATAAGTTTTATCATACCAAATCTTGCAAGTGGAATTAGTTTAGGTATGGATAATAATGTTGAACCGTTCCTCGACCAATGACAAAAGATATTAATTAACGGAAAGCTATTTCAAAGTGGCTTGAATTAATTAATGGGCTAGATAATCTTAAACACGGGGAAATAATGACCGGGAGCCATATTGACTGTAATATGGGTTAAGATGGATGGTGCAATATTAATTATGTAGTGGGATTAATTAATATTTATGGGCTTGAATTATATTGTGGCTCAATATTAGATATTCAAGATCCATTAGAAGGTCCAATCTTAATTCTCCTAAAGGCCCCCTGAGTAGCCCAACATATAGTTCAATAACTGAAAAGGTGATTAAAATAAAATAAATATTGTTGCTTATATTTCCTCTAAAATTTTCGAAAATTATGGATAAAAGAGGGAGAAAGATTTTCTTTGAATTTTGTTATGGAATGAAGATATGTATTCTTGGAATACAAGATTATCTCATTAAATTCAAGAAATCTCCCACTTGGTTATCTATATAGTAAATTTCGAATTTTTGAAAATATAGTGGGCAAGAAAGATTTTCTTGATTTTCTTGAAAAGATATTATGGAAGATATGTATTTCTTGAAATACAAGAATATCTCATAAATTCAAGAAGATCCAAATCTTGGATTCTTGCATCATCAAATTTTCGAAAATAACACCATAATAGAGGAGGTGGGATTTTTGTGGAATATTTTAATTATGGGAAAAAGAATATAAGGGATATATTCAAGATTTCTTGGTGACCAAGAAAAGTGTTTTCCCACATTGAAATATCACTAAAATTTCGACCACCCTCCCTCCTTTAAATAGGGGATGATTAGTTCATTCCCAAGTACAATTCCATGTCTTTGGAAATATTAGCAAATCCACATAAGTTGGTGCAACAAAGTTTATTTTTTCCTTTTGTTAATTGTTCGCGAAAGTATCCTTCCACCGCATTGTCGAGCAAGGGCTAAGGGAATACTTGGGAAGTCCTTTTGGTTAGTCCGTCCGACCAAAGCCCTTCGCCATCCCGAGAGGGTGCGTTCACGTAAACCCGTAGATTCGGCATGCGTAGGTTTTACGTGGCTTTTTATATGCATGATATGTTGTTGCAATTATTATTTGAATTAATATAGGATTAATTCATGCTAGTAATAATTAATGAATTAAATTTGTATTTAAATATTCACCACTTAATAGATCTGCGTGCAACTCATTCCCCAACAATCCGTATCGAGCCTTTTTGCTCTCAATTTTTTAAATTGTAATTTAATTCGTGGACATTAAATTTGAAATTGGATAGTAGAACCTGTTAGATCTGCTTTTTGCAAGTATCCAATTGTCATGGATTTTATTGTTTTATTTTGCATGCATGCAAACCGTGGTTTTTAATTGATTCGCTTGATTTGTTTTGCCTCGCGGAGAAAATCCACGAGTAGACTAGGATTTGTTTGATTTGATCAATGTAATAGAATAGTCTAGATCTAGGTTTATTTATTTTTTTGTAAATAAATTGTACTTAGGATCATGAACTAAAAAGACGAAGAATTAAAGGCTAAATCCGTAACCAGCGTAGTCGGCTGGCGCTGGGCCGGCACGCATGGGCGCAGGGCGCAGGCCGGCGGCCGAGCTGGGATGAGGATGAGGGCTCGCAGACGGGCTTGGCGCTGCCGAGCCGAAGCGGGACGGGCGGATAGCGCGGCCGGCCTTGGATCTGTGCACCGCCGGTGACGCGGGCGTAGGCGGAGCGGGCGAGGCGACGCTGCTGCACGCGATGTTACTCGCCGAGAATGCCGACCCGCCGATACTGCCGAGGCACTGGCGGCACGCTTCGGCCGGCAAGTCTTAGAGGTCGTTTAGGGTTGCCCCGAGCCAGTGGCCGGTCGGATCTTGGCGTGCATCCATGGCCGCGTTTGCTTAGCGTGGCGTGTTCGAGATGAAGTATTTTTCGAGATTTAAGCGAAGTGGGAGAAATTCGAGGCGTGTTTCTTCACAGATCAAGCCAAAAAAATCAAACCATGACAATTGGATAATTTGTGCCCAATATGTTTATTTTTTTCATTTTTGCTTGATTTAATTTGTGTTATCTTATGCTTTATTTAATTTGTTTAAATGTGTTTGCATGAGGGTTGCCAAATGGAAAAATCTCAACTTCAAAATTACTAAGTATGTTTAAATAATTAATTGACAATTTTTATTAGGATAATAAAATTGAATTAATTTTGACCTCCATGATTTATTTATTTGTTAATTCTTTTGGAGAAATTCCCCGGGGACGGGCCAAAAGATAGGTTTCACATGAATGAATTCCAAACGGATGATTGTGGGTTATTACTAGTGGCTGACGATGACCTCCCAACGAGGCTCGATCAAAAGCGAAATAGTAATCTTGTATTTAATCATGGTTATTACTTAGGTATAAAATTGATATGCATATACTTCCTCAAGTCCCCGTCAATTTTATATTGGTAAAGTGGGAGCCAACTATTAATCTGGATATTAAAGGTTTGTAAATCGTTCTTGTTTGTAACTTTCTTTGAATGTGTTTAAATAATGACCCCCCCGTGGCTTATTTAAACTGTTTTTGAGATGTTGGCTGATGCATGTTCATATTTTTTTGAGATTTTAAATATGATGAATGTGATCGAACCTTGTGATATACTTGTCTTTATTGCATATAGTTGTTTATTTCGATTCAAAGATGTCGTTACCTTTTAATCCATTGTTATTATACTTAAAGTCAATACAATATGTATGGAAACTATATTGATTGGAAAATTATAATTGTCCTAATCGCATAAAAAGCACAAGTGGATTTTGACACACAAAAAATCGATGAGCCAACCGGACGAGTCAAAACACGCGGGACTCGTCGGATCACCTCAAGAGAGATGTCATCATTTGAAAATGGTGGAGGAAAAACCCGTAAGGGATTACGTCCTCAAAATAGATGGCCCATCCGAACAAACTTGAGATTCGAGTCGCAGATTATGATCTGGAGACTCGAGATGAATTTGGTACTTCATTCTCTGCCTTGAAAAAGGTTTTTTGAGCATTTTGGCCTCGCTAGCTAATTTGTTGCAAACTTTTGAACTCGCGTAAATGATGATATGGCACCAAACTCAAGCTTTTTGGCAAGTGGTGGTCCTTCATTTTTTTCTAGGCCAAGGGTAGGCAAGATAAAAGAAGAGGACCAAAGGCCATAAGCAATAAAACTCAATTTGTTGCCAAGGGCAATGGTAAGATGAGGAATGCTTGTTGAGTAAAGGAAAATCCAAAGAGGAAGTGCTTAAGCTGCGGTGAGAGAGGACAATAGAGGTTTTGCTGTTCCAACCCCAAAAGGGACGGAAAGACTAGTTGTTGAAACTTGTTTAGCGGCGATACTTCTCATTCGTGGGTGGTTGATACGAGATCCACTAATCATGTTGGCTTCACGGGTTCTAAATGATCCCAAGAACGTAGTGGGAGTGAGATCCTCATCTTAATCGGGCAACGTTATTTAAAGTAGAAGACATTGCAATGCTACGTAAGTGGCGATATTGCAATGCTACGGTAATAACGATTATTGCAATAATACTACGCAAAAGTAGCAGACATTGCAATGCTACATGAGTAGCGATTAAAAGCGATGGGAGAAGTGCACCTATCTTTTGAAGATAAAGTTTTTTTGAGATTATCTTTGTGTTCCCGGTTTTAGAAAGAATTCACTTTCGGTTTCTAAAATTCGATTAAAGGACACTAAGTTTCTTCTAATCGAGAATGACATCATTTTTGAAATGATGAGTGTATCTGATACAGGACATTGATGGAAAATCTCTATACAATTAATCGTGCACACCACTCATTTAAATGTATCCTATAACACATCAAGCTGTTTCCAAGAAAAAAAACGTTTCATCGACGTGAACGAGACACTTTTTTGGCATCTAAGATTAGGTCATATAAATCCAAAAGAGGATCCAAAGGTTGGTGAAAGATGGTTCACCGGAGGCGTCTCCAAGTCGAATCGATTCCAACCCGCGAATCATGTTTGGAGGGTAATATGACCATGAGGGCATTTGGAGCTAAGGGAAATAGGGCCAAAGAAGTGTTAGAGATCGTTCACACGGATGTATGTAGTCAATGTCAACCAAAGCAAGAGGAGGTTATGAGTAATTTTATTGATGATTACTCAAGGTACATTTTCCTTATGAAGCATGAATCGAGACCTTTGAGAAATTCTAAGAATTTAAGGCTCAAGCAGAGAATCATATGGAAAAACGATCAAGTCTCTAATCGATCGTGGAGGCGAATACCTCGGCGATGAGTTTTTGAACTACTTTATCGATGAAGGATTGTATCCACTCCTGACCGGAACCCCTCAACAAAAGCGGGGTTTGCAGAGAGAAAGCAACATAATTCTTTTGGAAATGGTTAGATCAATGATGAGTTATGCGGATCTTCCCAAGTCGTTCGGGGGTTATGCCTTGGAAACAATGGCTTACATTACGAACTTGGTGCTATCCAAATCGGTTCCCAAAACTCCCAAAGAATTGTGGACCCGGGCGCAAGCCTAGTATGAGACACATGAGAACTTTGGGGTGTCCGCCTACATGTTGGACAAAGGAAAGCCGGTAAGTTGGATCCTCGATCAGAATTTAGGCTATTTGTAGGATACCCCGAGGGAACAAAAGGGTGTATGTTCTATAGTCCCGAAGATCAAAAGGTGGTCATCCGCACCCACTTTAGATTTTTGGAAGAAGACTATATGAACCGAAGAAAACCCAGAAGTGAGATTACCTTAAATGAGCATAGAGGGCAAACCTCAGTGCCGACTGTACTAGTTGATATACCAAACGATACGTTTTTCACAACCGGAGCCTCGTTATAGTGGGAGGGTTGTTAGACAGCCCGAGAGATTCATGGGAATATGAGAGTCCTCAGACTTGATTCCCGGAATCAGACCCATGGACATATGACGAGGCACTCCAAGATAAGGATGTAGATTCTTGGAAAACAGCAATGAAAGCCGAAGTGGGTTCTATATTTCATAATAGAGTGTGGGAGCTAGTCGAACCACTTAATGGGGTCAAACCCATTAGATGCAAGTGGGTATATAAGAGGAAAAGAGGATCGAACGGGATGGTTGAAACCTTTAAAGCAAGACTAATGGCGAAAGGTTATACTCAGAAAGAAAGGGATCGATTATGAGAAAAAAATTCGCCCGTAGCCATGCTTAAGTCCATCCGTATTCTCTTATCGATTGTTGAGCACTTCGACCTTGAAATCTGGCAAATAGATGTCAAGACAGCTTTCCTTAACGGAAGTCTTGATAAAGAGATCTATGTGCAACAACACCAAGGTTTCATTGAAACAGGCCAAGAACACCTAGTTTGTAAAGCTCAAGAGGTCCATTTACGGACTCAAACAGGCATCCAGAGCTTGGAACCAAAGTTTTGATCATGTAATAAAGTCTTATGGGTTTGATCAAAACGAGTTTGAAAGTTGTGTGTATAAAAAGCGTGTCGGAACTGCATTGGTATTCTTAGTACTATACGTAGATGACATTGTGATCATCGGGAACGATGTGAAGGTGTGGTCAGACGTAAGGGCATAGCTTTCAAAACAGTTTGATATGAAAGACTTAGGGAAAACCGGACACATCTTTGGGATCAAGATCACTCGAGATCGCAAGAAAAGGATGATCGGGTTATCGCAAGTTTCATACATAGACACTGGTTTTTTTTTGAAACAATTCAGCATGCAAGATTCCAAGAAAGGATTCGTACCTTTCAGACTTGGAATCCATTTATCCAAGAAAATGTTCCCTAAGACGAAAAGGAGATAGATGACATGAAAGGTATTCCTTGTGCTTCGGCTGTCGGAAACCTTATGTATGCATTGCTGTGTACGAGACCGGATATCTGCTTTGTCGTAGGCATGGTAGCAAGATATCAAAGTAACCCAGGGAAAGCGCATTGATGACAGGTTAAAAAACATTCCAAGTGTCCGAAAAAGAACTCGGGATAGAATGTTGATTTATCGATCGATACTCCAATCCCCATCGGCTACTCGGACTCGGATTTCCAATCACATATAGATTCCAGAAATTATCTGCCTCAGTTAGTGTGTTTCCATTTGGGAAGTGTAGCCATCAAATGGACGAGTGTGAAGCAGAAATGCATCACTGACTCAACCATGGGACTCGGGTAAGTAGTACGCTTTGTGAAGCGTTGAAAAAGAACCGATTGGGCTCTAGATCTTCTTAGTGGACTTGGATGGTGTTACGAATTTGTCTAGCAATATACGCTAGGGGCGGTTGCAAATTCAAGAGAACCAAGAGTCCACGAGTCAAACAAACACATTAAAGGAAAGACATCTTATACGAGAAATCGTTAAGAGAGGAGATATAGATGTGGCAAAGATAGTGTCTGAGGACAGCCTAGAAGATCCATTCACAAAGCGTCTGCCTCTGAATACATTAGAGAGACATGTGAGTGGAATGGGTGTCAAGACCGTTGCCAATCTGCTTTGAGTATAAGTGGGAGAAATTATTAGGTTCGTGTAGGTGACATTAGATGTCACGGACTACGTGAGACGTGTTATAGTATACTTAAAAGCGGACTTTGAGTATAAGTGGGAGATTATTGGGATTATCTTGAAAAAGTATGCTTTTTACTTTGTATAATCTAAACCTGAATTTTCGGACTTATTTCTTGAAATAAATTGTTTATCACTGATGCTTTAAATATGATTGAATGTTACATATATTTACTGCATAACTGTTCAATAATTCGTACGTGTTACACTGTAGTTAATTTAGTGATACCAGATCACAGAAGATTAAATTAACAGTCCCTTGTAACTAAAAGTACGCCATTCACGACCTAGATGGAAATGAACAACCATCGCGAAAGGTTGAGGTGTAAGGCTCGATTGGTTTGTCTTGACCAAGAGATTACACTAGTGTATATGATCGATCTTGTTGAATAGGACCTCTGAGGAGGATAAATTCTTGAAGCGAACAAGGAAGAATTAGACCTCGGTGGTTCGTTGTTTCTTAACCTTCGTCCCTTAAATAGGATCACGTGGGATTGGTAACTATTGCTTTGACTTATCATGGGTAGCTTAATCGAGTGAGATTCAATACTTTTATCTTGGGCAATATTATTGGTCACATGTGATTGCTAAGATTTAATCTGAAGAATCGTGTGCAAAACGCTTTGATTTGATTTGCCCCTTGGGAGGTTCATAAGTTTTATCATACCAAATCTTACAAGTGGAATTAGTTTTAGGTATGGATAATAATGTTGAACCTTTCCTCGACCAAGGACAAAAGATATTAATTAACGGAAAGCTATTTCAAAGGGCTTGAATTAATTAATGGGCTAGATAATCTTAAACAAAGGAAATAATGACCGGAGCCATATTGATGTAATATGGGTTAAGATGGATGGTGCAATATTAATTATGTAGTGGGATTAATTAATATTTATGGGCTTGAATTATATTATGGCTCAATATTAGATATTCAAGATCCATTAGAAGGTCCAATCTTAATTCTCCTAAAGGCCCCTGAGTAGCCCAACATATAGTCCAATAACCTAAAAAAGGTGATTAAAATAAAATAAATATTGTTGCTTATATTTCCTCTAAAATTTTCGAAAATTATGGATAAAAAGAGGAGAAAGATTTTCTTTGAATTTTGTTATGGAATGAAGATATGTATTCTTGGAATACAAGATTATCTCATTAAATTCAAGAAATCTCCCCCTTGGTTATCTATATAGTAAATTTCGAATTTTTGAAAATATAGTGGGCAAGAAAGATTTTCTTGATTTTCTTGAAAAGATATTATGGAAGATATGTATTTCTTGAAATACAAGAATATCTCATAAATTCAAGAAGATCCAAATCTTGGATTCTTTCATCATCAAATTTTCGAAAATAACACCATAATAGAGGAGGTGGGATTTTTGTGGAATATTTTAATTATGGGAAAAAGAATATAAGGGATATATTCAAGATTTCTTGGTGACCAAGAAAAGTCTTTTCCCACATTGAAATATCACTAAAATTTCGACCACCCCCCCTCCTATAAATAGGGGATGATTAGTTCATTCCCAAGTACAATTCCATGTGCTGAAAATATTAGCAAATCCACATAAGTGGTGCAACAAAGTTTATTTTTTCCTTTTGTTAATTGTTCGCGAGTATCCTTCCACCGGATTGTCGAGCAAGAGCTAAGGGAATACTTGGGAAGTCCTTTTGGTTAGTCCGTCCGACCAAAGCCCTTTGCCATCCCGAGAGGTGCGTTCACGTAAACCCGTAGATTCGCGATCGTAGGTTTTACGTGGCTTTTTATATGCATGATATGTTGTTGCAATTATTATTTGAATTAATATAGGATTAATTCATGCTAGTAATAATTAATGAATTAAATTTGTATTTAAATATTCACCCCGAATAGATCTGTGCAACTCATTCCCCAACATCCATAACCGTACACAAAAAATACTCCACCTAAATTCGACGACACAGATGTAATTATTTTATCAAAAATAACACGCTGCTCATCATTCAATCTCCCTAGCAAAACTTCATACTCCATTCTCAGGTCAGCTCTATTATACAATAACTCAGTCAAAATCATCCTATTACAGGATGTTATACTGCTATCAGCAACTGCCACATGCATACCATCAAAGTCATACAAACTCTTACCAAGAGAACGTAACATATTATCGATTTCCGAAAGACAACAGTTCTTGATCTCATCATCCGACATTCTCAACTCTAGAAATATAAGTAGAATAAAAAAAATCATAATTTAAAAAATCATAAATAAATTATTAAATGATATTTTTTAATAATATACCTAACAGTTACATATAATATATGTATGAAAATATACACACCAACAATATAAAAAGGATATTTTTTCTTTCAAAACACTCAATATAATATAATTATATAATTATGATTGATTATATAAAACGGCTAAAAAATAAATCATGCAATAAACTTTGGTGCGGAAAAATAAGGAAATTGAGCGAGAAATAATTGGGCGGAGGGAATTAAATTGAAATAATTTATAATTTTAAAAAAAAACTTGGATACCACATTATTTTTCTTCTTTTGTACAAAATATCACCAAACAAATATTTTCAACACTTATCCCATATTTCACCCAAATTATTTAAAGATTCGGAATTAAGAAGAGTAACAAAAAGAGATCTCATCAAAGATGCAAATGCCCAAACGCTAGCCTGTTCTAGTCCATCAACATATTCTCTATCATCGTCCAACAACCCTCTAGCAAAACAAGAATCACGGAATGTGGAGTAAATTGTTCCTCTAAATGTTTTGATATCATCAAAACACGTAGGCCCAATGACAAGGTTCAACAGAATCCTCAGATAATATGCCTCACCAGTACCAGGTGGTACATAAGAAATACGACCAACTGAAAATCCCCTCTGTCTTATTTCCCACTTTCTTGTTTTTCTTTTAAAAATAAAAAAAAACTGAGGAATTTGAGCATATGTCAACTTAGCAGCATCATCAGAATGCTTATTCAACTCAAACCAAGCTAAAAACATGCTAGTCTTCACACTTGTTCCGTCCAAAACAGAATGCAAAGAATCGGTGTCCCTAAACACAACATTTTTTGTTCTGGTAGATGGAATGCCAAACGTTCAATAGACGGATTCCTGTAGTTAATTTCAAAACCAAATAATCTCCAAGCAGCTTCACACAGCGAAATATACCTATAATCATAATACATCTTGATCTCATCAACATCCGATGCGTGATTAGACTCCCCATTATTTTCAACAGCAGTAGTTGTCACACGATCATGACCCTTGTTGATATACTTGAATAAGTATTTAATGGCTCTGGATTGATTGCACCATTTAATATTAATATGTGCATCGTATTTCAGGAGAAGATATCTGTTATGAGGAACAACAAATCTGTTGTCCAAAACAACACCCTTCTTTTTCACTGTTTTTTCCATCTTCCCTCCGCCTATAAAAAGGATATCCATCATTATCAAATAAACTCTCGAACGAAAATTTCTTTGGAAAGTGCTTTGTACATTCACCTTCTTCAGAGTAGCATGGAGAGTACTTAACAGTTGGACCACAAGGACCATGCATCATAAAATCACGGACAGCTTCAAAGTACTAATTATCATTCGACTCATCTGGTAATTCAACTGAAATTATTCGATCAATATCATCACTTGAAGGAGCATAGTTATACTTTTCCAGAAAAACCAAGATATGTGCAGGAGGAAGTCCACGTTTTTTAAACTCAACAGTATACAAAACTGCAAAATAACGTATAAATTTTATTACAAATTTCTACATTTAGTTTATGATTATATACTATTATTATAATATAATTTATTTATAAATAAAACTTTATACAAAAAAAATTGTACCTGCTTTAACGTTTTCAAATATTTTATTTTGTCGAATGTCACGAATCAGTGTATCCAATTTGACCTTAAAGATGCAACATACAATATCTGGTCGATCTTCAGGATTTTGACCTCTATGCGACATATAACGAACAATTTCTGGTCATTTCACATTGCATGTAAATTTTATAAACAATTGTGGATAACCAGTCCAACGACAAATAGCCATAGCATCTTGATAATTCTACATGATGTACCTCGGACATCCAGTAAATGAAGGAGGCAAAACAATGCGTTTAACAATAGCTCTTCCTCCCCTCTCCCCGTTCAAATAAGCATCTTCAAGAACGACATACATATCACATCGAAGTTCCTTCTGATGATTTTTTATGTACAAAAGCCTTGTAGACTCAACCATTGTATATGCATCCACAATGAATTGTTGCGTCAACCTCTTGCAAGATAGTAGTGTAGGCGTCTCCTCATTCCTTTTCTGAAGACGATATGCAAAAAACTCTCTGATGCTAGTCCTTTGTCCAACCCTTCCCAATGCAGATTGAGAACATGGCATATCTTCCCTGTACCCATCCTTACCATAAGGAAAAAGAAGAGAATATTGCAAAGCAAGATAAGACGAGTTCAACTCTGTAATACGTTGATACCATAATATGTTTGAATTATAATATCACGGACCTCAATAGTACTGTCAAGATCACAAGTAATCACATCTGCAATTTTTAAAACTGTAGGTAAGTTGTGAGTCCCTAATATGAGATGGATAATTTAAACTAAGTTGGACATGACGATGACTGAATACAAATTTAATTAAATATAATCTGACTAAGTGAAGCCGAGGATTCGTTTGAGAACAACTGAATTAAGTGATATATCTGATATGCATCCGGATGTTGTAAGTTCTTCTGAATATATTTTTTACAATATTGGATCTTAATATTAAGTGATTGTGTTCTTGGTTGATTATATTTGTCAAAAAGATCAACTTTAATGAATCTATGAACATCAAAAAGTAGCACAATAAAAAATCATATTATTAAAAATTATCAAAATTTATTCTTAAAACATAATAAATATAAGAAAAGTAAACTTAGAAGTATGTCGATCACTCATTCTCAGACTTAACAGATAAAATCAATTTGGCCTTCTTTAAAGATCCACTACAGGATGACTTGTCATCAAATGATCATTTTAGCACTGCATCAGTTTCTTCAAGACAAACAACATCAGTGTAGGGAATATTTTTGTTGGGTGAAACGGAGTCATCGTATGTTGAACCAACTTAGTAAAAGTAAATGGAAAAAAAAATGTATAATAAAAATTCGTATTGATTAAAAAACTTATATATAATACATAATAAAAAAAACATATTAAAAAAATGAAAGATTACCTTAGACGTATTGGAAATTTCACTACCAACAGCTTGAGAATTCTCATTCTCATGCTATAAAGCAAATGGTGTTGAACAATTTTTTTTTTTGATATTATAACAATGTAATATAAAACTTGTTTACAGTTGTATAAATTATCTAAAAAGTTAACACAATATTAAGTAAGATAAATATTCACACCTCGTTAGATTCAGGAAGAGTTGAATATTTGTTTATCATTGATGAATCTGTATTCACCTTGACAATACTAAAAGCTCTGCTCTGTTGGGAAATTTCTTCAGGTTTAACTTGAATTCTGAACAGAAGTGTGCGATTGAGAAGATCCTGGATCTCAAGCGGGATATTATATCCATCATTCTGAAATATAATGACGATAAAAATAAATATAGAATAAGAAATATTTTACATTATTAATAATGATAATTTAAAATACATATATATAACAATTGAACAAATAGAACAAAATTGATTATTAAACTTTACATCTTTACAATTCTCCAACAATTCATAAGCTCTTTTGTGAAGCAGTTCACAACAAATATTGTCCCATAAATTGAGCGTAAAATCGTTCGTACCATCATCAACAATAACCCTTATCCAATATCTAGAAACATTAATTATAAAAATCATATTAACAACGACTTCAGTTTCTAAAAAAATAAAAAATTAACTAGTATAAATAAAAATTGTAAAAAAAAAATGTGTGTATACGAAAATAAAAATGGTAACATATATACCTTATAACAATGGAAACATCATCCTTTCCACATTTAGAGCAAGAGAATTTTCCACTATTCTTAAATACTTTTCGAGAACATTTCTTACAGGAATAAAACCACCAGTTATCATATGACTCCAATTAAATTATTGTAGCACATATCCAGTACATACCAACCTGAAAATTAAACAGACTAAAAATTATAAAATGCAATATAAAAATTAATATTATTCTAACAAAAAAAAAAGAGATAATATTTTATATAAACACTAACCACACTATTTCGAAGAATCCAATAAATTGACTTCACATCAAAGTTAGAAACATCACTGCCTTCACCGGTTTCATACAGAGAAGACCACGAAAATGACCCACATATTTCTTTATCTTTCGATTTAATAGCAAAACTATAAAAAATAGATTAGAATTATTAACGTGCATTTCATATAAAAACCTCTTCAATTTTTTTTGAACATACATAATTTTACCTCTTTTTCATATCAGAAATTCCTTAATGTCATTACCAAAAATAATTTGGGAGGTATTGAAGGAATTTGACATTGATACTTCACCTGAAAATTAAGGTACAATTTTTAATATAAACTTTTTTTAACAGCTTAGACATTTGTCAATAAACATACCGTTAAAAATTTTTGGTCGAGACATTTTGAAAATAAGTAGGTGGAGTTTCATATCCAGATGCGTGTACTTTTTTCAATTCATCAATGAAATCACCCCAAAGGAAAACTTTCAATCGCGAACCCCTTGTATTAAATATATATATAAAAAATTAAACGTAAATAACAAAAAGAATTAAAAATTTAATATACGTATAAAGTTGATAAATCCGTAATTAACTTTTATTAGTGAAAGTTGATAAATAATATAAACATTTGACGTAATTAAATATTAATTGCAATAATAGTTAATTATGGTATCATGTATTATGAACCAAAATTTATCAAAATGTTTTAAGGCATAATATAGCTCGATTACTAAATTATTTGACTACTTTAATTATGAGATGATATCATTCATATATTCACGATATCATGCATAAAAAGTTGGAAGTGTAATCCTCGAAATTGTACAATATGATAAATAATTAGCGATATATTATATTTGATTAATTACATATTTTATAAAGATGAGATCATGATACTCGTATATTAAATTGAAGAATACATATCACAATTAATCTAGACACATACTAATAACAAAATTAGTGATGCTTGAATTAAGCACATCATTAAAGTTATATGTAAGTTAATTAGAGAAAGATGATAAATAATATGAGTAATTGATGCAATCACAATTAATCTTAAAAAAAGTTAAGAACACATGATTAAATATAATATATGTATTTAATTATGCAATCAAAATGAATCTATACATTTTTTCATGGAGACAATGTCCTCTAAATTAATGTTTTTTTAGTACACAAAAAATATTTTCAACTTTGCCAGAATGGACAGTCTTGGTCATAGAATATGAAAATGATGATAATCAATGATGCTAATAATGACAAAATTTAAATAAGAAATAAAAGAATAAAGATTATATCTAATAATTATCAAGTTTATTATAAATATCTTTATTCTATGGTTATTAATTTTATATTCTTCTCCATTCTTTTTTTTCTTCTTCTTATAAGAAATTATGTAAAAGTATTTATTTATTTATCAGATGATCATTTATTTAAAATAACAATATTTGAATATTTTTAATTTTTTACTATTTACTCTAATTAATTAATTTTATTCGTCTCAATAATTATCATCAAAAATATTTTCCGAAAACAATGAATGACATTATATGATAAGCAACTACATGCCACTTATAAATAATATTCGAAATAATTATATAATAATTTTTATTTATATTTAAAAACTTATATCTAAATAATAATATTTTGTAAGTATTAAAACATTTATAATAATAAATTTTTTAAAAAATAGTAAGACTCAATCGAATCATGAGGGCGCTTAAATAAATTGGAGTACAGTCAAAATGACAGTGGATATCATTATGTTATAAAAATATTGTTCAATAATATAAAGAGAACAAATAAATGCCAATAGCAATAACAATATTTTTATTTTTTAAATTAATTTTCATCAATTAAATATAGAAAATAAAAAAATATGCAAATAATGAAATTAAATAATCATGAATATATAATGATATACATTATGATTAAGTTTAATTTAAAAATTAGGATTAATGATTCGGCTTATATATATACATCCATACCCATATTATGCAACACATAATTTATGCGATACACAATCAAAATAAACCATATAAATAAAACCGCATATAGTCTGATGTGGAAAATTCAAACACAATGAAAAATGCAAAATCTTCTTATAAAATGACAAAGAAAATCATAGGTTTAATATTATGAGCACCCAAGTATAACACAATAAAAAAATCATATTATTAAAAATTGTCAAAACTTATTCTTAAAACATAATAAATATAAGAAAACTAAACTTAGAAGTGGATCGATCACTCATTCGATTTTGGGAATTATATGAGTATTTATAGAGTTTGAATGTGACAAAATAATTTAGGCTTTATATATATATATATATATATATATATATATATATATATAGTTTTGATATGTAGCCCAATAATGGGCTCCTCGTGGAATCAAATGGCTGACGTGGCATTCCACATTACTATTTTCTTAATTATTTAATTATTAAAAAAATAGTCTTCCCTAACCTCCCGCCTTCTCACATGATTTGCCATTACCTTAAATTTTTCTCATCCTCCCAAATCGCTGTTAACACAAAACTGCATAAACATTCATCTCTATAATTTGAGTTTTAAAATAAAACAATAAGAAAATTAAATCTTCAATGCCATGCCACTTTAGTTCTAATTAAGTATTTGTTGCTTAGGTTGAATTTGCACAAAAATATATTTTGTCCTTCCCATCCCCATAAATTCTTCAATGGTGGAGGATTTAATTGTTGAGTTCTTCATTTGGATCTTAATATGTGGGTAGATTTCGATTATACTTCGTGTTAAGATTATCTTTTCCCGACCTTTCAAAAAAAAAAAAAAGATTTATCTTTTTCCGTTCACCATGGATGGCTTCTGTCCTCGGTCAAGTCCATTTTTTTCCAATTTTCTAAATGATTCTCCTCATCCAATTCTTTAAAAATTTTGATTGGAAATATTCTCCCACCGATAAAAAAACTCGATTTCACTATTAATATTGATTTCTTTATTAATGACTTCAAGGTTGGATTTATCAATCAAAATTCGTGATAAATTAAGTTTCATCTCTTGCACTCACTCCCCATATCTTCCACGGTTGAATATAGTCTGATATGGAAATTCAAACATAATAGAAAATGCAAAGTCTCCTTATAAAATGACAAAGAAAATCACAGGTTCACTACCATGCTCTTCTCCAACTATTTCATAAATAAAACACTAATATTTCTTTTTCTTTATACAATTGACAGTAAATTTAAAACCTAATCTATTACACAAATTAGTAGAAGAACCACAAGATTGCTAGCTTAAACATCTCCAATCCAAAAGCTCAACATGAGGACAATTCGAGCTTTTGGATTGACATAGTGAATTCACATAAAAAAAAAGTATAATATTTTTTATACAATTGACAGGAAACTTAAAACCTAATCTGTTACACAACTCAGTAGAAGAACCATAAGATCGCTCGCTTAAATATCTTCGATCCAAATGCTCAACATGAAGACGATCCAAATCGCGAAGTGGTATAGCTATGAATTCCACCATGATTCGATTAATGGTAGATGAGAATTATATGAGTATTTATAGAATTTGAATGTGAAGGTAATGAGCAATAATTATGGTGTGAATTAATTATAATTATAAAAAGGGTAAAAAGTAAAAAAAATAAAAAGAAGAAGGAGTGATTGGTGCAAGGAATTGGACGATCAAGATCAATTTAGAAAAAAATGATCAACGGTCAAGGTAGTTTGGAGCCAAAACCATGAGTGGTAAAATTGGTGTTATTATATATTTACTAGTATTGCACCCGTGCTAACGCACGATCATTGTTGTCATCAAACATTTTATATTTTAAAATAACTATTTTTTATTAATATAAAAATTTATATTGACATCTTATTGTATTTTTTTATTTTAAAATTATATTTTATTCAGAACAATATTGGTTTGTTAAAGAAAATTATTTGCAAAGAAGAATTAATATTTTTCACTTTATAGTATTTTTTTTTGTGTTAATTGCAAAATATATCATCACCTTTAAGATTTTTATCAATTACAACATATTTTTTTTATTTGCAATTCGAGATACCACAAAAATATTTTTATATGAAAAGCAATATCAAAAATATATTTTTAAATATTAAAAAAATTTGGAGCTGCGTTTTGATGAGGGATTTAGCGTTCTTCTTTTAAATTTTTTGGGAAAAATAATAAGAGCATAGTTTTTGTCCGGATGAGTTTTGGGGGTTATATTCCTAAATTATAACAATAAGTTTTAGATATTATTTTTCTTTAAAAAAATATTTTATTCATCAATCGTGACATCCTACATGGACATTTATGTAGGAGCTCTAACAACCACATTATTCAATTGTTGCCAGAAAATAAACAAATGCTTCTAATTGTAAAACTTTAAAAGGTCATGTCTCGAAGTGCAAAGAAAAAAAGGATGTCAAGACTGGCGAATAAAATGATTTTTTTTTTAAGTTAAAAATATTTTTGTAAGAAAAACAATATCTAAAAAATATTTTTATATTTAAAAATTTGGATTTGCGATTTTGTAATCGATTTAGCGTTCTTCTTTTAAGTTTTTTTGGGAGAAATAATAAGAGCATATTTTTTGTCAGGATGAGTGGGGGTTCCATTGCTAAATTAAAAAAAAAAAAAAAAAAAATCGATATTGCTTTTCTTTAAAAAAAAAAATTAAGTTACTCTAAGGTACATGCACTTTTAGGTATTACTCTAAAGTAACATTTATACAAATTTTGTCCTCAATTCAATTTTCTTCTTATTTCAAAATTAAAACTAATAAATGCCCCCTATTCATCAAATAACCCCATCCCACCATTTCATTATTTTCATAAAACCTTCCCACCCCACCCCACCCCACCCCACCCCACTCCTCCAATCTTCATCCGCCGTCGCCCCTCCCCCCAAGCCACCTCTCTCATAATCTTCCTTCCCAATCTTCACCCGAGGTAAATTATTAGTTAACATCATATCATATTAAGCAAGAAACATAAGAATGGAGAACAACTCGAAGATGGAGAAGTTTTGACGGAATCACTCATTTTCTCAGCCGACATCCACTATTCTTCTCTCTATCTCTCTCTCTTCCTCTCTCGTGTATTTTTTTTCGTTTCTCTTTGCTTTGCTGGTAAATGACTTGTTTGTTCTTTTTTAATTTAATATATAATTTAATGCGGAAATAAAATTGGATAGAGTACTGTAAGGTCAAACACATCACGTTTATTAATTCAATTGAATTTAATAATATTATATGTAATTTGTCACGTCTTTTTCTTAGAATTATTTTTTACGGTTGTGCATAATTTTAAATAAAATAATAGATGATTAAAAAAAATTGAGTGTGCCGAATTTTTTTTTACGGGTATGCAGAATTTTAAATAAAAGGATAGATGATTTAAAAAAATGGGGGATGCAGGAATTTTTACGGGTGTGCGGAATTGTCGGGTGTGCAGAATTTTAAATAAAAGGACAGACGATTTTAAAAAAAAAAAAATTAGGTGTGCAGAATTTTTAAATAGAATGATAGGTGATTAAAAAAAATTGGGGTGTGCAAATTTTTTAGGCTAATATTAAAAAAATTAATTAAATAATATTACAGATAATTAAAAAAATTAGTAAAATTTAAATTCTGAAATGTGCGAATTAAATAAAAGGACAGATATGCAAATTAAATCCGAAATCTGAAATATGCAAATTATAAAAATTCAGTAAAATTCAAACTTGAAATTTACAATTTTAAAATTTTAAAATACAAAATTTTAAAGATTTTAAAAATTATGTAATACAAAATTAGTAAAAAAAAATGGGGTGCGGAAAAGTCAGATTTTAAATCTGCACATGACCCCATTTTGATTGTTGGAGCACTTAAGGGCATTTAAGTCTTTCCTACCTATTTTTTGGATCTACGAGTAAGAGTTAAAAAGGGTGGTACCTAACAGTAAGAACACTCTATAAATGACACCCTATTGTAATTGCCCCTAAAAAAAGTATATTTTATTCATCAGTTGTGACATCCACATGGACATCTATGTAGCAGCTCCAGGAGCCATATTTTTCAATTGTTGCCAGAAAGTGAGCAAATGCAACAAATTGCAAAATTTTAAAATGTGATATCTTGAAGTGCAAAGAAAAAAAAGGATATGTTGTAATTGGTAAAAACCCTAACAATGGTGATTTTTTTTTATTTTTTTTTGCAATTAACATTATTTTTATTACTGTTATAATGTATGTATAACAAAGTTCAAATATTGACGTAATATTTATATTCATAAAATATCGATTAATTTTTAAAATATATAATTTTGACATATATTTTACTAAATTAAATTTACAAAATTTATAGCAAATAACTTATATCAGTATCTTGCTATAATATAAAAATTCACAAAAAATATATATTTATGTATATAAGATATCTAATATTTTCATGTTAAACATTAATTTGACAACCAGTAGGCTCATCATAAAGTGTTAGAGAAAATATAATAATGAATTTATACATAATATTTAAAATAATTGATATTGTAATAATCCGATATGATAAAGACTTTAACAAAAATAAAACATCATGAGAAAGTTATGACATTTGAATATTTATTATTACAAAATTATATATTCCTAAAAACTTCATAAAAAACTACATTTCGTGATACTACAATTATGATTATCATCATCACACAATAGGATCTTCAAACCCTAGAGGTTTGTTATTTAGAAAACAACTGCATACAGTTGTCCATGACTAAAAATGGACTTTTGCAAAAATTCCCCTACTTTAGAAAACAATTGTCCTTGACTTATATATACATAGCATATTTTCCAATCAACGAAAATTGTCTTCATTGAAATTTAAATGACAATCCGTGATCAGAAGGAGTCAACTTATGTCTAGGTATCAAAGTTAACTATCCGACATTATTTCGCGATAGAATCTTACCTTTAAGAATATTATCACCCATCTTCGTAATAACCAACCTATATATTGAAAAATAACATTTCATTACAGATTTAATAAATTAATAAATACTCAACCTTTTTAAAATATAAAGAATTTAAAAAATATATATATTAAAAGACTAAACCTGGTTCTATTGCACAAACCTTTGAATGATCAATATTTCTTAATAACATTATCGATGTTCCAATTTTGAGATTTAGTTA
The DNA here is from genome assembly GCA_037126765.1 of Stenogyne calaminthoides. Lineage (NCBI taxonomy): Eukaryota > Viridiplantae > Streptophyta > Magnoliopsida > Lamiales > Lamiaceae > Stenogyne > Stenogyne calaminthoides. The sequence goes on along the minus strand of JBBCBC010000026.1, from coordinate 24,254,439 downwards.
TGATTAAGAATACTCTAACACTTTAGACTATTCAAGAATTCAGGAGTACATACATTAGAAAGATGTTCAACATTTAAACTAACAAAGTAAAGGACTATCAAAGCCCAAAACCATGAATGGTAAAATAGGTGCTATTATATGTTTATGATTACCTTTAAAAGCACTTACTTTTTTTTTTCTTTAAGTTGGATCAAATCGGCTTTTAAATAAATGTTTCTATATTATTTTATTGAGTTGCAAAGTAAGGATGGACAACTAAATTAGAAAGCATGAGATTAAAATAACATGGGCTCCTAAAAATTAAAAAATTAATAGACTTGAATCTAAAGATTTGTTGGCCTCATAGAAGCATCAATGTTGTGCAAACCTTTGTTAAGGGCCGTGCAGCTCGTGCTCTCTCACAAAAAATTCTGGTTGGATCAAGAACACGAATGAAATGGACAAAATACGGAAGAAATGAAAATGGGCTTTTAACAATTTTCCCACGGGTCCAGTTATTAACACCCCCAATATTAGGAAATTCACCCATGTAATTATTGAATTGCCAATTATACCCTTAATTAGGCATTTGCAGGTTCACCCACCGTCAAACCAACTGCCTCCACCGTCGCAAACAATAATTTCGGCCAAACAAACGAACAAGAAACAACGATGAAAGAAATTAAACATAAAAATGAAAGGGAACGACACGGTGGCTGCGAACGGGCGGTCTGGGGCTGCGCGCGGAGGGAGGACTTCACGCTGAGTAGAAGGGTGTTGCGCGCGGCGTGAAGGAGTGCTGTGGACAGGGGGGGATGCTGCGCAGCGGCGGGAGGTTGGGGGGTGCGGGACGCCCGGGGGAGCGTACGGCTTGCGTTGGTCGTGGGGCAGGATAAAGCGGCTTTATTTGAGATTTGGCGACGCTGTGTAGGTGTTGATCGGCAGCGAACGGTGGCGGACGGCAATTTAAGAAAACAGGGGAAGACAATTTAAGAAAAAATAGGGGAGATGGGTGGATCAAATCGGTTTATTTTTTATTATTTTTTTAAAACAATTGGGTTTAATTTTAAAAAATATGTATAGATGATTGATTGTATATTGAAAATTATGTGTAATACATAAAATTAGATGTGCTTATTTTTATTTCTCTTATTTGCTTTAATTTGATAATTGAAAAAACAATTTAATATGAGTGGAGTTGCTCTCAACGGAAATCGAACTCATAATTTGGATTGAGCCAGAAGAATTTCGTCTCATCTAAAAGCTCAAATTTAAAAGAGATGTGAAACTAATTCTTTTATTTAATTTTTCTAACAATAATTATGATTCAGTGATGGCAAAAATTCGTATGAGACGAAGTATAACTTATCACAATAAAAATAACCACTCTTAAAATATTAAAGCGTTAATGTTCAATAACACGTCATTTCACTGTGATACGGTCCCATACAAATGCATATCGTATACATATGGACGAATAAAAGAAATTGTTTATTTTGTCAAAGAGAATTTCCTGATCAATATATACAGGTCATATATAATACTCCTTTCGTCCGTTTCTTTAAGCTTTTCATTTATTTCTTTCGTCAACCGTCTGAGCATATATGTTGAAGCCTTCAAAATGTTTTATAATCCCTCGAGAGAAAGAGTAACGGTCCTTGGGTTCTGAAAGATTAAGAGATCACAAAGCAGTCTGATACTCATCAAGTATCTGCAGAAATTCGATATGCTTCAATTTAAATGTATACCCTAATATATAACATAATATATAAACGAATACTAGGGTAAAATTTACCAGATTTCAATATAATCAAGAGTACAAGGGGTTAACGTGATTCTGGAGAAGGTGGTGGCACAGAATGGAATCATCCCTTTATACCTCTAGACGTTTCAAATCCAAGTTCTCCAATTGGTCCCAAGCATATTTTATGGATGAGAAATAACAAATTAATATCCAAATCAGACAAAAGACAGGACATTATAAGTAGTACCAAAGTAGACCTAGGAAATGACGCGTGGTGGCGAACAGCTGCTGGACACCTGCTTGTGTAACCGGTAACTTATAGTTAACTGGCCGAAATTGAGCGTAAGGCTACAAACCTTGAATTTCAGTGTTGCGGGTACAAATGGCGAATTTTAACGCTGGTGAAATTGGGGATTTTGTTGAAAACAAAGGCACAAGTAGCATTCAAAAGAAAAGAGAACAAAGGGCAGCTGTCAAGAGATTAGGCGACGTGGATTTTCAGCAGTTTTGGGCCTTTTACAGCTCCTGCTTTGGCCCACCGGCAACTGCTGGCTAACTGGTCCATTTTGAAGTTAAGGCTCTTTATTATTATTAGTTTACATATTAAATCATGTATAAACATAATATAAAACAATTTTACATAAAAAAATTTATCTACCCTTAAACAAAATACAGATTTACTAAATTACCCTCTCTTTTTTTTTTCTCCATCTACGTCGGCCACATGACATCCACCTACCTATCTTTCCAAACTCAGCCAAACAGTCTGGCTCGCTCTTGTCTTCCTCTCATAACTCATAACACAAGAATTTCACAGAGTGTTTTCCTTCAGCAATGGTGTGGACCCTGTTAACCTTTTTCTGTCCACCATCTCTGAGCATCTTCTTCTTCATAAGCAATGAATGCGCATTTCTCTCAGCCATTTCATCGAACACCTTCCACGCATCAACTAAACTCCTGCATTTCCCATACACATTCACATCAAACCCAATTTTCGCAGTCGGCAGATTGATAGAAACGGTAATGTGAGAAAATGGGACTTTTCTTTCTCACTTCTTATTCAATTGATAGAAGCGGTAATATCTGTTTTCGTTGAAATGTAACGAGTGTCCAATAATGGAGTGATTTTAGTAGCTGGGCCCGAGGTGGATTTCGTTCACATTGCTGTTCAAACTTCAAACTTTAAAATATTAAATTTTCAACGCTGCGAAGAGGAATTGTGGTTATGGTAGAGTGGTGGGATTAGAAGGTCAAATGTGGTGGCAAAACTATCATTTATGGGTAGAGTATTAATACGACTAAATAGTTTCAGGTCAACCATAACACCACAAAAGAGTGTAAGGAATTTTTGGCTTACATTCACATAGATAGAATTACACATCAATGCCAGTTCACCATAAGAAACTTCACAATAGATCTAACGCTGAGTCGACTCCTTACATTATTAAGCCTCTGCTTTTGCTCTAAGCATTGATTATACTAGAATCATGATTACAATAACCTGTAAATATTGTATCTCTGTATATCTTGTTATAAACTCCTTCTTGTTCATATCTCATGCAGCAGACACCCTGAATAATTCTCAGATATTCATAGATAATGGTACTAGTACGTTGATTTCATCTGGTGGAACCTTCGAATTGGGCTTTTTCAGCCCGGATAATTCCAACAACAGGTACGTCGGCATGTGGTACAAGAAAACAACAGGAAGAACTGTGGCTTGGATTGCCAACAGAGATAATCCACTCACAGATAGATCAGGTGTGCTCAAAGTCGTAGAGCCGGGACTTCTAGTTCTTGTAAATGGTACTAATACTATTATCTGGTCTACTAATACATCAATAAATGTGCGGACTCCAGTTGCACAGTTGCTCGACTCGGGGAATCTTGTTGTGAAAGATGCGAATGATGATAACCCCGAGAATTTCGTGTGGCAGAGTTTCAACCATCCAACTGATACTACTTTGCCAGGGATGAAGCTCGGCGTGAACTTTCAGACGGGCGCAGAAGTCTTTATCACGTCGCCGAAGAACAGCGGTAATCCAGCATCGGGGATTACTCCTTTCATTGTGATCCTACTGGTTATCCACAGTATGTCATAGAGAAAGGTGACGTTTTGCAGACTAGCTCAGGGCCATGGAATGGTCAAAGCTTTAGTGGGAACCAAAACTTGAGGAAGAATCCGATTTTCACGTTTGGAGTGGAGATAAACAAGAAGGACGTGTACTATCACTACGATCTCATCAACAACTCAGTATACACGAGGTTTACACTAAGTGATACTGGTGTTGGACAGAGGTGGATTTGGGAGAATCCGAACCAAGGTTGGATTTTATATCTCACTTTACCATCAGATAATTGTGATATCTATAATGTTTGCGGTGCGTATGGTATTTGTAATATTGAAAATACTCCTAATTGTGGATGCTTGAATAAGTTCGAACAAAAAGACTCTGGAGGTGGGTGCATAAGAAACACACCCTTGAATTGTGAAAAGGAGATGGATTTTTGATGTATTCTGGGATTAAATTGCCAAGCACTCGGAATTCTTGGTACAACACGACTATGACTCTTGATGAATGCAAGGTACAATGCTTGAACAACTGCTCCTGTACTGCCTATACAAGTCTGAATATAAGCATAGGCAAAACTGGATGTCTACTTTGGTTCGGTGAGCTTGTTGACATCAGAAATATGGATCGAGGACAAGATATCTATATAAGGATGGCTTCTTCTGAGTTAGGTAAGAATTCATTCAAAAAAAAAAAAAAAAAAAGGAACAATTTTTTTTGATGTATAAGTTTTAACTGTGATTTATGACATAAAACTGCTGTATAGTTTTTCACAGAATTCATGGAATTGGGGGTTTTACCATCTATGTGTTATATAGATATCATCTTCCTTATATATATAGTTTTTGTACATTAGAGTTTAGCTATTATATAAGTTTGTTGTTTTATTTTGATCTTCTATTTCTATACAATATTATGAATGTTATGGTTTTCTGTATTATCCGTTCAGTTTTCTGTCGACATGTAAAAATAATGTTTGTTTTCAATATATAATTCTGCAGGTTCAGGAGGAAGGAAACGGAAAATACTTATAGTAGTATTTTCCCTGGTAAGCGGAACATTGCTTCTAAGTCTGAGCCTGATGTTGTATTCACAGAAAAGAAGGAAGTTGAATCATCAGCTTCTGGAAAAAGGTATGAGACATGAGTTATTTTGTTTTGTGAAACTAAGGCATGTAGAAATACAATGCTTATTTCATACTAGGTAAATTGCTACCATATCTTCGTTTTATCTCCTATAACTTAATGCTCATGTTGCAGGAAGGACAAGACTGAACGTGGATAATCATCGTGGTCTAAGTCATGACGAGGAACTTGAGCTACCACTGTTTGACTTATCCACAATAAGTAAAGCTACTGACAATTTCTCAATCAACAATAAGCTTGGAGAGGGTGGATTTGGACCCGTTTACAAGGTATATTTATTGCTTCAAGTGTTCAAGTTATGCAATTGAGACTTGAGTAAGGCATTTTGTATAATTACGGAATGTACCATGGGAGCTATGTAAGTCTTAAAAGTTGTATTAGAAAAATAAAGTTAAAATTGAGTCTATATCGTATTAAGTGCAGTGAAATAGTGCTTACCTTGATATTAGTACATATGTTTTGATACTAGGGTGTGCTGGAAGACGGAAAGGAAATTGCTGTCAAACGTCTGTCGAGAACATCCAATCAAGGGATAGATGAGTTCAAGAATGAAATAGTATGTATTGCAAAACTTCAGCACCGAAATCTAGTGAAGCTTCTAGGATGGTGCTTTCAAGGAGATGAAATGATGCTGGTTTATGAATATATGACCAACAAAAGTTTGGACGTAATACTCTTTGGTAAGGATACCCTGTTCAATTACTGTTAGATGCCTAGATTATGTTTTATAGATTATATTTCAATAGCATTTAAAAAACCAATATTACAGAACATCATTAATATTATGGTATTTATACATATCAGTAGCTAATGAACATGCATTTTCTGAATTTTGTCCAACATAACAACTTTGATTATCAATTTTATGAAATAAAGTATCAAATATCTTATATATGTCCTCCCTTTTGGTAGATCCTACAAAAAACACGTTACTTGATTGGCCTAGGCGCCTCAACATTATCAATGGTATTGCCCGGGGCCTTATGTATCTTCATCAAGATTCTCGTCTCCGAGTTATTCACAGAGACCTCAAAGCCAGCAATATATTACTAGATTCTGATATGAACCCAAAGATATCAGATTTTGGTCTTGCTAGAACTTTTGGAGGGAATGAAACTGGAGCTAACACAAACCGAGTAGTAGGAACATTGTATGTATAATTCTTCGTGTCTTGATACATTACATTCACTTCCTTTTCTTGAAATTTAATACTATAGCAATCATTTTTTTATGTAGTGGCTACATGTCCCCAGAATATGCTGTAGAGGGTCTCTTTTCAGTGAAATCAGATGTCTTTAGCTTCGAGTACTAGTCCTTGAGATTGTGAGCGGTAAGAAAAACAGGGATTTATGAATAATGATCACCGCCTCAACCTTCTTGGACATGTAAGTATTACATCCAGTAGAAACGTGAATCTTTATTTTATATGAAATCAATCCTTAGAATATGAGCAAATATAATAGGCATGGATTCTTTACAAAGAAGAAAGGTCAGAGGAAGCAGTTGATTCTTGTTTCAGAAATTCAAGTTATTTACCAGAAATACAGAGATCAATCCACATCGGTCTTTTATGTGTGCAAGAACATGCAGAAGATAGGCCAGGAATGGCTTCAGTGGTGCAGATGCTGAGCAATGATGGTCCCCTGCCTGAAGCTAAACGTCCTGGTTTTTTCACTGCAAGAGATGCATTCACAGTTGAAACTTCAGTAAGCCCAAGTACAACAAGTTCAGAAAATACAATGAGCATTTCGTTGTTTGAGGCTCGATAAAAATGGTAAGTAGCTTATACTTCATGTGTGTTTTACATCTATCGACACTTCCATTGTCCCTATGTCCTAGGTTTATTGTAGTCGTATTTGTGAACATTCTGTTAATACAACGTTCATGTTTGCAGGAAAAAAATTGTTGATCCACAGTAGGCAGGCAACTATAATAGTGTCGAATATTGTTTCTAGAGAAGTGCAACAAGGATAGGAAGATGGAGTTCTGGAATTAATGAGAGAAACTCTCAAATTTTGACTTGCTATGAACTCGGAGCATTCTTTTTCATTTGAATTTTATCGTGATTCACGAACACGAATAAAATTTATCATTGATTTAAACTGGATACTGTGATTTTTCTAAAGAGACAACTAGCGTTCATTTTCGCCTCTGTTTATATCTAGAAGAAGCCGGATCTTACATAGATATGCCAGACAGATAACTTGTCCCAATTTAATCTGATTCAGACAAACTGAATATGTAGAAGAAGCCAAACTGAATTTTATCTGATGTTTTTTTAATGAATTCTACCTATCTCAGAAGAAGCCATCCTTATATACATTATTTGGACCAATCTCCACTACCCAACTGTCAGGGTCTTTTGGGTTTGAACTTATTAATGCATCCACAATTAATAGGTGCATTTTCAATATTACAATTACCATGTGGACCGCAAAGATTATAAATATACAAGTATCTGATGGTACATAAATAATCCAGTTACTTTGTTTATTAAACCCTTAATCTACCTCTGTCCAGCACTTGAACTACGCAATGAATGGTTTTCACTTGTACGTAACTATGATTTTAACTGTATTCCCTGTATTCAATGTACAATTTACTTATTTCACTAAATAATATTCTTTATTTTTAACAAATAATATTAATTGTTTTCAGAGAATATTATCCTTTATTTTCACTAAATAGTATTGAATGGTTAGTATTAGTGATTTTCACTAAACTGTATTACTTGTTTCTATTGAACTATAACACAAGCGTTACTTAACCACTGACCGCCACATAATTAATTTAACTCCAATCTAGGTAATCAAACTCGTAAAACAAGTTTTCGTTCAGATTAATATACTATTAGGTCCGCACTTCCCTAAAAATAATATTCGAGATGATATCATTTTTGCTCTTTAATGTTTACCTTTATCCAGTAAAAAGATTTATTTTCTCCCCCTATAGAATAACAATATTTCAATTTTGGTCCTTTTGAAATAAAATTAAAAAATATAAAAATATACACGATTAAAATTGGACACAAAAAATAGACCAACATTAAAACAGTAAAACATACAAAACCAATATTATCCCGCTATGCTTTTTACTTTCTTCAAAGGACCAAAATTGACACCAAGAGTATGAATATGAAAAGTTAAAATTATATAAGAATAAAATTGGACACTCACCTAAGTTCTAGGACAATTCTTGATATCAGCTCGTTCATGTATATATTTGTGTTCCATGTGATGAAATATTAGTTGTACAGAGATGAAGTATTAGCTCTCTGTTCACGTCCCAGGAAGAACGAAGGAAGACTCAAGATGAGAAGACGCTATTGACTAATAAAAATTGTTTAAATAATGTCTTTCACGTGTATTAGTTGTTTAAATAATGTCTTCCCTGTAATTCTTCATTTTGATGAAGATATGGAATAAAATTGAGCAGACCTCTTCGATATTTCTAGCTCACCATGTCTTCTAATAAGCCTAAGAATAGAAACTAATTTGAAAAGCTGTGGAATTTTATAAGGCATAACATATTAATCAAGGAAGGTCAGTCGAAAACTCAGTTGATCAATTCTTTTAAACGAGATAAAATAGAAAAAAAAAATGGTCTTGTAACTTTCAAAAAAATCAAAACAAATCGTGATTAGGAAGAGTAGTGGGGATATTACTGACTTTGAATTTGTGAACCAATTAGATATCATAGGCTATAATCTAATAATAAAAGATGAAGTCATTACAAATTATCTATCAAAAAAAATATTATGTAAGCCAAACTTCAATCATATATGTTTTTCGAAAAAAAAAAACTTCAATCATAACATAACACAAGACAGAGTGTAAGAATTTTGAGGGCTCACATATATAAAATCCAGATCAATGCAAGTTCACGACCAGAATCGAAGTTGACTTCAAACATTATTAAGCTTCTGCTTTTGCTCTAAGCATTCATTAAACAAGAAGCATGAATACCACATTCAGAAAATGCTACTTTCTCCCTTTATTTCTCATCATTACATTTGCCTTCTTCTTCTCCACTCACCAACGGACAACATTAATACTACTCACATATTCAGAGATAACGGTACTAGTACCTTGATTTCATCTGCCGGAACCTTCGAGCTGGGTTTTTTCAGCCCGGAGAATTCCAACTACCGATACGTCGGCATATGGTACAAGAAAATAACAGCAAGAACTGTGGTATGGATTGCCAACAGAAACAGTCCACTCAATGATGAATCAGGTGTGCTCAAAGTAGTAGAGCCAGGAATTCTAGCTCTACTAAATGGTACTAATACTATTATCTGGTCTACTAATACTTCAACAGTCGTGCAGACTCCAGTTGCACAGCTGCTCGACTCAGGGAATCTTGTAGTGAGAGATGCAGGGGATAATAACCCCGAGAGTTTTGTGTGGCAGAGTTTCGATCATCCAACTGATACTTTTTTACCAGGGATGAAGCTTGGCGTGAACTTTCACACCGGCATAGAAGTCCATCTGACGTCACCCAAGGACAGTGATAATCCAGAATCAGGAAGTTATACATATCATTGTGATCCTACTGGTTATCCACAGTATCAGATAAAAAAATGGTGAAGCTTTGCGGTTTAGCGCAGGGCCCTGGAATGGTGTAAGCTTTAGTGGTAGCCTTAACTTGAGGAAGAATCCGATTTTCACGTTTGGAGGTGTACTATTACTTCGAGCTTCTCAACGACTCGGTATATTCAAGGTTGACTCTAAGTGATACTGGTATTGCACAGAGGTGGGTTTGGGAGCATCAAAAACAAGGTTGGAATGTGTTTCTCACTTTGCCATCAGATAATTGTGATATCTATAATGTTTGCAGTGCACATGGTATTTGTAACATTGAGAATACCCGTAATTGCGGATGCTTGAATAAATTCGAACCAAAAGACCCTGGGCCGGGAGATGGGTGCATAAGAAGCATACCCTTGAATTGTAAGAAAGGAGATGCCTTTTTGAAGTACTCTGGTATTAAATTGCCCAACACTCGGCATTCCTGGTACAACACGACTATGACTCTTGACAAATGCAAGGTCCAATGCTTGAACAACTGCTCCTGTACTGCCTATGCAAGTCAAGATATAAGCAGAGGCGGAAATGGATGTCTACTTTGGTTCGGTGACCTTGTTGACATCACAAGGATGAATCCAGGGCAAGATATCTATATAAGGTTGGCTTCTTCGGAGTTAGGTAAGAATTCATTCGAGTAAAAAGAAACAACTATCTTAAATAATTGTACAAGTATTAGCTCTGATTCATGACACAAAACTGCTGAATAATTGTTCAGAATTCATGGAATTGAGGTTTAATTATTACTTATTAGACAGATATCTTTGCTTCTTAATTTTTTTGTTTTGGTACTTTAGGTTTTCTATCTATTATAGTTGTATTAGTTTGTTATTCTATTTTCATTTTATATTTCTATTTCTATTTCAGTACAATATTATTAATGTTATGGTACTGTAGATATGTAAAAATAATGTTTTATTTGTTAGAATAATAAGTAGTAACGGGCCGTTGTTAGAATAGCATCTCACTTGTATATATATTTATTCTTCTCTTAGTTCAATGCATAGAAAATTCTCCCACACTATGTTTTTTGATTATAGCATAACATGGTATCAAGAGCATGGTTCCAAAATTTGAAATTAGGGCTAGTTAATTTCTGAAATTAGGGTTTGAAGAAAACTAGGGTTTGTGCAAGGATTTGGGGTTTCACGTTTTTCTGCCACCTCCGGTCGACACCGCCCGGCACTGGGGAGGTTCCGTCGTCCGGCAACCCTTCGCTGAAATTTCGCCGCCACCCGCCAGCGTGTCATTGAAGTTTTTTTAAACCGCCCTCGCCCTTTGCGGTAGCGTGGAGGTGCGTCGTGTTGGGGAATAATTTGCACAGATCTATTCGGGGTGAATATTTAAATATAAATTTAATTCTTATAATTATTACTAGCATGAATTAATCCTATATTAATTCAAATAATAATTCAACAACATATCATGCATATAATTAAATCACGTAAATCCTACGCATGCGGAATTCTACGAAGTTTACGTGAACATACCTCTTGGGATGGCGTTGATCCGGTGATTAGACTAACCAAAAGAACTTTCCAAGTATTCCTTTAGCCCTTGTTCGACTATCCGGTGGAAGGACACTTGTGAACAATTAACAAAAGGAAAAAATAAATTTTGTTGCACCACTTTGTGGATTTACTAATTTTTTCCAAAGACATGGAATTTACACTTGGGAATGAAAGAATCATCCCTATTTATAGAGTAGAAGGTGGTCGAATTTTAGGGCAAAAAAATAATGTGGGAAAATCTTTTCTTGATCTCCAAGAAATCTTGAATATATCTCCTATATATTCTTTTTCCCATAATTATAATATTCCACAAAATCCCACTTACTCTATTTTTATGGTTAATTTCGAAAATAAGAGGTATCAAGAATCCAAGATTTGGATCTTTTCTTGAATTTATGAGATATTCTTGTATTTCATGAAATACATATCTTCCATAATATCTTTTCAAGAAAATCAAGAAAATCTTTCTTGCCCTCTATATTTCAAATATTTCGAAATTTCTATTATGAATAACCAAGTGGGAGATTTCTTGAATTTAATGAGATAATCTTGTATTCCAAGAATACATATCTTCATTCCATAACAAAATTCAAAGAAAATCTTTCTCCCTCTTATCCATAATTTTTGAAAATAATAGGAAAAATAAGCAACAATATTTATTTTATTTTAATAACCTTTTTCAAGTTATTGGACTATATGTTGGGCTACTTAGGGGCCTTTAGAAGAATTAAGATTGGACCTTCAATGGATTTGAAATATCTAATATTGAGCCACAATATTATTCAAGCCCATAAATATTAATTAATCCCACTACATAATTAATATTGCACTATCCATCTTAACCCATATTACAGTCAATATGGCTCCCGGTTATTATTTTCCGTGTTTAAGATTATCTAGCCCATTAATTAATTCAAGCCACTGAAATAGCTTTCCATTAATTAATATCTTTTGTCCTTGGTCAAGGAACGGTTCAACATTATTATCCATACCGGAAACTAATTCAACTTGCAAGATTTGGTATGATAAAGCTTATGAACCTCCCAAGGGGGCAAATCAAACAAGCGTACTTGCACACGATTCTTCGTATTAAATCTTAGCAATCACATGTGACTAATAATATTGCCCAAGATAAAAAGTATTGAATCTCGTTGATTCTCTACCCATGATAAGTCAAAGCAATAGTTACCAATCACACGTGATCCTATTTAAGGAACGAAGATTAAGAAATAACGAACCACTGAGGTCTAATTCTTCCTTGATCAGTTCTGAAGAATTTATCCTCCAGTAGGTCCTATTCAGTGCATCAGTCATGCACTAGTGTAATCTCTTGGTCAAGACAAGCCAATCTGAGCCTTACACTTCAACCTTTCACGATGGGTTGTTCATTTCCATCTAGGTCGTGAATGACGTACTTTTAGTTACAAGGGACTGTTAATTTAATCTTCTGTGATCTGGTATCACTAAATTAACTACAATGTAACACGTATGACTTATTGAACAGTTATGCAATAAATATATGTAACATCCGATAATATTTAAAGCGTTAGTGATAAACAATTTATTTCAGTAAATAAGTCCAAAATTCAGTTTTGATTATACAAAGTAAAAAGCATACTTTCTAGTATAATCCCAACACATATGACTGGTAATTCTAGCTTTTTCTCTACCTTTGACTCACATAATCTTTGCATTTTCGCATTTTTAGCTGATGGTTCACAATCCGTGTTATTGGATCGGGTACTATTTACCCAACGTCATCCATATCCTTGTCATCGGTTGTTAGTCTCCTTGAACTCTCGTTTAATATGGTTTCTGTGAGTAAATTTACTCGCAATCTTAATTGTTGTGTTTCATTCTTTCCTGACCATTGCTTAGTTCAGGATCTTACGACGAAGAAGGTTATTGGTAAGGGACATGAATCGGGCGGTCTCTACATTCTTGATACAGATCAACCTAGTTCAGTGGCATGTACAAGAATTTTCACTCCCATGGATGCACATCGCCGATTGGGTCATCCTTCACTTCCTTTGTTGAAGAAACTGTGCCCGCAACTTTCTCAGTTATCATCTCTAGATTGTGAGTCTTGTCATTTTGCTAAGCATCACCGTGTTAGTTTGAGTCCTCGAGTTAATAAACGAGCAAGTGCTCTTTTTGAGTTAGTCCATTATGATGTTTGGGGTCCATGTCCAGGTACATCGAAACCTGGATTTCGTTATTTTGTCACCTTTGTTGATGATCATTCTCGTATGACATGGTTATATTTGATGAAAAATCATTCCGAGTTATTTACTCATTTTTCTGCCTTTTGTGCTGAGATTAGAACTCAATTTGGTGTGTCTGTGAAAATTTTGCGAAGTGATAATGCTAAGAAGTATCTCCCTGAAACATTTTATCGTTATATGCTTCATAATGACATTCTCCACCAAACATCTTGTGTTGACACACCGTCTCAACACTGTGCTGCTGAACGAAAGAATAGACATCTTCTTGAAACAACTAGAGCCTTGTTAGTTTCCATGCAAGTACCTAAAATCTTTTGGGCTGATGCTGTTTCAACTGCTTGCTTTCTTATAAATCGCGTGCCTTCTTCGGTTCTTGGTGGTAAAGCTCCTTTTCATGTTCTATTTCCATCTAAGTCCTTGTTTCCTATCGAGCCTAAAATATTTGATTGTACTTATTTTGTTCGGGATGTTCGGCCTCAGGTTACAAAATTAGATCCGAAATCTGTGAAGTGCATTTTCTTGGGCTATTCTAGGGTACAAAAGGGTTATCGATGTTTCTGTCCTAGTCTCAACATGTATCTTGTATCTGCTGATGTTGTCTTTTCTAAGCATACACCATTCTCTCATTCCACTCATCCTCCTACTGAGGGGGAGGATACAGACTTTTTGATATATAATGTTCCTCTTCCGGTGATTCCTCCATCTGATTCCACTAGGCCACCTATCATACAGAAGTAATGGTTCCCGAAATGCCAGCTTCATGTCCTGATGAGCCAATATCTTCGTCAATAAATCTGACGAGTCAATACTCGTGTTGTTGAGAAGTTTGGTATGAAGCAAAGTAAATCGGATGATTCTGTTTTTCACATGCGTTCTGAGGGTGGTATTATCTTGATGGTTGTGTTTGTGAATGATATTGTGATCACTGGGAGTGATGTTAAAGGGATTGCATCTTTGAAAGCTTTCCTTCCTACTCAGTTTACTACCAAGGATTTGGGGACACTTAGGGTATGTTTGTTTCGGGACTCACCCGTATGGACTTAGGACTTTGAAAACCACGTCCCATTATAATTTGAGATTTAATATTAGACTTTATAATCCTCTCCTATAAAGTACACCTACATCCCTATTTTACACAAAATTCAATACAATCACATCACTACTTTTCTCACTCTCAACACAATATAATAATACCACATTAATCATTATTAAACATTGATTTGACATAAAGTAAAATCTCACCCTATCAAAATCTCAAAACAAACACATATTTTTTACTATTCATCAAGACTTTTAAATCCATAGGATTTCGAAGTCATGACTTCCCCCGCACACCTAAATCCCGAAACAAAAATACCCTTAAGTATTTTCTTGGTGTTGAAGTGAGTAGGAGTAAGAAGGGAATTTTCCTGTCTCAAAGAAAGTATGTGCTCGATTTACTTTCTGAAACAGGAATATTGGGAGCTAAACCATGTAGCTCTCCAATGGTTCCCAATTTGCAGCTTACAAAAGAGGGTGTGTTATTTGATGATCCTGGAAAATACAGAAGGTTGGTTGGAAAGTTGAATTATCTTAGGGTGACACGTCCAGATATTGCTTACCCCGTAAGTGTAGTGAGTCAATATATGTCATCACCAACTATTGATCACTAGAAGGTAGTAGAGCAAATCTTGTGTTATTTGAAAGGAGCCCCTGGACGTGGAATTGTGTATAGCGAACATGGTCACGAGAAGGTTGAATGTTTTTCCGATGCGGATTGGGCAGGGTCAAAGGAAGATCGAAGGTCTACTTCAGGATATTGTGTTTTCTTTGGTGGATATTTGATTTCTTGGCAAAGTAAGAAACAGAAAGTCGTCTCACGTTCGAGTGCAGAGTCTGAATATAGAGCTATGACCAAAGTTGTGTGCGAGATAGTATGGGTATATGAGTTTCTAAATGAAGTGGCCGGGTTTGAAGATCTCAATACCAACCAAACTGTGGTGTGATAATCAAGTTGCGCTTCACATTGCCTCTAATCCGGCGTTCCACGAACGGACTAAACACATTGACATTGACTGTCATTTTGTTCGTGAGAAGATTCAACATGGCCTAATTTCGATAGGTTATATGAGGACTGAAGACCAATTAGGAGATATCTTCACTAAGGCTCTTAATGGGGTTAGAGTTGACTGTCTTTGTAACAAGCTAGACATGATTAACATCTATGCTCCAGCTTGAGGGGGAGTGTTAGAATAATAAGTAGTAATGGGTCTTTGTTAGAATAGCACCTTACTTGTATATATATGTATTCTTCTCTTAGTTCAATGCATAGAAAATTCTCCCACACTATGTTTTTTGATTATAGGATAACAATTTCGATATATATACATATATTCTACATACTCAGGAGGAAAGAGACGGAAAATAGTCATAGTGGTATTTTCCTAGGTAACCGGAATAGTCCTCCTAAGCCTGGGTCTAATATTGTATTCTTCTGGAAAAAGGTATGAGGCATGAGTTATTTTGTTTTGTGAAGCTAAGGAACAAAAGAATACAATGCTCAAGAAATTCTATAAATTGCTACAATATCTCTACTCTTACATTTGCAGGAAGAATGAGACAGAACAATGTTGATGGTGAGGAACTCGAGCTACCACTGTTTGACTTATCCACAATAAGTAAAGCTACTGACAAATTCTCGATCAACAATAAGCTTGGAGAGGGTGAATTTGGACACGTTTACAAGGTAAAACATAATGTACATTTATTGCTTCAAGTGTTGAAGTTAAGTAATTGAGCTTTGAATAAGCATTTTCTATGCTTACTGAATGTACACTGTAATTGAGGCAAATAAAACTCAAAAGATTATTAGAAAAATAAAGTTAAAAGTGTTTCCATATCATGCTAAGTTCAACAAAATAGTATGTACCTTGATAATATGTTTTGATAATAGGGCGTGTGTTGTGGCATGAAATAAACCACTTCCATCGTATTCTATAAGTACAGAAGAAAGGAGCTAGCCTACACCAATGCACAACCGAAAAGAGATAATCTTTGGAATAAAGACCCCCAAGTCGCAGAAGAGAGCAACTCGTATGACGACCTCATTTAGAGATCGGAAGCCGCACATCGGCGACAAGCCAATACCTTTCAAGTCGGAACACGACTTGAATGGTATTAAAGACACTTAAAAGCTAAATCAAGAATGCCGTCCGATAAGCTGATTAATCCGCAGGAAATTCCATTCCCCAATCCGCTCCCATTAAAGAGGCGATCTCCAATCAAGCCATAGGGACAGGCGACTTGAGAGATTGAAGGCGTGAAGAGTGTAGTTTTCCTTTTGTAAAATCTATCCTACAAGGCGGAATAGAAAGTATAAATAGACCTAAGATGTCACATGAAAAAGTGTGGAACATCTTAGCATTCTAGGCATAAATAATATACATCCATACCTGGCTTGGAGCCCCCGGACGTAGTCTGATTCAAAAGACGAACCGGGTCACCAATTCTTCGTGTTTTCCTTGTTTTTCACATTCAATACTTAACTCAATTATACACAAATTCATTGTTTAACTAGTCAATTTTATCTAGTCCAAACAATTGGTGCCCTCTGTGGGAACACCAATCTTTTTCTTGAGAAATTAATCCAATTCTGAGAAAAGCCCACCCCTTTTCTAAACGAAAGAGCAATGACAATCAACCAAGGAAACACTCCATTGTTCAATGAAATGGACGGACGCGATGGTGTTGAAGCGTCGCAGAGTTCCCACCGTACTCATCGGGCCGCCCCGGCGGGCTCACCTGATTGGTGGAATTTGGTCCAGACCCCGGAGGACGCCAAGGCGGTCCTGGCCGTTCTTAACAAGAAGCGCCTATTCATGGAAGGCGAGGGGGAACAACCCCCGCCCAAAAAGACTGTTCATGATGCCGCCATCCAAGGGCAAGGCAGTCATGGCCTCAAAAGGACGATCCGCTGGGCAACTGGCATACAACGCGGCCAAGCATACCATCATCCGGACTCATCTGGCACGAGAAAGGCCGGCTGCTTCGAACAATGTGTTCACCCATTTAGGAAGTCAGGCCGCCCGGAAGGCTCGGGCGGAGGATGGTGATGAGGCCCACTCTCAGCCGCATAACGCAGAACAAATGGAACAAGATCTGGCTATGGCTTTGAGCCTACATCATGACAACATCCGTGATGGTTCAATGATCCATCAAGGCCAAGGACACATGATAGGGACATCACGCGACGCGCAGGTCGCGGCCTTAGCCACAACTGTCCAACAGTTGTTGGAAAAGGTGGGGAACCAAAATGGTTCTGCCAGCGGGAGTGATGACCTCGCTATACCGGATTCCCCCTGGGAACGATGGTTACTCTGGCACCTACCCAGAGAAAAATCAGCATCGCGGCCTTAGACAGTTACAATGGGAGTACCGATCCCAAGGTCCATGTGGCCAAATACAATTCGTATGTGGCCTCCATGGGGGCGACAGACGCAACGAATTGCAGATTATTCTCCTTGACTCTGAGCGACCAGGCCCATAAATGGTACACTTCTTTGCCTGCTTTTTTGGTCGACACTTTTGAGCAATTAGCCTGGTCATTCCTGACCCATTACACTGCCATGGCGCCCCGACCTGCGACCAAGCAGTGCCTCATGAATCTCCGTCAAGAGGAGGCTGAATCAGATCGATCCTATGTCGAGAGGGTCGATCAAGTCATTATGGAAGGCGAACCCATTGGGGACGAGGCCAAAATAATGGGTGCCGTCACAGGCCTCCCGAAGGGAACCAAGTTGTGGCGGAGCATGACTAACGACTTCCCAATAAGCTACGCCGACTTCCGTCGACGCGTTAGAGACATCATCCATACCATGGAACTCCTCGAATCGAGGCTCAGAGACCAAGGAGGTCACTGAACCGAAGAAAGGTTCCAAGAAAACCAGGGGCCATTACAAGGCACCCGGGAGCTTCAAGCCGTTTGAAGAGTCCATTCAGGTAAAGCTCATGGAAGTGTTGGGTATGACTCCCGGCCATATATTCGCCCAGATCCAGGGAAGGGACATGTTGCACGCTCATCGCCCGATGAAAGAGAAAAGTAAGCAGAATCCCCACAAATTCTGTCACTATCACGCCCAGAATGGGCATTATACTAGTGAGTGCAGGGACCTTTTAAAGCAATTGTGGAAAATTTATGAGGATGGACGCCTGAATGAGTTTGTCAAAAACCCCCGCCCAAACGGTCAAATGCGACCTCCGAATCGCCAACAAGGGGAACCAGTCCAGGGGGACCCTGCTCGTGGAGGAGCTCATGGCGAGCTCCCAGTACCTTCAATACCCAAGGGTGCTGGAGGTCGAGTCATCCATGCCATATCACCTATGGCCACAATCGGGGGGCTCTCCCCAGCAACAACATCAAAACGGCGCATGAAGGCCGAAGTCAGGGAAATGGAGAACGCACGAAAGATGGTCCTTCCCATGCTTGTTGTAGCCGAAGAGACCAACAATATTGAGTTCGGGGAGGTCGATAAAGCCGACATAGTCTATCCCAACGTCGACCCACTGGTCATCAAGGGAAATATCATGAGGACTACGGTGTGCCGCCTGTTAGTCGATGGCGGGGCTTTTTGCAACATTCTGTTCAAAAAGACCCTGGATTAACTCGGTGACTACGAGACGTACATCACCCCCTGCGACCACACAGTGAAGGGTTTTGGGAATGCAACTATTCAGCCCCTAGGAATGATCCGTCTGTCGGTGGAGCTGGTGTCCACCATTGATGAAAAAGTTAGGAACACTAGGCTTCTAGATTTCCTTGTAATCGACCTCCCGAGTACCTATAATGGCTTTCTCGGAAGGCCTTTTGAGCATGAATTTGAGGCTGCGACCTCCACTTACTACTTCTGTGTAAAATTTCCCACCAAAAGTGGGACTGTTGGCACCATAAAGGGTGACCAAGTTGATGCTAGAGGATGTTTGTTTTACTCTATGTCTTATTTCAATTCAACGCATGCACCAAATCATCAAGTAATGATGTTGGATAATGAAGAGTGCAATGATAAATTAACCACTGTAAAGGCAACCAAGAGGAAGCGCGAGGATTTTGACCTAAGGTTAGGACCTGAGCCAGAGGAATTCGTGCCCGAAGAGGAGATAGATGATCCAAGAGTTGAAGGACCCCAAGCTGAGCCAGGGGAAGAGCTCGAAAGGATCCAAGTAGATCCAACTCGGCCCGAGCTGGAGGTCATTATCGGGTCCAGAATCCCCAGCGACCTTAGGTTGGATGTGATTGATTTCTTGAAAAAGAATCTTGACATTTTCGCTTGGTCACACAAGGATATGGTGGGAATTGATCTAGAGATCACATGCCACCGACTCCACATAGACCCGACAAAGCGACCCATAGCCCAAAAAATAAGGAAGTTCGGCCCAGAAAAGTATGCAGCCCTCGCGGAAGAAGTAAAGAAGTTGTTAGACAACGACTTGATCATGCAAGAGGATCAACCCCGATGGGTGGCCAATGTCGTGCTCGTAAAAAAGTCAAACGGTACTTGGCGACTTTGTATCGACTTCACCGACCTCAATGAGGCGTGTCCGAAAGATTTCTTCCCAATGCCACACATTGACCATTTAATCGACAACACAGCGAGCCACGAAATGATGTCATTCGTGGATGTGTTTGTTGGATATCATCAAATAGCCATGCACGAACCCGATCAACAACATACATCTTTCTTAACCGAAAAGAATATGTATTGTTGGAAAAGAATGCCATTTGGCTTGAAGAATGCTGGGGCAACATACCAAAGACTAGTCAATCACATTTTTGCCGATCAAATTGGCAAGTCGGTGGAAGTATATGTGGATGACATCGTCGTCAAAAGCTTGCGAAAGGAGGATCACCTGATGCATCTCGCGCAAACCTTCGAGGTGCTCAGGAGATTTAACATGAAGCTCAATCCGAAAAAGTGTAATTTTGGGGTTGAGTCGGGAAAATTTATGGGTCATTTGGTTAGCAAGCGAGGGATTGAGGCTAACCCAGCCAAGATACAAGCAATTTTAGACATGGGGGCACCGCGAACAGTCAAGGAAGTCCAAAAGTTGACAGGACGCCTAGCCGTGTTGAATAGGTTCATCTCCCGAATGGGGGATAAATGCAAGCCCATGTTTGATACGATCCGACGGATGGACTATGGAAGGTCAGGAAGCCTTCGATAAAATCAAGGCCTACCTGGCCGATGTCGGGATCTTAGCCAAACCGGTCCCAGGGGAGAAACTTTTCTTGTACTTGACCGCCTTAAAAACAACTCTGAGTGTTGTTCTCGTGCAAGCAGAAGGTCAATCCCACCTCCCCATATATTTTGTAAGTCAGACTCTCAGCGAGACTGAGCAAAGATATCCCCGGATGGAGAAATTGGCTTACGCATTGGTCATGAGTGTAAGAAAATTGAGGCCATACTTTTTTGACCATCAGGTCGAAGTTCTCACCTCGTTACCTCTCCGCAACATTCTGCACCGACCTGACACCACCGGGCGTTGCCTCAAATGGGAAATTGAAGTCGGACAGTATGGTGTAACTTATGCACCGTGACCTGCCATAAAAGCACAAGCTCTGGCCGATTTCATCGTCGAGCTAACCTTCCCACCAGAAACCAGCGGAAGCAACGGTGTCCCTTGGGAGATTTATGTGGATGGATCCGCTACAGCAAACAAATCAGGGGCAGACGTGGTACTGATTAGCCCGGATGGCATTGCTTTTCAGAACGCTATCACCTTTGAATTTCCAGCTACCAACAATAAAGCAGAATATGAAGCATTGATCAGTGGTTTGGAGATGTCCATAGCCATGGGCATTAAAAGACTACAGGTATACACCGACTCTCAACTTGTAGCATGTCAAGTGTCAGGGGAGTATGAAGCCAGAGATGAACGAATGTCCGCTTATCAGGAGGTCGTCAAGACATTATGCCTAAAGTTAGAACAAATACACATCAAGCTAGTACAAAGAGACGCGAACTCGCGAGCCGATGCTCTAGCACGACTAGCGACCTCGGAGGGGCCAGCAAAGATGAATGATGTCACCATCACTAAGCTCTCCCACCCTTCCACTGCACACACAGTGGTCGCTAACCTTGATACCCCAGTTGTGAACTGGATGACACCAATCATCGACTACTTGATGATGGGGATATTACCAGAGGACAGGATCCGGGCAAAACAACTACAATTGCGTGCGGCTCGTTATACTCTTATAAACAACGACCTCTACAAGTGGGGCTTCAGCATACCCCTACTCCGATGCATCACACCAGAACAAGGTCAAACTATTATGCGTGAGATACATGACGGAGTATGCGGAAACCACGCTGGGGGGCAGTCACTCGCTCACAAGGTGATACGGCAAGGGTATTTTTGGCCTGCTCTACGGGCCGACGCGTTAGTATTTGCAAGAAAATGTCACAAATGTCAAATCCATGCACCTGCAATCAAAGTCGCCCCCGAGGAGCTCTCTAGCATTCTCAGTCCATGGCCTTTTGCGTAGTGGGGGATAGATATCATCGGGCCGCTTCCGACAGCCCCGAGGCTCCGTCAAGTACGCCTTGGTCGCTGTGGATTACTTCACAAAATGGGTCGAGGCTGAAGCATTGGCGACCATAGATCAAGAGCATGTCATCAAATTCATCTGGCGAAATATCATTTGCCGATTTGGCCTTCCCCAAATTATCATATTGGATAATGGAAAGCAGTTCGATGGGTCCAAAATTGATGGTTTCTTCAGAAAATGGAAGATCACCAAACTATTCTCCACCCCATATCATCCTCAATCATCAAAACACGGATAGAAGTCAAGAAAGGGAAATGGGCGAAATACGCCAATTAATAAGATCATCAAACACACATTGAAAACTAAGATCGAAGACAAGAAAGGGAAATGGGCCAGCGAGCTGCCAAATGTGTTGTGGTCATATCGAACGACCTGCCGGAACTCGACCGGGGAAACCCCATACTCGATGGCTTTCGGCACTGAAGCGGTAATCCCCTCGGAAGTTGAAGTTCAAACACTCCGGACCTCGCAAGTTAGAATCGACTATAACGATGAAGCCCTAGCCACGAACCTAGATCTTCTGGAGGAAAGAAGATTAGAGGCTAACTTGAGAAACGTTAGACACAAGCAGATGTCGGAAATTTACAACTCCAAAGTTCGAGTCCGGCAGTTCAAAGTCGGCGACTTGGTGTTAAAAAAGACATTGGGGATATCCAAAGGAGTTTTCGGTCCAAATTGGGAGGGTCCCTACAAAATCACACGGGTGTTGGCTAATGGAGCTTATGAACTAGAACATCCAGATGGCACTCGGCTCAATACCCCTGGAATGCTTCACACTTGAAGAAGTATTATCAATAAGTAAAGGTCGATTTGTTCCATGTAACGATTTCTTCCATGCCTATTTATAATAATGTTATCTCATTTCGTGTTAAACCTAGGGGAGTCGCATGAATACAAACATCGACCTCCCCCAGGAACGATTTTTCGACATACATGAGGTGAGGTCGCATCTTTAACTGGTGCCACCCTCCCCTAACTTTGTAAGACGACTAAACCTCGAAGTTCACTATATCATTTTTATAAATGAAACTTAAGAATGATAATGCTCACAAATAATTAAAGTCGCAAAAGGAAATCAAATTGGCACATTGAGATGAAAACAACATTCATTAATAACAAAGGCCCGAAGGTCATTACATCAGGAAGTCGAATCAATTACATGAAGGAGCCCGGAGGCCGATTACATCAGGAAATAAAAGATAACATTTGACCGAAAGTAATCGATCACAAGGAGTTCACCAATGCCAAAGTATTATAGGACTAAGAAGACGACTTTGAGATACATGGATAGCTGGTCGAAGAGATTGTTGGCGATGGGGTTCAACAACTTCTCAATCTCCTTTTTCTTATCAGGATTCTTGAAGTTATCATTCTTCAGGACCGCCAAAAATCCCATCAGCAGCACCACTGACTATGTTCAAAGGTTGTCCACCTAATTGCTGCTGAATAACACTGATGAACGTGGGGGCAGCCCGTCTCCTTAGTTTTTGGCTGGTAAACACCTCCACTATTGTGCGGGAGGTGCTCCAGTCGATGTCCCAGTAGCCTCCTGTGGAGGATCGACCTCACCCGTCTGGATCTCAGGGACCGCTTCAGAGTCGTCCAGCTACGTTTCTTCAGGATCGGGAGTGGGGAGCACAATCCGACTCTGGTTAGGAAAGAAGGACAAGTCAATGCCAAGTCCCTCTAAATCCTTGATTTCAAGCACGACGTCGGGATCAAGCGGGAATGCTCTCACATAGTCGGCTAGTTCGGAGAAATCGGGCGGGGTTCTTCATGGCGACCATATGAGCGGCCACGATGGCACAGCCATTCTTGTGAGATAAAAGCAAAATTAACTTTTTTGCTCTTGGAGTCATTTGAAGCGCTCCTCGCGCCCGGCTCACCGAGCTCCCCGAACCCCTATCCACGATCTCCGAATCTTTGCCCTCGGATCCTCGCCGGATGGGCCACAATCTCCTCTCGAGCGCGCCCTGGCGTGCCCTCGGCACCCCCTTACTCCCTCGAGCTCCACGAACCCTCTTGGCGTAGTTGGGCGATCGGACTTTTCGACCTCGGTTTCTTTAGGGATACATAAAGCTTTCGTGAAACCGGTGAGCAGAAGATAATCCTCACTGAAGTCGGGGGAGATCGTCGTCAAAAAGCCTTCTCTAATTTACCGAAGAGCTCGGCGATCGGATTGAGCCTGATTGTGTCCTTTTTCTCTTAAATAGGGTCCCCTCGAGGACCCCACGGCGATTGAGTACAAGACGGATATGCCTTTTTCGGGCGCGGCAGGCGGGAAGAGTGGAGATCCCTGGAAGTGTTTTTGAAGATGTTTTCGAGGACATTCTATGATTGTCCTCGATAGGTAGTTGGGACCAATCATCCGAGGTTGGAATACCTTCAAAGGAATGTGCATAAAAAGCGGGGACCTCGAGTGGGAAGCATTCAATGCATTCAAGTAAGGACTTCGAGAACTTGAATGGGGGTCAACTCAACAAACCACCAATCTACACAAGACCAATAACAAACCTCTTACTTCTTCGTGATATCTCTTGAGCAATAAAACATCATCCCATCCAAGAGGATCCAATACGATCAATAAATGATGTTGGAGGATTTGGGAGGAATCGTCATATCGGGATGCCGACCTCCAAAGCGTAAGTCAATGCGAGGGAAGGAGTGGAGATTGTGGTGACTCCTCCGGTCTCCGTTGAGACCGGTGGGAGCAGGTGTCCTCTCGAACCCACTTATGGGGGCGATCGACAGTGGGGTAGATTCGATGACTTTCTTTTTCTTCCCTTATCGTGGCGGGGAATCGGTGTTGGAGGACCGGAGGCCGGCGGCGGGGGACCCGAATTTTCTTTGGCGTCTCATCGAGTTGAGAACCGACTCGGTGGACTGGATGCCATCTCAACTTGAACAGGAAAGGTTCGCGTGTGAAAAAGTAGATCGGGGCTAAGGATATACAAGAGCAATCATAAGAAAAAGGAAAAAATCGAACCCGGAGGGGGAATAAACATAACCTCATGAAGATAACTACCACGTAAGATGTTCCCCGTGGGGAATTTAAAACTTTACCTCACGGGGATACAAACGAAAATATCGGGGTATGTTTTAATATGTGACAACCGATTGAGGTGTTCAACGACTCGACTTCACACCTTGCTCAATTGTTGTGGGGATACCTCGAGTTGTCTTGAATGCCTCGTTGAAATCCCAAATAAAAGGTCGGATGTCCTCGTTTGGGTAAACACTACAAGACAAGACAAAGAGAATTAGATCAAGACGAGTGGAAAAGGAAAAGCACAAAAATATACCATTCTCCACACGGATGGCATAATCCGTAGGGACTCGAATTGATAATGTGTTGGTAAGATAATTTTTTTGGAACCGATTCCCGTGCCACTCCAACAAACCACCACTTAAAATCGCGCCATCCATCACCTTTGTTGGGGATACCACTAACAAGCTCTTTGCCCAACAAAAAGTTATGAAGAGTTGTTGATGCTTGCAATGCTTCTTTTAAGTCGTGACAAAAGCGTGATATCCCCCATCTTAGGATTATGAGCAATCTAGAAAGGCGACATCACATAGCTAATCTTCCCGGGGTAGGCATCCTTTTGATTTTTTTCATGGCTACTAGGCATTTGTATTTTAATCCCAATAACGATCATATTCAAAAAAAATGATGTAGCTCCAACCATTTGGAGTGTTTTGAGTAAGGCTCAGTTCCGTGCTACCAAAGAGAACATGCGAGATAGCGGATGAAGCCCGGAAATGAATCCCGCGATCCATGGTCGGCCGATTCACCTAGTAAAGTTTTAGATGCAATCTAGAATCATGCCCCGGGAGGAAGAAGACATGAGATTGCTAAACTTTCATCGTAAAGTCGGTGCATAAAAATGTACATCCCGTTTGGAACCTAGTATTCGGTAAGGATTCCAAATGGAGATCCTGCGACATAACGTTATCATATCAAATGACTTTTATTACAGGATAGCAACGATATTATAGCATACATGCGCTATTCAACATGAATTGCTCAATTTGGATGAAATTAAGTATGAAATGTATATTTATGTCCTCGAGGGATCCAACCGACTTGCTAGGCGCCTCAACATTATCAATGGTAATGCTCGGGCATCAAGATTTCTGTCTACGGTTTATCACAGAGATCTCAAAGTCAGCAATATATTACTAGGGGCAATACTATGGTACATCTCTATAATCAAAAATCCTTTCATAGGAACATAGTATGTAAATCCCTCGAAACATTGCATGTCACCTCCTTTTCTTGAAATTTAAGGAACCATGTAGTGGCTACATGTGCCAGGTGCTTTTGGAGGATCGAGAAGTTTGAAGTGTAAAAAAATCCAACGGATTGGGAGATGAGCGATTTCATCCAATTCTTCCGAGTTAATAAACCGATCATCTAGGTCCCTTGCCAAGGCCAGAGTTCAGCTATACACCAGAAATACAGCAATCTTCTCTCCGGCACCGAGAAGATAGGGGAAATGGCTTCGTGCCGATGAGCAATTGGTCCCCTGCCTGAACCTAAACGTGGAGCCGAAACCACAACTGCAACTTCAGATGGCGGCACAACAAGTTCAATATATACAATGATCATTACGGAATATCATCCTAAATGTAAGAGGATGAAGCAATCATCGATGGGTTGTTAATACATCATTCATGATTGCAGGAAAAAGCTTGAACTATAGTAGTGTTGAATATTGAAATCAATTTCCATCGTGTAAAAGTAAGAGATTCACGAACATAAAAGAAAAGTATGTTTACGATGAAGAAGTTTCGGGAGAAGCAAGCAAAAAATCCAGACGTTTTGTTGAAGAAGAGGATGAATTGGAAAATTGCTCGAACTCTCGGGGGAATAAATGAATTTTGAAAACCTAATTTATCTTTTTTATTTATAATAGGAAGGAAGGACCAAAACATTAATCGAAAACTTCAAAAAGAAAATAAGCCATAAATCAAGCCTCATTGAGTGCAATCAAAATTTGAAAAGAATAAAGTTAACGCTAGGGGTCTAGTCCTGCCCTTTTATAATAGATCCTATTAGTTTTTCATTAAAATAGAAAACTCCCAAAACGTCAATCCTATGCAATTATAATCACTTATAATTTTTTGAAAAACAGGCATCATTTCAAATCTCCAAATGAAGAAGGAAATCAGGGGATGACTGATGATCAATGGCCTCAGATTTTCTGTAATTACGAAGGAAATGGATGATAGGTTTTTTGGGATATTTCGGTAATACGATGCTAAAGAAGTCTTGATTGTAATAAGTCCATGCAAGGTCATAGAGTCAATATCGAGAAAATGAACATGCATAAACAAACATAACAGGGATTGACCGACCTTGACTTGAGGGCAATTGTTGTGGCATGAAATAAACCACTTCCATTTCGTTTAAAATATTCTAAATAAATCCACAGCAGGTAGATCCTCAACTACTAAACCGTTTCAGCCTCACAACCAATGCACACCGAAAAGAGATAATCTTTGGAATAAAGACCCCCAAGAAACGAAGTAGTCTTCAAAATTATTAAGCAACACTAAGCGTTGATTACACTAGAACCTCATTTAGAGATCGTTATAAGCTCCTTCTTTTTTCACATCTCACCAGAACCCAATACCAGATATTTTAAGTACGTTGAACATGACTTGAATGGTATTAAAGACACTTAAAAGCTAAATCAAGAATGCCGTCCGATAAACTCACAGATGATCAATCATCGCAGAAATTCCATTCCTCAATCCGCTCCCATTAAAGAGGCGATCTCCAATCAAGCCATAGGGACAGATGACTTGCGAGATTGAAGGCGTGAAGAGTGTAGTTTTCCTTATGTAAAATCTAGCCTACAAGGCGGAATAGCAAGTACAATAAAACCTCGTTAAATTAATACTCGATAAATTAATAACCTCGCTAAAACTAATAATTTGTCCGGTCCCAAGTTGGGACCAGTACAAATTTGGAACCCAATCAATAAAATTATAAGATAATAATTTTTTGAGATGGATTTTTGATGTATATATATATTGGTTAAAGCACTCGGAATTTAAACTATAAATTAATAATGATTAAAAATAATCCATATACATATATATGATGCACTTGAATATTCTTAAGACAACTTAGTAGGGTGTTTCTTACATCAAATAAAAAAAATTTTTTTCCTTAGTTGTAGGTTTGGATGGGTTTCGTATCATTAGTCATAGTCTCAATTTTCTATGTCGATGACGGTCGTCTAAATGTTATGGTTTTGTGTCGAGGAAAGAAACGGAAAATTGACCTATTACGTGTTGTAATAGTATATTAATTTTAAATTATATTTTAAACTGCATACTGTTACTTACTATTTTACCCATTCATAAAGTAAAATAAAAATTAGAATATCTTAAACCCTAAACCATATTTAGATACACGGATATATTACAAGTCTAATTAATCAATTCCATTAATATTATCAATTTCCAATCCTTAAATAAAATGAAAAATCAATTTTCCTTCCACAGGGAAGCAACCGCGAGAAGACATTGATGAAACTTGGAAGAAAGAAAGAAAGAAAGAGAAGAGAGAGAGAGAGAGAGAAGGGAACCCATTCCTTCATTGAAGCTCGATGCCATGAAGATATTATTTTTTAAATTCACAATCTTAACCTTTACACATAACAAGCTCATATGTTATACTTGTATAATGTTTAAAGATATTATTTCATTTTTCATTTCTAAATATATATTTTTCAACTTTAACCATATTATAGAATATTGATCAATTAAATTTGTTATCTTTAGGTTAAATTGACATCACTTTCTTCTACTAATATTTATGTTCATGTAAAACCACAAAATCGAACAAATAACTTGATACACTACACGCAAACCATTTAAAACTGCATAAACTGTAGAAGGTCGTTTTTAAATCGGATGAAAAATTGTGAGCAATTAATTCATAAATACAGATCGCCTCAACCTTCTAGCACATGTAAGTATTACGTCTTATAGAAACTTGAAACCTTTATTTTGATATGAAAATAATCCTTAGAATATGAGCAAATATAACAGGCATGGATGCTTTATAAAGAAGAAAGGTCAAAAGAAGCAGTTGATTCTTGCCTCAGAAATTCCCCTATTTCAGAAAAATCAATATATGTCATTTTTTTCACAGGATAGGCCAGGTCCCCAGCCTGGTTTACTAGCATTGAATTCATTTCTAATTTCCGATAAACTCAAACAATATAATGAGCATTACATTGTTAGAAGCACGATAAATAAATGGTATTTTGTTCATGCTCAATGAGTATTCGTATCTGTTTCGATCTAAACAGAGTTCTTCTCCGGATAATTACTTCAGAGGCGTTTCCCATTGCACAAGAGTTCCTTGTCGTGGTTGTCGGTAGATTGTTGTCTATATCTAAATCAAATGAATCTTTTGTTAATACTGGATTGTATGACTGTCCAGAAATGCTAGCAACAGTCTACAAACATAATGTCATTCAGCTTTTATTTTTGAGCACCAATGTCATTCAGCTTTAAAGATATTACTACTCTCTGAAATTCAATCCCAGTTTTTTCTAGTATATTGTCAAAGTAGCACTTTAGTTCAACATGCAAAAACTTCTATTATACTGCTGCTAGCTAGTGTCTCTTACATATATATACATAATCTTGTGGACCAAGGCTTTTAAAAAGCATAAAAATAGCAATTAATTTTCAAAGCGGTGGGATTTGATAAGGCATGACATTAATCAAGGAAGGTATTGAAAACTCAGTTGTCCAAGTCTTTTCAAATGCTGCAATTTTTCAACTACACACCCCCTGCCACCCACCCCACCCCTCACCTCAACATAAAATATAAAAATAAAATTATTTTGTGCTAATATTAAAATTTAAAATATTTATTTTACATTACTAAAGAGCTTATAAGTTACATTAGTCAGACACTTTAACAACTTATAAACTACTTAAAAATTACATCTTATAAACTTTTGAAACAGCTTGTAAGATGTTAGGGCTTATAAGATGCTTAAAAAAGTCTTACCAACGGGCCCTAAGTAGCACAGTGACCGAGAAATATGCTTTCAAAAAATCAATCGTGACTAGGAGGAGGAATAGTGGGGATATTACTCATTTGGGAAATTTTACATACACCAGTTGCACTGAACAGTATTAGTTGTTTTCAGTGCAACTGGTGCACTCAAGTGTTACTCTACTGACTTTGATTTGGTAAACCAATTAGATATGATAAGCCTTAGTTTAGTAAAATATCAAGTCATTATTAACTATAAAGTATTATGTAAACCGAAATCTATAAATGCTAAATAATTTACATAGCAGGTAGAGTCTTGATGTCACTACTAAACTGTTTCAGGTCTATCATAACATACGACAGGTTGTAGAAAGTCGAGGCTCACATATATAAAATTCAACACCAATGCAAGTTCACAAAAAGAATTGAAGTCATTATTAAGCCTCTGCTATTGCTCTAAGCGTTGATTAAACCAAAACCATGAATATCACATTGAGAAAATATTACCTCCCTTTATTTCTCATCATTGCCTTGTGTTTCTCCACTCAGAGTCAGGAGGTATCTTACCCAACACCAATAGACACCATAAACACTTCTCAGATATTCAGTATTATAATTGCCTGCCTAATATGGATCAACAAATTTTTCCCTATAAACATGCATGTTGTTGATTGTAGACTGGTGCTAGCATTTTGAAATAGCAAGTACGATCCAGTATCCCAAAATGTGAATTCTCTATCCCGATATCCTGTATTTACAGAAAGTTCATGTGTTGACAACAGTCTATACACTATGATGGCTAGAAATCTGTTAAGATTTGACAGATACAAAACATGGAGTATCAGCTAACTACCATTTATTTATCGAGCCTCTAACAGTGTAATGCTCATTGTATTTTGTGAACTTGTTGTGCTTTGGCTAACTGAAGTTGCAGTTTTGAGTACATCTCTTGCAGTGAAAAAACCAGGTTGTTTAGCTTCAGGCAAGGTACCATCATTGCTCAGCATCTGCACCACCGAAGCCATATCGGGCCTATTTTCTGTGTGTTCTTGAACACATAAAAGACCAATATGGATTGATCGCAATAGTTCTGATACATTGCATGAATTTATGAGACTGGAATCAACCACTTCTAGTGACCTTTCTTCTTTGTAAAGCATCCATGCCTGTTATATTTACGCGTAATTCTTAGGATTAGTTTCATACATGTCAAATAAAGATTCAAGTTTCTAAGG
Source organism: Stenogyne calaminthoides (assembly GCA_037126765.1). Taxonomy (NCBI): domain Eukaryota; kingdom Viridiplantae; phylum Streptophyta; class Magnoliopsida; order Lamiales; family Lamiaceae; genus Stenogyne; species Stenogyne calaminthoides. Next base: position 24,223,326 of record JBBCBC010000026.1, on the reverse strand, counting down.
AATGTAATACTTACATGTCCAAGAAGGTTGAGGTGGTGATCTTTGTGAATAAATCCTCTGTTTTTCTTACCACTCACAATCTCAAGGACTAGAACTCCGAAACTAAAGACATCTGATTTCACTGAAAAGAGACCGTCTACAGCATATTCTGGGGACATGTAGCCACTACATGAAAAAATTTGCTACAAAATTAAATGCAAGAAAAGGAAGTGAATATAATGTATCCAGACACAAAAATTCATACATACTATGTTCCTACTACTCGGCTTGTGTTGGCTCCAGTTTCATTCCCTCCAAAAGTTCTAGCAAGACCAAAATCTGATATCTTTGGGTTCATGTCGGAATCTAGTAATATATTGCTGGCTTTGAGGTCTCTGTGGATTACCCGGAGGCGGGAATCTCGATGAAGATACAAAAGGCCCAGAGCAATACCATTGATAATGTTGAGGCGCATAGGCCAATCTAGTAACGTGCTTTTTGTAGGATCTGCCAAAAGGGAGGTTTTATATAATATATTTGATATTATATTTCAACAAATTGAGAATCAAAGTTGTTATGTTGGACAATATTCAGAAAATACATGTTGATTAGCTATTGATAATGTATAAGTACCATAATATCAATATTGATGCTTGTCAGATTTTATAAATGTCAATATAATATATAAAACTTATTCTAATAAACATGTACTAATTGAGTAGGGTATCCTTACCGAATAATATTATGTCCAAACTTTTGTTGGTCATATGTTCATAAATCAGCATCATTTGATTTCCTTGAAAGCACCATCCTAAAAGCTTCACTAGATTTCGGTGCTGAAGTTTAGCAATACAGACTATTTCATTCTTAAACTCATCTACTCCTTGATTGGATGTTCTTGATAGACTTTTCACAGCAATTTCCTGTCTGTCTTCTAGCACGCCCTATCATCAAAACATACTATTTACTGAACCTTACATGATATGGAATCAGATTTAACTTGATTTTTTTAGATTTATTAGAACATATGAAGCAGTAATCATCAAAATGCTTATTCAAGGCTCAATTACATAACTTGAACACTTGAAGCAGTGATCATAGATTAAGCTTTACCTTGTAAACGGGTCCAAATCCACCCTCTCCGAGCTTATTTTTGTTCGAAAAATTATCAGTAGCTTTACTTATTGTGGATAAATCAAACAGTGGTAGATCGAGTTCCCCATCATGACTTAGACCAGGATGATTATCCACATGGTTCAGGCTCGTCCTGCCTGCAACATGAGTAACAATTTACATAGCATTCGTATAACATGCTTTAAGATTAATTCATGCCTCATACCTGTTTCCAGCAGCTGACGATTCAACTTCCTTCTTTTCTGCGAATGCAACATCAGGCTTAGAAGCAACATTCCGGTTAGCAGTGAAAATACCACTATAAGTATTTTCAGTTTCTTTCCTCTTGAGTCTGTATAAATGTAGATTGAAAGTAAACATTACTTTTCCATGGTGACAGGAAACTGAAAGCATTGATAGATAAACACCCATATCATGTATTTTGTAGCAATCATACAAACAGTTTTATATCATGAATCAAGGCTAATACTTATACATCATAGATAATTGAATCCTTCTATTATATTCAAATGAATTGTTACCTAACTCAGAAGACGCCATTCTTATATAGATATCTTGTCCTGGAGCAATCTCTCTGATGTCAACAAGGTCACCGAACCAAAGTAGACATCCATTTCCGCCTCTGCTTATATCTTGACTTGCGTAGGCCGTACAAGAGCAATTATTCAAGCATCGTACCCTGCATTCTTCAAGACTCATACTCGTGTTGTACCACGAATATTGAGTGTTGGGCAATTTAACACCGGAATACCTCAAAAATGCATCTCCATTTTCACAATTCAACGACGTCGTCCTTCTAATGCACCCATTCGACCAATCTCCACTACCCCATCTGTCAGGGTCTTTCGGTTTGAACTTATTCAAGCATCCACAAACAGGCATATCTTCAATATTACAATTACCATTTGATCCGCAAAGATTATAATCATCACAATGATCTGTTGGTACAGTAAGATAAATAATCCAACTCTGTTTCTGATACTCCCAAATCCACCTCTGTCCAACACCAGTATCGCTTATAGTAAACCTCGAGTACACTGACTCATTGAGGAGCTCGTACTGATAATACGCCTCCTTCTCGTTTACAACCACTCCAAACGTGTAATACGGATTCTTTCTCAAGTTACTGCTCTTACTGAAGCTTACACCATTCCAGGACCCTGACCTAGACCGCAAAATTCCACCTTCTTTTATGACCATTTGTGGATAACCAGTAGGATCCAAATTAAATGTAAAATCTCCTGATCCAGGATTACCCATGTTCTTCGGTGACGTGATGTAGACTTCTACACCCGTCTGAAAGTTCACGCCGAGCTTCATCCCTGGTAGAAAAGTATCAGTTGGATGGTCGAAACTCTGCCACACGAAATTCTCCGGGTTATCATCATTTGCATCTTTCACTACAAGATTCCCCGAGTCAAGCAACTGTGCAACTGGAGTCTGCATAGTTGCTGAAGTATTAGTAGACCATATAATAGTACCAGCACCATTTACAAGAGTTAGTATACCTGGTTTTACGACTTTGAGCACACCTGATGTCTCTGTTAGTGGATTATCTCTGTTGGCAACCCATACAACAGTCGTTACTGGTATTTTTTTATACGAAATACCGATGTAACGGTTGTTGGAATTCTCCGGGCTGAAAAAACCCAATTCAAAGCTTCCACCAGATGAAATCAACGTACTAGTACTAGTTCCGCTATCTGTGAGTATGTGAGAATTATTTAAGGTGTCTGTTGGTGTTGGATTAGATACTTGGTGTGTGAATAACAACGATGTAATGATTAGGAATAAAGAGAGAGAGTATTTTCTGAATGTGGCATCCATTGTTGGTTTAACGAATGGTTAGTGCAACATGAGAAAGCAGAGGTTTAATTATGTAAAGGAGTCAACATCAGCGTGAGCTACACGGCGGAAGGAAACTATTTTTCTTTAGTAGGAATGCGGTCGTAGACTTGCATTGATGTGGAATTCTATGCGGGCCTCCAGTTTAGTCGTGATATGAGGACCCTAACCATATATGTTAATTTTCCATAAAAAAAACCATTTCTATCAATCTGAATACTGGCTATGATGTGAATCTATTTGTGGAAAGTTCTGTCGTGGATATGTATGTAAGCCAAATGCGGGAGTTTAGGTGATGCGAGGAACATGTTTGATGAAGCTGCTCAGGGCATGTTCCTTTCGGAATTATAGTGGGCAAAGGTAAAAACTGGACTTTGAAGATTTAAGATTTCAAAATACTGATGAATAGTTTTTTTTTTAGATTTTATAGAATAGGATCTTTGAAAAGGTTGATTGATGTCAGATTATTAATTTATTATAGTATATTCGGAGAATAAAAAGGCAAATAATGTGAATGTAAAAAAAAAAAAAGTACTGGTATGTGATAAAGTAAAGTAAGATCAATATAATTTCAAAATCATTTCTTTAAGTTTGGGGTTTTAAGATTGTAAATCTAAAGTCATTTTTGCATAATTTAGACCAAAATTTTGATGGGGTTTGGTGTATATAGCGCACGTGGATGTGACACTGCGTGTTGAAGTTGATGAGCATGAAATGGAAGATTGAAGAATCCAAATCAGTCAAAAATTATCTTGAAATTTATACAAATATATTGACTTTTCAAAGTGCTGGAAATTTCGTTTTGCCCAGAAAGCATTAATTATATGATGGAAGGGATAACAATTATACGGACCATAAAAGTTTAAAGTACTTTTTTACACGTAAAGACGAGGAAAAGGAGATGGGGTAGACTAATATGATTGGCTAATAAACTAATTAGACGGAAGGACAGAGTTGAATTTTCAAACCTAATGACAAATTAGAGCAGTTCTTGAGACATTTTTTTCAAATTAAGGATAAAAACAACGGACCGATCGTGTGGAATGGAGAAGTATGGATCGTTACTTTTTAATTTCTAATATTGTGGAAAGTGATGTAGTATTAATTGTTTAAATTTTTTATAATTATTCAGGGATAGAAAAGTCATTTTTTAGTTACAATTAAATAATAAAAAAATCGATAAGGGTGAATTTCCTAATTAAGGGGGTGTGAATAACGGAACCCATGGAACTAGAAAATAAAATGTGGACAAGAATTCGACCATTGTCTTATTATGAGACGAAAATTTAAAAGCTAAATTTTTTGGGACGATAATAGATAAGTTATGAGATTAACCAGTGGCTTAGCCCACCTGGTCATTGGACTCCTCATTTGAGTGGGAGACCTAGGTTCAATTTGTTTTGAGAACGAATTGGAGTTATGAGAGTTATAAGGTGGATTGACGATTTCGTGGAGTATTTGGGTGCTTGGTGTACTAACTACTAACAACTAACTTTGCCCGATAAAAAAAAAAAAAGTTATGAGGTCAACAAAAAGAAGGCTAAGTCCTGTATGCATTTCGATGCACCGTGCACTCATAGTGCATTTTAGAACCGTGCAACTTACTATACTGAAAGATGCAATTTGTTTACACTGAACTGATTCAGTGTAACAAATAAATTGCACCTTTCAGTGTAAATAAATTGCATTTTTCAGTATAATAAGTTGTACAATTCTAAAATGCATTATGAGTGAACGGTGCACCTAAATGCACATGAGAACCACTCCAAAGAATATCTCGATTTTAATCGGTGGGTTTGATTTTGATTTCCATTATTGAGTTTTTGGTTTAAAAAAAATCAGTTATTAGATTTTGTGATGCAATTTCAATTCAATCCATATGGACTTCTTTTGCAAGTAGAACAAGGTAAAACTTTAGTGTATTTATGCCTTATTGTTAAATTGGAGATCAAGAATAATTGCGGAGAAACATTTCAGTTTTTAGTAAGAACATATCACTTTTAATGGAGGTATATTTGTGTGGGGGTTTTACGATGAGACAAAATATAATTTAGGCATGATAATTTAAAATGATGAGTGTCGATTGTGTTAATTTATATCCCTCCTTAGGTAAGAGACAGTATTATTCGAATTTTTGTCTTTTTTACAATAAGGAGGTGTTTGGTTCACGGGATTGAATTGATTAGGTGTGATAGAATTGAGTGGGATTGAGTAAGATTGAATTGATTTGACTGGATTTGTTGAATCAAAATATGCGTTTGGATTGTAGGATTAGATTGAGAATGGGATACCTATTGAAATGTCATAAATGCCCTTAAATTGATTTGAAACAATCACAGTTCATTCTTGTGAATCTATTCAAATAATAGAAGGACAATTTGTAATATTGCATTTGGGATATGCTCTATCTCATCTTTCACATGGGATTGATATATCCCTCCATGGAGGGATTTTGTATATTTTTTACCCGAACTTGAAGTATATCATGGGCACTCATCCCGCAAACCAAACGGGGCCTAAGATAAGTTAACTGATTAGAGCAGAGTTGTTTAGACTTTGAGCAGGACTTGGATTTGTTGTTGAATACCACCTCCAATTAATGCGTTTCTTTGAACTATTGAATTTAATTGAGATTGCTTGCAGCCATTGGATTTTTTCTTTATAATCATAGGACTTCATTCAATTCAATCTAATGGTTCAAAAAATTGCAGGGTGCTATATATACCGCCCCAATTTAATACCCCTTGAGCACTTAGACAAATTTTAAGAAAAAAGGATCACTTAATTAAAATTAGTATGTCTTTAATTTTTATATCACTTTCAGCATCAGTTTTCATTCTCTAATCACATAAAAAATGCTTATTTTTTTAAAAAGTTGAATCACACCAACTTCTTAAAAAGACCTCCAAAAATATTTATTAGTGTTGAAAACAGACGCTTAATTTTAAAAAAAAAAATATTTTTCTTGTAAAATTAATGCCACTAAACATATTAACAAATTCATATTATTTTTTTCGACCACAATAAAATTAGGAAGTGACTGATTATTAGATAACTCAATTTTGATTAATATGTGACACATAATTATAAGTAGATTAATTATTGATTTTAAGTTAAATAATAATTAATTATGTCTTATGTCAAAATTTTCACATGTGAAGATAGCTTAAAATAGATAGCATTAATTCACTGCGATAAACGGCATCATCTTGCGGCCAGCCTATTTCGTTGCCTGTTATGAGTTATGACAACAACCAATTGCAAACAATTCAATTTAACTTTAAAATTTGTTGAGGCTTAGTGGAAGTGGATTTGGACCATTTGGTCAACTAGCACAGAGTCACGTGTTCAAATCTTTTCTGGAGTATTTTTTTTATTTTTTATTTTATTTCTTTATATTTCTAATTTCCACCCCCTTTTATCTTTGTCAAAACATATCTCTTTATTTCTAATTTTCTCCCCTCTTTTCATCCTCATAAAGTTATAATAAAATAAAAAAGGAAGCAGTATTACAGGCAAAATATAATAGTATTACATGTAAAAACGTAACAGTATTACATTAAAAATATAAGAAAAAGATAAATTATAAAGGGTATTAAATCAAAACGGAAATAATATTACAAACAAATCATAACAATTTATATTAAAAAAATTGGTAAATTTTAAAGGATATTAAAATCAAAACGAAATTGTTATATATGAGGGAATATCGATAACCCTATTCAAACAAAACCGTAAAAATTAAGCATACCAACAAAAAAAATCTACAGAACATAACAATAAAAATGCACACGATGTTGAATGTATTATACGTACAATTTGAAAATAAAAGTACTAATAAAATGTTTTTTTATATATTTGAATCAAGTAGATAACTAGAATTAGCTTTGTTTTTCATTCATCAATTGATTGTGTGAATTTTAATCTATAAATAATTAAATACACATCTAATTTTGTCATACATGTTATGCAGATGCATAAATTCACTAAAAATCATTATACAATGATAAATTATCGAATCGATGAATTAGCGAAGTCTATCATGAAAATTGAGAAATTGAAAAATATTACCTGAAGAACCCAGTGATAACACAAGAGAAGATGAGGGCGATAAAAAAAAAAAAAGAAAACGAACGATAAATTTATAAAAAATAAAACATATATTCACTAAACTTTTAACGGTTATACTTTTAACGGTTATATCGAGAATGTTACAAAAAATAGCACACTACATCGTTGAGCTTCAACGGTTAACGGTATCAGTACATCATCTGTTGGCTCGGGTTTGAAACCCATCAATGAATAAATTTTCACATAAGACTTTGTGTAATTAATTTTATGTTAATACGATCATGCTTAATGACTATCATATAAAGTTATATATTTTTTGGGTTAATAAATATAATTGTTAAAAAACTGCAATTAAATGTAATTAATTAAAAGTTTTTTAATTTATTTTTTATTTCAGCCAGTCAATATAGAGTTAATTGCCGTCGAGTAACACTTGTGTGCACCAATTGCACAAGATGTAACTGGTGTAATTGAATTCAATTTTAATTTGAATGAATCATCTACACCCTAAACACTAAATTATGAACTATAAATCATGACCTATTCAGGCTTGGTTTACCATGAACCACTCGGGCCGAGTTCGGATCGGGCCCGAAAAAAAATCGAACTGATAAAATATTTAAAAAGAAAAAAGAATTGAATTAAAATTCATTTACACAAAAAATAATAATAATAATAATGCAAATAGTGCCCAGAGAATTTGCCATTACCAACATGACCAAAAGCAAGTGTAGAAGTAAATTTGTATGACCAAATTGAGAGTGTGCGAAACTTTAAAAAAAAAATCTCTAAGTATTTAAACTGATATTTTCCCCCACCTATCATTTTCATTCTAAACATATAAATATAAAAGCAAACGATTTGTTTGAATTTAATGTTTTGAACTTTTCCGCACTATCATTAGGGCATCTCCAACAAGAATCTCTATTTTGGAGTACTCTATTCTCCACTTTGGAGTATGGAGTACTCTATATCAAAAATCTTCTTCAATAATAATACTTTATATTATTATATTTTTTTATTTTTTTTCTTTCTTTCAATTAAATTAATACAATGATTTATGCAATGTATTATTAAATTATTAAATTATTTTTTTCAATTAAATTAAATATAGGATTCATTGTGTAAACAAGATCGGGACAGAGAGAGTAATATCTATAGAGTGTCATTCATCAGAATCAATTTATACATGGACAAAAATTTGTATAGACTTAATTCATGTTATAAACCCGGGTCAAACTTGACCCCACACACTACGTACAAATGGGTTACATATGTATACCATTTGAGTTTATTTTCTATTTCGCACTTCTCTCTCTTCTCCCCTCAATCGTCGTTGCGAAAACTTCCCTCCCCGTCTTCCAAATCGAGTCTCAAGCGGTTGGACTTCCTTCAGACGAATCGCGTCTCAAGCGACCGAAAATGCTTCGCACTCAACGCCACTGAAAATCATCATCGTAGGTTCGTTTTTTTCACTGTTGTTCGTCTTTTTTCTCTTTGAATTTGTTGGAGGAATTTGCGATTTCATTTAAGCTTTTATGACCTCTTTGGTATGAAAAAAAATAATTATCACCCATATACATAAAAACTATCACTATCACTATATGCTAAACTAAGTATCAGTGTTATTCACATAAATTATCACTGCTATGTTAAAAAAACTCTCACTGTAACGTTATTAATTTATCACTGATACGCAAAAAAAAAAAAACTATCATCAATACACATAAAAATATCACTGTTACTCATAAAAATTACTCCCTCCGTCCCTGGATTATTGCAACACAAAAAATGGACCGAAAACTAAGTAAAATGGGTTTTAGTGGGTTTGAGTGGAATAAAATAAGGGTGTTGTGAGTGTATTAATATTATGTTTGTTTTCATTTTGAGAGTGTTGCGGTAATGTTGGGGACGTCCAAATAAGGTAAGTGTTCTTAAAGAATCACGGGCGGAGGGAGTATCATTCTTATTCATGAAGACTATTGTTGTTAATATAAGAGAAATTAAGTATTACTGTTATAAACATAAATATCACTGTTATGAAGAAAAAAGTAATATTGTTACGCAAAAAAACTATTACTGTCACTAGTGAAAGCACAATTTCTATCGGAAAAATCAGAATTGAAGCATCAACAACAAAGAAGATCAATGGTCTTGTGTTTTGCATCCGCTTTACAGAAAAGTAGAGTGAGAATGGAATGCGAGTTATCGCTTGACATGAACGGGTTAAAAATTCGAATCAACTCATTTCTCAAAATCTGTCATATTGAATTAGAGTTTATAAGGTGAATTTGGTTCACAGAAGTGTTACTGATCTTATATATGAACTCTGTTATATGCATAAATTCTATCATTATTATGTATACTACCACAGTTTTAAAAGTAAAGCTACAAGTTTAGGCTCGTTAATAACATAAATTAATAAATTAATGAATGTTAATACGTCTCTACTAAAAAAATATTTAGAAAAATCAGCATTCCAAGTTAAAGAGAGTGTTAGGAAATAATATAAACAAATTAATTTCACATGTATTTACTAATTCATACTTTTAAATGAGATGAAATTCTTTCAGTAATCGCAGAACGTGTTGTATTACATGAACGATTGTTGGTGCGGTGGTGTTTTCAAGGCGAATGCCCCCTATTTTGTGGGAAATTTCACGTAGGATAGGTCTATAACTCTCAGTACGCAACTTTTTGATTCGAGTACTTTTGGCACTCGATCCATTAATAACCTTCACTCTTTTTTAAACATGGTTTAATTATATCCAAATTCTCAGCACATATTTCTCATTAATGTTTCAACTTCCCAAGCAAGGAAAAGCTGTCCAAGTTCCGACACGTTTCTCCACACAGGGAGTGTGTGGCAACTGGTATGGAAAAGCTGCGCAAGTTTGGACACATGACTCCTTACGTGTCTGCAAAGCAAGGGGCAGACTCTCCTATATAACCACCCTTCCACCATCAATCCTTTCACTCATCTCAAACTTACACCACTCCATAATACATACATACCCTTCCTTTTGTTTTACCGCAACTATGTTTGCTTTCGGCCTTGTCATTATTCTTCTCCTTTTCCCAAACAAGTAAATTTTTCTTCCTTTTTGGATGCGAATTCAATTAGTTTTTTTGATTATTTATATAGTTGAATATTTGGTGTTTTAAAAAGTATTTACTCAGCATTTTTATATATGTTAATTAATGCTATTATTTTGTTGTTTTTTATTTGATTGATTGTGTGTTTCTAGTGTTTTTAGAAAATAAATTAATTGTTGGGAGATCAGCCATATGAATATATCAGAATATATATATAGAGAACTTTGTTGATGTTATTAGTTAGCTTTCAGTTTTGTTGATTTTGTGCTTTTATGATTAAATGAAAGAATTTAATGTATTTTATATGTGTAATAATGCAGGGGGAGACGTATGTAAAAATCATGACTCTAGTGGATAAGGTGGGTATCACATCGAATAAGCGGACGTTGTGTTCTGCCCTCATTTCCATGAAATCCATATCTCCCACCCAATCCATTTGAGTCTCAGTGATGGTGCTACCTTTATAATGTAGTCGTCTATGTGTCTTCAGTTGTTACTTGAGTCTTTATGTATGTCTTAATTAGCGTACGTGTTTGTTGGTGTCATGTGAATAAGAATAAGGACTCGTATTAATTTGTTTTTAGCTGAGTTCTTATGGTGCTGTATGAATAAGAATAATTTGGGTTTCACCCCAAAGAAATTTCCTAATTATTTGTGTTTGATCTCCTAATTTTCTTGGCCATAATTTTTGTTGTTTCCAAATTATAATGTTCTTTTCGAGAAAAAAGTAAAAATGTATTTATGTGTGGGAGCATCAGAAATGCCAACAAATTTACAAAAAATAAGGTCTCATTTGGATGGATGAATTTGAAATCCATTTGTTTTTAATTAAAAAATGAATTTCACATACAAATTACCACTCTCCAATAAATTTATAAATACTTAGATTTGAGAGTCTAGTTTAAAATGTATAAATATATATTAATTACATAAATTTTATTAAATTAAATGTATTATGTATCTATCCATCTAGGGTTTTTTTGTGAATATTTTGAATTGTTTCTTTATTTGCTTTATCAGTTTCTTATATCGAACAAGTGTTTTAGTTTTAGATTGAGAAAAAATTAGAATGAGTAGATATCTAATGTACATAATTCAGAACGAATTTCAAATTCATCCAAATAATACAGATTCAAGTATTAATTGTATGAATTTGAGGAATGCAAAATAATTGTATGAATTGGAGGTAGAGATAAATTATTTTTCTTTTATTTATTTTCATCTTTATTTATTTTTCTAAAATACTAAACATATCTATCTTCTTTAAAATAGATGGAATTTGAAGAAGGAACTAGAGCTAATTCAGTGACTGTCTCATTAAATAATTCTCTTTGATGTGAGATTGATTAAAACACAAATACACATTTGGGCTTGGACAGCTGCTAAAAAAGCCCTTAGAGAGCGGTTATAATAAAGTTGTCAAATAAATTTTGTCAAGCTTGGACAAATTTATAAAAAACCGTTGTCCAAAAGTTGGCTTTTGGACATTTTTTTTCAACCACGATTGCAAGAAAGGGGGCTTGGACAACGGTTATTAACCGCTATCTAACCATGATAATTTTTTTTTTTTATAATTTTCGTTTATTATGTTAGATAGATGGCGGTTAATTTTAACAAAAAATTTTTTTGAATCCAATCAATATTTTTTTTAATTATTAATTTATATTTTAAAAATCCTATAATAAAACTATAAACCAAAACTTATATATACGTCCAATACCATAAACCATAAACCAAAAAATCCTATAATAAAACCATAAACCAAAACTTATACCATATATATATATACCAAAACATCAAATAAATAAACATACACATCATGAAATAAATAAACATACAATCATAAACATACGTCCAATACACAAAAAAAACGTGAAATATATATCATCACAAATATATAATTTAATTACATGCTACCAAAATTTCAAACAACGATCACTCAATATCGTATGAATATAAGAATCGATTGTAAAAGGTACCCGAAAAATCAATCGTGTTCAAATTTTTTCCATTTCTCCATCTTTTTCTTAGAGTAAGACTTGAGCTCACAATCATAGACAAACCGCAAACAACGAATCAATCAATATAGTATGAATTTTTATTCAATCAATAATAATTTAAATAAATCGATAAATTGACTTACATTGAGAGGAATTTTTCGTTAGAGAAGCGGATTATATCTTCAATAAAGCAACACACACAAAATGTCCACAATGTTCATTATCTCGTTGCCTCGAACTTTTGGTTAACAATTATAATTAACAATTATATTTCATTAATTGAAAATATGGGGGTGGAGTTCACAATTGAGAAGAAAACTATGTGGAAACCAACATTTTTGGTCAAATGAATCCACACTCACATATTACAATTATGATTTCTTTTCTATTAATTTGATAATTTACTAAATTAAATTTACCTTAATGTTAATCCAGTTCACTTTATTTAACTTAGATCTTGAACCTTGACTCTGAAGGCGACTCCGATACATCGTCATCGCACTATTATTATTATAATTAAAAAATAAAAATAGACTAAATATGCATAATTTTAAAAGTAAAACAAATCATTTTATAGAATATTAAAAATGAACTTACGCTTCCATATATGAAACGAGATTAGGGCGATTTGAATAAACTCCATCCCGAGTTGGGTCCATAAAATACACACTTAATGTATTCATGTGTATGGCGACCAGCACCCAATGGTTCCTATATTATATTGAGAATATTAAAATTAACTGCAAATTTAGCATATATATGTGCAAATATTATAAACATGAATACAAATTTGAACGAAATGTTTATCACTAACCCCACATTTTGTTGGCCAAAAAATGAGATGATCGCTCCCAGTTTGATTTAGCATATGATTAACTAACCCATCCATGGTCTGTACCCTATCACCCAATATGCAAGACACTTGGGGGGAGACGAAGGAATACATTCCACTTGCTCGGACATCTCTGGAGAGATATACCACACCCAAATATCTTTAACCAACATATATACGCTAATTAATATTTAAAAAGAAAATTAAACTATACAGAAAGTGAATATTGAGAATTAGTATACACATACCTGAGGTAAAGGGCTATGGTGATTGCACTCAACCACTCGTCATTCAAGATTTTCAAAGACACATGTTCCTAAGGGTTGACGAATTCTTGGAAAGTATTCTCGATGAAAGTGAGCAAGCATGGGAAGCGTGTGACGATCTCTAAAAGCATTAGACGATACCATCCGGTGCACCCTAGAGTACATAATCATCGTGATCTAAGTCTCCGGTCATGGGATAACCTCCCATTAAAAGAAATTAGCGAGATAATGGGAGTCCCTCGTTCTCCTCTCCGACATCTTCACGACACCCCTCGATTTCTCTTTAGCCTTTTGTGGTGATTTTTCCGAGGCATTTGTGGTGTCGGCAGATTCTACAATTAATTTGCAATATTATTTAGAACCACAAATAAGATAATGAACTTTAATAACATATATTTTACCCTCATGGTGCTTTAGAGACCAAGTTGCTTTCGACCATTCGATGAAGTGCCCGAACCCATTTTTTCGACTATGGCGGCTTCATCGATTGGTTTTAACCATTATGAATCCTTTTGTCCGACACGGATACATCGAGTGTGACCCTCATGAAAACCGGGAGTGATGGGATGACCATGAATCATTCCATGGGAGTCGTGGGTCAAACGTTCCGTGGCCACCTTTGATCGAGATCCTCCAAATAAAAAGGTAGCAAAAAAAGATTTGGTCATTCGAATAAGATATTTAGTTTAAAATTTTAATACGCTAGTCTTTAATTAAAACAAATGTGAGACATGCATATCTGATACCTGAGAGACATTTTGAAGTGCTTCAATAAAGTCTTCCCTAGGATTAGCTGAAAACATAACATTAGCGACACTATGTTCACAGCTTGCTCCACTCGACGACATTCTGTGGCTCGTTCTTCTCTCGGACCTCAAATGTTCCACATCTTTAGACAACTTGACAACCTGTTCCGTTAGTATACCCACCATATTCATGGCTTGAAGACCAGGTGTCATCGCTAACGATGTCTTCATCGCTTATATCCAGGCACTCTCGTAGCGGTAGGGATGCTCCTGGCGACCTATAGCCCGTACAAACAGATCATCAGGGCCGATAATGCGGATGTCGTCGGGCGTCATGGTCTGAGATAGACGCTCCTGAATCACAAAAACAAAAAATTATGTTGGGAGAAATAATAACATGCGGTGGTTGCATAGAAAAATCCTGGCCTCTCCTCGCCTTTAAGGTCGATTCTTGGCTCAAGACCCCTCGTTCGCTCGATTAAAGGCATAGTTGCATGCCGCCCGTGGTGCCTGCTGCTAGGTATGGGTTAAGGGAATTAAAGTAGCACCTCACTACAAGTCCGGGCTTTTAGTCTAGTGGCAAGCGCTTGATCCTTCAAGTGGTATCAGAGCAGTGGTTCTACAGACCACTGGCTTTGAGTATCATCGATTCTTGAGGAAGAATCTTTGTGGTCATTTGAACAGATCTTGAAAAACCGTTTTTAAAACTCATTCATTTTTCCAAATTCACTCAGCATGGATAATACCTCTGGTATGTATCATGATTTGCCGAAGTTCTCAATTGATGAGTATGCAGATTGGGCCATATATATGTGCAACCATCTAGGTTCGATAAGCGGCAGAATGATGGAAGTCATTGAAAGAGGACCCATCATCATATATCATGACAACCCTACAGTTGGAGGAGATCCAGACTTTGCCACGGGAAGTCTTGTGCGAAAAAGCCCAGCCTTGATGGATGCAGAGGAAAGAAAGTTGTATACTCTAGATACAATCGCCAGGCATATAATCATGAAGACGATGGATAAAGTCACCAAGGAGAAGATAAAATATCTCAAAACTGCGAAAGCAATGTGGGATACTCTAGCTGAGATATGCGAAGGAAATGATCAGATCAAAGACAGCCGACTACAAGCCGAACTGGTGAAGTTCGAAAAAACTAAAGATCTTGATTAGACAATTTCAACGAGACCATCATCAGCGAGCTCGATGGAAGGATTACTATGTCGATAAATAAGCTACGAGAACTTGGTAGAGATGTGTCGACAAAGATATCAACTACAAGATCTTAAGATCTCACCAAGAAATGGGACATGAAAGTCACGGTAATCAAGGATTGCCAAGACATTTCAAAGATGAAGCCGAGTAGCTTGTTCCTAAGCCTTAAAGCTCACGAGTTTGACTTAATTGAAAGAGGGCAAGCAGATGAAGACGAGACGCCTGCTGAAGCCTCAATGTCTAAATCGAAATAAGAAAAAATTTATTTAAAAGCAACCAGCAGCAGATCGAAGGCCACTGAACCTGTTGGAAACATAATAAGTCAGGCAGAACAGATCGCTTTGCTTACCAGGAAACTTGAAAAATCAAATATTCAACTTGGTAAGTATCGCAGATTCTATAAAGATTATCAACATAGCAGAGAAAGAGATAGGAGATCAGCTGACAGATCTCCAGAAAGAACCAGATCTGATGATCGAAGAGATCACAGAGAAGAAAAGAAAAGAGATAATCTGACTGATGAGAGAAGAGATAACAGATTCGGATGAAGGAGTTCAGATTATTATCGAAAAGGAAGTCACCGATAGATCCTAGGACGGAATGACTCACCTGGAAGAAAAGGTTCCGTGGATCATGGAGCGTGTTTCAACTGTGAGAACCAGGTCACTACAGCGCAGATTGCCCAGACCTGACGCCAAAATAAAGAGAAGAAAAGCGGAACAGAAGAGAGCAACGTTATAGGGACATGAAAGCCATGGTCGTTGACACATCTGGAATTGATGATTCCTATCTGCCCTCTGAGGATTCTGGGTACTCATCTGTAGAAGACTTCTGGTCTCGATAAGTGAAAAGGATTCTTTGTTGACTTCTATGAGAATGAAGATCGATATTCTCTTGGATGACGATGAAATCTGCCTGATGGCCAAGGAGGACCAATCTGAGGTAACCTCCAAACCTTCTGCTTTGTCTGCTTTCACACCTGCTATTATTAGCACACCTGCTGGAGAGATTGACCTGCAGCTCTACTCTGAGCAATTGCTTGATGATCTCTCTAATGCAGTAGACATTTATGCTATAGTGGAAGCTGAGAATGACAAGCTAAGGATCAGAAATAATCAGCTTGTTAAAGAGAACGATCTCAGTAAAGCTACTGAACTGAAATCAGCTGAAACTACTCAGAAGGTAACTGAGGAACTTAACATTCTGAAAGTTAAATCTTCTGATCAGGAGAAGCATATCAAAGATCAGCTAGCAATCAACAAACAACAAGTTGATGACTTCAAAATCCTTCAAGCTAAATTTGATGAGCTATTCCGACTACATGAGAGTCTAAAATCTTCCGAGGATAGTTTGCGCAAGAAAATAGAGGTTTTCACAAAGTCATCTAAAACCGTTCAAGATATGAACACCTATTTTCGAACACCGACTAATAAGAAGGGACTTGGGTATGAGAACCCTTCCACATCCTCAAAAGCCCCGTTTGATTCACTTCAAAAAGGTGTAATCAAACGAGTTTCTGACAAAGATACACTAAAAGCTAAACTTGTATCTGGTAAGGGAAAAAGACCTGTTGAGCAAGTAAGGCAGGTGCCTAATCAGAAAGGGAACAGAAATGGACCCCAACTGGTAAAGCATCAGCCGAGGAATCAACAGAAGAACCCAGTTCTTCTGAAGAGACTTCAACCTGATCAACAGATTAGGTATCTGAAAAGACAACCTCTCAAAGGGAAATCTAATCTGAGACCCAATCAAGGTCAACTGCCGAATTAGCAAGCTATAGGTAAACTGCAAAAACCACCTATGACAAAAATATATGAATCTTTTGATGGTAGCAGTCGTACCTACCCTTATAATCAGAAACCTAGGGCTGCTGCACCTGAGCCACACTGGGTTAAAATAAGACAAACAACAAAGATAAATCCCAAGTCTTCTAAGTCACCCAAGGCTCACACGAATAATCATACTAATCAGAAAGCATATAAAGAGACGTATGGTTATGTTGATATGTATGGGAGACAAATCAGGCCTTCTGATCTAACTGATTACAATAGAAGTGCCTTGTTTGTATGGATCCCTAAAACCAACCCTAACCCCTCAGGACCCAATCCAAAAGGGGTACCTAAAGCCTGATTTGGTTGCAGGTTCTCGTGGGTCTGGCCAACAAAGGAGGTGTACAAGCAACTATCTGGTACATCGATAGTGGATGCTCAAGGCACATGACTGGAAGCAAACATCTCCTTAGCTCTTACATAGAACAAAAAGGCCCGCGTGTACTCTTCAGTGATGATAACTTTGGTTTTACCAGAGGATTCATAACCTTAGAGAATGATGATGTACAGGTCACTGGAGTCTCGTATGTCGAAGGTTTAAAGCATAACCTGTTATCGGTTTCACAATTCTGCGACAACGGATTCAGTGTTGAGTTCTTGACTGATCAATGCACTATCAAAAATCGAGCCACTCAACAGATCTTGCTAACTGGTTCAAGGAAAGGGACGATCTACATAGCAGATTGGAACAGTTGCCCAAGAAATGCATGCCTGATTGTTAAGAGTTCCAAAAGTAGCAGTTGGCTCTGGCACAAAAGAATGAGTCATCTGAACTTTAAAAAACTTAATAAGATAGCAAGGATGTAATTAGTGGAAGGACTTCCGAATGAGGTATTTTCTAAGGATCAGACATGTGTCGCATGTCAGAAGGGAAAACAGGTCAAAGCTTCATTCAAGGGAATCACGGATTAAGCATCAAGCAAGAGTATTGCACCGCTTCATATGGACCTATTTGGACCCGATTACACCCGATCGATCTCGTGACGCTTAAATATACTCTCCGTAATCGTGGATGACTATTCCAAGTTTACCTGGGTTATATTCTTACATAAGAAGAATGAGACGACAACAAAGATACCCGAGCTGCTCAAGAGATTACAAAATGATAAGGGTGTCAGTGTAGTAAAAATCAGATCAGATAAAGGTGCTGAAATTTACGAACTCTTTTTATTCCGATTTTTGCACTAAGTTTGGTATCTGAAGATGAGACATCACCGCAAGAACCCCACAAGAATGGAGTAGCGAACGGAGAAACAGAACTCTCAAAGAATTTTCGCCAAGACTATGTTAGCTGAACATGCAATACCAAGCCGTTTCTGGGCAGGAGCTATCAATACTGCATGCCATACTCAGAACAGATGTCTTCTAACTAAGGCTCACTACAAAACACCCTATGAACTGTGGAAGGGCAAAAAACCTTGTGTTTCTTACTTCCATGTTTTTGGGTGTAAGTGTTTCATACACAACAATGGGAAGAGTCAGTTGAAGACTTTTGAGGCGAAGTCGGATGAGGGTATATTTTTAGGATATTCCTCATCTAGCAAGGCTTTTTCGGGGTTTACAACAAAGTAACCCTAGTTGTGGAAGAAACACCCCATGTAGTCTTTGATGAAACATCTTCTGAACAAGAGAAATCTGCCTTAGAACAAGAAGTACCAGATCAACCAAGACACGATGCACAAAAATGGATCATTTAATGATCAAGGAAAAGGATCGAGAACTCGTAACGGTATACATTCGGATCTAGTTGATTCACCAGTCAATCGGATCCTAAGGTACGAACAACTGTCGATGAAGAAGTTCGGTACAAACCGAGCGAAATAGTTTCAATCGAACCATCCGGTTCGGTGGGAACACTGAAGTTTCCGAGAACGGACATCAAAGACATGATGAGTCCAACATCACCGAGACATGTTCTTATCAAGTGGATCATAAATCGCACCACTCCCAATCACTAGTAATGAACTATTATCGAAATGGATGATGTTCTCTCCAAACCGGTTTTAAATCGAATAGAAGGACACGGATAACCGGTCATCCAACCGATCGATCATCGGAGACCCATCCGATAGAGTTAAAACTAGACATCGTTGGTGAAAGTGTCATGTATTCTTTGTTATCCGCTCTATGAAGGAACCAACAACAATAGAGGAGTTTCTACAAGACGCAAGTTGGATTCTAGCCATGCGGAGGAGAGGAATTTGGAGCAGTTCGAGAGAAATCAAGTTTGGGAATTGGTGGACGGACCAACTCATCAAGACGTAATTGGCACAAAGTGGGTATTCAAGAACAAAGAGATGAGAAAAATGTCATAACCGGGAATAAGGCAAGATTTGTTGCTAAGGGGTATTCACAATCGGAATGAATTGATTATGATGAGACCTTTGCACCGATCGCCGCTTTAGAAGCCATTCATTTGTCAAGCTTCGGCATATGCTTCCCATAGAGGGTTCACTTTGTGTATCGGATGGGCGTAAATAGTGCATTCTTAAGCGGGGTACTAGAATATGGACAAAGGAGGAAGTTTATGTCGAACAACCTCCGTGCTTTGAAAAGGGCAACCAAGTGTACCGATTTAAGAAAAAGCTCTTTATGGTTCGAAACAAGCTCCTCGAGCTTGGTATGATACACTCTCTCGGTTCTTGATAAGCGGTGGTTTCACTAAAAGGCGATGGACGAGAACCTTATTTCAGAATAGAAGATGGAGAAGATATTACGATGGTTTGATTTACGTGGGCGACATCATCTTGGATCTCCCAACAAGAGTCTATGTGAAAGATTCAGCAAGCTGATGCAAGGGAAGTTCGAGATGTCCATGATGGGTCAGATGAGTTACTTTCTGGGTCTACAAGTTAAGCAAAGTACAGAAGGGATATTAATCTACCAAGCAAAATACACTAGGAGTTTATTGGCTAAGTTTTGAGTTCAAAAAGCGTATGGAAGCCGAAATTCCTATGTTATTTGGATTCAAGATGGATCCGGATGAGGATGGTCGTAAAAACCAATCAGAAAGAATATAGGGCTCTCATTGGATCTTTACTATACCTGACTGCCAGCAGACCAGATATCACTTTTGCAGTAGGTGTATGTGCCAGATTTCAGGCAAATCCAATGCAAAGTCACCTAGAAGCAGCTAAGCGGATTCTTAAGTATCTGAAGGGGACAGTAAACCTTGGTTTATTTTACCCATCGATGATAATCTAGAGCTTAGTGGGTATTTCGATTACGATTATGGAGGTTGCAAGATTGACGGGAAGTCAACCTCGGGGAACATGTCGATTTTTAGGAAATAAAAACCGATCTCGTGGTTTTCAAAAAAGCAAACATCGATTCACGACATCTACTACTCTTGAAAGAATAATATATGGGCTGCGAGGAAGTCGTTGCTCCTAACCGCTCGCTTAGTTAGTCGCCAGATGAGGGATTATAACATTGTAGCTAAGAATGTACCTATATTACGTGGCGATAATAGTCTTTATTGCAATCACTCAAAATCTCGTTTCTACATACAAGATGCAAGCATGTGGATGTCGGACACCATTTTATAAGAGATCATGTTGAAAAGAAGAATATCGAATGGAAAAGATTCATCTTGATACGTGATCTCCCAAAAGTCGATATTCTAACCAAGCCACTAGCTGAGATCAGATTCAGAGAATTATGCAATGAGCCAGAGCTTCTGGATCTTGGAGAAAAAGCACCTAAAATGTTTGATGGACTGATCTCCAGAACCAGCTGGTTAAGAGACTAACCAGGTTAAGAGGAATCAGTTGAGTTTGGTATCTCAACTGATCAGAAGATCAGTCAAGGAACTGATATGATAAGGCAATCAGATTTACGGATTATCAGATATAAGGAACTGATCAGAATTAAGGATTATCAAATTAAAGGAACTGGTCAGATTAAAGGATTATCTGATTAAATCAGTTTAGTTATTTCATACTTTGTAAGTCGATTAAGCTGATATTCAACAAGCAAGGATTCACAAGATTAAAGCTTACATCGCATAAGAAAACAGGAAATTTACACAACAATGGAATAATAGAAATTTTCATTGATAAAGACCCGAAGGTCAGATTTACATTACAAGTTATAAGTACAAAAGGACCCGGAGGTCAGTACATAAGCCATAAACCCTAAACCCTAAACCTAACCCTAGAAGGGGGGGAGAGAGAGAGATTTTAAGATCTGGTGCTCCCATTTTCCCCCACTTAACCAGGCTTTGAAATAATCTTAAAGCCACCCTCAGAGCTTCGGAGTTAGGAGCGAGAGCGGCGTTGAAAGGATTTCTAAGCCAGGAGCCCTTAGACCTGAAATCAATGGGCTCTCCAGCTGTTAAATGGGACACAAGTGCCAAGAATGTGATCAAAAGATCATATGGGCACATGTGTCACATGCAAAAATTGAGTTGATATACGAAGATCAGCTGTTGTCTGATCAAGATCGTATATCAAACTCATGTTCTATTTCAGACTGAGTCTGTTGATGCTAATTCCGTCATCTCGATAGGCACACAAGGTGCATACAGTTAGGAGAAGTGTCTTCTCATTTGCGATAGCTGATCCGCCGCCTCGGTGGTAGAGAAGCTTGGCAATAATTGTATGTGTAATCTTTGATGACAAAAAAGATAATAAAGGGACACACGGGGTTGATTTGAGAAATTTGGAATCATTGAAAAAGGGGTAAAGTTTTTTTTAGGAAGTTTTAGGAAATAAGGGTTCACCGAATACATGATTTACAAAAAGAAGATAAGTATGGTGAATGGGTTATGTTGTGTAAATCATTGGCCCAATTTATAGAGGCCAAAACAAGGGTGCAAATGCAAATTTGATTTCTCAAAGCCTTTTAGAGAAATTTGCATCACAAGGACGCGTGTAGGAAACACGCTGCCCGATAATTGGATAAATTTCTGGCGATTTGACATTACTGAAAGTATCCGCACTATTATTACACATGTCAAATCGCCGACTTAGGGAATCGAGACTACTATTCAATTCTTCAAGAACTAAGTTTTGGCGGTAACACTTATCCCAAGAATTGGCTTTGGTCCGAGTAGAATCAGATTAGGTCAATTGAAATCGATTAGATAAGAGATCGATCGATGAGGAAGATCGGTTGAGTATGATACCTCAACAAATCGATATATCATCAATAAGAAATCGTAAATAATTGAGTTGAAGGGGAACTTCAACCCGACCGGAGGAGGATCGAGAAAAAAGGAAAATCGATTTGAAAGTGAAGCGGATTAGTTGAAAAGGACAGTTGGGAAATTATAAGGATTAGGCAGAAAACTAAGATCTACAAGTGGAATCAACATCTACGAAAGTGGTATTGATCGATTACAATATCACCAACCGGAATCGCTTTTTTATTTCCTTGTTTACTGATTACTTATCTGATATTATCTGATAATATTTGCCTTTACTGTACACACTACTTTTGTGACGTATATCCTGCAAAATATTTAATGCGGACGTGGGGTACTTGTATTAATTGCCACAAAATGTACTTTTAAATCCAAAAGGCAATCGTACGTGCTTTTCCTGACCACACGATCAAAACCGCTCAATCTGGATCATTTAACCTTTTCAAACGGTTGATCTTCTAATCTCGATTTTCCCTCCTTCATCCTATAAGTTTCATCAAAACCCTACCAGAGTTTTCTTCTTCTCAAAATTCTTGCGATTTATTCTCTGAAAACTCAAAATTACCTTTCTGCGATTCAAAGTGTTTTCTTGCGATTCAAACTTATTTTCCAAAAAACAGAATCTGGTAATTTCTGGTTATTTGATGAATTTATTTTCCAAAATCCATTGATCACATAGATTTCGTCAATATATGTTATTCTGTGATATGCCTTATCTTTTCTTGGTATCCGTATGTGTTTATCGATTACTAGGCCTGAGAATAGGTCTGATAATCAATACATGATATCTTTATGATTATGCACAATTTTAATCGAGTCTATCTTGTTGTAGATGGCTACTCACGGAATGGGAAAGATTATGTGCAACTATGCGGATCTGGCAACAAAAATTGTCGATGACAAATTCGTACAGTTTGGTGTTACGCGGGATCCAGAATCCATGGAGGTTGAACAAATTCTGAAGAAAGGAGGTCTTGAAAAATTATGTCTTTGCTCCAACGCAATCGAAAGAATGCAAGATGAAGCACTTTCAATTCTTAAGGAATTTGAAGGTGGATACGGACAATTCTGGAGATGAACTGATTTCTTCAGTTAACGGAGAGGAGATCAGACTGTCGAATGCTGACATATCCCGTCTGTTCAGCTTACCCAAAGGAAGAATCTCTCCTACTCACTACAGGGAGAATGAAGATGAGCTGATCAGAAATGAACTCTTCAGAGAGGCTGACAAACACCAGACCGCAGGTTTTGTCAGACCTATGTTAAAAAGGAAATACCGACTGTTGTTTGACATACTGTCAAAAACAATCATGGGTATTTCGTTCAGCCCAGATGCTCTAACATCCGTAAAAATGTACAGCATGGCTGCGATAATCGATGAAGCCAAGAATATCAATTGGCATGGCTTCCTGAAGGCCATTCTGCTCCAAGAACATGAAAATTTTGGAGTTAATGATCGTAGGCAAGTCTATCTGAAGAAGAGAATCAGCAATCTCAACAAGGTTGCAGTTATTCTGAAGGACAAAATGCCAAATGCCGAATGAGATCAGAATGGACTGAAGTCCTACAAGGCCTTCCTCACAACCACATCTGCTATATATGGGCCACCTGATGATGATATGCGGCCCACCCCTCCAAAGGTGAAGAAAGGAAAGAACAAGGAGGCAGCCACGTCTACACCAGATGCTCCCCAAAAGAAGAAGAGAAAACTGGTAAAGGCTCAGGAGAAGAGGCCGAAGAAGGCAAAACAGGCCTCCATGACTCTGTTTCTGGAAGACGAGTCAGATGAAGAAGGAGTGCTAGAGCAACCTGATGCGCCTCAGAAATCAGCCGAAAAATCACAGGCAGGCTTCTCAAGTTGAGGGCTCGCCAGAACATTCTGAGGGAAGAGCGAGAGACGAACGATCTCCTTCTCCTCAATCTCGAGCTGATTCACCACTCAGACTTCTGGCTGCTGAGCATATTTCTCCTTCTCCTTCACCTGCCCGCGAACCTGAAAGTTCATCAGTTCGCGAACCAAAAAGATCACCTGCTGTAGAGCCGGACGTAATTGCTTCGAAAACAGAACCTCTGCAGATTCAACCAATCAGCCAACTTCCGCCTACTCAAGCACCACCAGAACCCTCTACATCTCATCAACCGGAATCTGGTCGATCTGAACAGATAATTCCTGAGTCCAGATCATCCAAGACCATCACCGGGAAAATGGTCAGAATGCAAATTGAACGAGATATTGATGAGCTGTATCCAGAGCTGGTAGCCCATCCTGTTATTCGAGAGGAAGTAATGGAGATCCTCATCTGGAAAGATCTCCGGTTAAAGAGTTTCTCAGATTTTATGATGATTATAGAACAAATGGGAGGTGCTGATGAATTCACAGATTTTGATTTCGACATGAAGAAATCTGCTCAAGTAGGATCACCAGCTGAGCTGATAACTGCTGAATCGATCAAAGCTCTGATCCACAGGAAGCTGGGATTGACTGAACAAGGTAAACTGGAGCCTGCTGAAGAAACTCCTAAAGCAGATGATCCTATGAAGGATGTGGGAGTTGCCGATGATAGTGGAACTGGTGCTGCAGTTCATGACCAGCCACTGGAGGCGCAAACAACTGAAAGAGATCAGGTAACGCAAAATATTCCTACAACTCACATCACCGCTGATCAACTTCAGGAGATCAGATCGTGTCTTAAAGATCTCCTGAAAGAAGAAGTCGAGGGAGTGTTGGCTAATCAACTTAGCAACACAATAACTGATCAGAGGCAGATTGGCCTCAAAGAAATAACGGATCAACGGGAATCGGCTATTTCCCAGATTGAGGCAATTAAAGATCAGTTCTCTCAAACTGTGACCAACCTGACTGCTGAGTTTAAAAAGACAGTTGATGACAAGCTAGTCCAGGTTGATCAACAACAAGTTTCTCTTCTGATGGTCACTGAAAAGCTAGAAATGACTGAAGAGAAACTTGACAAACTAATTCTTACCCTCTCTACTGCCGTGGAATCTGTCAAGACTGAGCTGATCTCGAAGATTCAAAGTATATCTGCTCAAGCTCAAGGTTTATCTGTTGAAGATCTTAACAAGGCGATATCAGTCAGCTTTGGATCTCTGACTTCCCACCTCAAAGCTCTTTTTGATCAAACCAAAAGGGGAAGGATGATTGAGAAACCAACCGACACTATCGAACAATGAGACAACATGATTTGACGGTTGAATCTTATGGACAAAGACTAGACCATCCGGATCTTTTTTTTGCTAACGAAATTTCGAAAAAAGATGGAAAAGTCAAAGGCAAGAAAGTTAGGCTCTTGGTCTTTGGGACATCACAACTTGTACTATCACTCGGACTAAGAAAGTCACAAGAAGACAACTAGCCAAATACAAAGCCGATAAGAAATCGGGCCGAGAAACGGGCGTCCAAAGAGCGATTTCTTTGAAGAAGCCCGAATAAGTGAAGAAGAAAAGAAGGGAAAAAAAAATTGGCAGAGGCGTAAGATCTGTAGAAAAAAAAGAAATCTGATCGAGGGCAAAGAAAGGAAAAGTTGGAAAATCTGGACGTAACCTCGGTTGCCAAAGAAGAATTGATGAGATCATTCAAAAACCGCCGCGACATCTCTTTGAGAGGTTTGAGGAATGGGATAAGATCGTAAGTGAATGGCTTCGGATGCTTTTGTTCTAGATCTTGTTCCACAAGAAGAATCTCCGGATGCGAATTCCTCAACCGGTTGGAAAACAAATATCCGTTTTTTCCAAGTATCCGGAAAATGAGGCCAAAATAATCAATGTAAAAATATCTCGCCAA
This sequence comes from Stenogyne calaminthoides, assembly GCA_037126765.1. NCBI lineage: Eukaryota > Viridiplantae > Streptophyta > Magnoliopsida > Lamiales > Lamiaceae > Stenogyne > Stenogyne calaminthoides. Next base: position 24,197,362 of record JBBCBC010000026.1, on the reverse strand, counting down.
GAGTATGATGTGATGGATTACTCGAAGAAGGCAGATGGCTCATTTGACTGACTGACATTTCAAAGGTTCTATTTTGACATCCTGAGCAAAGCGCAAGATAATCGATCCTCAGCAGATCAATGATGTCAAATGGAAACTATACCAGATTTTCAACATCCCTCAAGATCAAAGAGAAATGCCAGAAGGATACAAGCCAAGAGAATGAAGAATCAGAAAACTACTTAGGATCAGCTGCTTTTTAACTCAAACTTTTCTGATGTAATATGTAATCGACAAATCTAATGAAAGAAAAGTTTATTTTCTGATCCTAAGACAAAATCTCATTGTCTTCTGATTATATGCTCTTTATTGTTTTATACTTATCAACTGTGCTTGGTTTCTCAAGTGTTTTGGTTTCATCAAAAAGGGGGAAATTGTTGGGAAATTTAGAGTTTTGATGAAAGTTCTAAAACACATGTAATAGGACCAGTCAGACCTGTTAGCTGACTGATGTTTTTATTACCAATTATTAGAATACCAGTTGATAATTATTGTATAGAACAACAGATGTAGAAGATAGGTCACATATTGAGGGGGAACCTCAATATGTATAGTCAGATCAAAAGAACAACTGATATCAAGATGGCGGAAAGGCAAGGGAAGAATAGAAGATCAGATCGATCTGATAAAGTCAGATATCCCAGCTGAAGTCATAAAGTTCAAATTCAGAAGACTTGAAGATCAGATGACTTCCAGAAGATCAGACCAGAAGACCTACATCAGCCGAGTCTGCTAGTTGAAGCTAAGTCAATCGGCACCGAAGACTCTATCGTAGATCGATCGGTTAGGATCGACAAGTTTCACCAGTGAAAACTGATGTTTCACCAAATCATACGTCGATGACCTGAACAAGAAGAATGTCAACCTTAGTTGGTAGAACAACACTGAAAAGTGCTTCTGTTAACCAATAAGAACAAGACACGTATGATCGGAGCCGGCAATTACGGGATTTGGTGCTGCTTTCTCTAACGTCTATAAAAGACACTATTCACGCTTTCGGCCATGCCGTTTCACGAAAGACGCCACATCAATCCCGCAAGTCTACCAAATATAGCCAGAATTCAAATTGCTCTCCAAAGGCTCTTTGATTTCGAGGTCTATAAATATGGGATTACTCTCTTGAGTGAAGACACGGAAACTATCAAGAAGCTCAAGCTATAATCAAATTTCAAAGACGAAGAACACAAACTTGAAGATTATTTTCTGAGTGTTCATCCCATAGTTCTTAGCACAAAAATCTTTTCATCTAGCTGATAGACTACTTAAAAAATAGGAAAGATTTCAAAGTTGGAACCAAAACAATCTTACCCAAAACCCAAAGTTAGGTTAAGTTGTTTAGCAAGATTTCAGACTAGGGTTTCTAGTTCTGATTTCTGGGATCGGTTGAGTGAGAACTCTTTAAATATCTGTTGGTGTACTGTGTTGGACTAACACAATAATCTAAGTCCAGTTGGTTTAGTTGGTGCCCCTTGTGATAGGGAAGAGTGGACGTAGGACTGGTTTGTCCGAACCACTATAAATCTTGTGTGCATTTACCTGCTTTGATTAACTGTTTTACACAATCGCACACAACCTATTTAAAGTTGCATACATATTCTAAGTTAAGATCAGCTAGCACCAAGCTTCTGATCTGATCAAGTTTGACACTTTAGTCAACTGGTTGAAAGACTGACTTTGGAATCTGATTTATTAAAACTGGTTTTTCACACGGGTAAAATTTAGCTTCCGCACAATCAGTTAAACTGGTAGATACCGAACTGATCTGCCTTCAGGCAATTAGTAAGTTAGATATCAGTCCAAACTGATTCACTTGCACTCTGATCAGGCTAACTGCAATCACACCTGATCTGCACGCAAAAAGTTTTCAGAAGTCTATTCACCCCTCCCCTCTAGACTTCTACCCTCACAAAATCCGTTCGGGACCTACAAGTGGTATCAGAGCACAGGTCACGGGTTCGAGTCCCCCATGACGCAAATAGTGGTATGTTTGGCGAAAGTCAGGCTACTGCTAGGGGGGGGATTGTTGGGAGAAATCCTAGCAGTCTCCTGCCTTTAAGGTCAGTTGTGGCTCAAGACCCCTCGTTCGCTCGATTAAAGGCATAGTTGCATGCCGCCCGTGGTGCCTGCTGCTAGGTATGGGTTAAGGGAATTAAAGTAGCACCTCACTACAAGTCCGGACTTTTAGTCTAGTGGCAAGCTCTTGATCCTTCAGATTATTATTTAATTATTTATTTATAAATAATAGTTTGTAATTGAAAGATAAATTAATGGATAAATTACAACTTCTTCGATGATGCGCTGTGCACTGGGATCGTGAATATTCCTGTCTCGACCCTTTTTGGTAGTCTGAAATAAGTCGAAACGGGTAACAATAGGCTCACTCTCTCCAGTTTTTCTTCTTTCTTCTTTCTACGATAGTGATGAACGTGTCCCTTTATTAGATATATTAAAAGTGAATATATAAAAAAAATTAAAAGTTAGGATTTTGATCTCACCATATTTTCTCTTATTCGTGCATAACCTTTGTTCGAGCCACGATATCGCGCCTCCATCGACTTGGCTTGATCACGATTTTTATTACTTCGATTCTACAGTATAATAGAAATATGATAAAAACTGAAAAACTATATGCATTAGAAATTGAGGAAATGACATTGATTAATTTTACCTGGAAATCATCCTCCATAGCTCTGCTCACAAACTCCTCCCAGTATGGAGCCACCATAGGGCTATTCTGATACGCCGGAGGCGGACTAGTCGAGTAAAAACCAGTTTTCGGATCTCGTGTGTTACTTCTCAACCAAGTCCAAAAATTCTTGGCCATTACTCCAGCTTGCGACAATATTTGCTTCTTCTTTGTGTGGTCAAGACCTCTGAATGTAGTCTATACGCATATAACATAACAATTTAGTAAATTTAAGAGTCATACTACAACTTTCAATAAATATATAATTAACATACCGTAAGTTCGTCTTTCCTTCAAAGGAGTCAGTTTGGGGCTACGCCAGTCCTTGGCTGGCAACACGATAGGAATCACGCTCCTGACTGCAGCTCCAATGTAGAAGGACAACGACTCACTCTCTTTTCCTATTGTCTGTCCAAACTCATTGAACGATAACTGCAATAACATAGTATTTAATTATGTTCAACGATCAATCAATATATTTATCGATTTCAAACTGTTCAATTGTAATAAAATCACCTGAAGTGTTTTCCCCTTGCTACGAGCTCTCTTAATAGATGACATGGTGACTATACCCCGAGTGCGCTTCTCCCCGGAGCTGCTAGTGGTGGTGGGAGCATCAGTGCCACACTCTCTCAAGTCATCAGGATGCTGTCGATCATATGCACCATGATCATATGCGCCATGATCTCCATCAGAATATCCATCATCATCTCCATCATCTCCGGGATATGGCAAACGAGACATGATCTTGTAAAGCAGAAGAAATAACATTTAATAAACAAAAAACAAACAATATTCAAAACTATGCTTAAATCCTCACACAAGCATATTATCAAACACCTTGAGTGGATCAATTGTTCATATCTAAATTAGCATAAAAAATCAAGCCAAGCCACACAATATATATTCATCTCTAACAAGTTGTTCATCTCTAACACTAACAACATTAATCCTAATAAATTAACACTAATTTATGTTTAAATCCTCGCACAAGCATATTATCAAACACCTTGAGTGCATCAAACACCAATATATATACAACAATATACATACACCAATACATACAACATGATATATATACACCAATATACATATATACACCAATATACATGATATACATATATACACCAATATACATACACCATACATACAATTAAACAAAGCCACACAATATATATATATATACAAATAATTAACAATATATAAACCAAACATCAATTGTTCAACTAACAACAATTAATCCTAACAAATTAGCTAATTAATCAAACCAAACACAATTATATAAACATTTAATCCTAATATATATATATACATACTAACATATATATACATATACACAATATTAATTCAATATATATATATATATACTAACATATATATACATACATATATATATATATATAGAAAAGAAAAATTACCTATGGAAGGAGAAAGCTAGGCGGCAGCGGCAGCGGTAGGGGAGCTTGGCAACAAGGCGACGGCGGCGGCGGTAGGGGAGGACGCCCGGCGGATGGTTCGATTAGGGGGAGAGGGAGGAGGAGGCTAGGGCTTCTGGTTTGCGATTTGGAGCTAATGAGAAGGCGACGGCGGCGGTGGAAGGGGAGAACGCGCGGCGAAGTTCGATTTAGGGTAGAGGAAGGAGGTCGGGCTTCGATATCAGCTGCAGGTTTAATTCACGATTTGGGGAAAATTTCCTTTGGTTCGCGATTTGGGTGTATATATATTAATTATCCGACCTCTTGGACAGCGATTCCGAATCGCTGTCCAAACTATGCCCTTGGACAGCGGTTCAAAACCGCTATCTAAAACATTTGCACAACAGTTCTAAACCGCTTTCTAAGTGTTGTACTTGGACAACGGTTTTGAACCGCTGTTTTTTTTTTTTTTTAATTTTTTTTAATTAAAACCGCTCTTCAAGCTGTAGCTTGGAGAGCTGTTTGAAAAAAGGGTTGTCCAAGTGCAGTGTGCAAGCTTAAATGTGTAGTAGTGAAACTTTTGAATTTTGTGCTCTCTATGATATGAGATTGATTATGAAATTAGGTATTTTATTTGTTGTAATTTGAAAGATTCTAGTTAATGTGTTATTTTGTAGGAATGATATGTATGAAGTTAGAAGTATTAGTTAAAAAATATAGAAAAAAATGAAATTGAACATGCGGAGCGGGTTACGGGTTGGCAAAAAATCTGGCGGAGCGGGTTTAGCCAAACCCGCCCCATTATCATCCCTATCGGTTACAATATCAAGATAACTCCATAGTTAAAAGATATATATCCAATTTCACTTAGGTCCCGTTTGGATCACGTGATTGATCGGGATAAGCCAGGATTAGAATTTTAATCCCAACTAATTTACCGTTTGGTTTGTGGGATGAGGGTCCATGATATGCTTCAACCCAGATAGAAAATGTTTCAAATGATCCCTCCATGGAGGGATATGACAATTTCATGTGAAAGGTGGGATAGAACATATCCAAAATGCAATATTATAAATTGCCCTTCTGTTGTTTGAATAGATTTATAAGAATGAAGTGTGTTGTTTCAATTTAATTTCAGGGTGTTTATGACATTTCAATAGGTATCTCATCTAATCCTTCACTTTAATCCTACAACCAAAACACATATCTTGATTCAAACAAATTCAGTCCAATCAATCCAATATTACTCAATCTCACTCAATCTTATCACACTTAGTCAATCCAATTCCGTGAATCAAACACTCATTTAAAGATACGTGGCGTATTCAAGGAACATGTAGCAGCTACAATTAAGAAAAGGTCGTAACGGCGATTAAACTACAAATAGAGGATGCACATGTATAAATCGTGTCGTAATGAAGAAGTTCTAGTTAAAAAGGTTTTTTAGATATTCCGTAACTTGTCTATTGCATGTTTAACAAATTATTTTTTTCGACTTAGTTTTTCATTTTTAAAAATTTATTCCCTTTTGATCTCAAAATGGTTGAAAAATCGAAAATTTAGGGCAAATTTTGGACAAATTTTTAATACTGAGACAAGATTAAAAAGGTTAATTATCTTGTGACCGAATTTGGAGAGTAAACAAGTTGCAAGACCCAAAAACTTTTTAACTAATGAAAAACCATACATACGTTACCGAAAACCATCGGCAACCCAACAACAGGAGATTATTCCCTTAATTCCCTTCATATTCCGACAAGGTTCGTTTTATGTTGCGCCTGATTCCACCCTATAATTCTAACTTGCATGCAAAACAAAAAAGGAAAATTCAGGTCAATTTGTGTTTGCTAAAATATCTGCTCCATATCAATACTATTTTTTATTCCTTTACATTTTGCACTGTCAGCATTATATGATGGAAGTCGGCATCCATGTAAACCGCACTTTGCCAAAATATAAAAGATATGTGCTAGAACGATAAAAATTGAAAAGTAAATGCTAATTAAGATTCCTTATTAATTTGGTCAATTTACATATATATATAGGCAAAATGCATCTCTAAACTATTATTTTTTATTTTGAAATATTTTTAAACTATTTTTTTGTTTTAAAAAGCTCATAAACTATTAATTTTTGTTTCGAAAGGTATTTAAACTATTTTTTTATTTAATGAAGTCCCTAAACTTTGATTTTAATGTATTATTTTTCCATTTTGCAAAGATTTTGATAATAATTGGTGTTGTCCAGATATATCTTTGAATAACTAACAAACTTGTGTTGTGGCTATTGTGACAGGCATAGCTGCTATGGAAAGAAAACAAGAGCGTAGAGCTAATGGATGAATGTTTGAAGGACACATTTGTGGAGTCTGAAGTGAAGAGATGTATCCATGTCGGATTATTATGTGTTCAGAATTTTGCAGAAGATCGGTCAGTCATGTCATCAGTGCTTTTCATGTTAGAAAATGACGGAGCTATTTTGCCTGAACCCAAAGAGCCTGGTTTTTTCATTGGAAGAGATTCCACTCCTGAAAGAAATGTGGCATCGCCAAGTCCGATGTCTGAGAGAAATACAATCACAATAACTGATTTGGAGGCCAGATAAAGGTAAGTCTATCCAAACCCGTGACAGAGTTCAACCAAGATAGTGTAAGGTTTAAAAGTGTTTAAACTCTTGACATTATATTTGGAGAAAGATGCTGCTTTTGAGAGACGATTTCAGCAGGTTTATGTAACAGAGCGTAGTGTGCCTGATAACGATCCACATTTTAAGGGGATTGAAGGAGAATCATGTTGCCAAGATTCAGGATAGAGCTCTTGTAGTTGCTACTGAATGTTATCAAGATGCACATTCTCACCATCCATGCACATCTTGAGGGGTATCAAGGATAGAATTCAAATAATGCTTTTATTTGAGTAATGGTGAACTAATACTTTTCCTTTAGGAAACTGATACTCCTAAGGGAGCCAGGTTGTTATCCCAACAGCTAGTTTAGCTGAAGTTCTGTTTTCTCTCTTTTCGGTTGTAACTTCTCTTAGCCGACTTTTCCTCTCTTCTTTTCTATATAGATAGTTTAGACTTGAGAATGATTGTGATTAATAATTTGTTCATAAAATGTTCTATTTACTCATTTTCTTCTTAGGGCCGCTTGGAATGACTTGGAAATGGTAATAGTAATAGGTATCATTCAGGGATCAACCACTAAGAGTTATTGATAGTATTGTTATTGCTTGATTAGATTATTAACAATGAATATCATGTAAAGTGAGTTGTGTGAGTGGGATTAATCAATTGTTTCTTCTATTTTCATTACTTGTGTATCAAAACTATCAAGCAACATCAATAGAAATAATTTTCATTACTCACTTACATCACCCCCAACAAGTAGCCTTCAAAGTTTCAGTTCATATATTTCACAACAATCACTAACGACAATATCCATAAAACTATAAAAGGATAACAGTTTTTTTAGGGGGAGCAACCAATATATACGAAACACACGTAGGCCACGCCGTGTTTGTTTTCAGTCTGGGGGATCCGAGTGGGGGATGGGCCTCCCCATCCTGACCATTTTTCAGATATGCACATTCAATGCTTCATTAAAATATACATTTACTCCTATTATATACTTATATTTTGAAACTATCACATCATTACTTTTCTTGCATCAATTCATTCATTTTCATAATTTTCTTACAATAATTTATTATCTCTCATACTTTTTTTATATTTTTCTTCATATAATCGTTAACTTTTATTAACAATAATATAATAATACATTATCGTCTTAAAAAATATTGATTTGACATAAATATTCATCCACCCTACCACATCCAACCCAAAACAAATCATGGTTGACACTGCTATGCATAATCAGGGTTGGTTTAATAATATTTTGGCATGAATTGTATTTTAAAGTATGGCTATCATTCTTCGTCATTTCTTGTTCCGTACAAATTAAAAGATTAAAGATAACATAAAACACTTATTTGAAAAATTAACAAGGTATAGTGTACAACATATTTTGTTGTAGTTAAAATAATTCAATTATTATGTTACAACTAATTACATAAATACAACTCGTACAGTAATTTTAGGAACAAAATATTAATTGAATAAGTATAATTAAGTTGCTCAATAACTCATTTTTCAATTGATAGCACAGCTAATCCGCTTCTGAATATTGTCAAAAATAGAGTTCAAACTTGAAAGAGCGGCACACATTAAGAGGGTGTTTTTAAACACTACTAGTATTTTTCCAGTCCGTGCGTTGCACGGAAGTTATTAATTTTTACATATTTAATTAATTTAATACTCAATCCATTCCAAAGTTGTTTTATCCATTTTTTTCAAAAGGTTCATCCCAAACTTACTTACCATTTTTTTATAAAATGCATGAAGTAATTACACCATTTTTAATTAAACATCTTTTACATCTATGTCAAAAAGTTATCTACTTTAATAATAAAGTAAAATAAATTTTATTTTAATCAAAAATCATTTTTACTTTAAAAACTAATAAATCCATTAAAAGTTCAAAGGGTAAACGACTTTGCGGAGGGATTATTATATACTTTTAGTATCCTTTAATTTGTAGATTATAATTAATCTTTTAGATATTAATTGATAATTAACCATGATTCTTTTTTAGTCAAAAATATATTAGTAAAAATAAATTTTAATATTTATTGTTATCCTCAAAGTTCAACTGCAAAATATCCTAAAACTTAGAGTATCACATTACCATTTCACAAATTATTTTTTTAAACACTACTTATTAAGTATAAGTGGTTCCCATTTTCTAATTTTTAAACACGAATATAGCAGCTTGTTTTATTTTTTAAAATAAATGTAAAACGACAATAATCGTTTGTTAAATAAAATAGCATTCAAACTTTTAAACAAAAACAATGTAGGAAAAAAAAAACAAATCATAAAATAATTCAAAAAATCAAAATATTTCGGAACACTTCTTGAAATACAACATTCTTTGTTGTATTATGTTCAGAACTGTCATTAGTACACAACATAATCCTCAAACCACGTCGACTATCAACCCTCGAAACTGTGACGTAAAGCTGGTCATGGCTAAACAACGGGTTCTTAAGAAATACTCCAACATGAAAAAATGATTGTCCTTGACTTGTATTTATTGACATAGCATACGAAACAATCAACGACAATTGTCTGCTTGTAAACTTGAACGGTAACCTAGTATCGGAAGGAGTCAGTGAAAATTAAGGTATCAATGCTAGTTCACCAGCGCTGCTGCCAGTAGGAACTTTATCTTCGATCAATCCATCACTCAACCCAGTGACCACCAACCTACAATAAAAAAAATAAATTATAAAATTAATCTTAAAAGAAATGGTAAATATTTGTAAAAAATAAATTTAATTAAAAACTAAAAAGTTTACCTGGTTTTATTACATAATCCCCTTGAATGATCTATATTTCTGAACAACATAACAGGCGTTCCAACTTTGAGATTAAGTTCATGGTCGGGCACACCGGAAAATTTCAAAGTGTTGAGGAACTCAGGAGTATGAACATCAGCAAGAGAATCAAAATTGGAATAAGACCTGCAAAGACTATCAGAACTGAGATACTTGCGATACTCCTTTTGATTTAACCGAACCATGTAATCATTAATAGATTTAACAGCGTCAAGTGTCGGCGCAAGTATAGCTCTGTCCTGTAAAAATTCATGATCGCACATCCTCGATTTAAATCTGAATAAATACAATCAACTATAGAAGCAATTGGATCATCACCACATTTCAACAAAATATCATCAGGAACGATAATATCTGAACCATAATCAGTTTTTGTCCCTATACTTCTATCAACAACTGATTCGATCCATTCGGAAAATAATTTCATTTCGTTCATCCCCTAAACCAATTGAATTGCATCAACCTCATGTTTCTTCTCAACTTCAAAACAATGCATGCATTCTACAAATCAGATGAATTGATAATGGCATGTACAATGTCTTTTCTCCTTCCTTTTGGAATGACAGACAATATCTATCGAAAATCTCCCCCAAAAACAATTGTTTTTCCACCAAATGGTATTTCACAGCGCAATGGATCAGACAGCTGCATGATATCTCTCAATGATGTTTTTAATGCTTCAATACAATGTTTGTGACCATTGGAGATTCATCCCATATTATGAGCAGGCACTTAATCAAAATTTCTGCAAGATGACTATCTTGTTTGATGTTACACGTAGAATCTTCCAGACAATTGATTGGAATGCAAAATCTAGAATGCGATGTACGTCCACCAGGAAGTAAAAATGATGCAATGCCACTCGATGTTACATTCAATACAATCTCACCTTCAGATCGTAATCTAGAAGATAGTGTCCTCCGAAAAAATATTTTCCCGGTACCTCCATTGTTGGGATTATACTGAAAAATATGTTTTTACTTTGTATAATCGAAACTGAATTTTCAGACTTATTTACTGAAATAAATTGTTTATCACTGATGCTTTAAATATGATTGAATGTTACATATATTTACTGCATAACTGTTCAATAATTCGTACGTGTTACACTGTAGTTAATTTAGTGATACCAGATCACAGAAGATTAAATTAACAGTCCCTTGTAACTAAAAGTACGCCATTCACGACCTAGATGGAAATGAACAACCATCGCGAAAGGTTGAGGTGTAAGGCTCAGATTGGTTTGTCTTGACCAAGAGATTACACTAGTGCATGACTGATGCGCTGAATAGGACCTACAAGAGGATAAATTCTTCAGAACTGAACAAGGAAGAATTAGACCTCAGTGGTTCGTTGTTTCTTAACCTTCGTCCCTTAAATAGGATCACGTGGGATTGGTAACTATTGCTTTGACTTATCATGGGTAGTGAATCAGAGTGAGATTCAATACTTTTTATCTTGGGCAATATTATTGGTCACATGTGATTGCTAAGATTTAATACGAAGAATCGTGTGCAAGTACGCTTGCTTGATTTGCCCCCCTTGGGAGGTTCATAAGTTTTATCATACCAAATCTTGCAAGTGGATTTAGTTTCCGGTATGGATAATAATGTTGAACCTTTCCTCGACCAAGGACAAAAGATATTAATTAACGGAAAGCTATTTCAGTGGCTTGAATTAATTAATGGGCTAGATAATCTTAAACACGGAAAATAATGACCGGGAGCCATATTGACTGTAATATGGGTTAAGATGGATGGTGCAATATTAATTATGTAGTGGGATTAATTAATATTTATGGGCTTGAATTATATTGTGGCTCAATATTAGATATTCAAGATCCATTAGAAGGTCCAATCTTAATTCTCCTAAAGGCCCCCTGAGTAGCCCAACATATAGTCCAATAACTGAAAATGTGATTAAAATAAAATAAATATTGTTGCTTATATTTCCTCTAAAATTTTCGAAAATTATGGATAAAAGAGGGAGAAAGATTTTCTTTGAATTTTGTTATGGAATGAAGATATGTATTCTTGGAATACAAGATTATCTCATTAAATTCAAGAAATCTCCCACTTGGTTATCTATATAGTAAATTTCGAATTTTTGAAAATATAGTGGGCAAGAAAGATTTTCTTGATTTTCTTGAAAAGATATTATGGAAGATATGTATTTCTTGAAATACAAGAATATCTCATAAATTCAAGAAGATCCAAATCTTGGATTCTTGCATCATCAAATTTTCGAAAATAACACCATAATAGAGGAGGTGGGATTTTTGTGGAATATTTTAATTATGGGAAAAAGAATATAAGGGATATATTCAAGATTTCTTGGTGACCAAGAAAAGTCTTTTCCCACATTGAAATATCACTAAAATTTCGACCACCCTCCCTCCTATAAATAGGGGATGATTAGTTCATTCTCAAGCACAATTCCATGTGCTGGAAATATTAGCAAATCAGATGAGCCAACTGACGAGTCAAAACATGCGGGACTCGTCAGATCACCTTGCGAGAGATGTCATCGCTGAAAATGGTGGAGGAAAAACCCGTAAGGGATTACGTCCTCAAAATAGATGGCCCATCTGAACAAACTTGAGATTCTGAGTGCAGATAATGATCTGGAGACTCAGATGAATTTGGTACTTCATTCTCTGCCCAGAAAGGTTTTTTTGAGCATTTTGGCCTCACTAGCTAATTTGTTGCAAACTTTTGGACTCGGCAGAAATGATGATAAGGCACCAAACTCAAGCTTTGACGGCAAGTGGTCCGTCTTCATTTTCTAGGCCAAGGGTAGGCAAGATAAAGAAGAGGACCAAATGCCATAAGCAATAAAACTCAACTGTTGCCAAGGGCAATGGTAAGATGAGGAATGCTTGTTGAGTCAAGGAAAATCCAAAGAGGAAGTGCTTAAGCTGCGGTGAGAGAGGACAATGGAGGTTTTGCCTGTTCCAACCCCAAAAGGGACGGAAAGAAAGGTAATTCTCACACACTAGTTGTTGAAACTTGTTTAGCGGCGTATACTTCTCATTCGTGGGTGGTTGATACGAGATCCACTAATCATGTTGGCTTCACGGGTTCTAAATGATCCGGCAACGTAGTGGGAGTGAGATCCTCATCACATTGGGCAACGTTACGAAAGTAGAAGACATTGCAATGCTACGTAAGTGGCAGATATTGCAATGCTACGGTAGTAACGATTATTGCAATACTACGCAAAGTAGCAGACATTGCAATGTTACATGAGTACCAGTTAAAGCAGTGGGAGAAGTGCACCTATCTTTTGAAGATAAAGTTTTTTGAGATTATCTTTGTGTTCCCAGTTTTAGAAAGAATTCACTTTCAGTTTCTAAAATTCGATTAAAGGACACTAAGTTTCTTCTAATAAGAATGACATCATTTTTGAAATGATGAGTGTATCTGTTACGGGACATTGATGGAAAATCTCTATACAATTAACTGTGCACACCACTCACGAAATGTATCCTATAAAACATCAACTGTTTCCGAGAAAAGAAAACGTTCATCAGACGTGAACGAGACACTTCTTTGGCATCTAAGATTAGGTCATATAAATCCAAAGAGGATCCAAAGGTTGGTGAAAGATGGTTCACTGGAGCGTCTCCAAGTCGAATCGATTCCAACCTGCGAATCATGTTTGGAGGGTAATATGACCAAGAGGGCATTTGGAGCCAAGGGGAATAGGGCCAAAGAAGTGTTAGAGATCGTTCACACAGATGTATGTAGTCCAATGTCAACCAAAGCAAGAGGAGGTTATGAGTAATTTTATTGATGATTACTCAAGGTACATTTTCCTTATGAAGCATGAATCTGAGACCTTTGAGAAATTCTAAGAATTTAAGGCTCAAGCAGAGAATCATATGGAAAAACGTATCAAGTCTCTACGATCTGATCGTGGAGGCGAATACCTCAGCGATGAGTTTTTGAACTACTTATCTGATGAAGGGATTGTATCCCAGCTCACTGCACCCGGAACCCCTCAACAAAACGGGGTTTGCAGAGCGAAGCAACATAATTCTTTTGGAAATGGTTAGATCAATGATGAGTTATGCGGATCTTCCCAAGTCGTTCTGGGGTTATGCCTTGGAAACAGCGGCTTACATTCTGAACTTGGTGCTATCCAAATCGGTTCCCAAAACTCCCAAAGAATTGTGGACCGGGCGCAAGCCTAGTATGAGACACATGAGAACTTTGGGGTGTCCGGCCTACATGTTGGACAAGGAAGCCGGTAAGTTGGATCCTCGATCAGAATTAAGGCTGTTTGTAGGATACCCCGAGGGAACAAAAGGGTGTATGTTCTATAGTCCCGAAGATCAAAAGGTGGTCATCCGCACCCACTTTAGATTTTTGGAAGAAGACTATATGAACCGAAGAAAACCCAGAAGTGAGATTACCTTAAATGAGCATAGAGGGCAAACCTCAGTGCCGACTGTACTAGTTGATATACCAAACGATACGTTTTTCACAACCGGAGCCTCGTTATAGTGGGAGGGTTGTTAGACAGCCCGAGAGATTCATGGGAATAGGAGAGTCCTCGGACTTGATTCCCGGAATCAGACCCATGGACATATGATGAGGCACTCCAAGATAAGGATGCAGATTCTTGGCAAACAGCAATGAAAGCCGAAGTGGGTTCTATATTTCATAATAGAGTGTGGGAGCTAGTCGAACCACTTAATGGGGTCAAACCCATTAGATGCAAGTGGGTATATAAGAGGAAAATAGGATCGAGCGGGATGGTTGAAACCTTTAAAGCAAGACTAATCGCGAAAGGTTATACTCAGAAAGAAAGGGATCGATTATGAGAAAAAAATTTCGCCCGTAGCCATGCTTAAGTCCATCCGTATTCTCTTATCGATTGTTGCGCACTTCGACCTTGAAATCTGGCAAATAGATGTCAAGACAGCTTTCCTTAACGGAAGTCTTGATAAAGAGATCTATGTGCAACAACACCAAGGTTTCATTGAAACAGGCCAAGAACACCTAGTTTGTAAAGCTCAAGAGGTCCATTTACGGACTCAAACAGGCATCCAGAGCTTGGAACCAAAGTTTTGATCATGTAATAAAGTCTTATGGGTTTGATCAAAACGAGTTTGAAAGTTGTGTGTATAAAAAGTGTGTCGGAACTGCATCGGTATTCTTAGTACTATACGTAGATGACATTGTGATCATCGGGAACGATGTGAAGGTGTGGTCAGACGTAAGGGCATAGCTTTCAAAACAGTTTGATATGAAAGACTTAGGGAAAACCGGACACATCTTTGGGATCAAGATCACTCAAGATCGCAAGAAAAGGATGATCGGGTTATCGCAAGTTTCATACATAGACACTGGTTTTTTTTTTGAAACAATTCAGCATGCAAGATTCCAAGAAAGGATTCGTACCTTTCAGACTTGGAATCCATTTATCCAAGAAAATGTTCCCTAAGACGAAAAGGAGATAGATGACATGAAAGGTATTCCTTGTGCTTCGGCTGTCGGAAACCTTATGTATGCATTGCTGTGTACGAGACCGGATATCTGCTTTGCCGTAGGCATGGTAGCAAGATATCAAAGTAACCCAGGGAAAGCGCATTGGACGACAGTTAAAAACATTCTGAAGTGTCTGAAAAGAACTCGAGATAGAATGTTGATTTATCAGTCAGATACTCCAATCCCCATCGGCTACTCGGACTTGGATTTCCAATCACATATAGATTCCAGAAATTATCTGCCTCAGTTAGTGTGTTTCCATTTGGGAAGTGTAGCCATCAAATGGACGAGTGTGAAGCAGAAATGCATCACTGACTCAACCATGGGACTCGGGTAAGTAGCTGCTTGTGAAGCAGTGAAAGAACCGATTGGGCTCTAGATCTTCTTAGTGGACTTGGATGATGTTCTGAATTTGTCTAGCAATATCTGCTAGGGGCAGTTGCAAATTCAAGAGAACCAAGAGTCCACGAGTCAAACAAACACATTAAAGGAAAGACATCTTATACGAGAAATCGTTAAGAGAGGAGATATAGATGTGGCAAAGATAGCGTCTGAGGACAGCCTAGCAGATCCATTCACAAAGCGTCTGCCTCTGAATACATTCGAGAGACATGTGAGTGGAATGGGTGTCAAGACCGTTGCCAATCTGCTTTGAGTATAAGTGGGAGAAATTATTAGGTTCGTGTAGGTGACATTAGATGTCACGGACTACGCGAGACGTGTTGTAGTATACTTAAAAGCAGACTTTGAGTATAAGTGGGAGATTGTTGGGATTATACTGAAAAGTATGATTTTTACTTTGTATAATCGAAACTGAATTTTTAGACTTATTTACTGAAATAAATTGTTTATCACTGATGCTTTAAATATGATTAAATGTTACATATATTTACTGCATAACTGTTCAATAATTCGTACGTGTTACACTATAGTTAATTTAGTGATACCAGATCACGAAGATTAAATTAAGTCCCTTGTGTAACTAAAAAAGTACGCCATTCACGACCTAGATGGAAATGAACAACCATCGTGAAAGGTTGAGGTGTAAGGCTCGATTGGTTTGTCTTGACCAAGAGATTACACTAGTGCATGGTGATCTTATTTGAATAGGACCTCCACAGGAGGATAAATTCTTGAATCGAACAAGGAAGAATTAGACCTCGGTGGTTCGTTGTTTCTTAACCTTCGTCCCTTAAATAGGATCACGTGGGATTGGTAACTATTGCTTTGACTTATCATGGGTAGCTTAATCGAGTGAGATTCAATACTTTTTATCTTGGGCAATATTATTGGTCACATGTGATTGCTAAGATTTAATACGAAGAATCGTGTTCAAGTACGCTTGCTTGATTTGCCCCCTTGGGAGGTTCATAAGTTTTATCATACCAAATCTTGCAAGTGGAATTAGTTTTCGGTATGGATAATAATGTTGAACCTTTCCTCGACCAAGGACAAAAGATATTAATTAACGGAAAGCTATTTCAGTGGCTTGAATTAATTAATGGGCTAGATAATCTTAAACACGGGAAATAATGACCGGGAGCCATATGTTGTAATATGGGTTAAGATGGATGGTGCAATATTAATTATGTAGTGGGATTAATTAATATTTATGGGCTTGAATTATATTGTGGCTCAATATTAGATATTCAAGATCCATTAGAAGGTCCAATCTTAATTCTCTTAAAGGCCCCCTGAGTAGCCCAACATATAGTCCAATAACTGAAAAGGTGATTAAAATAAAATAAATATTCTTGCTTATATTTCCTCTAAAATTTTCGAAAATTATGGATAAAAGAGGGAGAAAGATTTTCTTTGAATTTTGTTATGGAATGAAGATATGTATTCTTGGAATACAAGATTATCTCATTAAATTCAAGAAATCTCCCACTTGGTTATCTATATAGTAAATTTCAAATTTTTGAAAATATAGTGGGCAAGAAAGATTTTCTTGATTTTCTTGGAAAGATATTATGGAAGATATGTATTTCTTGAAATACAAGAATATCTCATAAATTCAAGAAGATCCAAATCTTGGATTCTTGCATCATCAAATTTTCGAAAATAACACCATAATAGAGGAGGTGGGATTTTTGTGGAATATTTTAATTATGGGAAAAAGAATATAAGAGATATATTCAAGATTTCTTGGTGACCAAGAAAAGTCTTTTCCCACATTGAAATATCACTAAAATTTCGACCACCCTCCCTCCCAAGTACAATTCCATGTGCTGAAAATATTAGCAAATCCACATAAGTGGTGCAACAAAGTTTATTTTTTCCTTTTGCTAATTGTTCGCGAGTATCCTTCCACCGGATTGTCGAGCAAGGGCTAAGGGAATACTTGGGAAGTTCTTTTGGTTAGTCCATCCGACCAAAGCCACTGCCATCCCGAGAGGTACGTTCACGTAAACCCGTAGATTCCGCATGCGTAGGTTTTAAGTGGCTTTTTATATGCATGATATGTTGTTGCAATTATTATTTGAATTAATATAGGATTAATTCATGCTAGTAATAATTAATGAATTAAATTTGTATTTAAATATTCACCCCGAATAGATCTGTGCAACTCATTCCCCAACATCCATAACCATACACAAAAAATACTCCACCTAAATTCGACGGCACGGATGTAATTATTTTATCAAAAATAACACGCTGCTCATCATTCAACCTCCCTAGCAAAACTTCATACTCCATTCTCAGGTCAGCTCTATTATACAATAACTCAGTCAAAATCATCCTATTACAGGATGTTATACTGCTATCAGCAACTGCCACATGCATACCATCAAAGTCATACAAACTCTTACCAAGAGAACGTAACATATTATCGATTTCCGAAAGACAACAGTTCTTGATCTCATCATCCGACATTCTCAACTCTAGAAATATAAGTAGAATAAAAAAAATCATACTTTAAAAAATCATAAATAAATTATTAAATGATATTTTTTAATAATATACCTAACAGTTACATATAATATATGTATGAAAATATACACACTAACAATATAAAAAGGATATTTTTTTCTTTCAAAACACTCAATATAATATAAATATATAATTATGATTGATTATATAAAACGGATTATATAAAATGGCTAAAAAATAAATCATGCAATAAACTTTGGTGCGGAAAAATAAGGAAATTGAGCGAAAAATAATTGGGCGGAGGGAATTAAATTGAAATAATTTATAATTTAAAAAAAAAAAACCTGGATACCACATTATTTTTCTTCTTTTGTACAAAATATCACCAGACAAATATTTTCAACACTTATCCCATATTTCACCCAAATTATTTAAAGATTCGGAATTAAGAAGAGTAACAAAAAGAGATCTCATCAAAGATGCAAATGCCCAAACGCTAGCCTGTTCTAGTCCATCAACATATTCTCTATCATCGTCCAACAACCCTCTAGCAAAACAAGAATCACAGAATGCGGAGTAAATTGTTCCTCTAAATGTTTTGATATCATCAAAACACGTAGGCCCAATGACAAGGTTCGACAGAATCCTCAGATAATATGCCTCACCAGTACCAGGTGGTACATAAGAAATACGACCAACTGAAAATCCCCTCTGTCTTGGTTCCCACTTTCTTGTTTTTCTTTTAAAAATAAAAAAACTGAGGAATTTGAGCATATGTCAACTTAGCAGCATCATCAGAATGCTTATTCAACTCAAACCAAGCTAAAAACATGCTAGTCTTCACACTTGTTCTATCCAAAACAGAATGCAAAGAATCGGTGTCCCTGAACACAACATTTTTTGTTCTGGTAGATGGAATGCCAAACGTTCAATAGACGGATTCCTGTAGTTAATTTCAAAACCAAATAATCTCCAAGCAGCTTCACACAGCGAAATATACATATAATCATAATACATCTTGATCTCATCAACATCCGATGCGTGATTAGGCTCCCCATTATTTTCAACAGCAGTAGTTGTCACACGATCATGACCCTTGTTGATATACTTGAATAAGTATTTAATGGCTCTGGATTGATTGCACCATTTAATATTAATATGTGCATCGTATTTCAGGAGAAGATATCTGTTATGAGGAACAACAAATCTGTTGTCCAAAACAACACCCTTCTTTTTCACTGTTTTTTCCATCTTCCCTCCGCCTATAAAAAGGATATCCATCATTATCAAATAAACTCTCGAACGAAAATTTCTTTGGAAAGTGCTTTGTACATTCACCTTCTTCAGAGTAGCATGGAGAGTACTTAACAGTTGGACCACAAGGACCATGCATCATAAAATCACGGACAACTTCAAAGTACTAATTATCATTCGACTCATCTGGTAATTCAACTGAAATTATTCGATCAATATCATCACTTGAAGGAGCATCGTTATACTTTTCCAGAAAAACCAAGATATGTGCAGGAGGAAGTCCACGTTTTTTAAACTCAACAGTATACAAAACTGGAAAATAACGTATAAATTTTATTACAAATTTCTACATTTAGTTTATGATTATATACTATTATTATAATATAATTTATTTATAAATAAAACTTTATACAAAAAAAATTATACCTGCTTTAACGTTTTCAAATATTTTATTTTGTCGAATGTCACAAATCAGTGTATCCAATTTGACCTTAAAGATGCAACATACAATATCTGGTCGATCTTCAGGATTTTGACCTCTATGCGACATATAACGAACAATTTCTGGTCATTTCACATTGCATGTAAATTTTATAAACAATTGTGGATAACCAGTCCAACGACAAATAGCCATAGCATCTTGATAATTCTACATGATGTACCTCGGACATCCAGTAAATGAAGGAGGCAAAACAATGCGTTTAACAATAGCTCTTCCTTCCCTCTCCCCGTTCAAATAAGCATCTTCAAGAACGACATACATATCACATCGAAGTTCCTTCTGATGATTTTTTATGTACAAAAGCCTTGTAGACTCAACCATTGTATATGCATCCACAATGAATTGTTGCGTCAACCTCTTGCAAGATAGTAGTGTAGGTGGCTCCTCATTCCTTTTCTGAAGACGATATGCAAAAAACTCTCTGATGCTAGTCCTTTGTCCAACCCTTCCCAATGCAGATTGAGAACATGGCATATCTTCCCTGTACCCATCCTCACCATAAGGAAAAAGAAGAGAATATTGCAAAGCAAGATAAGACGAGTTCAACTCTGTAATACGTTGCAGTATACCATAATATGTTTGAATTATAATATCACGGACCTCAATAGTACTGTCAAGATCACAAGTAATCACATCTGCAATTTTTAAAACTGTAGGTAAGTTGTGAGTCCCTAATATGAGATGGATAATTTAAACTAAGCTGGACATGACGATGACTGAATACAAATTTAATTAAATATAATCTGAGTAAGTGAAGCCGAGGATTCGTTTGAGAACAACTGAATTAAGTGATATATCTGATATGCATCCGGATGTTGTAAGTTCTTCTGAATATATTTTTTACAATATTGGATCTTAATATTAAGTGATTGTGTTCTTGGTTGATTATATTTGTCAAAAAGATCAACTTTAATGAATCTATGAACATCAAAAAGTAGCACAATAAAAAATCATATTATTAAAAATTATCAAAATTTATTCTTAAAACATAATAAATATAAGAAAAGTAAACTTAGAAGTATGTCGATCACTCATTCTCAGACTTAACAGATAAAATCAATTTGTCCTTCTTTAAAGATCCACTACAGGATGACTTGTCATCAAATGATCATTTTAGCACTGCATCAGTTTCTTCAAGACAAACAACATCAGTGTATGGAATATTTTTGTTAGGTGAAACAGAGTCATCGTATCTTGAACCAACTTAGTAAAAGTAAATGGAAAAAAAAAACAATGTATAATAAAAATTCGTATTGATTAAAAAACTTATATATAATACATAATAAAAAAAACATATTAAAAAAATGAAAGATTACCTTAGACGTATTGGAAATTTCACTACCAACAGCTTGAGAATTCTCATTCTCATGCTATAAAGCAAATGGTGTTGAACAAATTTTTTTTTTGATATTATAACAATGTAATATAAAACTTGTTTACAGTTGTATAAATTATCTAAAAAGTTAACACAATATTAAGTAAGATAAATATTCACACCTCGTTAGATTCAGGAAGAGTTGAATATTTGTTTATCATTGATGAATCTGTATTCACCTTGACAATACTAAAAGCTCTGCTCTGTTGGGAAATTTCTTCAGGTTTAACTTGAATTCTGAACAGAAGTGTGCGATTGAGAAGATCCTGGATCTCAAGCGGGATATTATATCCATCATTCTGAAATATAATGACGATAAAAATAAATATAGAATAAGAAATATTTTACATTATTAATAATGATAATTTAAAATACATATATATAACAATTGAACAAATAGAACAAAATTGATTATTAAACTTTACATCTTTACAATTCTCCAACAATTCATAAGCTCTTTTGTGAAGCAGTTCACAACAAATATTGTCCCATAAATTGAGCGTAAAATCGTTCGTACCATCATCAACAATAACCCTTATCCAATATCTAGAAACATTAATTATAAAAATCATATTAACAACGACTTCAGTTTCTAAAAAAATAAAAAATTAACTAATATAAATAAAAATTAAAAAAAAAAAATGTGTGTATACGAAAATAAAAATGGTAACATATATACCTTATAACAATGGAAACATCATCCTTTCCACATTTAGAGCAAGAGAATTTTCCACTATTCTTAAATACTTTTCGAGAACATTTCTTACGGGAATAAAACCACCAGTTATCATATGACTCCAATTAAATTATTGTAGCACATATCCAGTACATACCAACCTGAAAATTAAACAGACTAAAAATTACAAAATGCAATATAAAAATTAATATTATTCTAACCAAAAAAAAAAGAGATAATATTTTATATAAACACCAACCACACTATTTCGAAGAATCCAATAAATTGACTTCACATCAAAGTTAGAAACATCACTGCCTTCACCGGTTTCATACAGAGAAGACCACGAAAATGACCCACATATTTCTTTATCTTTCGGTTTAATAGCAAAACTATAAAAAATAGATTAGAATTATTAACGTGCATTTCATATAAAAACCTCTTCAATTTTTTTTGAACATACATAATTTTACCTCTTTTTCATATCAGAAATTCCTTAATGTCATTACCAAAAATAATTTGGGAGGTATTGAAGGAATTTGACATTGATACTTCACCTGAAAATTAAGGTACAATTTTTAATATAAACTTTTTTTAACAGCTTAGACATTTGTCAATAAACATACCGTTAAAAAATTTTGGTCGAGACATTTTGAAAATAAGTACAGGTGGAGTTACATATCCAGATGCGTGTACTTTTTTCAATTCATCAATGAAATCACCCCAAAGGAAAACTTTCAACCGCGAACCCCTTGTATTAAATATATATATAAAAAATTAAACGTAAATAACAAAAAGAATTAAAAATTTAATATACGTATAAAGTTGATAAATCCGTAATTAACTTTTATTAGTGAAAGTTGATAAATAATATAAACATTTGATGCAATTAAATATTAATTGCAATAATAGTTAATTATGGTATCATGTATTATGAACCAAAATTTATCAAAATGTTTTAAGGCATAATATAGCTCGATTACTAAATTATTTTACTACTTTAATTATGAGATGATATCATTCATATATTTACGATATCATGCATAAAAAGTTGGAAGTGTAATCCTCGAAATTGTACAATTTGATAAATAATTAGAGATATATTATATTTGATTAATTACATATTTTATAAAGATGAGATCATGATACTCGTATATTAAATTGAAGAATACATATCACAATTAATCTAGACACATACTAATAACAAAATTAGTGATGCTTGAATTAAGCACATCATTAAAGTTATATGTAAGTTAATTAGAGAAAGATGATAAATAATATGAGTAATTGATGCAATCACAATTAATCTTAAAAAAAGTTAAGAACACATGATTAAATATAATATATGTATTTAATTATGCAATCAAAATGAATCTATACATTTTTTCATGGAGACAATGTCCTCTAAATTAATGTTTTTTTTAGTTCAACCGTGTAATACACAAAAAATATTTTCAACTTTGCCAGAATGGACAGTCTTGGTCATAGAATATGAAAATGATGATAATCAATGATGCTAATAATGACAAAATTTAAATAAGAAATAAAAGAATAAAGATTATATCTAATAATTATCAAGTTTATTATAAATATCTTTATTCTATGGTTATTAATTTTATATTCTTCTCCATTCTTTTTTCTTCTTCTTCTTATAAGAAATTATGTAAAAGTATTTATTTATTTATCAGATGATCATTTATTTAAAATAACAATATTTGAATATTTTTAATTTTTTACTATTTACTCTAATTAATTAATTTTATTCGTCTCAATAATTATCATCAAAAATATTTTCCGAAAACAATGAATGACATTATATGATAAGCAACTACATGCCACTTATAAATAATATTCGAAATAATTATATAATAATTTTTATTTATATTTAAAAACTTATATCTAAATAATAATATTTTGTAAGTATTAAAACATTTATAATAATAAATTTTTAAAAAAATAGTAAGACTCAATCGAATCATGAGGGCGCTTAAATAAATTGGAGTACAGTCAAAATGACAGTGAATATCATTATGTTATAAAAGTATTGTTCAATAATATAAAGAGAACAAATAAATGCCAATAGCAATAACAATATTTTTATTTTTTAAATTAATTTTCATCAATTAAATATAGAAAATAAAAAAAATATGCAAATAATGAAATTAAATAATCATGAATATATAATGATATACATTATGATTAAGTTTAATTTAAAAATTAGGATTAATGATTCGGCTTATATATATACATCCATACCCATATTATGCAACACATAATTTATGCGATACACAATCAAAATAAGCCATATAAATAAAACCGCATATAGTCTGATGTGGAAAATTCAAACACAATGAAAAATGCAAAATCTTCTTATAAAATGACAAAGAAAATCATAGGTTTAATATTATGAGCACCCAAGTATAACACAATAAAAAAATCATATTATTAAAAATTGTCAAAACTTATTCTTAAAACATAATAAATATAAGAAAACTAAACTTAGAAGTGGATCGATCACTCATTCGATTTTGGGAATTATATGAGTATTTATAGAGTTTGAATGTGACAAAATAATTTAGGCTTATATAATATATATATATATATATAGTTTTGATATGTAGCTCAATAATGGGCTCCTCGTGGAACCAAATGGCTGACGTGGCATTCCACATTACTATTTTCTTAATTATTTAATTATTAAAAAAATAGTCTTCCCTAACCTCCCGCCTTCTCACATGATTTGCCATTACCTTAAATTTTTCTCATCCTCCCAAATCGCTGTTAACACAAAACTGCATAAACATTCATCTCTATAATTTGAGTTTTAAAATAAAACAAGAAGAAAATTAAATCTTCAATGCCATGCCACTTTAGTTCTAATTAAGTATTTGTTGCTTAGGTTGAATTTGCTCAAAAATATATTTTGTCCTTCCCATCCCCATAAATTCTTCAATGGTGGAGGATTTAATTGTTGAGTTCTTCATTTGGATCTTAATATGTGGGTAGATTTCAATTATATTTCGGGTTAAGATTATCTTTTCCCGACCTTTCAAAAAAAAAAAAAAGATTTACCTTTTTCCGTTCACCATGGATGGCTTCTGTCCTCGGTCAAGTCCATTTTTTTCCAATTTTCTAAATGATTCTCCTCATCCAATTCTTTAAAAATTTTGATTGGAAATATTCTCCCACCGATAAAAAAACTCGATTTCACTATTAATATTGATTTCTTTATTAATGACTTCAAGGTTGGATTTATCAATCAAAATTCGTGATAAATTAAGTTTCATCTCTTGCACTCACTCCCCATATCTTCCACGGTTGAATATAGTCTGATATGAAAATTCAAACATAATAGAAAATGCAAAGTCTCCTTATAAAATGACAAAGAAAATCACAGGTTCACTACCATGCTCTTCTCCAACTATTTCATAAATAAAACACTAATATTTCTTTTTCTTTATACAATTGACAGTAAATTTAAAACCTAATCTATTACACAAACTAGTAGAAGAACCACAAGATCGCTAGCTTAAACATCTCCAATCCAAAAGCTCAACATGAGGACAATTCGAGCTTTTGGATTGACATAGTGAATTCACATAAAAAAAAGTATAATATTTTTTATACAATTGGCAGGAAACTTAAAACCTAATCTGTTACACAACTCAGTAGAAGAACCATAAGATCGCTCCCTTAAATATCTTCGATCCAAATGCTCAACATGAGGACGATCCAAATCGCGAAGTGGTATAGCTATGAATTCCACCATGATTCGATTAATGGTAGATGAGAATTATATGAGTATTTATAGAATTTGAATGTGAAGGTAATGAGCAATAATTATGGTGTGAATTAATTATAATTATAAAAAGGGTAAAAAGTAAAAAAAATAAAAAAAGAAGGAGTGATTGGTGCAAGGAATTGGACGATCAAGATCAATTTAGAAAAAAATGATCAACGGTCAAGGTAGTTTGGAGCCAAAACCATGAGTGGTAAAATAGGTGTTATTATATATTTACTAGTATTGCACCCGTGCTAACGCACGATCATTGTTGTCATCAAACATTTTATATTTTAAAATAATTATTTTTTATTAATATAAAAATTTATATTGACATCTTATTGTATTATTTTATTTTAAAATTATATTTTATTCAGAACAATATTGATTTGTTAAAGAAAATTATTTGCAAAGAAGAATTAATATTTTTCACTTTATAGTATTTTTTTGTGTTAATTGCAAAATATATCATCACTTTTAAGATTTTTATCAATTACAACATATTTTTTTTATTTGCAATTCGAGATACCACAAAAATATTTTTATATGAAAAGCAATATCAAAAATATATTTTTAAATATTAAAAAAATTTGGAGCTGCTTTTTGATGAGGGATTTAGCGTTCTTCTTTTAAATTTTTTGGGAAAAATAATAAGAGCATAGTTTTTGTCCGGATGAGTTTTGGGGGTTATATTCCTAAATTATAAAAATAAGTTTTAGATATTATTTTTCTTTAAAAAAATCAAATTAAAAAAAATGAAAAAAATATTTTATTCATCAATCGTGACATCCTACATGTACATTTATGTAGGAGCTCTAACAACCACATTATTCAATTGTTGCCAGAAAATAAACAAATGCTTCTAATTGTAAAACTTTAAAAGGTCATGTCTCGAAGTGCAAAGAAAAAAAGGATGTCAAGACTGGCGAATAAAATGAATTTTTTTTAAGTTAAAAATATTTTTGTAAGAAAAATAATATCTAAAAAATATTTTTATATTTAAAAATTTGGAGTTGCGATTTTGTAATCGATTTAGCGTTCTTCTTTTAAGTTTTTTTGGGAGAAATAATAAGAGCATATTTTTTGTCAGGATGAGTGGGGGTTCCATTGCTAAATTAAAAAAAAAAAGAAAAATCGATATTGCTTTTCTTTAAAAAAAAATTAAGTTACTCTAAGATACATGCACTTTTAGGTATTACTCTAAAGTAACATTTATACAAATTTTGTCCTCAATTCAATTTTCTTCTTGTTTCAAAATTAAAACTAATAAACGCCCCCTATTCATCAAATAACCCCATCCCACCATTTCATTATTTTCATAAAACCTTCCCACCCCACCCCACCCCACTCCTCCAATCTTCATCCGCCGTCGCCCCTCCCCCCAAGCCACCTCTCTCATAATCTTCCTTCCCAATCTTCACCCGAGGTAAATTATTAGTTAACATCATATCATATTAAGCAAGAAACATAAAAATGGAGAACAACTCGAAGATGGAGAAGTTTTGACGGAATCATTCATTTTCTCAGCCGACATCCACTATTATTCTCTCTATCTCTCTCTCTTCCTCTCTCGTGTATTTTTTTTTCGTTTCTCTTTGCTTTGCTGGTAATTGACTTGTTTGTTCTTTTTTAATTTAATATATAATTTAATGCGGAAATAAAATTGGATAGAGTACTGTAAGGTCAAACACATCACGTTTATTAATTCAATTGAATTTAATAATATTATATGTAATTTGTCACGTCTTTTTCTTAGAATTATTTTTTACGGGTGTGCATAATTTTAAATAAAATAATAGATGATTAAAAAAATTGAGTGTGCAGAATTTTTTTACGGGTATGCAGAATTTTAAATAAAATGATAGATGATTTAAAAAAATGGGGGATGCAGGAATTTTTACGGGTGTGCGGAATTGTCGGGTGTAATTTTAAATAAAAGGACAGACGATTTTTTTTAAAAAAAAATTAGGTGTGCAGAATTTTTAAATAGAATGATAGGTGATTAAAAAAAATTGGGGTGTGCAAATTTTTTAGGCTAATATTAAAAAAATTAATTAAATAATATTACAGATAATTAAAAAAATTAGTAAAATTTAAATTCTGAAATGTGCGAATTAAATAAAAGGACAGATATGCAAATTAAATCTGAAATCTGAAATATGCAAATTATAAAAGTTCAGTAAAATTCAAACTTGAAATTTAATTTTTTAAAATTTTAAAATACAAAATTTTAAAGATTTTAAAAATTCTGTAATACAAAATTAGTAAAAAAAAATGGGGTGCGGAAAAGTCAGATTTTAAATCTGCACATGACCCCATTTTGATTGTTGGAGCACTTAAGGGCATTTAAGTCTTTCCTACCTATTTTTTGGATCTACGAGTAAGAGTTAAAAAGGGTGGTACCTAACAGTAAGAACACTCTATAAATGACACCCTATTGTAATTGCCCCTAAAAAAAGTATATTTTATTCATCAGTTGTGACATCCACATGGACATCTATGTAGCAGCTCCAGGAGCCATATTTTTCAATTGTTGCCAGAAAGTGAGCAAATGCAACAAATTGCAAAATTTTAAAATGTGATATCTTGAAGTGCAAAGAAAAAAAAGGATATGTTGTAATTGGTAAAAACCCTAACAATGGTGATTTTTTTTTATTTTTTTTTGCAATTAACATTATTTTTATTACTGTTATAATGTATGTATAACAAAGTTCAAATATTGACGTAATATTTATATTCATAAAATATCGATTAATTTTTAAAATATATAATTTTGACATATATTTTACTAAATTAAATTTACAAAATTTATAGCAAATAACTTATATCAGTATCTTGCTATAATATAAAATTCACAAAAAATATATATTTATGTATATAAGATATCTAATATTTTCATGTTAAACATTAATTTGACAACCAGTAGGCTCATCATAAAGTGTTAGAGAAAATATAATAATGAATTTATACATAATATTTAAAATAATTGATATTGTAATAATCCGATATGATAAAGACTTTAACAAAAATAAAACATCATGAGAAAGTTATGACATTTGAATATTTATTATTACAAAATTATATATTCCTAAAAACTTCATAAAAAACTACATTTCGTGATACTACAATTATGATTATCATCATCACACAATAGGATCTTCAAACCCTAGAGGTTTGTTATTTAGAAAACAACTGCATACAGTTGTCCATGACTAAAAATGGACTTTTGCAAAAATTCCCCTACTTTAGAAAACAATTGTCCTTGACTTATATATACATAGCATATTTTCCAATCAACGAAAATTGTCTTCATTGAAATTTAAATGACAATCCGTGATCAGAAGGAGTCAACTTATGTCTAGGTATCAAAGTTAACTATCCGACATTATTTCGCGATAGAATCTTACCTTTAAGAATATTATCACCCATCTTCGTAATAACCAACCTATATATTGAAAAATAACATTTCATTACAGATTTAATAAATTAATAAATACTCAACCTTTTTAAAATATAAAGAATTTAAAAAATATATATATTAAAAGACTAAACCTGGTTCTATTGCACAAACCTTTGAATGATCAATATTTCTTAATAACATTATCGATGTTCCAATTTTGAGATTTAGTTATGATTAAGAATACTCTAACACTTTAGACTATTCAAGAATTCAGGAGTACATACATTAGAAAGATGTTCAACATTTAAACTAACAAAGTAAAGGACTATCAAAGCCCAAAACCATGAATGGTAAAATAGGTGCTATTATATGTTTATGATTACCTTTAAAAGCACTTACTTTTTTTTTTCTTTAAGTTGGATCAAATCGGCTTTTAAATAAATGTTTCTATATTATTTTATTGAGTTGCAAAGTAAGGATGGACAACTAAATTAGAAAGCATGAGATTAAAATAACATGGGCTCCTAAAAATTAAAAAATTAATAGACTTGAATCTAAAGATTTGTTGGCCTCATAGAAGCATCAATGTTGTGCAAACCTTTGTTAAGGGCCGTGCAGCTCGTGCTCTCTCACAAAAAATTCTGGTTGGATCAAGAACACGAATGAAATGGACAAAATACGGAAGAAATGAAAATGGGCTTTTAACAATTTTCCCACGGGTCCAGTTATTAACACCCCCAATATTAGGAAATTCACCCATGTAATTATTGAATTGCCAATTATACCCTTAATTAGGCATTTGCAGGTTCACCCACCGTCAAACCAACTGCCTCCACCGTCGAAAACAATAATTTCGGCCAAACAAACGAACAAGAAACAACAATGAAAGAAATTAAACATAAAAATGAAAGGGAACGACACGGTGGCTGCGAACGGGCGGTCTGGGGCTGCGCGCGGAGGGAGGACTTCACGCGGAGTAGAAGGGTGTTGCGCGCGGCGGTGGACAGGGGGGATGCTGCGCAGCGGCGGGAGGTTGGGGGTGCGGGACGCCCGGGGGAGCGTACGGCTTGCGTTGGTCGTGGGGCAGGATAAAGCGGCTTTATTTGAGATTTGGCGACGCTGTGTAGGTGTTGATCGGCAGCGAACGGCGGCGGACGGCAATTTAAGAAAACAGGGGAAGACAATTTAAGAAAAAATAGGGGAGATGGGTGGGAGTGGGTGAAAACAATGATTTTATAACCCGGAGATTTGGCGACGCTGTGTAGGCCCGAATCGGCGGAGCTTTAAAACGGTGGCGGGTTGAATTCAAAACCGAAGAAACGGTCAAAAGACCAAAACCGGTTCTAAAAAAAAAAAAAAAAACTTTTAACTATATGGATCAAATCCATTTCATTTTTATTCCAACACTTTTTTTTAAAACAAATTTGGGTTTAATTTTTTTTAACAACATTTTGATGTGGGATAAATGTTTAGGGATTTTTGATAATACTGATTCTAACATTTTTTTTTTCCAAAATTGGAACAAATGCATTTTTCTCCCAACAAATTTTATAATGACAAATTTTATAATACTTTCCTCACATTTTTTTCTCCAACACTTTCGATGTGGGATAAATTAGGGAATATTTTTATAATTTTTCTCACATTTTTCTCCAACACTTTCGATGTGGGATAAATTGAGGTGAAACAAATTTTAAATTCCTCCAACATTTTTTCCAACACTTTCAATGTGGGATCAATGTATGAGGGGGGGGGCAAAAATTTATAAGATTTTCTCTCACATTTTTCCCCAACACTTTCGAACTGGGATAAATTTGAGAGATGTGACAAAATATATGAATCAAGGTCCATCATTTTATATTATTTTCTCTCACATTTTTCTCTAATACTTTCGATGTGGGACAAAAATATAAGGTCCACCTTCCCCCTTTTATATTACTTTCTCTTATATTATTGTGTTATTTTTTTATTATGACTATGACTTTTGTTGTGTTTTCTTAAATATGAAAATTTATAATATATAAACCCAATTAAATTGGATCAAATCGGTTTATTTTTTATTATTTTTTTGAAAACAATTGGGTTTAATTTTAAAAAATATGTATAGATGATTGATTGTATATTGAAAATTGTGTGTAATACATAAAATTAGATGTGCTTATTTTTATTTCTCTTATTTGCTTTAATTTGATAATTGAAAGAACAATTTAATATGAGTAGAGTTGCTCTCAACGGGAATCGAACTCATAATTTGGATTGAGCCAGAAGAATTTCGTCTCATCTAAAAGCTCAAATTTAAAAGAGATGTGAAACTAATTCTTTTATTTAATTTTTCTAACAATAATTATGATTCAGTGATGGCAAAAATTCGTATGAAACGAAGTATAACTTATCACAATAAAAATACACCACTCTTGAAATGTTAAAGCGTTAATGTTCAATAACACATCATTTCACTATGATACGGTCCCATACAAATGCATCTCTTCTTTGGCTTAATCACACTTGCTCTTCCACTACGATGATCTCGTATACATATGGACGAATAAAAGAAATTGTTTATTTTGTCAAAGAGAATTTCCTGATCAATATATACAGGTCATATATAATACTCCTTTCGTCCGTTTCTTTAAGCTTTTCATTTATTTCTTTCGTCAACCGTCTGAGCATATATGTTGAAGCCTTCAAAATGTTTTATAATCCCTCGAGAGAAAGAGTAACGGTCCTTGGGTTCTGAAAGATTAAGAGATCACAAAGCAGTCTGATACTCATCAAGTATCTGCAGAAATTCGATATGCTTCAATTTAAATGTATACCCTAATATATAACATAATATATAAACGAATACTAGGGTAAAATTTACCAGATTTCAATATAATCAAGAGTACAAGGGGTTAACGTGATTCTGGAGAAGGTGGTGGCACAGAATGGAATCATCCCTTTATACCTCTAGACGTTTCAAATCCAAGTTCTCCAATTGGTCCCAAGCATATTTTATGGATGAGAAATAACAAATTAATATCCAAATCAGACAAAAGACAGGACATTATAAGTAGTACCAAAGTAGACCTAGGAAATGACGCGTGGTGGCGAACAGCTGCTGGACACCTGCTTGTGTAACCGGTAACTTATAGTTAACTGGCCGAAATTGAGCGTAAGGCTACAAACCTTGAATTTCAGTGTTGCGGGTACAAATGGCGAATTTTAACGCTGGTGAAATTGGGGATTTTGTTGAAAACAAAGGCACAAGTAGCATTCAAAAGAAAAGAGAACAAAGGGCAGCTGTCAAGAGATTAGGCGACGTGGATTTTCAGCAGTTTTGGGCCTTTTACAGCTCCTGCTTTGGCCCACCGGCAACTGCTGGCTAACTGGTCCATTTTGAAGTTAAGGCTCTTTATTATTATTAGTTTACATATTAAATCATGTATAAACATAATATAAAACAATTTTACATAAAAAAATTTATCTACCCTTAAACAAAATACAGATTTACTAAATTACCCTCTCTTTTTTTTTTCTCCATCTACGTCGGCCACATGACATCCACCTACCTATCTTTCCAAACTCAGCCAAACAGTCTGGCTCGCTCTTGTCTTCCTCTCATAACTCATAACACAAGAATTTCACAGAGTGTTTTCCTTCAGCAATGGTGTGGACCCTGTTAACCTTTTTCTGTCCACCATCTCTGAGCATCTTCTTCTTCATAAGCAATGAATGCGCATTTCTCTCAGCCATTTCATCGAACACCTTCCACGCATCAACTAAACTCCTGCATTTCCCATACACATTCACATCAAACCCAATTTTCGCAGTCGGCAGATTGATAGAAACGGTAATGTGAGAAAATGGGACTTTTCTTTCTCACTTCTTATTCAATTGATAGAAGCGGTAATATCTGTTTTCGTTGAAATGTAACGAGTGTCCAATAATGGAGTGATTTTAGTAGCTGGGCCCGAGGTGGATTTCGTTCACATTGCTGTTCAAACTTCAAACTTTAAAATATTAAATTGTCAACGCTGCGAAGAGGAATTGTGGTTATGGTAGAGTGGTGGGATTAGAAGGTCAAATGTGGTGGCAAAACTATCATTTATGGGTAGAGTATTAATACGACTAAATAGTTTCAGGTCAACCATAACACCACAAAAGAGGGTAAGGAATTTGTGGCTTACATTCACATAGATAGAATTACACATCAATGCCAGTTCACCATAAGAAACTTCACAATAGATCTAACGCTGAACATTATTATGCCTCTGCTTTTGCTCTAAGCATTGATTATACTAGAATCATGATTACAATAACCTGTAAATATTGTATCTCTGTATATCTTGCTATAAGCTCCTTCTTGTTCATATCTCATGCAGCAGACACCCTGAATAATTCTCAGATATTCATAGATAATGGTACTAGTACGTTGATTTCATCTGGTGGAACCTTCGAATTGGGCTTTTTCAGCCCGGATAATTCCAACAACAGGTACGTCGGCATGTGGTACAAGAAAACAACAGGAAGAACTGTGGCTTGGATTGCCAACAGAGATAATCCACTCACAGATAGATCAGGTGTGCTCAAAGTCGTAGAGCCGGGACTTCTAGTTCTTGTAAATGGTACTAATACTATTATCTGGTCTACTAATACATCAATAAATGTGCGGACTCCAGTTGCACAGTTGCTCGACTCGGGGAATCTTGTTGTGAAAGATGCGAATGATGATAACCCCGAGAATTTCGTGTGGCAGAGTTTCAACCATCCAACTGATACTACTTTGCCAGGGATGAAGCTCGGCGTGAACTTTCAGACGGGCGCAGAAGTCTTTATCACGTCGCCGAAGAACAGCGGTAATCCAGCATCAGGGGATTACTCCTTTCATTGTGATCCTACTGGTTATCCACAGTATGTCATAGAGAAAGGTGACGTTTTGCAGACTAGCTCAGGGCCATGGAATGGTCAAAGCTTTAGTGGGAACCAAAACTTGAGGAAGAATCCGATTTTCACGTTTGGAGTGGAGATAAACAAGAAGGACGTGTACTATCACTACGATCTCATCAACAACTCAGTATACACGAGGTTTACACTAAGTGATACTGGTGTTGGACAGAGGTGGATTTGGGAGAATCCGAACCAAGGTTGGATTTTATATCTCACTTTACCATCAGATAATTGTGATATCTATAATGTTTGCGGTGCGTATGGTATTTGTAATATTGAAAATACTCCTAATTGTGGATGCTTGAATAAGTTCGAACAAAAAGACTCTGGAGGTGGGTGCATAAGAAACACACCCTTGAATTGTGAAAAGGGAGATGGATTTTTGATGTATTCTGGGATTAAATTGCCAAGCACTCGGAATTCTTGGTACAACACGACTATGACTCTTGATGAATGCAAGGTACAATGCTTGAACAACTGCTCCTGTACTGCCTATACAAGTCTGAATATAAGCATAGGCAAAACTGGATGTCTACTTTGGTTCGGTGAGCTTGTTGACATCAGAAATATGGATCGAGGACAAGATATCTATATAAGGATGGCTTCTTCTGAGTTAGGTAAGAATTCATTCAAAAAAAAAAAAAAGGAACAATTTTTTTTGATGTATAAGTTTTAACTGTGATTTATGACATAAAACTGCTGTATAGTTTTTCACAGAATTCATGGAATTGGGGGTTTTACCATCTATGTGTTATATAGATATCATCTTCCTTATATATATAGTTTTTGTACATTAGAGTTTAGCTATTATATAAGTTTGTTGTTTTATTTTGATCTTCTATTTCTATACAATATTATGAATGTTATGGTTTTCTGTATTATCCGTTCAGTTTTCTGTTGACATGTAAAAATAATGTTTGTTTTCAATATATAATTCTGCAGGTTCAGGAGGAAGGAAACGGAAAATACTTATAGTAGTATTTTCCCTGGTAAGCGGAACATTGCTTCTAAGTCTGAGCCTGATGTTGTATTCACAGAAAAGAAGGAAGTTGAATCATCAGCTTCTGGAAAAAGGTATGAGACATGAGTTATTTTGTTTTGTGAAACTAAGGCATGTAGAAATACAATGCTTATTTCATACTAGGTAAATTGCTACCATATCTTCGTTTTATCTCCTATAACTTAATGCTCATGTTGCAGGAAGGACAAGACTGAACGTGGATAATCATCGTGGTCTAAGTCATGACGAGGAACTTGAGCTACCACTGTTTGACTTATCCACAATAAGTAAAGCTACTGACAATTTCTCAATCAACAATAAGCTTGGAGAGGGTGGATTTGGACCCGTTTACAAGGTATATTTATTGCTTCAAGTTCAAGTTATGCAATTGAGACTTGAGTAAGGCATTTTGTATAATTACGGAATGTACCATGGGAGCTATGTAAGTCTTAAAAGTTGTATTAGAAAAATAAAGTTAAAATTGAGTCTATATCGTATTAAGTGCAGTGAAATAGTGCTTACCTTGATATTAGTACATATGTTTTGATACTAGGGTGTGCTGGAAGACGGAAAGGAAATTGCTGTCAAACGTCTGTCGAGAACATCCAATCAAGGGATAGATGAGTTCAAGAATGAAATAGTATGTATTGCAAAACTTCAGCACCGAAATCTAGTGAAGCTTCTAGGATGGTGCTTTCAAGGAGATGAAATGATGCTGGTTTATGAATATATGACCAACAAAAGTTTGGACGTAATACTCTTTGGTAAGGATACCCTGTTCAATTACTGTTAGATGCCTAGATTATGTTTTATAGATTATATTTCAATAGCATTTAAAAAACCAATATTACAGAACATCATTAATATTATGGTATTTATACATATCAGTAGCTAATGAACATGCATTTTCTGAATTTTGTCCAACATAACAACTTTGATTATCAATTTTATGAAATAAAGTATCAAATATCTTATATATGTCCTCCCTTTTGGTAGATCCTACAAAAAACACGTTACTTGATTGGCCTAGGCGCCTCAACATTATCAATGGTATTGCCCGGGGCCTTATGTATCTTCATCAAGATTCTCGTCTCCGAGTTATTCACAGAGACCTCAAAGCCAGCAATATATTACTAGATTCTGATATGAACCCAAAGATATCAGATTTTGGTCTTGCTAGAACTTTTGGAGGGAATGAAACTGGAGCTAACACAAACCGAGTAGTAGGAACATTGTATGTATAATTCTTCGTGTCTTGATACATTACATTCACTTCCTTTTCTTGAAATTTAATACTATAGCAATCATTTTTATGTAGTGGCTACATGTCCCCAGAATATGCTGTAGAGGGTCTCTTTTCAGTGAAATCAGATGTCTTTAGCTTCGGAGTACTAGTCCTTGAGATTGTGAGCGGTAAGAAAAACAGGGGATTTATGAATAATGATCACCGCCTCAACCTTCTTGGACATGTAAGTATTACATCCAGTAGAAACGTGAATCTTTATTTTATATGAAATCAATCCTTAGAATATGAGCAAATATAATAGGCATGGATTCTTTACAAAGAAGAAAGGTCAGAGGAAGCAGTTGATTCTTGTTTCAGAAATTCAAGTTATTTACCAGAAATACAGAGATCAATCCACATCGGTCTTTTATGTGTGCAAGAACATGCAGAAGATAGGCCAGGAATGGCTTCAGTGGTGCAGATGCTGAGCAATGATGGTCCCCTGCCTGAAGCTAAACGTCCTGGTTTTTTCACTGCAAGAGATGCATTCACAGTTGAAACTTCAGTAAGCCCAAGTACAACAAGTTCAAAAAATACAATGAGCATTTCGTTGTTTGAGGCTCGATAAAAATGGTAAGTAGCTTATACTTCATGTGTGTTTTACATCTATCGACACTTCCATTGTCCCTATGTCCTAGGTTTATTGTAGTCGTATTTGTGAACATTCTGTTAATACAACGTTCATGTTTGCAGGAAAAAAATTGTTGATCCACAGTAGGCAGGCAACTATAATAGTGTCGAATATTGTTTCTAGAGAAGTGCAACAAGGATAGGAAGATGGAGTTCTGGAATTAATGAGAGAAACTCTCAAATTTTGACTTGCTATGAACTCGGAACATTCTTTTTCATTTGAATTTTATCGTGATTCACGAACACGAATAAAATTTATCATTGATTTAAACTGGATACTGTGATTTTTCTAAAGAGACAACTAGCGTTCATTTTCGCCTCTGTTTATATCTAGAAGAAGCCGGATCTTACATAGATATGCCAGACAGATAACTTGTCCCAATTTAATCTGATTCAGACAAACTGAATATGTAGAAGAAGCCAAACTGAATTTTATCTGATGTTTGTTTAATGAATTCTACCTATCTCAGAAGAAGCCATCCTTATATACATTATTTGGACCAATCTCCACTACCCAACTGTCAGGGTCTTTTGGGTTTGAACTT
This sequence comes from Stenogyne calaminthoides, assembly GCA_037126765.1. Classification (NCBI taxonomy): domain Eukaryota; kingdom Viridiplantae; phylum Streptophyta; class Magnoliopsida; order Lamiales; family Lamiaceae; genus Stenogyne; species Stenogyne calaminthoides. The sequence goes on along the minus strand of JBBCBC010000026.1, from coordinate 24,160,020 downwards.
ATTAATGCATCCACAATTAATAGGTGCATTTTCAATATTACAATTACCATGTGGACCGCAAAGATTATAAATATACAAGTATCTGATGGTACATAAATAATCCAGTTACTTTGTTTATTAAACCCCTAATCCACCTCTGTCCAGCACTTGAACTACGCAATGCATGGTTTTCACTTGTACGTAACTATGATTTTAACTGTATTCCCTGTATTCAATGTACAATTTACTTATTTCACTAAATAATATTCTTTATTTTTAACAAATAATATTAATTGTTTTCAGAGAATATTATCCTTCATTTTCACTAAATAGTATTGAATGGTTAGTATTAGTGATTTTCACTAAACTGTATTACTTGTTTCTATTGAACTATAACACAAGCGTTACTTAACCACTGACCGCCACATAATTAATTTAACTCCAATCTAGGTAATCAAACTCGTAAAACAAGTTTTCGTTCAGATTAATATACTATTAGGTCCGCACTTCCCTAAAAATAATATTCGAGATGATATCATTTTTGCTCTTTAATGTTTACCTTTATCCAGTAAAAAGATTTATTTTCTCCCCCTATAGAATAACAGAAAAATAGGAATTTATAGGGAGCTAATAATAAGATGTAACTTAGGCAGTGTCAAATTTTAGTTTAATAATTTGTTAATATTTCAATTTTGGTCCTTTTGAAATAAAATTAAAAAATATAAAAATATACACGATTAAAATTGGACACAAAAAATAGACCAACATTAAAACAGTAAAACATACAAAACCAATATTATCCCGCTATGCTTTTTACTTTCTTCAAAGGACCAAAATTGACACCAAGAGTATCAATATGAAAAGTTAAAATTATATAAGAATAAAATTGGACACTCACCTAAGTTCTAGGACAATTCTTGATATCAGCTCGTTCATGTATATATTTGTGTTCCATGTGATGAAATATTAGTTGTACAGAGATGAAGTATTAGCTCTCTGTTCACGTCCCAGGAAGAACGAAGGAAGACTCAAGATGAGAAGACGCTATTGACTAATAAAAATTGTTTAAATAATGTCTTTCACGTGTATTAGTTGTTTAAATAATGTCTTCCCTGTAATTCTTCATTTTGATGAAGATATGGAATAAAATTGAGCAGACCTCTTCGATATTTCTAGCTCACCATGTCTTCTAATAAGCCTAAGAATAGAAACTAATTTGAAAAGCTGTGGAATTTTATAAGGCATAACATATTAATCAAGGAAGGTCAGTCGAAAACTCAGTTGATCAATTCTTTTAAACGAGATAAAATAGAAAAAAATGGTCTTGTAACTTTCAAAAAATCAAAACAAATCGTGATTAGGAAGAGTAGTGGGGATATTACTGACTTTGAATTTGTGAACCAATTAGATATCATAGGCTATAATCTAATAATAAAAGATGAAGTCATTACAAATTATCTATCAAAAATATTATGTAAGCCAAACTTCAATCATATATGTTTTCGAAAAAAAAAAAAACTTCAATCATAACATAACACAAGACAGAGTGTAAGAATTTTGAGGGCTCACATATATAAAATCCAGATCAATGCAAGTTCACGACCAGAATCGAAGTTGACTTCAAACATTATTAAGCTTCTGCTTTTGCTCTAAGCATTCATTAAACAAGAAGCATGAATACCACATTCAGAAAATGCTACTTTCTCCCTTTATTTCTCATCATTACATTTGCCTTCTTCTTCTCCACTCACCAACGGACAACATTAATACTACTCACATATTCAGAGATAACGGTACTAGTACCTTGATTTCATCTGCCGGAACCTTCGAGCTGGGTTTTTTCAGCCCGGAGAATTCCAACTACCGATACGTCGGCATATGGTACAAGAAAATAACAGCAAGAACTGTGGTATGGATTGCCAACAGAAACAGTCCACTCAATGATGAATCAGGTGTGCTCAAAGTAGTAGAGCCAGGAATTCTAGCTCTACTAAATGGTACTAATACTATTATCTGGTCTACTAATACTTCAACAGTCGTGCAGACTCCAGTTGCACAGCTGCTGGACTCAGGGAATCTTGTAGTGAGAGATGCAGGGGATAATAACCCCGAGAGTTTTGTGTGGCAGAGTTTCGATCATCCAACTGATACGTTTTTACCAGGGATGAAGCTTGGCGTGAACTTTCACACCGGCATAGAAGTCCATCTGACGTCACCCAAGGACAGTGATAATCCAGAATCAGGAAGTTATACATATCATTGTGATCCTACTGGTTATCCACAGTATCAGATAAAAAAATGGTGAAGCTTTGCGGTTTAGCGCAGGGCCCTCGAATGGTGTAAGCTTTAGTGGTAGCCTTAACTTGAGGAAGAATCCGATTTTCACGTTTGGAGTGGTCATAAACACGGAGGAGGTGTACTATTACTTCGAGCTTCTCAACGACTCGGTATATTCAAGGTTGACTCTAAGTGATACTGGTATTGCACAGAGGTGGGTTTGGGAGCATCAAAAACAAGGTTGGAATGTGTTTCTCACTTTGCCATCAGATAATTGTGATATCTATAATGTTTGCAGTGCACATGGTATTTGTAACATTGAGAATACCCGTAATTGCGGATGCTTGAATAAATTCGAACCAAAAGACCCTGGGCCGGGAGATGGGTGCATAAGAAGCATACCCTTGAATTGTAAGAAAGGAGATACATTTTTGAAGTACTCTGGTATTAAATTGCCCAACACTCGGCATTCCTGGTACAACACGACTATGACTCTTGACAAATGCAAGGTCCAATGCTTGAACAACTGCTCCTGTACTGCCTATGCAAGTCAAGATATAAGCAGAGGCGGAAATGGATGTCTACTTTGGTTCGGTGACCTTGTTGACATCACAAGGATGAATCCAGGGCAAGATATCTATATAAGGTTGGCTTCTTCGGAGTTAGGTAAGAATTCATTCGAGTAAAAAGAAACAACTATCTTAAATAATTGTACAAGTATTAGCTCTGATTCATGACACAAAACTGCTGAATAATTGTTCAGAATTCATGGAATTGAGGTTTAATTATTACTTATTAGACAGATATCTTTGCTTCTTAATTTTTTTGTTTTGGTACTTTAGGTTTTCTATCTATTATAGTTGTATTAGTTTGTTATTCTATTTTCATTTTCTATTTCTATTTCAATACAATATTATTAATGTTATGGTACTGTAGATATGTAAAAATAATGTTTTATTTGTTAGAATAATAAGTAGTAATGGGCCTTTGTTAGAATAGCATCTCACTTGTATATATATTTATTCTTCTCTTAGTTCAATGCATAGAAAATTCTCCCACACTATGTTTTTTGATTATAGCATAACATGGTATCAAGAGCATGGTTCCAAAATTTAAAATTAGGGCTAGTTAATTTCTGAAATTAGGGTTTGAAGAAAACTAGGGTTTGTGCAAGGATTTGGGGTTTCACGTTTTTCGGCCACCTCCGGTCGACACCGCCGGCACAGGGAGGTTCCCGTCGTCCGGCAACCCTTCGCCAGAAATTTCGCCGCCACCGGCCGCGCGTGTCCGGCTGAAGTTTTCTGGCCGCTTCGCCACTGCAGCGCGTGGAGGTGCGTCGTGTTGGGGAATAATTTGCACAGATCTATTCGGGGTGAATATTTAAATACAAATTTAATTCATATAATTATTACTAGCATGAATTAATCCTATATTAATTCAAATAATAATTCAACAACATATCATGCATATAAATAATTCACGTAAATCCTACGCATGCGGAATACTACGAGTTTATGTGACCACACCTCTTGGGATGACAGTGATCTGGCTTATTAGACTAACCAAAAGAACTTCCCAAGTATTCCCTTAATCCTTGCTCGACAATCCGGTGGAAGGATACTCGCGAACAATTAACAAAAGGAAAAAATAAACTTTGTTGCACCACTTTCTAGATTTGCTAATTTTTCCAGCACATGGAATTGTACCTGAGAATGAAAGAGTCATCCCCTATTTATAGAGCATAGGTGGTCAAAAATTGTGGCCAAAATAATGTGGGAAAATCTTTTCTTGATCTCCAAGAAATCTTGAATATATCTCCTATATTCTTTTTCCCATAATTATAATATTCCACAAAATCCCACCTACTCTATTTTTATGGAGATTTTCGAAAATAAGAGTAACAAGATTCCAAGATTTGGATCTTCTTGAATTTATGAGATATTCTTGTATTTCAAGAAATACATATCTTCCATAATATATTTTCAAGAAAATCAAGAAAATCTTTTCTGCCCTCTATATTTCAAGAATTTCGAAAATTCTCTTATGAATAACCAAGTGGGGGATTTCTTGAATTTAATGAGATAATATTGTATTCCAAGAATACATATCTTCATTCCATAACAAAATTCAAAGAAAATCTTTCTCCCCTCTTATCCATAATTTTCGAAAATTACTAGGAAAAATAGGCAACAATATTTATTTTATTTTAAACACCTTTTTCAGTTATTGGACTATATGTTGGGCTACTCAGGGGGCCTTTAGGAGAATTAAGATTGGACCTTCCAATGGATCTTGAATTATCAATATTGAGCCACAATATTATTCAACAACCATAAATATTAATTAATCCCACTACATAATTAATATTGCACTATCCATCTTAACCCATATTACAGTCAATATGGCTCCCGGTTATTATTTCCCGTGTTTAAGATTATCTAGCTCATTAATTAATTCAAACCACTGAAATGGCTTTCCATTAATGAATATCTTTTGTCCTTGGTCAAGGAACGGTTCAACATTATTATCCATACCAGAAACTAATTCCTCTTGCAAGATTTGGTATGATAAAGCTTATGAACCTCCCAAGGGGGCAAATCAAACAAGCGTACTTGCACACGATTCTCCGTATTAAATCTTAGCAATCACATGTGACCAATAATATTGCCCAAGATAAAAAGTATTGAATCTCGTTGATTCTCTACCCATGATAAGTCAAAGCTATAGTTACCAATCCCACGCGATCCTATTTAAGGAACGAATATTAAGAAATAACGAACCACTGAGGTCTAATTCTTCCTTGTTCAGTTCTGAAGAATTTATCCTCCTGTAGGTCCTATTCAGTGCATCAGTCATGCACTAGTGTAATCTCTTGGTCAAGACAAGTCAATCTGAGCCTTACACTTCAACCTTTCACGATGGATTGTTCATTTCCATCTAGGTCGTGAATGGCGTACTTTTAGTTACAAGGGACTGTTAATTTAATCTTCTGTGATCTGGTATCACTAAATTAACTACAATGTAACACGTACGATTTATTGAACAGTTATGCAGTAAATATATGTAACATTCGATAATATTTAAAGCATTAGTGATAAACAATTTATTTCAGTAAATAAGTCCGAAATTCAGTTTTGATTATACAAAGTAAAAGCATACTTTCCAGTATAATCCCAACAATCTCCCACTTATACTCAAAGTCTGCTTTTAAGTATACTACAACATGTCTCGTGTAGTCCGTGACATCTAATGTCACTGACACGAACCTAATAATTTCTCCCACTTATACTCAAAGCAGATTGGCAACGGTCTTGACACCCATTCCTTCCACATGTCTCTCGAATGTATTCAGAGGCAGACCCTTTGTGAATGGATCTGCTAGGTTGTCCTCAGACGCTATCTTTGCCACATCTATATCTTCTCTCTTAACGATATCTCGTAAAAGATGGTATTTCCTTTCAATGTGTTTGCTGGCTTTGTGGGCTCTTGGTTCCCTTGAATTTGCAACTGCTCCGACATTGTCACAATAAACAGTGATTCTGCTGGTCAAATTCGGAACCACATCTAAGTCCACTAGGAAGTTCTTGAGCCAAACCGCTTCTTTCGCTGCCTCGCAAGCAGCTACATATTCGGCTTCCATGGTAGAATCTGCGACGCATTTCTGCTTGACGCTTCTCCATGTCACGGCTCCTCCCCCCATGTCACGACTCTTCTATTCCCATGAATCTCTCGGGTTGTCTTACAACCCTCCCACTACGACGAGGTTCCGATTGTGAAAGTGTGTCATTTGGTATATCATCTAGTACAGTTGGCATTGAGGTTTGCCCTCTTAGCTCATTTAAGGTAATCTCACTTCTGGGTTTTCTTTCATTCATATAGTCTTCTTCCAAAAATCTAAAGTGGGTGCTTATGACCACCTTTTGATCTTCGGGACATAGAACATACACCCTTTTGTTCCCTTGGGGTATCCTACAAACAACCTTAATTCTGATCGAGGATCCAATTTTCTGGCTTCCTTGTCCAACACGTAGGCCGGACACCCCCAAATTCTCATGTGTCTCATACTAGGCTTGCGCCCGGTCCACAATTCTTTGGGAGTTTTGGGAACCGATTTGGATGGCACCAAGTTCAGAATGTAAGCTGTTGTTTCCAAGGCATGACCCCAGAACGACTTGGGAAGATCCGTATAACTCATCATAGATCTAACCATATCCAAAAGAGTTATGTTTCTTCGCCCTGCAACCCCGTTTTGTTGAGGGGTTCCGGGTGCTGTGAGCTGGGATGCAATCCCTTCATCAGATAAGTAGTTTAAAAACTCATCGCTGAGGTATTCGCCTCCACGATCAGATCGTAGAGACTTGATACGTTTTTCCCTATGATTCTCTGCTTGAGCCTTAAATTCTTTGAATTTCTCAAAGGTCTCAGATTTATGCTTCATAAGGAAAATATAACCGTACCTTGAGTAATCATCAATAAAAGTGACAAAATACTCATAACCTCCTCTTGCTTTGGTTGACATTGGACCACATACATCTGTGTGAACGATCTCTAACACTTCTTTGGCTCTATTCCCCTTGGCTCCAAATGCCCTCTTTGTCATTTTACCCTCCAAACATGATTCGCAGGTTGGAATTGGTTCAACTTGGAGAAGGTCCAGTGAACCGTCTTTCACCAACCTTTGGATCCTCTTTGGATTTATATGACCTAATCTTAGATGCCAAAGAAGTGTCTCGTTCACGTCTGATGAACGTTTTCTTTTCTCGGAAATAGTTGATGTGTTATAGGATGCATTTCGTGAGTGGTGTGCACAGTTAATTGTATAGAGATTATTCGACAACGTTCCATGACAGATAAATTTATCAAAAAGAGAAATGGTAACAACTTTATTAAAATTAACCGAATATCCATCATAAAAAAGTTTAGAAAATGAAATCAAATTCTTTCTAAAATTCGGAACGTAAAGAACATCTCTTAAAATTAAAAATTTGTCTTCAAAAGACAGGTGCACTTCTCCCACTGCTTCAGCTGCCACTCTCGTAGCATCGCCCAGTGTGATGAGGATATCACTCCCACTAAGTTGCCGGGTCCGTTTGAACCCCTGTAATGTGAAACAAACATGATCAGTGGATCCCGTATCCACCACCCATAAATGGGAGGCATACGCCGCTAAACAAGTTTCAACAACTAGTGCGTGAGAATTACCTTTCTTTCCATCCCTTTTGGGTCTGGAACAGGCTGACCTCCAATGTCCTTTTTCACCGCAGTTGAAGCACTTCCCCTTATCTGGCTTGTTCACACCTCCACCCTTCTTCACCTTTTCTTTGCCCTTGGCAACACTTGAGTTCACTTGCTTGTGGCCTTTGTCCCTTTTCTTGTTCTTGCCACCCCTTGGCCTAGAAGAAGAAGACGGTCCATTTGCCACTAAGGCTTGGCTCTTTTGCCCCAATATCGCCTCCGCCGAGACTAAAGCTTGCAACAGATCAGGCATCGAGAACTTCTGATTATTCATCTGGTAGTTCAGCCTGAATTGTTCAAAACTTTTCGGCAGAGAGTGGAGCACGAAATCGATTTGGGTCTCGATATCGTATTCAGCGCCAAGTACCTCAAGTTTGTTAAGGTGAGCCATCATCTGGAGAACGTGCTCCCTTACGGGCGTTCCCTCCACCATTTTCATAGAGAGCAAATCCCTCATGGTGATCTGACGAGCGAGCGCGGTTCGATGTTGAAACATCGCTTTAAGACTAGTCATGATGTCTGGCAGGGGTCTCAACGTTTGGGTGTTGGTGTTGCAACACATCGACATAGAAGCCAAGATGGTACACTTTGCCATTTCGTTGGATCGCTTCGCAACAAGATACTCTTTTCTTAACCGTTTTAGTGGACTCATCTTTTGGCTTTTACCGTTTTTAGATGTGGTGAGAACCCGTTATGGCTTTTGTGCAAATGAGGACAATAGTAAGTTTACGATTCCAATCAACAAAATTTTCTCCAGTGAGCAAATTGTCTTTAAGTATATTGAATAGTGGATTAAAAGGTTGCAACATGATGAACTGAAATAAACAATATTATGCATAAGCACATATATATCACAAGGTTCGATCACATGCATCATATTAAAATCTCAAAAAAATATGAACATGCATCAGCCAACATCTCAAAACAGTTCAAATAAGCCATGTGGGGTGGGTCATTATTTAAACACATTTAAGCAGGTTACAAACAAGAACAGTTAATATCCAGATTAATAGTTGGCTCCCATTTGACCAATATAAAATTGACAGGGACTTCAGGGAAGTATATGCATATCAATTTTATACCTAAGTAATAACCATGATTAAATACATGATTATTATTTCGTATTAAACGAGCCTCGTGGGGAGGGTCATCGTCGCCACTAGTAATAATCCACACTCATCCATTTGGAATTCGTTCATGTGAAAGCTATCTTTTGACTGTCCCGTGGGGGGAATTTCTCAAAGAATTCACAAATAAATAAATCATGGAGGTCAAAATTAATTCAATTTTATTATCCGGAATAAAATTGTCAATTAATTATTTAAACATACTTAGTAATTTTTGAAGGTGAGATTTTTCATTGAGCAACTCTCATGCAAACACATTTAAACTAAATTAAATAAAGCATAAGATAAAGACAATAATAAATCAAGCAAAATAGAAAAATAAACATATTGGGCACAAATTATCCAATTGTCATGGTTTGATTTTTCTTGGCTTGATCTTGAAGAAACACCGTCTTGAATTTCTCCCACTCGATCGTCTCGAAAAAAATACTCTCGAAATTTTAAAACGCCACGCCAGAGAGTAGATTTCGGCATAGGGATATACTTCCAAGACCCGGCCGCCATTGCCGATTTCTTGAATTTAATGGACCAAGACGAGGTCGGCTTGTTAAGCTTTCAGCCGCCAGCGCTTGGACCTTTTCGGTACTCAGCCTTAAGCTTTTAGTTACTCGGCAGTAACGTGATTCGCCATCCTCGCCTAGCGCTCGCGGTACATTCGGCATTGTCGAATTGAATTTTGATTATCGAGAACCGTGATACGATTTCCGTATTAAATCCCAATCTTGCCTCCGTCTGCTGGCGCTCTCTGCGCCGCCATTTATATTCGACGTCGCCGAGTGTATTGCGCGTCCCGCCCGCGCCTTTGTGAATGGATTCCGTCTAGTTGCGCTTTCTTTGCAACGGTAATTTAATCTCGGTATCTTGGCCTTTCGGCCTTTGAATTTCGGCCTCGCCAAATAAGTGCCGTGCGTTCTTAAACATAGCAGCGTCCGCGTCCAGCGCGTGCCTCCATCTTTTGGCACATTTCGCGATGAACGCCCCGCCACGCGGCCGGATTTTATCCTATAATTCTTCATCTCCGTCTTCGTTTTCGATCCGGTTACAATTTATTTACAAAAAATAAATAAACCTAGATCTAGACTAGTCTATTACATTAATCAAATCAAACAAATCTTAATCTACCCGTGGATTTTCTCACGAGGCAAAATGAATCCGAACGAATCGAATTAAAAACCACAATTTATATGCATGCATAAATAAACACATTAAATTCCATGACAATTGGATACCGCAAAACAGATCTAGCAATTCTACCTATCCAATTTCAAATTTAATGTCTGCGAATTAAATTACAATTTAAAAAATTCAGAACCCGAAAACCGTGGCTCGATACCAGTTGTTGGGGAATAATTTGCACAGATCTATTAAAATTTGAATATTTAAATACAAATTTAATTCTTATAATTATTACTAGCATGAATTAATCCTATATTAATTCAAATAATAATTCAACAACATATCATGCATATAAATAATTCACTTAAATCCTACGCATGCAGAATACTACGAGTTTACGTGAACGTACCTCTTGGGATGGCAGTGGTCTGGCTGATTAGACTAACCAAAAGAACTTCCCAAGTATTCCCTTAATCCTTGCTCGACAATCCGATGGAAGGATACTCGCGAACAATTAACAAAAGGAAAAAATAAACTTTGTTGCACCACTTTCGTGGATTTGCTAATTTTTCCAGCACATGGAATTGTACCTGGGAATGAAAGAGTCATCCCCTATTTATAGAGCATAGGTGGTCGAAAATTGTGGCCAAAATAATGCGGGAAAATCTTTTCTTGATCTCCAAGAAATCTTGAATATATCTCCTATATTCTTTTTCCCATAATTATAATATTCCACAAAAATCCCACCTACTCTATAATATGGATATTTTCGAAAATATGGGGTTTCAAGAAACCAAGATTTGGATCTTCTTGAATTTATGAGATATTCTTGTATTTCAAGAAATACATATCTTCCATAATGTCTTTTCAAGAAAATCAAGAAAATCTTTCTTGCCCTCTATATTTCAAGAATTTCGAAAATTCTCTTATGAATAACCAAGTGGGAGATTTCTTGAATTTAATGAGATAATCTTGTATTCCAAGAATACATATCTTCATTCCATAACAAAATTCAAAGAAAATCTTTCTCCCAACATATCTATGAATTTCAAAATTTTAGTTGGAAAAATAAGCAACAATATTTATTTTATTTTAATCACATTTTCAGTTAATGGACTATATGTTGGGCTACTCAGGGGGCCTTTAGGAGAATTAAGATTGGACCTTCTAATGGACCTTAAATATCTAATATTGAGCCACAATATAATTCAAGCCCATAAATATTAATTAATCCCACTACATAATTAATATTGCACTATCCATCTTAACCCATATTACAGTCAATATGGCTCCCGGTCATTATTTCCCGTGTTTAAGATTATCTAGTCCATTAATTAATTCAAGCCACTGAAATATCTTTCCGTTAATTAATATCTTTTATCCTTGGTCAAGGAACGGTTCAACATTATTATCCATACCGGAAACTAATTCCACTTGCAAGATTTGGTATGATAAAGCTTATGAACCTCCCAAGGGGCAAATCAAACAAAGCGTCTTGCATTACGATTCTTCAGATTAAATCTTAGCAATCACATGTGACTAATAATATTGTCCATGATAAAAAATATTGAATCTCATTGATTCGCTACCCATGATAAGTCAAAGCAATAGTTACCAATCCCACGTGATCCTATTTAAGGGACAAAGGTTAAGAAATAACGAACCACTGAGGTCTAATTCTTCCTTGTTCAGTTCTGAAGAATTTATCCTCATGTAGGTCCTATTCAGTGCATCAGTCATGCACTAGTGTAATCTCTTGGTCAAGACAAGCCAATATGAGCCATACACTTCAACCTTTCACGATGGTTTGTTCATTTCCATCTAGGTCGTGAATAGCGTACTTTTAGTTACAAAGGATGATTAATTTAATCTTTCGTGATCCGTATCACTAAATTAACTACAATGTAACACGCGATTTACTTATCGAAAGCTTATGCAGTAAATATATGTAACATTCGATAATATTTAAAGCATCAGTGATAAACAATTTATTTTAGTAAATAAGTCTGAAAATTTAGTTTCGATTATACAAAGTAAAAGCATACTTTCCAGTATAATCCCAACAAAATTTAATTCTTATAATTATTACTAGCATGAATTAATCCTATATTAATTCAAATAATAATTCAACAACATATCATGCATATAATTAAATCACGTAAATCCTACGCATGCGGAATTCTACGAGTTTACGTGAACATACCTCTTGGGATGGCAGTGATCTGGCTGATTAGACTAACCAAAAGAACTTTCCAAGTATTCCTTTAGCCCTTGTTCGACTATCCGGTGGAAGGACACTTGTGAACAATTAACAAAAGGAAAATAAATTATGTTGCACCACCTTTGTGGATTTACTAATTTTTCCAGCACATGGAATTGTACTTGGGAATGAAAGAATCATCCCCTATTTATAGAGTAGAAGTGGTCGAATTTTAGGGCAAAATAATGTGGGAAAATCTTTTCTTGATCTCCAAGAAATCTTGAATATATCTCCTATATTCTTTTTCCCATAATTATAATATTCCACAAAATCCCACTTACTCATATTATGGTTAATTTCGAAAATATGAGGGATCAAGAATCCAAGATTTGGATCTTTCTTGAATTTATGAGATATTCTTGTATTTCATGAAATACATATCTTCCATAATATCTTTACAAGAAAATCAAGAAAATCTTTCTTGCCCTCTATATTTCAAATATTTCGAAATTTCTATTATGAATAACCAAGTGGGAGATTTCTTGAATTTAATGAGATAATCTTGTATTCCAAGAATACATATCTTCATTCCATAACAAAATTCAAAGAAAATCTTTCTCCCCTCTTATCCATAATTTTTTAAAATAATAGGAAAATTAAGCAACAATATTTATTTTATTTTAATAACCTTTTTCAGTTATTGGACTATATGTTGGGCTACTTAGGGGGCCTTTAGGAGAATTAAGATTGGACCTTCTAATGGACTTTGAATATCTAATATTGAGCCACAATATTATTCAAGCCCATAAATATTAATTAATCCCACTACATAATTAATATTGCACTATCCATCTTAACCCATATTACAGTCAATATGGCTCCCGGTTATTATTTCCCGTGTTTAAGATTATCTAGCCCATTAATTAATTCAAGCCACTGAAATAGCTTTCCATTAATTAATATCTTTTGTCCTTGGTCAAGGAACGGTTCAACATTATTATCCATACCGGAAACTAATTCAACTTGCAAGATTTGGTATGATAAAGCTTATGAACCTCCCAAGGGGCAAATCAAACAAGTCAGATTGCAATAACGATTCTTCGTATTAAATCTTAGCAATCACATGTGACTAATAATATTGCCCAAGATAAAAAGTATTGAATCTCGTTGATTCTCTACCCATGATAAGTCAAAGCAATAGTTACCAATCACACGTGATCCTATTTAAGGAACGAAGATTAAGAAATAACGAACCATCGAGGTCTAATTCTTCCTTGATCGATTCTCAAGAATTTATCCTCCTCAGAGGTCCTATTCAAATTGCATCACCATGCACTAGTGTAATCTCTTGGTCAAGACAAGCCAATCTGAGCCTTACACTTCAACCTTTCACGATGGGTTGTTCATTTCCATCTAGGTCGTGAATGGCGTACTTTTAGTTACAAGGGACTGTTAATTTAATCTTCTGTGATCTGGTATCACTAAATTAACTACAATGTAACACGTACGACTTATTGAACAGTTATGCAATAAATATATGTAACATCCGATAATATTTAAAGCGTTAGTGATAAACAATTTATTTCAGTAAATAAGTCCGAAATTCAGTTTTGATTATACAAAGTAAAAAGCATACTTTCTAGTATAATCCCAACACATATGACTGGTAATTCTAGCTTATTCTCTACCTTTGACTCACATAATACTGCATTTCTTGTTACTTTAGCTGATGGTTCACAATCCCGTGTTATTGGATCGGGTACTATTCACCCAACGTCATCCATATCCTTGTCATCGGTTGTTAGTCTCCTTGAACTCTCGTTTAATATGGTTTCTGTGAGTAAATTTACTCGCAATCTTAATTGTTGTGTCTCATTCTTTCCTGACCATTGCTTAGTTCAGGATCTTACGACGAAGAAGGTTATTGGTAAGGGACATGAATCGGGCGGTCTCTACATTCTTGATACACATCAACCTAGTTCAGTGGCATGTACAGGAATTGTCACTCCCATGGATGCACATCGTCGATTGGGTCATCCTTCACTTCCTTTGTTGAAGAAACTGTGCCCGCAGTTTTCTCAGTTATCATCTCTAGATTGTGAGTCTTGTCATTTTGCTAAGCATCACCGTGTTAGTTTGAGTCCTCGAGTTAATAAACGAGCAAGTGCTCCTTTTGAGTTAGTCCATTATGATGTTTGGGGTCCATGTCCAGTTACATCGAAACCTGGATTTCGTTATTTTGTCACCTTTGTTGATGATCATTCTCGTATGACATGGTTATATTTGATGAAAAATCATTCCGAGTTATTTACTCATTTTTCTGCCTTTTGTGCTGAGATTAGAACTCAATTTGGTGTGTCTGTGAAAATTTTGCTCAGTGATAATGCTAAGAAGTATCTCCCTGAAACATTTTATCGTTATATGCTTCATAATGGCATTCTCCACCAAACATCTTGTGTTGACACACCGTCTCAACACTGTGCTGCTGAACGAAAGAATAGACATCTTCTTGAAACAGCTAGAGCCTTGTTAGTTTCCATTCAAGTACCTAAAATCTTTTGGGCTGATGCTGTTTCAACTGCTTGCTTTCTTATAAATCGCGTGCCTTCTTCGGTTCTTGGTGGTAAAACTCATTTTCATGTTCTATTTCCATCTAAGTCCTTGTTTCCTATCGAGCCTAAAATATTTGATTGTATTTATTTTGTTCGGGATGTTCGGCCTCAGGTTACAAAATTAGATCCGAAATCTGTGAAGTGCATTTTCTTGGGCTATTCTAGGGTACAAAAGGGTTATCGATGTTTCTGTCCTAGTCTCAACATGTATCTTGTATCTGCTGATGTTGTCTTTTCTAAGCATACACCATTCTCTCATTCCACTCATCCTTCCACTGAGGGGGAGGATACAGACTTTTTGATATATAATGTTCCTCTTCCGGTGATTCCTCCATCTGATTCCACTAGGCCACCTATCATACAGAAGTAATGGTTCCCGAAATGCCAGCTTCATGTCCTGATGAGCCAATATCTTCGTCAATAAATCTGATGAGTCAATACTCGTGTTGTTGAGAAGTTTGGTATGAAGCAAAGTAAATCGGATGATTATGTTTTTCACATGCGTTCTGAGGGTGGTATTATCTTGATGGTTGTGTCTGTGAATGATATTGTGATCACTGGGAGTGATGTTAAAGGGATTGCATCTTTGAAAGCTTTCCTTCCTACTCAGTTTACTACCAAGGATTTGGGGACACTTAGGGTATGTTTGTTTCGGGACTCACCCGTATGGACTTAGGACTTTGAAAACCACGTCCCATTATAATTTGAGATTTAATATTAGACTTTATAATCCTCTCCTATAAAGTACACCTACATCCCTATTTTACACAAAATTCAATACAATCACATCACTACTTTTCTCACTCTCAACACAATATAATAATACCACATTAATCATTATTAAACATTGATTTGACATAAAGTAAAATCTCACCCTATCAAAATCTCAAAACAAACACATATTTTTTACTATTCATCAAGACTTTTAAATCCATAGGATTTCGAAGTCATGACTTCCCCCGCACACCTAAATCCCGAAACAAAAATACCCTTAAGTATTTTCTTGGTGTTGAAGTGAGTAGGAGTAAGAAGGGAATTTTCCTGTCTCAAAGAAAGTATGTGCTCGATTTACTTTCTGAAACAGGAATATTGGGAGCTAAAACATGTAGCTCTCCAATGGTTCCCAATTTGCAGCTTACAAAAGAGTGTGTGTTATTTGATGATCCTGGAAAATACAGAAGGTTGGTTGGAAAGTTGAATTATCTTAGGGTGACACGTCCAGATATTGCTTACCCCGTAAGTGTAGTGAGTCAATATATGTCATCACCAACTATTGATCACTAGAAGGCAGTAGAGCAAATCTTGTGTTATTTGAAAGGAGCCCCTGGACGTGGAATTGTGTATAGCGATCATGGTCACGAGAAGGTTGAATGTTTTTCCGATGCGGATTGGGCAGGGTCAAAGGAAGATCGAAGGTCTATTTCAGGATATTGTGTTTTCTTTGGTGGATATTTGATTTCTTGGCAAAGTAAGAAACAGAAAGTCGTCTCACGTTCGAGTGCAGAGTCTGAATATAGAGCTATGGCCAAAGTTGTGTGCGAGATAGTATGGGTATATGAGTTTCTAAATGAAGTGGCCGGGTTTGAAGATCTCAATACCAGCCAAACTGTGGTGTGATAATCAAGTTGCGCTTCACATTGCCTCTAATCCGGTCTTCCACGAACGGACTAAACACATTGAGATTGACTGTCATTTTGTTCGTGAGAAGATTCAACATGGCCTAATTTCGATAGGTTATATGAGGACTGAAGACCAATTAGGAGATATCTTCACTAAGGCTCTTAATGGGGTTAGAGTTGACTGTCTTTGTAACAAGCTAGACATGATTAACATCTATGCTCCAGCTTGAGGGGGAGTGTTAGAATAATAAGTAGTAATGGGTCTTTGTTAGAATAGCACCTTACTTGTATATATATGTATTCTTCTCTTAGTTCAATGCATAGAAAATTCTCCCACACTATGTTTTTTGATTATAGGATAACAATTTCGATATATATACATATATTCTACATACTCAGGAGGAAAGAGTCGGAAAATAGTCATAGTGGTATT